>OX637406.1:4870000-6087500 GCA_951799425.1 Ilex aquifolium
AGTGGACCAGAAGACTTGAATGCTGCTAATAATAGAGGTTACAAGCTGAAGCCTACCTGCATAAGATAAAAATCTGTTAGTCCAAGATTTAATTCTTGCTCTGATTCTCTCCACAAGCCCTTCACAGTGCAGATTTTTAAGCCTAGAAGTGATGAGAGGAATGCCCAAGTATCTGACAGGGAGTTCTCATTCAGTAAGTCCCATAAGCTGAATAATTTGGGACTTAGTTTCAGGAAGGACTGCACACAAGTAGATATTGCTTTTTCCGTGATTGATCTGCAATCCAGAAGCAGATTGAAATTGTTGTAGAGAGTGATTAAGCACCATGACAGAATTTAGATCACCATGACTGAACATCAGGAGGTCATCAACAAAGGAGAGGTGGCTGAGCTTGATCTTTCTGCATCTCCAATGGAACTTGAAAGGATGTAGAGAGGTATTTCTTTGGACAATAAGTGTTAGCACTTCCATTGCAATGATAAAAAGGTAGGGGGATATGGGGTCCCCCTGCCTAACTCCCCTCTTGCTTGGAAAGTAACCAACGAGCTCACAATTAATATTAATAGAGAACTTAGGAGAAGAAATACAAGCATGGATCCAATTTCTCATTCTACTGGGAAAGTTAAAGGCTTCTAATGTCTCCATCAGGAAACTCCAATCCAGAGTGTCAAAGGCTTTCATAAGATCAATCTTAATGGCACATCTAGGGGAGCCTCTGTCATTATGGTAGTTTCTTAATAGCTCTTGTGCAAGAAGAATGTTGTCCCCAATGTTTCTTCCGTGAATGAATGCAGCTTGGTTAGGGTTGATGATCTCAGGGAGGGCTTTTTTAATTCTGGAGGCAATGATTTTAGAGATGACTTTATAAATAGTGTTGCAGCAAGAGATAGGTCTGAACTCATTCATGGTGCTTGGATTAGGAACCTTAGGAACAAGGGCCAAGATGGTGGAGTTTATCTCCTTAAGTAGCTTACCTGTAGCAAAAAATTCCTTGATAGCAGCACAGACAAGATCTCTTATAACTGACCAGGATTTTTTAAAGAAATACGCATTGTATCCATCAGGTCCTGGAGCTTTTTGATCTTTTAAGGAGAAGAGAGTTCTCTTGATTTCTTCATTGGTAACCTCCTGACACATTTCAGCAGCCTGTTCATCAGAAAGTCTTTTCTGCATCACATCAAAAAGGATTTCTTTTCTTTCACTGGTTGAGTAAGTTGAGCTAGTTGAGCCCAAAAGGTTTTGGAAGAAATCTATAGCTTCATTCTTAACCTCCAACTCACCATCAGCAGTAGAGCCATCACTTCTCTTCAGAGATAGGATCTTCTTTTTGTTTCTCCTATTAACCATGGATTTAAAGAAAAAAGAAGTATTCTGATCACCTTCTTTTAACCATTGAATCCTTGATTTTTGCTTGAATAAAATCTCTTCATTCCTAGCAGCAGTAAGGTAAATGGAAAGGAGCTGTCTCTCTTCCAATCTCAAGTTGGAGTCAGTATGATCGTTATCCAGTTTGGCTTGACACGTTTCAAGAGCCACTTTGGCCTCAAAGACCTTTGCAGATGTCTCCCCCATTTCTTTGCTTTTTCCTTTGAGTAATGCCTTTAGTCTTTTGAGTTTGCAGCATAATTGGAATTGGAGTGATCCATTGTCCCAGACATCCCAAGCTTGATTGACCAACTCAAGAAAGTCACCTCTGTCTGCCAGATGGTTAAAAAACTTGAAAGGAGTCTTTCTCCTCTTGATTTCTTCTCCAATTTTAACTACAACTGGGCTATGGTCCGAAACACCTGGAGCTAAGAATTCAGCATTTGACTGTTGGATCTTGCTGTTCCAAGCCACATTAACAAGAGCTCTATCAAGTTTTCTTGAAATGCTGCGTCCCACAATTCTCATATCAGACCAGGTAAACTGAAACCCATTGTATCTCAGGTCAACTAATTCAACATCCTGCAAACAAGAATCAAAATCCTCCATGGAGCTAGTCCATCTCCCTGAACAACCCTTTGTTTCCTGCAGACTTCTGACAGCATTAAAATCTCCAAGGATCAACCATGGTTCAGAACAAAAGATGCTTGCATGATATCTAATATTTCTCCATAGGTCCCTTCTATCATGCTCCTCATTAGATGCATAAACAAAAGAGATGAAAAAAAACAGATTACTGTCAACATGCTGTACATAAAAATGTATAATCTGATCTGTCTCAGATATTTTACTAACATTCAAGGTATTGGGATTCCACCCCACCCAAATCCTACCCAACGTATGGCAATTATAGTTGTCCACATAGCTCCAGTTCCTGAACACTTGTCTCATAATGAAGCTTTTATTAATGGATCTTACCCTTGTTTCCAAAATGCCAACAAAATCAAGCTGATTAACTCCAATAAACTTCCTCATTTCTTCTTGTCTAGAGGTTTTATTTAGCCCTCTAATATTCCAGCATGCAACTTTTATCATTGTAATAGGGCTTGGCTAAGCTTAAGGAGCTCAATTCCCTTACGTTTGCTCTGCTCAGAGCCCTTTTTTTTCCCTTTTCTCTTTTTGGTGTTACCCAGTGTAGTGTTGCTGGTATTAACCTCTGATGTTTCAATAGCGCAAGCTTTTTCCTTTAAAGTTCCACAGGTAGAAGACTGATGGGGAGAAATTTCAACAATTAACTGACCTTCTTCCATTTCTAACCCAGAAAATTTGTTGGAAGAGGGAAGCAAGGCATTACAATCAGCAAATGGAGAAGCAATTGTGTTTATAGAAGTTACCAGATTGTCTACCAGCTGTGTGGTATTCAAAATCTCATTAGCAGGATTTGTAGAAATGGGGGGAGCCTTTGGAGCAGAGCATTCAGCGATCTGAGTGGTGAATGGGACCTTGGTTTGTACTCTCTCCACAATTGGCATTTCAATGATTGTGGTTTCAATAATTGCTTTCCCTTTGTCTTGGTTGGCCTTCTGTTGTAGTGTTTCTTTAGGCTTCCAAATGCTCATTCTAGGGCAATTAGTTTCACTGTGCCCAAAAATATTGCAGGCAAGACAGACCTTGGGCCTCCATTGGTACTCCACTTTAATTTCGACCATACCTGATTTACCTTCTTCATCCAGTTGCAGATCAAAGGACTCCACCAATTTAGTATGAGCCTTTACTTCAACACAGACTCTTGCGAAGGAAATCCGCTTTTTATTAGCTGTCAGAGAATCGGCATGCAATGGCTTCCCAACAGCACTGGCAATGTAGCTTAATCCTTCTTCACTCCAGTATTGAAGAGGGACATTATGTAACTTAATCCATAGGGGGATCACAGACTGGTCTTCTTTGGAAAGAATAAGGTCATGCTGCCATTTCCTGAGGATAAGAGGCCTACCAGAGAAAAGCCATGGGCCATCTTCAAATGCTTTGGTTCTAGAAGCATCACACATGAATTTAAAGAAATAGAATCCCTTCTCATCAGCTAAAACCTCAAGCAACCCTAACCTGTCCCAAATCTTGTGGGCAATGTGATTAACAACAGAAAAAGGGAGCTTTTTTTCCACAAAATATCCAACCAAGCATGTTTCCCACTCAAGACTACCTCTGCTTACAACTTCATTTGGTGGTTTAACCACGATACGTTCCTTGTCTTTTGTGGGTTCAAAGTATTGTAGCTTCATCTTAGGGAAGGGACCACCAGCTTGTGACTGCTGTGTTCCACTCTTGCCATGCCTAACCACTTGGCTCCATGTACCAGCTTTAACATTACTCTATTTCTGCTTCTGAGGAGTTGCTGTAGCAGTGTTTTCCCCAAGTGGGGAATGAGAGACATTAATCAACTCTTTCGGCTGAGAGTTGGCAGAAAGAGTATTAACTTGGCAATTAGCATCACCATCAATGCTATTCAAAACAGTGACAGGGGAGCTAGTGGCTTCTCTTTCATTTTGCATATTCACTCCATCGGGATGGAGCAAAGATGAAGGGGCCTGGGAGTTCATCAGGGGTGTGGTAGATAGATGGGTGAGAGGGATTAGAGACAATATTGATAGATTTGTAGTGCGAATCGAAGAAGGGTGTAAGAGGGTTTGGTGAACAGTGACCGAAGGGAAATGGGTTTGGTAAGCATTATATTTTCGAAGGATCTGGGTGGGTTTGGGATAGACTTGGGTTTTGGAGGGTGGAGGGAGTGGGTTGCAGGAGAAGGAGAAGGAGACGGAGAACGTGTGCCGGGCAGCCGGTGGTTAATGGCGGTGACGAGGAAGAAAGCAGAGGCGGTGGTTACTGTAGCTGCCCATTGATTATTGAATGAAAATAGTGATATTTCTAATATACTACTCAAATTTCACTTCCTGATATGTGTTTGTAATATCATTAATGGATGAGACCATACTTGTGCATAACGTTGACAAAATCTTTGACACGATACATTGAGATTAGAATTGACTAGAGCTGATTCTAAAATTGATACGCTTTATTATCATGAATAATAATGAAATTGGATTAGTGCCAAATACAAATATCTTAATTTTGCTATGACAAACTCGTTTAACTAACTGAGATATTTTAGGAAGAGCGCAGAGCTTCTCTCTCTAGATTTTAAAAAGAGAACACTCTATCTCCCTCGGCAGAGTCTAGGAAGTTTTTTGTTTTTCCTTTTAGACTAGGTTTGTTGGCAGCAGCTTTAGGATTTGCATTGTGCACCCAAATTTAGTAATGTTTTGAGTTTTGTTGTAGTTTCTTTTTTTGAAAATAAAAATACTTTACTTAATAAAAAATCAATTTAATTAATATTGTATGAAAAAATGTTGGAAAGGACCAGATACTTTATCAATTGTTGCAGGATTAGAGAATTTTTTTCCCCTAAATTTTGTTAGTATGATGATCAAGTGATTTTTGAAGTTTATGGGAATCGTGACCGCTTAGGCTTGGTTGATTTTGTCAAAAAAGAAAATAGGTTTTGGGGGCGTATGAATAATAGGTTTAGCTAAGAGAGAAAAGGATCATACTGATGTGTTATTTGTTATCTATGTGAGTCAAGGCTAGAGACATTGCAATTGGGATTGTAAGTTCTGCTTGATTTATTACCGATATATTACTTGAGTTAAAACTTGGACGCAAGCTCAAGTTCGGTTTGTTTAACCAAAAAAGCCAATTTAAATTGAACTAAGTTAAGCGAAACTCTAACTCAACTCATTCAATCAAACAAGTTAACGAACCCACTTTGAAAATGTGAGAAGCAAGCTTGACCAAATTTGGCAAAACTAGTTACAAGTCCAAGCCAAGCCTGAACATTCTTCGAGAGCAAACTGAGTTGAGCTCGAACAATTTGATGGTTGACTAGATTGGGTTCGATTTATTTGTAGCCCTACTTTTTTTAATGATAATGAAATGCTCCGGCCTCCAGTCCATGTGTTCCTGGGGGTGGGTTCTCCATAGATGATGAAAAAATTAATAAAAAAAAACATGTGCATGGATAATATCAATAAACAAGAAGACAATAATTTCCATCATTAGGATCTTCTCCTACCTTAAACATGGATTTCCCAAAGAAAGTTGAAATCTATAGGCACATATTTATTGCGCATATAGGCACAAGTTTATTGCACATTAATAATACTATTAATACTATTCAGACCTAATTAGCTAAATTAATTCATCACAGCTTATTGCAAATCTAATAGCTAAGGTGAATTAGATCAGTAAATTAGGTCCACATGTTAACCCAACCGTACAATTAATTAGTTGACGGTATATCCAGATTTGACAGCATAGTTGACAAGCTCGTTCATCTCATCCTCAGTGATGAATCCATCGCGGTTAGTGTCTGCAACTTGGAGACCACGCCAAGCTTTCCATCCAGGAAAGTATGCCCCCAAGTACTTAAAGGCTTCCTTCAACTCTTCTTTGCACAGTTTATGATCACCATTTTTGTCGAACTTTTCGAAAACTTTTGTCAGTTGATCCTCTTTCAAGGGCGCTATTCCCTTTTTCTCTACTGTGCATCCGCCAACGAGAGGCATGTTGGAGAGGGAGAGAGAGAGAGAGTTGAATAGGGTAATGTAAGGCCTCAAGGACAAGTAAAAGACTCGTAGGCTCTGTGATCGGATTAGATATGCAAGCTGCCTTTATAGAGAAGACTACGATACCAAAGAAGATACTGTATCAAAGAGTTATAATTGATGGGACCTACTCATCCAAGGGATGATATGCATTTGAGTTGCAACTTTTTGGGTTTCATTTGAATTTTATAGCATTACTGTTTATATATATGGAGCTCTTCATTTCTTGTACTCTCGTATTATTCTATCTTGATAGATCTGTTTCTTATTATTGTTTATTCAAAATTACTACCCTGAGCCCACTAATATATGATATTTCCAAATGAGTCCTAACGAGTAATTGGTAGTCGGCACTTTATCAAGTTCTTTTTTTTTTTTTTTAATGCGTTGTGATCTTTTTTCCTTGGGTCTTTTTCTTCCACTTTCCTCCCTTTCAAAATTGGAGTTTCTTTGTTTTGGTCCCATTCTTTATTCAAAGTGGGGGACGATTTTCAATCCAATTTAACATAGATTTATACTCAGGTTTGGGTCTCAGGTTTTTCAAATCAAATTCGAACCCGATGTGAATTTATTAATCTAAGCACTGTCTCAATAAAGGGTCACACTTGAGGAAGAATCTATACTCGACTACTTAATCTCAACAAGCCCGGCTTGATTAACAAGCACATCTATGGATTTTGCATTTACTTAACTTTTTCCAAAGTTCCATTGTTATCCTATGTCAACATGCACGATGCTATAAGTTGCACTGGAAACCACATCTTGGAAAGTAGGGTCTCTCTCATTTCCGAATCACATGTTTTAGCATCTTATCCAATGGATTGGGGGAAGAAATGTTGAAGAAAGAATCACACAAGTCGGTTCAACCAGAACCTAGTGTTTTAACAATGGCATCCTATGTCCATGGAGCCTTTTACCCCCTATAGTAGTACGAGAATCGCAAGCTTCAATCATCGAAAGCAGATAAATTCCCTTTCGGCGGGGGTGGTCCGATTCATGACCATATGCTATTCACGTAAGATTTCTTCAAAATCGATGCCCTAAGATGGTAAGTATAGTCATAACCAAAATTGTTGAAGAAAACAATTTAGATTTTGGGCGCTAACTAGGATAATTTAAGAATGGTACTTGAGGGAAACTATTCAGTCCTTCTGCACAGGGCCGGCTCAATGAAAATTGAGACCCTAAACGAAAATTATAAATGAAGCCCTTTAAAATTAATAATAAATATATAACATATATGATTAAATTTTCATTAAAAATTATTGTTCTAGCTTTTTTGTTATGCAAAATTAATAATTAAGTTTCTATATTCAAATTTTGTTAATATATGTTTTTTAGTTGATAATATGATTAACCCATTGCAATTTCTATAGAATATTGTTAAAAATAAAATAAAATAATAGTAGCTGATAAATAGAGAATGTATATAAACTTTTATTCTTTATTTGTATTTCAAATCGTCTATTAATCCTGAATTTTATTGGACCAAATAAAACTATTTGATAAAGATTATAAATCAAATAAAGGAAACTCTTTCACCATCTTTTCTTATTATTTACTTTCATGTTGTTTGGTTACATCGTAAGAAAGGAAAAATAAAGTGGTTGGATTCCAAAGAGTGGAATCTAATCCAAATGGTATTCGGGAATATCAATTGGATTAACAATCTAATCAAATGATTGGTGCCTTTCCCAAGGTTCGAGTCTCACCCTTCCCATTTACTCTACCTTGGACGTTTGAATAAGTTAACATACTCTCTAATATGTTTTCTCTTAATTTTCATAAGTTAAGATAACGAAGAAAAAGATATGTTATTCATTTTTTTCTTCCCTCGTCTGATCAGTTAAAAATTAATTATCTTGTTCTTTATTTGATGGTTATATGACCTATGCATTGCAAGTGTAAAACAAAGTGGCATGATTTAAAATTCATTGGGACACCACCCAAAATTAGGACTTACTATACCCAAATTTCACTTTCTGATATGTGTTCGTAATATCATTAATGGATAAGACCATACTTGTGCATAACGCTGACAAAATCTTTGACATGATACATCGAGATTAGAATTGACTAGAGCTGATTCTGAAATTGATACGCATTATTATCATGAATAATAATGAAATTGGATTAGTGCCAAATACAAATATCTTGGCAGAGTTTAGGAAGTTTTTTGTTTTTCCTTTTAGACTAGGTTTTGTTGGCAGCAGCTTTAGGATTTGCATTGTGCACCCAAATTTAGTAATGTTTTGAGTTTTGTTGTAGTTTCTTTTTTTGAAAATAAAAATACTTTACTTAATAAAAAATCAATTTAATTAATATTGTATGAAAAAATGTCAGATAGGACCAGGTACTTTATCAATTGTTGCAGGATTAGAGAATTTTTTTCCCCTAAATTTTGTTAGTACGATGATCAAGTGATTTTTGAAGTTTATGGGAGTCGTGACTGCTTAGGCTTGGTTGATTTTGTCAAAAAAGAAAATAGGTTTCGGGGGCGTATGAATAATAGGTTTAGCTAAGAGAGAAAAGGATCATACTGATGTGTTATTTGTTATCTATGTGAGTCAAGGCTAGAGACATTGCAATTGGGATTGTAAGTTCTGCTTGATTTATTACCGATATATTACTTGAGTTAAAACTTGGACGCAAGCTCAAGTTCGGTTTGTTTAACTAAAAAAGCTAATTTAAATTGAACTAAGCTAAGCGAAACTCTAACTCGACTCATTCAATCAAACAAGTTAATGAACCCACTTTGAAAATGTGAGAAGCAAGCTTGCCAAATTTGGCAAAACTAGTTACAAGTCCAAGCCAAGCCTGAACATTCTTCGAGAGCGAACTAAGTTGAGCTCGAACAATTTGATGGTTGGCTAGATTGGGTTCGATTTATTTGTAGCCCTACTTTTTTTAATGATAATGAAATGCTCCGGCCTCCAGTCCATGTGTTCCTGGGGGTGGGTTCTCCATAGAAGATGAAAAAATTAATAAAAAAAAACATGTGCATGGATAATATCAATAAACAAGAAGACAATAATTTCCATCATTAGGATCTTCTCCTACCTTAAACATGGATTTCCCAAAGAAAGTTGAAACCTATAGGCACATATTTATTGCGCATATAGGCACAAGTTTATTGCACATTAATAATACTATTAATACTATTCAGACCTAATTAGCTAAATTAATTCATCATAGCTTATTGCAAATCCAATAGCTAAGGTGAATTAGATCAGTAAATTAGGTCCACATGTTAACCAAACCGTACAATTAATTAGTTGACGGTATATCCAGATTTGACAGCATAGTTGACAAGCTCGTTCATCTCATCCTCAGTGATGAATCCATCGCGGTTAGTGTCTGCAACTTGGAGACCACGCCAAGCTTTCCATCCAGGAAAGTATGCCCCCAAGTACTTAAAGGCTTCCTTCAACTCTTCTTTGCACAGTTTATGATCACCATTTTTGTCGAACTTTTCGAAAACTTTTGTCAGTTGATCCTCTTTCAAGGGCACTATTGCGACCTTTTTCTCTACTCTGTATCCGACGGGAGGCATGTTGGAGAGAGAGAGAGAGAGAGAGAGAGAGAGTTGAATAGGGTAATGTAAGGCCTCAAGGACAAGTAAAAGACTTGCAGGCTCTGTGATGTGATTAGACATGCAGGCGGCATTTATAGAGAAGACTACGATGCCAAAGAAGATACTGTATCAAAAAGTTATAATTTTTTGAGGTTAAATCTCTAAATAGCATAATTGATCACAAAATATTATAATCAATTGGGAAATTTTAAAGTCAAGTTATACCTTTTAAATGTTAAATGAGGTTATAATTAATTTGGGTTATTTATGATGAATCACATTATTTTAACTAATCATGAATAAACTATAACTTTAATTTTAAAATAATAAATTTTGGTACGGTGTCAAAATTTTGTTGGCCACCATAATGCTGTCCACATTTATAAATAAAAAATATTGCATAACCCAAATGAAATCTAAAAGTTAAAACTCAAATGTATATTATTTCTTGAATGAGTCTGGGATGAGCCAGTCCCATTAAAAAAATTGATGGGACCCACTCATCCAAATGATGATATGTATTTGAATTATGACTTTTTCGGTTTCATTTAGATTTTATAGTATTATTGTTTATATATATGAAGCTCTTCATTTCCTGTACTCTCGTATTATTCTATCTCGATAGATCTGTTTCTAATTATTGTTTATTCAAAATTACTACCCTGAGCCCACTAATATATGATATTTCCAATTGAATCCTAACGAGTAATTGTTAGTCGGGACTTTATCAAGTTCATTTTTTTTTTTTTAATGCGTTGTGATCTTTTTTCCTTGGGTCTTTTTCTTCCACTTTCCTCCCTTTCAAAATTGGACTTTCTTTGTTTTGGTCCCATTGCTTTATTCAAAGTGGGGGACGATTTTCAATCCAATTTAACGTAGATTTATACTCAGGTTTGGGTCTCGGGTTTTTCAAATCAAATTTGAACCTGATGTGAATTTACTAATCTAAGTTTAAGCCAACTTTTAGCTTAACTTGAATTTTGGTTGAACCCTAGTTTTAGCTCAAATTTTGTGACCCTTGATGCAAACTCAAATTTCAACTCATTTTATTCAGAAGTTGAAATCGAATGTCAACTTAAGAATAGAACCCGAACAATTTGAAGTCTATTATTCCTAATGCATACTCATCCAAAACAAAATAAATTGAATTTGATCAGATTTTTGAACTTGCCTTATAAACAAGCCAGATCCATGTAACGTGTGGCTCAGGTCGAGTAGTCTCCGCTTGTCTCACATAAGTTTCTATTTGTAAATAATTCTACTTTATTTGACTTATGAACAATACTAGACCTTTCCTCAAATAGCTTCTGACGATATGCACTTCTTTTTCCCTATATTTTTTGCATAATAATTGAGAAATTAATTTGAACTTGTTGGGTTTGATTTTATGACTTATATAGAAGTTTTTTGGGGATTTTTGTTTAGAATTTGATTGGTTTTGGATTGAGTATTAAATTCTAGGTTTTATTTCTTAAGCTTTTTTTTTTTTCAAAAAAAATTAAGCTCTATCTCAATAAATGGTCACGCATGAGGAAGAATCTACACTCAACTACTTAATCTCAACAAGCTCGGTTTGATTAACAAGCACATCTATGAATTTTGCATTTACTTAACTTTTTCCAAATTTCATTGTTATCCTATGTCAACATGCACGATGCTATAAGTTGCAATGGAAACCACATCTTGGAAAGTAGGGTCTCTCTCATTTCCGAATCACATGTTTTAGCATCTTATCCAAAGGATTGGGGGAAGACATGTTGAAGAAAGAATCACACAGGTCGGTTCAACCAGAACCTAGTGTTTTAACAATGGCATCCTATGTCCATGGAGCCTTTTACCCCTATAGTAGTACGAGAATCGCAAGCTTCAATCATCGAAAGCAGATAAATTCCCTTTCGGTGGGGATGGTCCGATTCATGACCATATGCTATTCACGCAAGATTTCTTCAAAATCGATGCCCTAAGATGGTAACTATAGTTATAACCAAAATTGTTGAAGAAAACAATTTAGATTTTGGGCGCTAAATGGGATAATTTAAGAATGGTACTTTTTTTTTTCGGTAAGTAAGAATATCATAAAAAAGAAAAGAGAGCATGTACACGGTGAAATCAAATGGTACCGTGTAATGGTACTTGAGGGAAACTATTCAGTCCTTCTGCACAGGGCCTGCTCAATGAAAATTGAGACCCTAAACGAAAATTATAAATGAAGCCCTTTAAAATTAATATATGTTTTTTAGTTGATAATATGATTAACCCATTGCAATTTCTTTAGAATATTGTTAAAAATAAAATAAAACAATAGTAACTGATAAATAGAGATTGTATATAAATTTTGATTCTTTATTTGTATTTCAAATCGTCTATTAATCCTGAATTTTATTGGACCATATAAAATTACTTGATAAAGACTACAAATAAAATGGGGCCCCTCTTTTGTGGGCCCTAGGCGGAGGTTTAAGTGGCTTACCCTTTGAGCCGACACTGCTTTTGCATCACCCTAAGATCGGAAACTTTTAGGGTTTAGGGTACTTGTGCACTGTTGGGGACAAAAAAATTTTGTGGGCATGTATACACAGGACCCACCCTTTATTGGAAACTATCCTTGACTAGCCAGAATATGACACTCACCAAAAAGGAAAGGCAAAAAAGATAATGAAGAATTTTGTGTTGGTATCTCTTCATCTACTTTCATCTTTTTAGATACGTCTTATGAAAAGGAAGATATAACATGGGAATTCAAGGATTCCTGAGGGTCGAATCTAATCGAAGTGGTGTTCTTGAAATATCAATTGGATTGACACAATGCATCGAGAATCTAATCTAGTAGTCATCTCACCTTAGATGCCTGGAAAAGTAAATATTCTTGACTTTATGTTTTTATTTTTAATATTTTTTAGTACTAGATCATTAACTATATATTGGTGGGGGATTTACTTATATGTAATGAGTCGTGCTTAATTTTTGGGTAAATTACAATTTACCCCTTGAAGAATGCACCTAATTTTTATTTCGTACTTGAAGTTCTAATTGCAACAATCAAGTCCTTAGAGTTTTAATCAATTATTCCTTAGAGGGCATATGTGACAAACTTATTCATCTCATCCTGAGTGATGAATCCATTGCCGTTAGCTTTCCATCTAAGAATGTATGCCCCTAGGTACATAAAGGCTTCCTTCAACCCTTCTTTGCTCAGTTTACTATCGCCATTTTTTGTTGTACTTTTCAAAATAATTTCTTAGTTGTTCCTCTTCCAGGGGCACTTCTCCAACCTATTTGCTTTGTATTTCGAAGAGAGGCATATTTGAGAGAGAGAGAGAGAGAGAGAGAGAGAGAGAGAGAGACTTGAAATAGGGTAATGTAAGGCCTCAAGAACAAGTAGAATACTTGTACGCTTTATGATCATATTATATATGCGAACTTGCATTCATAGAGGAATAACGATGCTAAAGAAGGTATCGTATTAAAAATTTATAATTTTTTGGGGTTAATTTATAATTTTTTTTGAATTTGTAAGTTATAACTCCAGATAGCATGATTGATCACAACATATTATGATCAATTGTGACATTTAAAAATAAAGTCATCTTTTAAATATCAAGTAAGTTTATAATTAATTTGAGTTATTTATGATTGATCACAATATTTTATGATTGATTATTAATGAGTTGTAAGTTTACTTTTAAAAAGTATAACTTGACCACTAAAAATAGAGCAACGCTACTTAATTTGCGGACCTAATTCAATAACTATTGAATTAATTGTGGGTTCCAATGTTATGTGAAATCCAATTTCAATTCAATAGTTGTATTGAATTAGGTTCCCAAATTAATTAGGCCCAAATAACATTTTTACTAAAAATAATAAATTTTGGTATGATATCTGACGAGCTCAGATTTAGACCAGGCTTGTACCCAGTTCATGGATTGAGCCTAAATCATCAAAAGGCAGGTCAAGCTCAGCTAATGGCCTCTGCCTAATTCAAAGCTCAAGAGTTCAGGAAGATCAACGCACGTGGAGAATAAACATCGGGATAACCATTAGTCGAAGATAACACCTATCCTTAATTGTAGCTATCCTCCCCGAAAGACTAGTAGCGTGACCTTCACGTCACCGCCTTAGCTAGGGCTCTGTGCCTATAAATTGTAAGCCCTCTACACATGATGGAGACACAACTATCTCTCACACAGAGATCTCACACACCTCACCCTCGAGAGTACTCTTGCTCTCTCTCTCCAACTATCTTGTACTCTCTCATTAATAGAGTTCTCCGGCCACCGTTGCCGCCTTCAGTGGTTAGGTCACCCAGACCCAACCACTTAATCTTTGTCGCTTATTATTGATTGTTTCATTAATTGCTTTACATTCCACACTCGACTGATTTGATCTTGCATAAATCTATTTTTGTGCATCATCAGCTCGACATCGTCTGTGGAAAACGGTTTGATTCTCACCTTATTGTCTTCCTACCTCCAATGTCAATCACAACTAGATCCATAAACCACCAAGTAGAAGATGACCCGCCAAATCATGACGAGGTCCTGCCACCATCGGCGAAAAATAGACACGAGAAAATTCTACTCCTTCACTAATTTGAGGTTAAAACTCAAATTCAGAGAAAAACAAGCATTTTTTTGGGAAAATTTATTGCCCAAACCGCCGTAGGCTATTTGATTGTCGTAGATCTCGAAAAAATACTCGAATTTAAACAAAATTCGCCTCAAACAGACAACCACGTACAAAGTTATGGCTGTTCAAAGTATTGCCGTTTTTTCATGGTTTTCTAATACTCCACCCGGTGCCCAATGTCTAGGCGCCCAATGTCATGCGCCCAGTGCCCCATGCGCCAGCGCCAGTGCTCGCCTATGCCAACCTTGGAGTCGCCCAGCTGCCCACTGGCCCAGTGGCGTCTCCCAACTAACGTGCCCTAGTGCACACATCTTCGGCGCTAGCGCCCAGTGCCCCTCGGCGCTAGCTTCATCACCTGCTTCGCTAAGGGTGTCTCCAGCCGTGCCATGGGCGTCGCCCGAAGCCCGAAGTGCCATCAGCCGCACTATGGGCACTGCCCGAAGTGCCCTAGTCTCGCTATGGGCGCTGCCTTAAGCCACTCTAGTGCCACCTGTTGGAACGGAAATCTAAAGAATCATTGACAGCGCGTATGTATCGAATACAAAATTTTTTTCCCGTTAAAACCCTATAAAGTGGAACTAGGGTTTACCTTCGAGATCGCTCTGGATTGATCTCGTCTCAGCACGAACACAGAATCTAACAACAAACGTGAAAGACAGCTCGATGAACCTCACGACCTTCTGTTGTATATCCTCTAACATCAAAATCCATATGTAGTGTGGGCTACAAAGACCTCTGAACTTCTGCTCTCTCTATCAGACTCTCTCAAAACGTGAGCAATCAAGGTGATGCTGATTTAGAGAGTCTAGGACGTCTATATATAGGTTATGACAGAAACCCTAAAGAGAAATAAGGGACGGGGTTCCAATGGGCTTAGGATTCCTATTAAAACCCAGAACAAATATCCTACAGTCCATTAATAATAAGTTAGTCCACTAAAACTTATTATTGATCTCCTGAGCCTTATCTCAAAGTTATGTTTCGAGCTCCTTATTATTATATGCTTAATAATCTCTCAACGTTAAAGATTACAAATGTCCATCAATTAAATAAATTACTGATAATTATATTTAATTGACTTCTTTTATTCCTTGAGACCTTACCACTTAACTTATTTGTCATGTCGGATAATTAAATTCACCTACAAGGTTTGACATGGACAAAACTTGTAAGCTTCCTCAAGAGGACATCATTAACCCACTTAAATACTATGACGTGGTTTCCTTTAATAATTAATTTGCACCATACAAATAACATCGTCTCTCAATTCACCAAGCTTATTGACTCAATATGAATCTCACTCTTTGATAAATTAAAGTGACAAACATTATATGCACGTGACAATTAAATATCTCGGGATTAAGAGCACAAGCAATTATAATAATCATGAGATATTTATTATCTTATTCAATTAATAAAATATAATAACTTCAACATGTGTCTGTTCAATACACAAAGTGTACTAGTGCAATAATCCGAGACATCAAACAGTCTCCTATAGTCAAGACAGATTATGCCAGAATATTATACTACAATCATACTGATGATGTGTCCAATTCCATCTAAGATTGTGAACCTATATTTATATTATACAAGGATCCGATAATCTGATCTTCTGTGCATAAGCCAAACTCTACACATCAGATTATCTTCAATGTAAAATATAAGACACACATGCATACCATATATCAAATATAATGCAAGCATTTTGTCCACATAGATTCTCAATAAAATAAAAAATCAAATTGTTATTAATTAATAAAACGAGTTTCACTACAAAAAATAAGCTTTTAGTATATAATCCTATCAATCCACGCTGGCGTCGCTAGCCAGTCCGTCTGCACGGGCGTCGCCTGTGCTCCAGGCCTCTCCGGCGTCGCCTATCGCCCTCTAGCCGGTGTTGCTTGTGCCTAGCGCTGTTAGCATCACATTGGTGTCGCCCTTGCCAAGCACTGCCTTGCTCCTCGCCATCCATGCCCACGATGCCTCCTTCGTCTTGGGTCTTGCCTCTCTTCTCCCTTGTTGTGTCTTCCCCATAGACACAATGCCCCTCGACGCCAGCGCCCAGTGTCCGTCTATGCCAACCCTAGCGTTTCCCAACTAGCTCGTTGGCCCAGTGACGTCGTCCAAGCGCACCCGCGCGCTTGCGCACTCGCCACCTTTGCCTTGGCGCCTTCCTCTTCACAGTCTGTGCACCCTTGCCTTGGCGCTTGCCCCTTCGCCTACTTGTACGCGCACCCTGCCCTTGGCAACTGCCTCCTCGCCAGCCTGCGCGCCTTCCTTCTTGCCCGCTTAGGCACATCGCGCGCATCGCATGCCCTGCTCGTCCAACAGTGCCTTGGTGCCTCTTGTCACCCCTCCTGGTGCATCAAGTGACCTCATCTCCTGCGCTCGACGCCCATACACTATCGATTCTATCCTACTGGTGCCCTCTGGTTACCCTCACTATCCTCTCCATCTCTTTGGAGAGAGCCTCTCGAGTCGCCCAAATCTCGACCCACTCTATCTATGCTCTCATGCAAGCAGCCTCAATCTCCAGCTTAGCAGCTCTCACTTGTGTTGCCAAAAGCTCGATCTCACTTTGCCTTTGCTCTCAAGCAGTCCATGTCTCCAGCTTCGCGCTCTCTCGCGAGTCGCTAGAAAGCTCGGCCTAATCCTACCTCTGCTATCAAGTAGCCTATGTTTCCAGCTTAGCGGCTCTCTCATGAGTTGCCAAAAACTCGGCCTCTTCCTGCCTCTACTCTCACACAGGCAGCCTATGTCTCCAGCTTAGTGGCTCTCTCGCAAGTCGCTAGAAGCTCGACCTAACTTTGCCTTTGCTCTCACACAGGCAGTCTCAATCTCCAGCTTAACGCCTATCTCACGAGTCGCCAAAAGCTCAACCTTTTTCTGCCTCTACTCTCACGCAGGCTGCCTATGTCTCCAGCTTAATGGCTCTTTCATGAGTCGCTAGAAGCTCAGCCTAATCCTACCTCTGCTCTAAAGCAGCCTCAATCCCTAGATTAGCGCATCTCTCACGAGTCGCCAAAAGTTTGCCTTCTTCCTGTCTCTGCTCGTACGTAGACATCCTATGTCTCCAGCTTAATGGTTCTCTCATGAGTCGCTAGAAGCTCGGCCTAATCCTACCTCTACTCTCAAGCAGCCTCAATCCCCAACTTAGCATCTCTCTCACAAGTCGCCAAAAGTTCGGCCTCTTTCTGCCTCTGCTCTCATACAGACAGCCTATGCCTCCAGCTTAATGGCTCTGTCATGAGTTGCCAGAAGCTCAGTTAAATCTATCTCTACTTTCACGGAGGTAGCCTCATTCTTCAGCTTAGTGACTTTCTAATGAGTTGCCAGAACTTCGGTCTAACTCTACCTCTGCTTTCACACAGAAAGCCTCACTCTCTAGCTTAACGGCTCTCTCACAAGTCGCTAGAAGCTCGGCCAAACTCTGCCTCTACTTTCACACAGGCAGCCCCACTCTCCAGCTTAGTAACTTTCTCACGAGTTGCCAGAAGCTCGGCCTAACTCTGCCTCTACTCTCACTCTCCAGCTTAGCGACTCCCTCGCGAGTCGCCAAAAGCTCGACCTCTTTCTGCCTCTACTCTCCCGCAAACAACCTATGTCTCTAACTTAGTGGCTCTCTCGTGAGTCGCCAGAAGCTCTACCTAATCCTACCTCTACTCTCAAGTAGCTTATGTTTCCAACTTAGTGGCGCTCTCATGAATTGCCATAAGCTTGGTCTCACTCTGCCTCTGCTCTCATGCAAACAGCCTATGTCTCTAGCTTAGCGCCTCTCTCGTGAGATGCTAAAAGCTCGGCCTCACTCTCATTTTATCTCTACTTTTACACAAGTAGCCTTGTTCTCCTAGAAGCTTGGCCTCACTCTGCCTCTACTCTCACGAAACCAGCCTCGGTCTAAAAAAAGCTCGACCTTAAGAGGTGTTGCTCCCTCATGAGCCAACCTCAATTCTCCTCAGTAGTTTGATGTCCGTCTCTCTTCGGCCAAAGCTCTCGACACCTCATTGAGTTTGAGCGTCCTCGAAAAAGGGTACGAAAAAGTCACAACCATCTACGAATATCCAAAAACAAGAGTGCTAGTATGACCAAAATATACAGAAGACAAGGTTGCACAGAAAAGAAGAATACCATAGCAAAGCCCTCAATCGCGGTGTCAATGATACTCTCACGACCCTGAGAGCTGACCTCTCTAATATCTGAGGGTGTCACAAACCTCCAAAGATGTTCCTTGGCCAAATTCACGTTTTACGGCATGGATGTCGGGCCATTACTGGAAGCAGGACAATTATGCAGAGCTTCGATCTTAGTGAAGTATGTTCAAGAGTCTCAATCTCTAAAGTAGTCCTACAACTAACCCTAGGACTCAAAGGGTCACGTGCTGAGAAGAAGCGGGGACACCATCAGACCCCACTTTTCGATAAACAGTAAGGCCATCAGACCTAAGCTGGGAAGCGCTGGGGGCATTAGACCTTGCCCTCTTGGGATGAGGGGAAGTTACCATCGTAGTGACATAGAGATCCTTCACCATTGATCGATCGACCATAGGATCACCTCGGAAAAAGAGAATTTTCATAAACCAAGAAGTCATCCATTTGTCTGGGTACTCCATGGTGTCGCCAATGGCACCGCCTAGCCTCGCGCCTTTTCTGGTGTTGCCCAGGTTCATATCCATACCGCCACCCAAACTTCTCTCCTTTTTCAAGGAGCCACTCTCCAAAGTATCTCCATTTCCACGCGCTGAAGCATTCATGCTTCTCTTTATCCTCTCTACTGTTTATGGGCTACTAGACAAGAAATAACCTTTGAAAATGCAATGGAGATGAAAACTGAACAGAAGAAGCCATTGTGTGGAACAAGGTACCTTGGTCTACCCAAATGAAGAAGCTCACTCATGCCCTCAACCCCCGTATCACTACTAGGGCTTGGGGCATGAGGAGCAAATGACGAGCCTAGAGTTAGATCAGGCATAGGCCCAGTTCATGGGTTGAGCCCAAATCATCAAAAAGCAGGTCAAGCTCAGCTAATGACCTCTTCCTAATCCAAATCTCAAGATTCCAGGAAGATCAACGCACGTGGGGAGTAAACATCAGGATAGCCATTAGTCGAAGATAGCACCTATCCTTAATTGTAGCTATCATCCCTGAAAGACTAGTAGCGTGACCTTCACATCACCACCTTAGCTAGGGCTCTCTGCCTATAAATTGTAAGCTCTCTACACATGAGGGAGACACAACTATCTCTCACACAGAGATCTCACACACCTCACCTTGTGAGTACTCTTACTCTCTCTCTCCCTCCCTCCATCTATCTTGTACTCTCTTATTAATAAAGTTTTTCGGCCACGGTTGTCGCCTTCAGTAGTTAGGTCACTCAAACCCAACCGCCCAATCTTTGTCCCTTATTATTGATTGTTTCGTTACTTGTTTTACACCACACACTTGACTGATTTGATCTTACATAAATCTATTTTTGTGCATCATCAATATCAAAAATTTGTTGGGTATCGTAATGTTGTCCACATTTACATAGAGTTCTCCAATGCAGTGTATTAGTTATCTCAAGTAGTCTTCGCTTGTCTCACATAAGTTTCTATTTAATTTATAAATAATTTAAAAAAAAATTAAGCTATGTCTCAATTCGGGGTCATGTTTGAGGAAGAATATACACTTGACTATCAAACTCAGCCAATCAAGCAAGCATACTTAATCTCGACAAGTTTGGATCGATTAGTAAGCACATCTATGGATCTTGTATTTATTTATCTTTTTCCAAATTTCCATTGTCATCCTATGTCAACATGCACGATGCTATAAGTTCCATGTGAAACCACATCTTGGAAAGTAGGGTCTCTCATTTCTGAATCACATGTTTTAGCATCTTATCAAAGGGATTGGGGGAAGGAATGTTGAAGAAAGAATAACACAGGCCCGTTCAACAAGAACCTAGTGTTGTGACAATGGCATCCTATGCCCATGGAGCCTTTTACCCCTATTGTAGTACGAGACTCGCAAGCTTCAATCATCAGAAGCAGATTAATTCCCTTCTGTGGGGTGGTCTGATTCATTACCATATACTAGTCACATAAGATTTCATCAAGATTGGTGACCTAAGATGGTGAGTATAGTCGAAACCATAATTATTGGTGAAGCAAGCTGCAGTATTGGGGGAAAAGAGAAACAATGAAATCTTGGCAGTCAAACATGCAAAAACTCATGTGGATGTGTGTCTTATTTATATTTTCAACGATCGGATGTTTGGTGTTTAGAGATTATTTGACTACAAACAATTGCGATTTTTGGAGTTAACTTGGATAATTTGATAATGACACTTGAGGGAAACTATTCCGCATTGGTTCAAGATCAATCCTTTTGCACCACCCTCAGATCGGAAATGTTTAGGGTTTAGGGTTTAAGGTAAAATTAATAGAACTTGAAATTTGGCAAAATGTATTGTGCACTATTTGGGACAAGAAATCTGTGGGCATGGAAGAACTCTAGACCCACCCTTTGTTGGAAACTATCCCTGGCTAGCCAGAATATCACATTCTCACCAAAAAAAAAAGGAAAAAATGATAATGAAGAATTTTCTATTGGAATCTCTCGATCTACTCTCATCTTTTTTGGTAAATCCCATGAAAAAGGAAAATAGAGTAGGGGAATCCTGAGAGTCAAATCTAATCTAAGTGGTATTCTTGAAATATCAAGTGGCTTGACACAGTGTAGCGAGAACCTATTCCAGTAGTCGTCTCACCTTAGATGCTTGAAAAAAGTTAAGATGCTTGACATTACATCTTTATCGTAATACTCTTTAATTTTAGATCATCAACTACATAATGGTGGGGACCCATTCATGCATAACAAGTTGCACTCAAATGTATGACATATAGTTTACCATCAATTCCTTTCAAGGGAATTGAGAGAAAATATACTTCATGGATTACACTCCCAATCTCAACTGGATAAGTTGTCAGGTCGTGCACAGTTATTGGTACACTCTCTATGGTCTGTCCTGATATACAAGCTAGAAATTATATATATATAGATGAGGAAACATATATTTTTTTTTTTTTAAAGCGACGAGGAACTCCAACTAGGTAAGACAACATTGATTCCATCCTGTAGAGTAAACGTTGCGCACCTGTAATTACACGCTAATTACTAGTACTGATTTTGGGAGTACCAATCAAAACATCCGCATTTATGGTTCAGGCAGATCGAATTAACTCACGTGCTGAGTAGCTTACCTGCTTGCTCGGATTCGGCTTCTGTGTACTTCTCTCTCGGCTCGCGTCTGCCACGTCCTGCGGGAGACAAATCAGGCAGCCGACTTCATGGCTAATTGGACTTGTTCTCAGCAGCTCAATCAGCGATTTCTTGATTCGTCATCCCTTCCTTCTGGGATTGCTGGCATCCTCGCCTTGGATGCTCGACAGACTCCTCACGTTCGTCGGTGAATTTTATTTTCATTTATGTTTTCAGTTATTTTGTTTAATGTTTTTGGTGGTGAGTCACCATCTTGCTTTTGCTTTGATCCTCCCACTTTATACTTCTGGAGGTTTGACTCTTTGTCCTCCTCACTTGTATTTTTCCCCTTTTAGTTATATAAACAGGTAGGGATCTTGCCAACCCCCCACCCACATTGGGTGGCTTTGAGAAAAAAAAAAAAAACTCACGTGCGGAGCAATCCTTGCGTGTTGCTACACAACTGTTCTGGGACAAGGCTTCGTATCATACTATAAAAAATTATTTGTTGAAAATACGATGTATGGTACCGAAAAATATTTTTTTTATGAGAGAGTTGAACCCAATGTTCTAACCATGGTATCTTATACCTATGTATCCTTTAACAAACTTGTGGTATCTCTCTCTTTTTTTTTGGTAAGTGAAATAAATTCTTAAAAAGTATAAAAATTCGAAAAAATATATATTTCATTTCCCAAATTCCAAATTACTGTCTAGAAAAACATCGGTGATCGAATTCAAATACGTTAATGACGTGGAATTGTAAAATTTATTTCTTGCAAATATTTTGAGGCAAGGTTTATTATGATAACCTACTTTTTTTTAATGATAATGAAATACTCCGGCCTCTCATGGTGCATATATATATATATATGAGTTCCTAGAGATTCTCGAAAAAAGAAGGAAAAACATATTAAAAAAGAACACATGTAGATGTATTGTATCAGTGAAAAAGAAGACAATAATTTCAACCATTATAATAATCTCTGCAAACTTGTACGGATTTCACAAAGAAAGTTGAAACCTTCAAGCACATATAGGCAGGCAGATTTTTATTACACACATTAATATAGAAGATCACTCGTAATGTCCAATATATATTATAGCTATACCGTACACATGTAGTTGAGTTATTTAATGGTATATCCAGATTTGAGGGCATATTTGACAAGCTCGTTCATCTCATCCTCGGTGATGAATCCATCGCCGTTAGTGTCTGCAACGTGGAGACCACGCCAAGCTTTCCATCCAGGAAAGCGTGCCCCCAGGTAATTAAAGGCTTCCTTCAACTCTTCTTTGCTCAGTTTATGATCACCATTTTTGTCGTACTTCTCAAAAATTGTTCTCAGCTGTCCCTCTTCAAAGGGCACTTCTCCACCCTTGTTGCCTGGGAATCCGACGACAGGCATGGTTGATTTTGAGAGAGAGAGAGAGAGAGAGAGAGGAGAGAGAGAGAGAGAGAGAGAGAGAGGGATAAGGCTACTTAAGGCCCCAAGATCAAGTACAAGTCTTGTAGCTCTATTATTTCATAAGATATGCAAGCTTGCATTTATATAGAGCTCTTCATTTCCTGTACCTCTCGTATTATTATGTATAGCAATGCTATTCATACAAAAATATTTATCAAAAAACACTTTTATCAGATGAGTTGACAACTTTTTGTCTACCTGTTTTTTGTAATGCTGAAAATTGATATGTAGATAGATAATTGTATATTAGGGCTATATGCGAGAGATCGTACGTCCGTTACGACCAAAACTTAGGTCATACCACGTGTTTTGGGTGTTCAATAGTAGGTTTGGA
This sequence comes from Ilex aquifolium, assembly GCA_951799425.1. Classification (NCBI taxonomy): domain Eukaryota; kingdom Viridiplantae; phylum Streptophyta; class Magnoliopsida; order Aquifoliales; family Aquifoliaceae; genus Ilex; species Ilex aquifolium. The sequence continues at coordinate 4,893,274 of OX637406.1, forward strand.
TCCACAAAACTGTCATAATTATGGAGATTTGACCATAAACAATAATCAAGGAAATTTAAGTTCTTACCCACTAGATTAATCGTACGGTGCTAGTTTTTTGTCTTTCCAAAAACAATTTAACTGCAATTAATGAGACCTTTCACAATCGAAAGCATGTTAACTCATTTGGTAAAAGTAATTTTTGGTATACAAAACATTTTTTTATTAATAGATATGTTTCATGTTGTTATTTATTCAAATTCCAACATGGCCCCACTAATGTTATATATTTCAAAATGACCCCTAACGATCTATAATATATTTTCCCGAACTCTTAGTTAGCCCAACCTAGTTTTTTTAAGTAATGAATAATGCTATTGAGATCTAAAAAACTGACATAATTTGTTAATGTAATAATATGTCAAGTGATGGAGTCTCAATGAAAAAATCTAATAGTTACCGGCACAATAACACTATTAGAACACATCACTACCACATTATTAGTTCAGTTTTTTAGGTCCCAATAACATTATTCTTTAGTAATTGGGCATTTTTATCCGATGAGATATTTATTCCTCAGGCTCTTTATTTTTCTCCCTCGGGCCCGTGTCTCAAGGTTTTCAGACCAAATTCGACCCGGTCATGAATTTTTAGCTCAAATTGTATAACCTTCAAATCGAACCCAAATTTCAGCTTATTTTATTCACAAATCGAAATTGATTGTCAAACTAAAGAATTGAACCCAAATTTTAGTTCATGTTGTGTAACCGGAATCAAAAGTCTAATTACAAAATTTTCAAAAAAAAAATTAGCAAGAAATTTTAATTCATGTCGTGTGACCATCTAAAGGCAACATCACCTTGTAGTCGTCAGTGATTGGCATTCTCAGTCTCTAAGAATGAGAATTAACGTAGTTCACTTGAGTCCACCATTGGAACGATGTTATTCTGATCACTCACCACTCAAATTTCTTTCTGCAAGTTGCATAGAAATCAAGAATATTCCATAAACAATAAATATATGGCCATAGTCCTCCAACATTTGCTGAGAGCATCAATGTTTCTGAGAGAGGATAAGCAAAGAAATTCAAATCTGTGCTAGTTATTGCCTGTATAGATAGCTAGGGCAGTGAAATGATCCGAAAGTCTATTTTACCTAATTCATACTCGTTCAAACAACAAAATAATTTCAATTTGATCAGATTTTTGTACTCGTTTTATAAACGAGTCCGATCCATGCAATGTGTGACTCAGCTTGGGTAGTCTCGCTTGTCTCGTATAAGTTTCTGTTTGTAAATAATTCTACTTTAACAATTCTAGACCTATCCTCAAATGACTTTGGATCATACACACTTCTTTCTCCCTATATTCTATATAATTTTTGAAAAATTAATGTGAACATCTAGGGTTTGATTTTATGATTGATATACATTGGAGATTTTTATTGAGAATTTGATTTTTTGTGGAGTGAGAATTAATTTCTAGGTTTTATTTCTTAAAAATTTTATTTCATCCTCATTGATGAATCCATCGTTGTTAGCGTCTGCATGGTGGAGACTCCGCCAAACCCTGAATTCAGGGAAATATGCCCCTAGGTATTTAAAGGCTTCCTTTAGCTCTTCCCTGCACAGTTATTTGGTACCAAATTCCTAATTATTGCCGAGAAAAACATCAGTGATCGAATTCCAATGTGCTAATGTTGTCCAAATTTAGTATTGACAATTTACGTGCAAGTATACACGATCAACAAGTAATAAAGTGATAAGTAGAGTATCGTTCCCACGGAAAATTATTACTAATAAATTCCAAATACTAATTTTATATCAATTCAATTTTATTTAAACAATTGGAATTAACTATGGATTGACTAAATTAAAACTAAATCTAATCTTAACAATCAAGGGTTGAATTTACCGCATAAAAGAAGTTAAGATTACAACTTCTCCTAATGCTTCATATAAATCTCTCCACTCTCTTTCCAGCTAATTGATCAAAATAAGTTATTAACTGAGAACTCAAAACTATTTATCAAACCTCTTCCGATAGTTAGATCAAAATATCTCTCCCAATTAAATTACTATATTCTTATGCAAAATAAGTTGGAAAAGATTCATTAAGTTCAAACTCTCATAAAAGTTACACACGGCATATATGTATATTCCTATCCTATACACAAACCCAGCTATTCAATCCTAAGAAGAATTAACCAGACGCATGTCATCATATTCATATCTAAACCTAGAATTCATCTTCCAATTTTATCTAGGTTATAAAATTAATTGTTGGCAACACAATCATATATTAAGCACAAAATATGACAAACAACTCATGTATGATCAATAGAACTAGAATCGAGAGTAGATCAATTTAACTAGACATTAGGTTCCGTTGCAATCTTAATAAAAAATTACTTCATAATGCAATTGAAAAACATCCTTCTCAAATTAAACAACATCTCAAAAAATCAAGAAGTAAAAGTAAGAGAAAAGAATGAAAACTTAGTTGCACTTTTCAACTCCTTTCTAGTCTTCAAGTCCGATTTTCTTCGCGTCGCCTCCTTTGATTCTTGCCTTCAATTTTCTATCAATCCTTGGTCTTCTTCTTATGTTTTTAGCCCCCAAAATCAGTCTCCCCCTTTCCAACTCAAACCCTAGCATATATGTCGGATTAGAGTCCAATTTCGGGTAAAAAACAAGTCAAAATTCGCGTCCCGAGCCAACACAAACGCAGCAGCGCTGAAAATCAGCGCAGGGGCGCTGAGTTACTGCCTTTTCAGCGCAGGGGCGCTGGTTTTGGCGCAGTGGCACTGGTCCCCTTTCAAGCCTAATGTTGCCCTTGTTGCTTAGTCTTCAAAAATTCAACACTTAGGCTCCAAATTGACCTTGTTTCCTTCCAAATGATTATGTTTCCTTCCAAATGATCATCCCTACAAAATAACATCAAAACACACAAAACAAATAAAAAGGAACATAAAATATTTGAAAACTTGCAATTTCATCAAACCGAAAGTACTCAATTCGTAGGTATAAAACCCACTCATCAGCTAACGACTTATTTTGTACATGCACAATCATATGAGATGTTGTGTTTCATCACCATCCAATAATAATATCATATTTCTATAAAAAATAGTTGTAAATAGGATTGAATAAACACATGGAATAGATAATTTTGCATGTATAGTATACTTCATACACACGGAGTCTTATACGGAATGAAAGGAATTTATTTTGTTGATTAGAAGATTATTCGACATCAGAACAACTTTAATTATGGGAGCTAATTGAGATAATTTGAGAATGGTACTTAATGGAAAATATTAGGCATTTGGGCCAAGATGAATCTTTTTGTACCCCTAGGATTGGAAGCATTTAGGGTTTGTGTGAAATTAATAAAACTTGGGATTGTAGAATTCGTATCTTGCAGATTGTTTGAGACAAGAATTTTTTTTTTTGTGGGTATGGATGATGAAGAAAGGAATAAAAAAAGATAACGAAGAATAAAGGAAACTCTTTCACCATCTTTTCTTATTATCTTCTTTCATGTTGTTTGGTTACATCATAAGAAAGGAAAAATAAAGTGGTTGGATTCCAAAGAGTGGAATGTAATCCAAATGGTATTCGGGAATATCAATTGGATTAACAATCTAATCAAATGGTTGGCTCCTTTCCCAAGGTTCGAGTCTCACCCTTCCCATTTCCTCTACCTTGGACGTTTGAATAAGTTAACATACTCTTTAATATGTTTTCTCTTCATTTTCTTAAGTAAAGATAACGAAGAATAAGATATGTTATTCGTTTTTTTCTTCCCTTGTGTGATCAGTTAAAAATTAATTATCTTGTTCTTTATTCGATGGTTATATGGCCTCCGCATTGCAAGTGTAAAACAAAGCGGCATGATGTAAAATTCATTGGGACACCACTCAAAATTAGAACTTACTACACCCAAATTTCGCTTCCTGATATGTGTTCGTAATATCATTAGTCGATGAGACCATACTTGTGCATAACGCTGACAAAATCTTTGACACGATACATCGAGATTAGAATTTACTAGAGCTGATTTTGAAATTGATACGCTTTATTATTATGAATAATAATGAAATTGAATTAGTGCCAAATACAAATATCTTTTAACTAACTGAGATATTTTAGGAAGAGCGGAGAGCTTCTCTCTCTAGATTTTAAAAAGAGAACACTCTATCTCCCTTGGAAGAGTTTAGGAAGTTTTTTGTTTTTCCTTTTAGACTAGGTTTGTTGGCAGCAGCTTTAGGATTTGCATTGTGCACCCAAATTTAGTAATGTTTTGAGTTTTGTTGTAGTTTCTTTTTTTGAAAATAAAAATACTTTACTTAATAAAAAATCAATTTAATTAATATTGTATGAAAAAATGTCAGATAGGACCAGGTACTTTATCAATTGTTGCAGGATTAGAGAATTTTTTTCCCTTAAATTTTGTTAGTATGATGATCGAGTGATTTTTGAAGTTTATGGGAGTCGTGACCGCTTAGGCTTGGTTGATTTTGTCAAAAAAGAAAATAGGTTTCGGGGGTGTATGAATAATAGGTTTAGCTAAGAGAGAAAAGGATCATAATTTGATGGTTGAATAGATTGGGTTCGATTTATTTGTAGCCCTACTTTTTTTAGTGATAATGAAATGCTCCGGCCTCCAGTCCATGTGTCCCTGGGGGCGGGTTCTCCATAGAAGATGAAAAAATTAATAAAAAAAAAACATGTACATGGATAATATCAATAAACAAGAAGACAATAATTTCCATCATTAGGATCTTCTCCTACCTTAAACATGGATTTCCCAAAGAAAGTTGAAATCTATAGGCACATATTTATTGCGCATATAGGCACAAGTTTATTGCCCATTAATAATATAATTAATACTATTCGGACCTAATTAGCTACATTAATTCATCACAGCTTATTGCAAATCCAACAGTTAAGATGAATTAGATCAGTAAATTAGGTCCACATGTTAACCACACCGAACAATTAATTATTTGACCGTGTATCCAGATTTGACAGCATAGTTGACAAGCTCGTTCATCTCATCCTCAGTGATGAATCCATCGCGGTTAGTGTCTGCAACTTGGAGACCACGCCAAGCTTTCCATCCAGGAATGTATGCCCCCAAGTACTTAAAGGGTTCCTTCAACTCTTCTTTGCACAGTTTATGATCCCCATTTTTGTCGAACTTTTCGAAAATATTTGTCAGTTGATCCTCTTTCAAGGGCACTATTACGACCTTTTTCCCTACTATGTATCCGACGGGAGGCATGTTGGAGAGAGAGAGAGAGAGAGAGAGAGTGGAATAGGGTAATGTAAGGCCTCAAGGACAAGTAAAAGACTTGCAGGCTCTGTGATCTGATTAGACATGAAAGCGGCATTTATATAGAGCCAAAGAAGGTACTGTTTCAAAAAGTTATAATTTTTTGAGGTTAAATATCTGAATAGCATAATCGATCACAAAATATTATAATCAATTTTAAAATTTTAAAGTCCAGTTATACCTTTTAAATGTTAAATGGGGTTATAATTAATTTGGGTTATTTATGATCAATTACAATAAACAATAACTTTTGATGATGCAAAAATTGGTTTGTGCACCACAGTCAAGTGAATAATATAAAATACAGTAAAATAAGTAGAGAAAAAGTAGACAAGGTTTATAGTGGTTCGGTCAACATGACCTACGTCCACTTTCAATGGCTAAGTTCGCCGGTATTTTATTAACTCCGGTGTGTTGGGAGCAGAAGGTTACAAGCTTTGAGAGAGGGAGATGAAAGATTTGTCTGAATGAGTGTCTTTTTCAGATGCCCCCCCAGTGATGGGGAAGCTTACAATTTATAGTTGTTTGTGTAGTAATTGAATGGGTAGTTTGACGGTCATAACGGATTGTAGCAACTTAATGGCTTTAAACAGCTTGGCGACCCCTCCTCTCCTTGGCGACCTCTCCTCTCCTCAATCGGCAAGGGAGTGCTCTCCAAAGGTCTTGGCCAAATGATGAGGGGATGTTGACTTTTTCTAAGCGGTCCGGATGCTCCTTTAGTGGTGTAGCTCCCTAATGAGCTTGAGGTGCAGCGTGGGATGTCTGGGCATCAAGAGCTTGAGGTACAGCCTGGGATGTCTGGGCATTAGGAGCTTGAGGTGCGGATGTCTGGGCATCAAGAGCTCGGATGTCTGGACATCAAGAGCTTGAGGTGCGGATGTCTGGACATCAAGAGCTTGAGGTGCGGATGTCTGGGCATCAAGAGCTTGAGGTGCAGCCTGGGATGGCTGGGCATCAAGAGCTGGATATGCTGGATCTCTTGGAGTTGGGCCCTTGGGCTTGTAACATGAGTTGGGCCCTTGGGCTTGGCCCATCATTTGCCCCCCAATGCCCTGTGTCCAATGGAACTTGGAGAGGAGGGCATTCGGTTAAACTTGAATTTTCGGCTGCTCGGCATAACTGAAAAAACTTCGGGAGGTCAAAACAGCTGTTCCTGAGCCTTTTTTGGGTTTTTTACAGCATTAGTCACTGCATAAGGCAGTGAGTTTTGTAGGACTCGTTGAGAGCTTCGATTTGATATATTATACGCCTCATTTCGAGTAACGGAGCAAAAGTTGCGGTCAAAATTTCGAGCAGGGAGTTGGGTGCACGGTTTTGGGCGTGCAGACAGCTTTTGGGCGAGCACACTGCATCTTGGGCGAGCAGAGAGTGTCCTGGACGAGTAGGAATAATTTTTTTTTTTTTTTTTTGAAAAAACTTCGGGAGGCCAAAACAGCTGTTTCTGAGCCTTTTTTGGACTTTTTACAGCATCAGTAGGCAGTGAGTTTTGTAGGGTTTGTCGAGAGTTTCGATTTGATATATTATAAGCCCCGTTTCGAGCACCTTGGACGAGCGGCCTGGGCGCGCGGACTGCCTGGGCGCGCTGCTTGGGCGTGCGGACTGCCTGGGCACGCTGCCTAGTGGATTGTTTGGGCTTTATACTTGGGCGAGCCTGGGGTTTCCTTGGGTGAGTCTGGTTCTGTAGTCAAAAGGCAGAGTACGCCGAACACTTTTGGTGGTGATGATCCGACTCCTCCGAGTGAACTTTTTGAAACTCCTTTTGATTGATAATTTTCTCCCTTTCTGTAGGCTCCTCTCACCTGTGGAACTCCATTAACTATATAAACTCCTTCTTTCACTCCCTTTTTTGGATTTTTGAAGGGCACTAGATGATGGAGGTGACTTGGGCGCGCACTTTGCTCATGGTGGAAGTGATTTGGGCGAGCTTAGCTGGCGCGAGGCCTTGGAGCGAGCTTGGGCTGCCTTGGGCGTGAAGTTGGGTGCCTGAGAGCACTTGAAGGGCTGGGCGCCCGAGGAGGAGGGCTGGGCGCCTGAGGAGGAGACCTGGGCGCTTGAGAATGTCTGGGCGCCTGGTGTGATGGCCTAGACGCCAGGGATGGTCTGGGCACCTGAGGAGGAGGTCTGGGGCGCCGGAGAGTGCCTAGGCGCCTGGTGTGATGGCCTGGGCGCCTGGGATGGTCTGGGCGACCAGGTCGACTAGGCAGCTTAGTACGTTGATCTGAGCGGCCAGGCAGCTGGTTTGGGCGGCCAGGCAGCTGGGTACGCTGATCTAATGTAGTCCCTTTGGTTGCAGACGACCTAAGTTTCAAGATCCTGCCTAGAGATGACAAAAATAATGTTATTTCAAACATTAAAATATCTAACATGTTTACCTGGAAAGAGAGGCAGACTGCTTGCGTGAGAGCAAAGACAGAGCCTGAGGATTGCTCGTGAGAGAGATACACATTTTGAGACCGAGCTTTTGGGGACCCTTGAGAGAGTCTTTAAGCTTGAGGTATAGGCTGCCTGTTTGAGAACAGTGCAGAGGCCAAGCTTTTGGCGACTCGCGAGAGAGCCGCTAAGCTGGATATATAGGCTGCCTGTTTGAGAACAGTGCAGAGGTAGGTAGGCTGCCTGCTTGAGAGCAGTACAGAGGTAGGCTGCCTGCTTAAGAGCAGAACAGAGATATGCCAAGCTTTTTTGGCGACCCGCGAGAGAGCCGCTAAGCTGGAGATAGGCTTCCTGCTTAAGAGCAGTGCAGAAATAGGCTGTCTGCTTAAGAGCAGTGTAGAGATTAGCTGCCTGCTTAAGAGCAGTGCAGGGATTAGCTGCCTGCTTAAGAGCAGTGCAGAGGTAGGCCAAACTTTTTTTGCGTCTCGTGAGAGAGCCTACTCAGCTGGAGATATATTGCCTGTTTGAGAACAGTGCAGAGACAGGTCAAGTTTTTGGCGATCCATGAGATGATTCACCTCGCCTGGACCTGTTGATTTCTTCAGCATTTATATATTTTTGAGCTTTTGCCAATAGTTCTGGCATGCTCTTTGGTGGTCGCTTCATCACTGAGAAGAGGAAGCTTGATGACCGGAGGCCTCCCAAGAAGGCGGTCATGCTAACCTTTTCATCGGGCTCCTCAACCTGAAGGACCTCCTCGTTAAAACGAGTGAGGTACCTCCTTAAGCTCTCATCTCGGTCCTGCTTTATGCTGAGCAGGTGGGTGGCAGGCTTCTGGTGCCGGCGTCTTCCAATAAAGTGCGACACGAAGGACCTGCTCAACTCAGCAAATGAGCCAATGGAGGCTGGGGAGAGCTTGGCGAACCATTGTCGAGCAGATCCCTTCAAGGTGGTTGGGAATGCTCTGCACATGATTTCGTTGGGGACGTTGTGCAGTTGCATCAAGGTCTTAAAAGTTTCAAGGTGGTCCAGTGGATCCTTCGTACCGTTAAAGGTCTCGACAGATGGCATCTTGAATTTCTGAGGAAGTGGGTAATTCACCACGTCAGGTTTGAAAGGTGTGTCGGTTCGACTTACGAGGTAGTCCACTGTCTCGGGCTCCCGTGCCTTCATGGCATCGAAGATGTCACCCAATTGATTTTGCACCTCCTTAATTTTTTTGTCCCAGTGATTGGGAGGAGGTCCTCTAGAATTATCACGAAAATGGCTTCCATGCCCTATGCTTTGGTTTTCACCCTCCTTCTCTTGGAAGTGAGGGTCTCCACCATGGGGAGCAGGAGCTGGAGGAGGTGGAGATCCCTCTTGGAGGGCCCCCCTGTGTGGGGCGCCCAAGGGAGCTCCTAGAGGTGGAGCACCTAGATGGGGAGCACCTAGGTGGGGAGCCCCTTGATGTCCAAGGCGTGGGGCTCCTCTGTCTTGAGGTCCAGGTTGCACTCCTCCTTGTTGTCCGAGCATCAGTTGCAAAATCTGCTGGTTCTGGGCTACAAGCTGCTGCATTGTGTCCAGCATCTGCTGTGCATTTGGGACTGGATTGGCAAGTGGGGGAGGAGCAACCTCTTCCTCTCGTGTTGGATTGTTTTCAGGCTGATTCATGGATGTGGTTCAGCAAAGAAAATGTTTAGGTGAGAATTTTGTCGTTCCCACAGACGGCGCCAAACTGATAATGCAAAAATTGGTTTGTGCACCACAGTCAAGTGAATAATATAAAATGCAGTAAAATAAGTAGAGAAAGAGAAGACAAGGTTTATAGTGGTTCGGTCAACATGACCTACGTCCACTTTCAATGGCTAAGTTCGCCGGTATTTTATTAACTCCGGTGTGTTGGGAGTAGAAGGTTACAAGCTTTGAGAGAGGGAGATGAGAGATTTGTCTGAATGAGTGTCTTTTTCAGATGCCCCCCCAGTGATGGGGAAGCTTACAATTTATAGTTGTTTGTGTAGTAATTGAATGGGTAGTTTGACGGTCATAACGGATTGTAGCAACTTAATGGCTTTAAACAGCTTGGCGACCCCTCCTCTCCTTGGCGACCTCTCCTCTCCTCAACTGGCAAGGGAGTGCTCTCCAAAGGTCTTGGCCAAATGATGAGGGGATGTTGACTTTTTCTAAGCGGTCCGGATGCTCCTTTAGTGGTGTAGCTCCCTAATGAGCTTGAGGTGCAGCGTGGGATGTGATGATGCAAAAATTGATTTGTGCACCACAGTCAAGTGAATAATATAAAATGCAGTAAAATAAGTAGAGAAAGAGAAGACAATGTTTATAGTGGTTCGGTCAACATGACCTACGTCCACTTTCAATGGCTAAGTTCGCCGGTATTTTACTAACTCCGGTGTGTTGGGAGCAGAAGGTTACAAGCTTTGAGAGAGGGAGATGAGAGATTTGTCTGAATGAGTGTCTTTTTCAGATGCCCCCCCAGTGATGGGGAAACTTACAATTTATAGTTGTTTGTGTAGTAATTGAATGGGTAGTTTGACGGTCATAACGGATTGTAGCAACTTAATGGCTTTAAACAGCTTGGCGACCCCTCCTCTCCTTGACGACCTCTCCTCTCCTCAACCGGCAAGGGAGTGCTCTCCAAAGGTCTTGGCCAAATGATGAGGAGATGTTGACTTTTTCTAAGCGGTCCGGATGCTCCTTTAGTGGTGTAGCTCCCTAATGAGCTTGAGGTGCAGCGTGGGATGTCTGGGCATCAAGAGCTTGAGGTACAACCTGTGATGTCTGGGCATTAGGAGCTTGAGGTGCGGATGTCTGGGCATCAAGAGCTCGGATGTCTGGACATCAAGAGCTTGAGGTGCGGATGTCTGGACATCAAGAGCTTGAGGTGCGGATGTCTGGGCATCAAGAGCTTGAGGTGCAGCCTGGGATGGCTGTGCATCAAGAGCTGGATCTCTTGGAGTTGGGCCCTTGGGCTTGTAACATGAGTTGGGCCCTTGGGCTTGGCCCATCAACTTTAATTTTAAAATAATAAATTTTGGTACGGTTTCGAAATTTTGTTGGCCACCATAATGCTATCCACATTTATAAATAAAAAATACTACATAATTCAAATGAAATCCAAAAGTTAAAACTCAAATGCATATTATTTTTTGGATGAGTGTGAGATGAGCGAGTCCCACTGAAAAAATTGATGAGACCCACTCATCCAAAGAATGATATATATATTTGAATTATAACTTTTTCGGTTTCATTTAGATTTTGTAGCATTGCTGTTTATATATATGGAGCTCTTCATTTCCTGTACTCTCGTATTATTCTATCTTGATAGATCTGTTTCTAATTATTGTTTATTCAAAATTACTTTATATGATATTTCCACTAATATATGATATTTCCAATTGAGTCCTAACGAGTAATTGTTAGTCGGCACTTTATCAAGTTCTTTTTTTTGTTTAATGCGTTGTGATCTTTTTTCCTTGGGTCTTTTTCTTCCACTTTCCTCCCTTTCAAAATTGGACTTTCTTTGTTTTGGTCCCATTGCTTTATTCAAAGTGGGGGACGATTTTCAATCCAATTTAACGTAGATTTATACTCAGGTTTGGGTCTCGGGTTTTTCAAATCAAATTTGATCCCGATGTGAATTTATTAATCTAAGTTTAAGCCAAATTTTAGCTTAACTTGAATTTTGGTTGAACCCTAGTTTTAGCTCAAATTTTGTGACCCTTGACGCGAACTCAAATTTCAACTCATTTTATTCAGAAGTTGAAATCGAATGTCAACTTAAGAATAGAACCTGAACAATTTGAAGTCTATTATTCCTAATGCATACTCATCCAAAACAAAATAAATTGAATTTGATCAGATTTTTGAACTTGCCTTATAAACAAGCCAGATCCATGTAACGTGTGGCTCAAGTCGAGTAGTCTCCGCTTGTCTCACATAAGATTCTATTTGTAAATAATTATACTTTATTTGACTTATGAACAATACTAGACCTTTCCTCAAATAGCTTCCGACGATATGCACTTCTTTTACCCTATATTTTTTGCATAATTATTGAGAAATTAATTTGAACTTGTTGGGTTTGATTTTATGACTTATATAGAAGTTTTTTGGGGATTTTTGTTTAGAATTTGATTGGTTTTGGATTGAGTATTAAATTCTAGGTTTTATTTCTTAAGCTTTTTTTTTTTTCAAAAAAAATTAAGCTCTATCTCAATAAATGGTCACGCATGAGGAAGAATCTACACTCAACTACATGATCTCAACAAGTTCGGTTTGATTAACAAGCACATCTATGAATTTTGCATTTACTTAAATTTTTCCAAATTCCATTGTTATCCTATGTCAACATGCACGATGCTATAAGTTGCAATGGAAACCACATCTTGGAAAGTAGGGTCTCTCTCATTTCCGAATCACATGTTTTAGCATCTTATCCAAAGGATTGGGGGAAGAAATGTTGAAGAAAGAATCACACAGGTCGGTTCAACCAGAACCTAGTGTTGTAACAATGGCATCCTATGTCCATGGAGCCTTGTACCCCTATAGTAGTACGAGAATCGCAAGCTTCAATCATCGAAAGCAGATAAATTCCCTTTCGGCGGGGGTGGTCCGATTCATGACCATATGCTATTCACGTAAGATTTCTTCAAAATCGATGCCCTAAGATGGTAAGTATAGTCATAACCAAAATTGTTGAAGAAAACAATTTAGATTTTGGGCGCTAACTGGGATAATTTAAGAATGGTACTTGAGGGAAACTATTCAGTCTTTCTGCACAGGGCCGGCTCAATGAAAATTGAGACCCTAAACGAAAATTATAAATGAAGCCCTTTAAAATTAATAATAAATATATAAGATATATGATTAAATTTTCATTAAAAATTATTGTTCTAGCTTTTTTGTTATGCAAAATTAATAATTAAGTTTCTATATTCAAATTTTGTTAATATATGTTTTGTAGTTGATAATATGATTAACCCATTGCAATTTCTTTAGAATATTGTTAAAAATAAAGTAAAACAATAGTAATTGATAAATAGAGATTGTATATAAACTTTGATTCTTTATTTGTATTTCAAATCGTCTATTAATCCTGAATTTTATTGGACCAAATAAAATTACTTGATAAAGACTACAAATAAAATGGGGCCCCTCTTTTGAGGGCCCTAGGCGGAGGTTTAAGAGGCTTACCCTCTGAGCCGACCCTGCTTCTGCATCACCCTAAGATCGGAAACTTTTAGGGTTTAGGGTATTTGTGCACTGTTGGGGACAAAAAAAATTTGTGGGCATGTATACACAGGACCCACCCTTTATTGGAAACTATCCTTGACTAGCCAGAATATGACACTCACCAAAAAGGAAAGGCCAAAAAGATAATGAAGAATTTTGTGTTGGTATCTCTTCATCTACTTTCATCTTTTTAGATACATCTTATGAAAAGGAAGATATAACATGGGAATTCAAGGATTCCTGAGGGTCGAATCTAATCTAAGTGGTGTTCTTGAAATATCAATTGGATTGACACAATGCATCGAGAATCTAATCTAGTAGTCATCTCACCTTAGATGCCTGGAAAAGTTAATATTCTTGACTTTATGTTTTTATTTTTAATGTTTTTTAGTACTAGATCATTAACTATACATTGGTGAGGGATTTACTTATATGTAATGAGTCGCGCTTAATTTTTGGGTAAATTATAATTTACCCCTTGAAGAATGCACCTAATTTTTTTTTGGTACTTGAAGTTCTAATTGCAACAATAAAGTCCTTAGAGTTTTAATCAATTATTCCTTAGAAGGCATATGTGACAAGCTTATTCATCTCATCCTGGGTGATGAATCCATTGCCGTTCGTGTCTGCAACTTGGAGACCACGCCAAGCTTTCCATCTAGGAATGTATGCCCCCAGATACTTAAAGGCTTCCTTCAACTTTTCTTTGCTCAGTTTACGAGAGTCATTTTTGTCGTACTTTTCGAAATTTTTTCTCAGTTGTTCCTCTTCCAAGGGCACTTCTCCAGTCTGATTTGCTTTGTATTTGAAAAGAGACATGTTAGAGAGAGAGAGAGAGAGAGAGAGAGAGAGAGAGAGAGACTTGAAATAGGGTAATGTGAGGCTCAAGAGCAAGTAGAAGACTCGTACACTTTATGATCATATTATATATGAAAACTTGCATTCACAGAGGAAGAACGATGCTAAAGAAGATACCGTATCAAAAAGTTATAATCTTTTGGGGTTAAATTATAATTTTTTTTTGAGTTTGTAAGTTATATCTTTTAAATATCAAGTAAGTTTACAATTAATTTGAGTTATTTATGATTGCTCACAATATCTTATGATTGATCATTAATGAGCTGTAAGTTTACTTTTAAACAGGGCCGGCCCAACAGTTCAAAAAAAAAAAAAACTTGGGTTTTAGGTTCCAAATTTTTAGAAGACCCCATAATTTTAGATATATTACTAGCTCACAAAAAAAAAAAATTAAATATATTAAATTTTCCCTAAAAATAACATTAGGCTCAAATAGCATTTTCCCTAAAAATAATAAATTTTGGTACGACATTAAAGTTTTTTAGGTATCTTAATATTGTCTGCATTTATATAGAGCTCTTCAATGCAACGTATTACTTAGCTCAAGCAGTCTTTGCTTGTCTCGCATAAGTTTCTATTTAATTTATAAATAATTTTCAATAAAATTAGGCTATGACTATCAAACTCAGCCAATTAAGCAAGCATACTTAATCTCGACAAGTTTGGTTCAATTAGTAAGCACATCTATGAATTTTGTATTTATTTATCTTTTTCCAAATTTCCATTGTCATCCTATGTCAACATGCATGATGCTATAAGTTGCATGTGAAACCACATAGGGTCTTTCATTTCTGAATCACATGTTTTAGCATCTTATCAAAAGGATTGGGGGAAGGAATGTTGAAGAAAGAATAACACAGGCCGGTTCAACAAGAACCTAGTGGTGTGACAATGGCATCCTATGCCCTAGGAGCCTTTTACCCTTATTGTTTTACGAGAATTGCAAGCTTCAATCATCAAAAGCAGATTAATTCCCTTTCGGTGGGGTGGTCCAATTCATTACCATATACTATTCACGTAAGATTTCATCAAGATTGGTGCCCTAAGATGGTAAGTGTAGTCGAAACAGTGAAATCTAGGCAATCTAACATGCAAAAACTCATGTGGATTTGTGTCTTATTTATATTTTCAATGATCGGATGTTTGGTGTTTAGAGATTATTTGACAACAAACAATTTCGATTTCTAGAGTTAACTTGGATAATTTGAGAATGATACTTGAGGGAAACTATTCCGTATTGGTTCAAGATCAATTCTTTTGCACCACCCTCAGATCGAAAACGTTTAGGATTTAGGGTTTAGAGTGAAATTAATAGAACTTGAAATTTGGCAAAATTTATTGTGCACTATTTGGGACAAGAAATCTGTGGGCTTGGATGAACTCTAGACCCACCCTTTGTTGGAAACTATCCCTGGCTAGCCAGAATATCACATTCTCACCCAAAAAAAAAAAAAAGGAAAAAATGATAATGAAGAATTTTCTATTGGAATCTCTCCATCTACTCTCATCTTTTTTGGTAAATCCCATGAAAAAGGAAAATAGCATAAGGGAATCCTGAGAGTCAAATCTAATCTAAGTGGTATTCTTGAAATATCAAGTGGCTTGACAAATTGTAGAAAGAACCTATTCCAGTAGTCATCTCACCTTAGATGCTTGAAAAAAGTTAAGATGTTTGACATTACATCTTTATCGTAATACTTTTTAATTTTAGATCATCAACTACATAATGGTGGGGACCCATTTATGCATAACGAGTTGCACTCAAATGTATGACATATAGTTTACCATCAATTCCTTTCAAGGGAATTGAGAGAAAATATACTTTATGGATTACACTCCCAATCTCAACTGGATAAGTTGTCAGGTCGTGCACAGTTACTGGTACTCTCTCTATGGTCTGTCTTGATATACAAGCTAGCATTTATATATATAGATGAGGAAACATATCTTTTTTTTTTAAAGCGACGAGGAACTCCAACTAGGTAAGACAACATTGATTCTATCCTGTAGAGTAAACGTTACGCACCTGTAATTACACGCTAATTACTAGTACTGATTTTGGGAGTACCAATCAAAACATCCGCATTTATGGTTCAGGCAGATCTAATTAACTCACGTGCTGAGCAATCCTTGCGTGTTGCTACACAACTGTTATGGGACAAGGCTTCGTATCATACTATAAAAAATTATTTGTAGTCATCGATTCTCGGTCCATTTAGATTTATTCATAGATCATTGAAAAAACAAACTAACGTAAAATAAGAAAAATAAGATATAACTTCACAAATTTATTGGTTGAAAATACGATGTATGGTACCGAAAAATATTTTTTTTATGAGAGAGTTGAACCCAATGTTCTAACCATGGTATCTTATACCTATGTATCCTTTAACAAACTTGTGGTATCTCTATCTTTTTTATTGGTAAGTGAAATAAATTCTTAAAAAGTATAAAAATTCGAAAAAATATATATTTCATTTCCCAAATTCCAAATTACTGTCTAGAAAAACATCGGTGATCGAATTCAAATACGTTAATGACGTGGAACTGTAAACTTTATTTCTTGCAAATATTTTGAGGCAAGGTTTATTATGATAACCTACTTTTTTTTAATGATAATGAAATACTCCGGCCTCTCATGGTGCATATATATATATATATATATATATATATATATGAGTTCCTAGAGATTCTCGAAAAAAGAAGGAAAAACATATTAAAAAAGAACACATGTAGATGTATTGTATCAGTGAAAAAGAAGACAATAATTTCCACCATTATGATAATCTCTGCAAACTTGTACGGATTTCACAAAGAAAGTTGAAACCTTCAAGCACATATAGGCAGGCAGATTTTTATTACACACATTAGAGCAACTCCAAGGGGAGTTGCCAAAAATGGGGTGTCAAATGCCATTTTGCAACCCTGAACAGTGTTTTGACACTTCTGAACAGTGTTTCTGCTCCAATGGTAGGTGCCAAAATGGGGTGTCATTTTAATATTTTTTATTAAATTCCAATTTCAATTTCAAGTTGTATTTTCAATACATAGTTTTTCATAAATAATAGCAACATAAATAAATAATGACTAAAAATATAAAAAACCATCAAATTGCGAATCCATCTACAAAAAAAAAAATTATAATAAAAAAAAAAATAAAAAAATTTTGTTGAATTTTTTAAAATGGAGCATATTGCTATTTTTTGTTTGATTAATATGACAATACAAAAAAAGTTTAATATATAAATTAAGAATATAAAAAACTTTTGGGGTACAAAGTGTCATTTGCCCTCAAATAAATACTACCAGCAAGGCAAATTAGGGGTTCAACGATCAGACCCCTTCTCCTTCTGCGATTCAACGATCAGACCTCCCCTCTGCGATTCAACGATCAGACCCCTTCTCCTTCCCCTTCCCCTTCCCCTTCCCTCTACGATTCAACGATCAGAACTTCACTAGGTCTTGAGATGGAAGAAGAGTCTTGATATGGCAGAAGATTCAACGATCAGTGAAGTTCGCTTGAGAGGGTTTTCGATATCAAGGGGTTACAACGCAATAGACACCAACGGATTTTCACGTAAGCCTCTTTACCCTTTCCTTCTCTGTATTTTCAGGCAAACCAACGGATTTTTTGGTTGAATATAGCCGTTGAGAGAGAACAGTAGACACTAACTGCCCATTTGCAACCTCCACTTTCTCTCTCCAGAGTTTGTAAATTTGCCACCCCAAGTCCATAGGTGCCATTTTGCAACCCTTGATGCCACCCCCCTTGGAGTGAAATTTTTTGATTTTGGGGTGGCATTTTGGCAGTTAGGGTTTTGCCACCCCTGATAGCACCTGCCGTTGGAGTTGCTCTTAATATAGAAGATCACTCGTAATGTCCAATATATATTATAGCTATACCGTACACATGTAGTTGAGTTATTTAATGGTATATCCAGATTTGAGGGCATATTTGACAAGCTCGTTCATCTCATCCTCGGTGATGAATCCATCGCCGTTAGTGTCTGCAACGTGGAGACCACGCCAAGCTTTCCATCCAGGAAAGCGTGCCCCCAGGTAATTAAAGGCTTCCTTCAACTCTTCTTTGCTCTGTTTATGATCACCATTTTTGTCGTACTTCTCAAAATTTGTTCTCAGCTGTCCCTCTTCAAAGGGCACTTCTCCACCCTTGTTGCCTGGGAATCCGACGACAGGCATGGTTGATTTTGAGAGAGAGAGAGAGAGAGAGAGAGAGAGGGATAAGGCTACTTAAGGCCCCAAGATCAAGTACAAGTCTTGTAGCTCTATTATTTCATAAGATATGCAAGCTTGCATTTATATAGAGCTCTTCATTTCCTGTACCTCTCGTATTATTATGTATAGCAATGCTATTCATACAAAAATATTTATCAAAAAACACTTTTATCAGATGAGTTGACAACTTTTTGTCTACCTGTTTTTTGTAATGCTGAAAATTGATATGTAGATAGGTAATTGTATATTAGGGCTATATGCGAGAGACCTTACCGTACGTCCGTTACGACCAAAACTTAGGTCATACCACGTGTTTTGGGTGTTCAATAGTAGGTTTGGATCCACAAAACTGTCATAATTATGGAGATTTGAACATAAACAATAATCAAGGAAATTTAAGTTCTTACCCACTAGATTAATCGTACGGTGCTAGTTTTTTGTCTTTCCAAAAACAATTTAACTGCAATTAATGAGACCTTTCACAATCGAAAGCATGTTAACTCATTTGGTAAAAGTAATTTTTGGTATACAAAACATTTTTTTATTAATAGATATGTTTCATGTTGTTATTTATTCAAATTCCAACATGGCCCCACTAATGTTATATATTTCAAAATGACCCCTAACGATCTATAATATATTTTCCCGAACTCTTAGTTAGCCCAACCTAGTTTTTTTTAAGTAATGCATAATGCTATTGAGATCTAAAAAACTGACATAATTTGTTAATGTAATAATATGTCAAGTGATGGAGTCTCAATGAAAAAATCTAATAGTTACCGGCACAATAACACTATTAGAACACATCACTACCACATTATTAGTTCAATTTTTTAGGTCCCAATAATATTATTCTTTAGTAATTGGGCATTTTTATCCGATGAGATATTTATTCCTCAGGCTCTTTATTTTTCTCCCTCGGGCCCGTGTCTCAGGGTTTTCAGACCAAATTCGACCCGGTCATGAATTTTTAGCTCAAATTGTATAACCTTCAAACCGAACCCAAATTTCAGCTTATTTTATTCACAAATCGAAATTGATTGTCAAACTAAAGAATTGAACCCAAATTTTAGTTCATGTTGTGTAACCGGAATCAAAAGTCTAATTACAAAATTTTCAAAAAAAAAATTAGCAAGAAATTTTAATTCATGTCGTGTGACCATCTAAAGGCAACATCACCTTGTAGTCGTCAGTGATTGGCATTCTCAGTCTCTAAGAATGAGAATTAACGTAGTTCACTTGAGTCCACCATTGGAACGATGTTATTCTGATCACTCACCACTCAAATTTCTTTCTGCAAGTTGCATAGAAATCAAGAATATTCCATAAACAATAAATATATGGCCATAGTCCTCCAACATTTGCTGAGAGCATCAATGTTTCTGAGAGAGGATAAGCAAAGAAATTCAAATCTGTGCTAGTGAAATGATCCGAAAGTCTGTTTTCCCTAATTCATACTCGTTCAAACAACAAAATAATTTCAATTTGATCAGATTTTTGTACTCGTTTTATAAACGAGTCCGATCCATGCAATGTGTGACTCAGCTTGGGTAGTCTCGCTTGTCTCGTATAAGTTTCTGTTTGTAAATAATTCTACTTTAACAATTCTAGACCTATCCTCAAATGACTTTGGATCATACACACTTCTTTCTCCCTATATTCTATATAATTTTTGAAAAATTAATGTGAACATCTAGGGTTTGATTTTATGATTGATATACATTGGAGATTTTTATTGAGAATTTGATTTTTTGTGGAGTGAGAATTAATTTCTAGGTTTTATTTCTTAAAAATTTTTGCAAAAAAAAAAAAAAAAAAAAAAAAATTAAGCTATGTCTTAGTTTCAGGGTTGCACTTGAGCAAGAGTTTACGCTCGTTAGTCAAGCTCAACCAATTAAGCTGAGCTTGATCATACTTAATTTCAACACACTCCACTCGATTAACAATCACATGTGTATCTTTTATAATTACTTTACTTTTTTTTCAAATTTCCCTTGTTACTTACCCTATTTCCAAGGGTCAAAATTTTGTTTTGAAACGGTCGAAACGTCTAAAATGTTTTCGTTTTCAAGGAGATCGAAACGAAGCAGTGATAAAATCGAAATCTATTAATGTTTCGAGATATCTTGTAATGTTTCAATGCATTTGCATAATTGTTTCGAACTGTTTTAATATATT
Organism: Ilex aquifolium; assembly: GCA_951799425.1. NCBI lineage: Eukaryota > Viridiplantae > Streptophyta > Magnoliopsida > Aquifoliales > Aquifoliaceae > Ilex > Ilex aquifolium. The sequence goes on from OX637406.1 coordinate 4,913,463, forward strand.
TCAAAATACTTTGATATATTTCGACCAATGTTTTGAAAAAATAATTCTTAAAATTTTTATTTTTTCATTTTGTTTTTGAAACGGGTTGAAATATTTTCGAAACACGTCAAAACGTTTCCGTTTTTTAGGTGACCGAAATAATGCAACGAATTTTTTTTTTGATCATTGCCTATATCAACATGCTTGAGTCTAGAGGTTGCATGTGAAACGACATCTTGGATAAAGTATGGTCTCTCATTTCTGAATCACATGTTCAAACATCTTATACAAAAGAACTGAGATAAAGGCGAATGAATGTTGAAGAAGGACTCACACACCCCAGTTCAACAAGAACAAGAACCAAGTGTTGTAACATTTGATGGCATCCTATACCCCATGGAGCCTTTTTAACCCACTTGTAGTACAAGAATCGCAAGTTTCAATCATCAAAAGAAGATTCATTCCCTTTCGGTGGGTGGTCCGATTCATGATCTTGAACATGTGGTGTTCACGTAAGATTTGATCAAATTGATGCCTAAGCATAGTAGATCCCTTTGGGGACATCCGATAAAATTGGAATAATACAGAGAAGATTAGCATGACCCCTACACAAGGATGACATAAACAAATTGAAAAATGGTCCTAAATTGTTGAAGCAGACTCTAGATCTGAGGCAAGAGAAAGAGAGAGAGGGAAAACGACCGAGGCAGTCAAATATGCTTGTGCATTGGTTGAGACAAGAGATTTTTGTGCGCATGCATGACCACTTGACCCGGCCTTTTCAAAAAAGTCCTTAGTTCAGACAGAATATCACATTAAAAGGGTGTATCCAGTACATAAGATTTCTGTCATTGCAAGGTCTAAAGAGGATAAGATGTACGTAATGTTATCCGTGCAAATAGAGAAACTATTTTCATAATTCAAACCCATGACCTTCAGAATGGAGTAACTTTACCGTTACGCTAAGGCCTACCCTCAAACAGAATATCACATTCTTCACCAAAAAAAAAAAAAAAATGATAATGAAGAATGAAGAAAACTCATTTTTTCTTATCATATACTTTTCATGTTGTTTGGTTACATCGTAAGAAAGAGAAAATAAAATGGTTAGATTTCTCAGAGTAGAATCTAATCCAAATGATATTTCGGAAATATCAATCGAGTGAAAATATAATAGAGAAGATCTTGATCAATCCGGTTACTTGACAGTATATCCAAACTTCATGGCATATTTCACAAGCTTATTCATTTCATCCTCATTGATGAATCCATCGTTGTTAGCGTCTGCATGGTGGAGACTCCGCCAAACCCTGAATTCAGGGAAATATGCCCCTAGGTATTTAAAGGCTTCCTTTAGCTCTTCCCTGCACAGTTATTTGGTACCAAATTCCTAATTATTGCCGAGAAAAACATCGGTGATCGAATTCCAATGTGCTAATGTTGTCCAAATTTAGTATTGACAATTTACGTGCAAGTATACACGATCAACAAGTAATAAAGTGATAAGTAGAGTATCGTTCCCACGGAAAATTATTACTAATAAATTCCAAATACTAATTTTATATCAATTCAATTTTATTTAAACAATTGGAATTAACTATGGATTGACTAAATTAAAACTAAATCTAATCTTAACAATCAAGGGTTGAATTTACCGCATAAAAGAAGTTCAGATTACAACTTCTCCTAATGCTTCATATAAATCTCTCCACTCTCTTTCCAGCTAATTGATCAAAATAATTTGTTAACTGAGAACTCAAAACTATTTATCAAACCTCTTCTGATAGTTAGATCAAAATATCTCTCCCAATTAAATTACTATATTCTTATGCAAAATAAGTTGGAAAAGATTCATTAAGTTCAAACTCTCATAAAAGTTACACACGACATATATGTATATTCATATCCTATACACAAACCCAGCTATTCAATCCTAAGAAGAATTAACCAGACGCATGTCATCATATTCATATCTAAACCTAGAATTCATCTTCCAATTTCATCTAGGTTATAAAATTAATTGTTGGCCACACAATCATATATTAAGCACAAAATATGACAAACAACTCATGTATGATCAATAGAACTAGAATCGAGAGTAGATCAATTTAACTAGACATTAGGTTCCGTTGCAATCTTAATAAAAATTTACTTCATAATGCAATTGAAAAACATCATTCTCAAATTAAACAATATCTTAGAAAATCAAGAAGTAAAAGTAAGAGAAAAGAATGAAAATATAGTTGCACTTTTCAACTCCTCTCTAGTCTTCAAGTCCGATTTTCTTCGCGTCGCCTCCTTTGATTCTTGCCTTCAATTTTCTATTAATCCTTGGTCTTCTTCTTATGTTTTTAGCCCCCAAAATCAGTCTCCCCCTTTCCAACTCAAACCCTAGCATATATGTCGCATTAGAGTCCAATTTCGGGTAAAAAACAAGTCAAAATTCGCGTCCTGAGCCAACACAAACGCAGCAGCGCTGAAAATCAGCGCAGGGGCGCTGAGTTACTGCCTTTCCAGCGCAGGGGCGCTGGTTTTGGCGCAGGGGCACTGGTCCCCTTTCAAGCCTAATGTTGCCCTTGTTGCTTAGTCTTCAAAAATTCAACACTTAGGCTCCAAATTGACCTTGTTTCCTTCCAAATGATTATGTTTCCTTCCAAATGATCATCCCTACAAAATAACATCAAAACACACAAAACAAATAAAAAGGAACATAAAATATTTGAAAACTTGCAATTTCATCAAACCGAAAGTACTCAATTCGTATGTATAAAACCCACTCATCAGCTAACGACTTATTTTGTACATGCACAATCATATGAGATGTTGTGTTTCATCACCATCCAATAATAATATCATATTTCTATAAAAAATAGTTGTAAATTGGATTGAATAAACACATGGAATAGATAATTTTGCATGTATAGTATACTTCATACACACGGAGTCTTATACGGAATGAAAGGAATTTATTTTGTTGATTAGAAGATTATTCGACATCAGAACAACTTTAATTATGGGAGCTAATTGAGATAATTTGAGAATGGTACTTAATGGAAAATATTAGGCATTTGGGCCTAGATGAATCTTTTTGTACCCCTAGGATTGGAAGCATTTAGGGTTTGTGTGAAATTAATAAAACTTGGGATTGTAGAATTCGTATCTTGCAGATTGTTTGAGACAAGAATTTTTTTTTTTTTTTTTTTGTGGGTATGGATGATGAAGAAAGGAATAAAAAAAGATAACGAAGAATAAAAGAAACTCTTTCACCATCTTTTCTTATTATCTACTTTCATGTTGTTTGGTTACATCGTAAGAAAGGAAAAATAAAGTGGTTGGATTCCAAAGAGTGGAATGTAATCCAAATGGTATTCGGGAATATCAATTGGATTAACAATCTAATCAAATGGTTGGCTCCTTTCCCAAGGTTCGAGTCTCACCCTTCCCATTTCCTCTACCTTGGACGTTTGAATAAGTTAACATACTCTCTAATATGTTTTCTCTTCATTTTCTTAAGTTAAGATAACGAAGAATAAGATCTGTTATTCATTTTTTTCTTCCCTCGTGTGATCAGTTAAAAATTAATTATCTTGTTCTTTATTCGATGGTTATATGGCCTCCGCATTGCAAGTGTAAAACAAAGTGGCATGATGTAAAATTCATTGGGACACCACTCAAAATTAGAACTTACTATACCCAAATTTCGCTTCCTGATATGTGTTTGTAATATCATTAGTGGATTAGACCATACTTGTGCATAACGCTGACAAAATCTTTGACACGATACATCGAGATTAGAATTTACTAGAGCTGATTTTGAAATTGATACGCTTTATTATTATGAATAATAATGAAATTGAATTAGTGCCAAATACAAATATCTTTTAACTAACTGAGATATTTTAGGAAGAGCGGAGAGCTTCTCTCTCTAGATTTTAAAAAGAGAACACTCTATCTCCCTTGGAAGAGTTTAGGAAGTTTTTTGTTTTTCCTTTTAGACTAGGTTTGTTGGCAGCAGCTTTAGGATTTGCATTGTGCACCCAAATTTAGTAATGTTTTGAGTTTTGTTGTAGTTTCTTTTTTTGAAAATAAAAATACTTTACTTAATAAAAAATCAATTTAATTAATATTGTATGAAAAAATGTCAGATAGGACCAGGTACTTTATCAATTGTTGTAGGATTAGAGAATTTTTTTCCCCTAAATTTTGTTAGTATGATGATCAAGTGATTTTTGAAGTTTATGGGAGTCGTGACCGCTTAGGCTTGGTTGATTTTGTCAAAAAAGAAAATAGGTTTCGGGGGCGTATGAATAATAGGTTTAGCTAAGATAGAAAAGGATCATACTGATGTGTTATTGGTTTACATGTTATCTATGTGAGTCAAGGCTAGAGACATTGCAATTGAGATTGTAAGTTCTGCTTGATTTATTACCGATATGTTACTTGAGTTTAAGCTTGGACGCAAGCTCAAGTTCGGTTTGTTTAACCAAATAAGCCGATTTGAATTAAACTAAGCAAAGTGAAACTCTAACTCTACTCATTCAATCAAACGAGTAAAGTCGAGTTGAGCCCGCTTTGAAAATGTGAGAAGCAAGCTTGACCAAATTTGGCAAAACTAGTTACAAGTCCAAGCCAAGCCTGAACATTCTTCGAGAGCGAACTGAGTTGAGCTCGAACAATTTGATGGTTGACTAGATTGGGTTCGATTTATTTGTAGCCCTACTTTTTTTAATGATAATGAAATGCTCCGGCCTCCAGTCCATGTGTTCCTGGGGGTGGGTTCTCCTACCTTAAACATGGATTTCCCAAAGAAAGTTGAAATCTATAGGCACATATTTATTGCGCATATAGGCACAAGTTTATTGCACATTAATAATATAATTAATACTATTCGGACCTAATTAGCTAAATTAATTCATCACAGCTTATTGCAAATCCAACAGCTAAGGTGAATTAAATCAATAAATTAGGTCCACATGTTAACCACACCGAACAATTAATTACTTGACGGTGTATCCAGATTTGACAGCATAGTTGACAAGCTCGTTCATCTCATCCTCAGAGATGAATCCATCGCGGTTAGTGTCTGCAACTTGGAGACCACGCCAAGCTTTCCATCCAGGAATGTATGCCCCCAAGTACTTAAAGGCTTCCTTCAACTCTTCTTTGCACAGTTTATGATCGCCATTTTTGTCGAACTTTTCGAAAATATTTGTCAGTTGATCCTCTTTCAAGGGCACTATTGCGACCTTTTTCTCTACTATGTATCCGACGGGAGGCATGTTGGAGAGAGAGAGAGAGAGAGAGAGAGAGAGTTTTTTTTGATAAGAGCACAACACTGAAACAACTCCTTAAAAAGGAGAAGTCCAGTGAAGGCTTATAAACAACACACACACACCACTCAAGTCCCGATGTGGGACACCCTCACTCAAGGGGTTTGCTTTTTTTTTGATAAGAGCACAACACTGAAACAACTCCTTAAAAAGGAGAAGTCCAGTGAAGGCTTATAAACAACACACACACACCGAGAGAGAGAGAGTTGAATAGGGTAATGTAAGGCCTCAAGGACAAGTAAAAGACTTGCAGGCTCTGTGATCTGATTAGACATGCAAGCGGCATTTATAGAGAAGACTACGATGCCAAGAAGGTACTGTATCAAAAAGTTATAATTTTGTGAAATTTTAAAGTCAAGTTATACCTTTTAAATGTTAAATGAGGTTATAATTAATTTTGGTTATTTATGATCAATCACAATATTTTATAATTAATCATGAATAAACTATAATTTTAATTTTAAAATAATAAATTTTGGTACGGTGTCGAAATTTTGTTGGTCACCATAATGCTGTCCACATTTATAAATAAAAAATATTATATAACCCAAATGAAATTCAAACGTTAAAACTCAAATGCATATTATTTCTTGGATGAGTGTGAGATGAGTGAGTCCCACTGAAAAAATTGATGGGACCCACCCATCCAAATGATGATATGTATTTAGATTATAATTTTTTCGATTTCATTTAGATTTTGTAGCATTTTTGTTTATATATATGGAGCTCTTCATTTCCTGAGCCCACTAATATATGATATTTCCAATTGAATCCTAACGAGTAATTGTTAGTCGGCACTTTATCAAGTTCTTTTTTTTTTTTAATGCGTTGTGATATTTTTTCCTTGGGTCTTTTTCTCCCACTTTCCTCCCTTTCAAAATTGGAGTTTCTTTGTTTTGGTCCCATTGCTTTATTCAAAGTGGGGGACGATTTTCAATCCAATTTAACGTAGATTTATACTCAGGTTTGGGTCTCGGGTTTTTCAAATTTGAACCTGATGTGAATTTACTAATCTAATTTTAAGCCAACTTTTAGCTTAACTTGAATTTTGGTTGAACCCTAGTTTTAGCTCAAATTTTGTGACCCTTGACGCAAACTCAAATTTCAACTCATTTTATTCAGAAGTTGAAATCGAATGTCAACTTAAGAATAGAACCCGAACAATTTGAAGTCTATTATTCCTAATGCATACTCATCCAAAACAAAATAAATTGAATTTGATCAAATTTTTGAACTTGCCTTATAAACAAGCCAGATCCATGTAACGTGTGGCTCAGGTCGAGTAGTCTCCGCTTGTCTCACATAAGTTTCTATTTGTAAACAATTCTACTTTATTTGACTTATGAACAATACTAGACCTTTCCTCAAATAGCTTCCGATGATATGCACTTCTTTTTCCCTATATTTTTTGCATAATTATTGAGAAATTAATTTGAACTTGTTGGGTTTGATTTTATGACTTATATACAATTTTTTTGGGGATTTTTGTTTAGAATTTGATTGCTTTTGGATTGAGTATTAAATTCTAGGATTTATTTCTTAACCTTTTTTTTTTCAAAAAAAAATTAAGCTCTATCTCAATAAATGGTCACGCATGAGGAAGAATCTACACTCAACTACATGATCTCAACAAGTTCGGTTTGATTAACAAGCACATCTATGAATTTTGCATTTACTTAAATTTTTCCAAATTCCATTGTTATCCTATGTCAACATGCACGATGCTATAAGTTGCAATGGAAACCACATCTTGGAAAGTAGGGTCTCTCTCATTTCCGAATCACATGTTTTAGCATCTTATCCAAAGGATTGGGGGAAGAAATGTTGAAGAAAGAATCACACAGGTCGGTTCAACCAGAACCTAGTGTTGTATCAATGGCATCCTATGTCCATGGAGCCTTTTACTCCTATAGTAGTACGAGAATCACAAGCTTCAATCATCGAAAACAGATAAATTCCCTTTCGGGGGGGGGGGGGGGGGGGTGGTCCGATTCATGACCATATGCTACTCACGTAAGATTTCTTCAAAATCGATGCCCTAAGATAGTAAGTATAGTCATAACCAAAATTGTTGAAGAAAACAATTTAGATTTTGGGCGCTAACAGGGATAATTTAAGAATGGTACTTGAGGGAAACTATTCAGTCTTTCTGCACAGGGCCGGCTCAATGAAAATTGAGATCCTAAACGAAAATTATAAATGAAGCCCTTTAAAATTAATAATAAATATATAAGATATATGATTAAATTTTCATTAAAAATTATTGTTCTAGCTTTTTTGTTATGCAAAATTAATAATTAAGTTTCTATATTCAAATTTTGTTAATATATGTTTTTTAGTTGATAATATGATTAACCCATTGCAATTTCTTTAGAATATTGTTAAAAATAAAATAAAACAATAGTAATTGATAAATAGAGATTGTATATAAACTTTGATTCTTTATTTGTATTTCAAATCGTCTATTAATCCTGAATTTTATTGGACCAAATAAAATTACTTGATAAAGACTACAAATAAAGTGGGGCCCCTCTTTTGAGGGCCCTAGGCGGAGGTTTAAGAGGCTTACCCTCTGAGCCGACCCTGCTTCTGCATCACCCTAAGATCGGAAACTTTTAGGGTTTAGGGTATTTGTGCACTGTTGGGGACAAAAAAAATTTGTGGGCATGTATACACAGGACCCACCCTTTATTGGAAACTATCCTTGACTAGCCAGAATATGACACTCACCAAAAAGGAAAGGCAAAAAAGATAATGAAGAATTTTGTGTTGGTATCTCTTCATCTACTTTCATCTTTTTAGATACATCTTATGAAAAGGAAGATATAACATGGGAATTCAAGGATTCCTGAGGGTCGAATCTAATCTAAGTGGTGTTCTTGAAATATCAATTGGATTGACACAATGCATCGAGAATCTAATCTAGTAGTCATCTCACCTTAGATGCCTGGAAAAGTTAATATTCTTGACTTTATGTTTTTATTTTTAATGTTTTTTAGTACTAGATCATTAACTATACATTGGTGAGGGATTTACTTATATGTAATGAGTCGCGCTTAATTTTTGGGTAAATTATAATTTACCCCTTGAAGAATGCACCTAATTTTTTTTTGGTACTTGAAGTTCTAATTGCAACAATAAAGTCCTTAGAGTTTTAATCAATTATTCCTTAGAAGGCATATGTGACAAGCTTATTCATCTCATCCTGGGTGATGAATCCATTGCCGTTCGTGTCTGCAACTTGGAGACCACGCCAAGCTTTCCATCTAGGAATGTATGCCCCCAGATACTTAAAGGCTTCCTTCAACTTTTCTTTGCTCAGTTTACGAGAGTCATTTTTGTCGTACTTTTCGAAATTTTTTCTCAGTTGTTCCTCTTCCAAGGGCACTTCTCCAGTCTGATTTGCTTTGTATTCGAAAAGAGACATGTTAGAGAGATAGAGAGAGAGAGAGAGAGAGAGAGAGAGAGAGAGAGAGAGAGAGAGAGAGAGAGAGAGAGAGACTGGAAATAGGGTAATGTGAGGCTCAAGAACAAGTAGAAGACTCGTACGCTTTATGATCATATTATATATGAAAACTTGCATTCATAGAGAAAGAACGATGTTAAAGAAGATACCGTATCAAAAAGTTATAATCTTTTGGGGTTAAATTATAATTTTTTTTTGAGTTTGTAAGTTATAACTCCAAATAGCAAGATTGATCACAATATTTTATGATCAATTGTGAAATTTAAAAATAAAGTTATATCTTTTAAATATCAAGTAATTTTACAATTAATTTGGGTTATTTATAATTGATCACAATATCTTATGATTGATCATTAATGAGCTGTAAGTTTACTTTTAAAAAATATAACTTGACCACTAAAAATAGAGCAACGGTACTTAATTTGCAGACCTAATTCAATATAGTCATTGAATTAATTGTGAGTTCCAATGTTATGTGGAACCCAATTTCAATTCAATAGTTGTATTGAATTAGGTTCCCAAATTAATTATGCTCCGTTTGGTATTATGGAAAAATAAAATGATGGAAAGTTGGAGGGATATATAAAATATTATGTTTGGTAAGGAAGGAAAATAGGAAGGATGGAAAAGTGGATGAATGAACTTTCTTTTCAACTCATCAAAATTAATCCCTCCAAAATCAGAAGGAAAGTGGATGAAAAGTTAATTATTTGTTTTGAAATATATCTTATTTGTCTATATATCCTTTGATATATATATATATTATGTACACATTAATTTCATATATAAATAAAATGATAAAATATATATTTATATATTTTTTTAAAATTTAAAATTAAAAATTAAAAAAAAATTTAAAATAAAAAAGATTTTTTCCATCTTAGCTAGAAGTGGAAATTTTCGATTCAACACGATGACACGATTTGAATTTGATACGAATTTTATGACACGAACTTGATTATAACTCGACACGAACTCGAAAATAATCTCACACACGAACACAAAATATAAACGGCTCATATTCAGTTCAACCCGTTAAACCTAAAATTGACACTATCAACCCGTTTATTTAAGAATAAATGCTTCAACTTTAAAAGTGTAAACCCAAGCGTAGGTTGAGCGAAATAATATAATCTCGGAAGCCCAAGGTCGAATCCACAGGGAATTGTAACAAGTCAACAATCACACGAACACTAATAAATTAAAATGAGAAAGTTTGATTGAGTAGTTTTGATGATTGAGAACAACTGATTTTAATAATTAAAACAGTAATAAAAATACTAGTGCATCAGGTACTTCCTCTCAATGTCATACGGTAATAATTAAAGACTCAAGGCTTGATTTGAAACAGGAATTAAATGTCGGTTAATCCAGATAACAAATCAAGTAGGAAAACCAAAAGTTATAACCAAAAGATTATTCAGAAACCTGAATAATACATCAATCATAATATTTTATGAAACAATGTTAACACTTCAAGCATGGAATAACCAGTTATTTATTCGCAGGGAAACTCAAGCAATCGATGTACGTGGCACAACAGCTCAGGAGTTTTTACAGAATAAAAACTTTGCTATAAGATTAGAAACTAGATTAACACAATGTCATAAATCATTAAGTACAAAGTCTATAAAAATACCGTACTCCACTGAGAGATTTTCCCTAGCCCTAGCTTAACTTTCTAGCCGGCCATAAAAGAATTGCAAAAATACACTCAAGAAGTCGTGAGCCAAAAAGATGAAAAAAAGATTCCTATTACAAAGTCTTCAATTTGTATTTATAACCCCTTCAGAAAGAGATTGATTTTCGTCAGAATTCTAGGTCTGGTATCAGCAGATCCTTGACACGCGTCCGGACGCGTGTCCTTCTTCCGTCCGGACGTAACTTCCAGTGAGCTTGTTCTTCTTCTGATTGTCTTTCTACTACTCGCGTCCGGACGCGTATTCTTCTTCAGTCCGGACGCGACTTCCAGTGTGTTTTCCTTTGAGCTATGCTTCGTCTTCCCATAATTTAACTCCAAAATTACGCTTTTGTCCTGCAAATTAACACAAATCAACATTTGATAGCATAACACCCAAACTTGGATAAATTTTTATATTTATCACACTTTTACAATTAAATAATCAATCTTTCCTAATAATAAATGTGATTATTCGGCCTTAATCACACCCCCCCACTTAGATCTTGCTAGTCCCTAGCAAGACAAATATCAATGAAACAAATACAACCACTGATTTTAAGAAACAAAATAAAGTAAAACAAAACCACTTTCGTAGGACTCACGATTGCATTTAGCATATGCAACAAGCCTTTAAACCCCTAGGTTTCCCCTAGTGGACGAGTCTAGTCTCGTGAGGGTTTCCAGAGATGATACCCACAAACATCACCCTGTGATCAAACATCTGAATCACAATGTTATAATATAAGTTGCTACCACAATATTGAAATTCTAAGATGCAAACTTTTTATACGCACATGCAAAACAACATATAGAACTATGCGGTATATAAATGTATGCACTTATCATATTCTCATATAAACTCGTGTGTAGTGTGAATTAACTATACCAAGTCAGTAATTTATCCTGTAATCACCTCTACAACTATCAACTATTCGTCTCAATGTCAAATCTCACAAGATAATTCACTCATAAAAGATTCTCTCAGATTATAGTGATTATTCCCTCAAATATCACATGTGAGAAGAAGATATTTAAATCAAAACAAAATAATACTCACATGTTCCATTAAAATAATTGTAATCCAAAAGAAAATGATTTGACATAATCTCATGAAAGGAAATCAACACACAATAAATAAAAAATCACCACTCTCTTCCTTATTCACACAAGTCATGCATCCATCAATACACTCTTAAGATCAAATAGGTCTTTATTTAAGGTTGTAATGGGGCCTTGGGATTAGGGTTTTGAAACGAAGGATATTCAGGAATTCAAAAGACTATCCCGAGAGAACATGTACATTACACAACCAAACTTCTTTCCATAGTCTTTCACTCTCCATCTTTTAGAAGCACAATTTACATCACTTGCTCATATTTTTTTTCTTTTCAAACACATGCTTGCTATTTTTTTTCTCTTTATTTTTTTCACAGCTAGACATATTGTCTTTTCTTTTTTTTTTTTTTTCTTTTCTTAACCAACATCTCCTAAATTACATAAACAATAAAAGTTCAATCTCAGGATAACCAAGGGTAAAATATATTTTTTTTTTCTCATTGGCTTGGTTATTATATGTTGGGCATAAGAAATAAAATTTTGCTTCAAAGGCTCAATCATGGCTTCTAGGGATAATAATATTCAAAGAATAAGGTTTAGGCTCAAATAATGACAAAGATGGCCTAAAATCATATCTCAAGAGCTTTTGATAACACACTTCTCATGCAAATAATTCAAAGTCAAGCAATTATTCACAATATTGGTGTTAACCAAAACAAAAATAATGAGACTATTGAAGGAGATTAGCTGAATAAAAATATTTTTTATTGAGTAAATGTAAATAACTCTTCAAGAAAGATTGGATCAAAACTCACTAGGGTTTTTATGCATCTCCACTATATGTTTCAAGTTCTCAAAGTAAAATACCTAACAAATTTTCAACTTGGTAAAGTCTAAAGTGCACAAATTGTGAGTTTTTATAAGAACATGATATGAGATACAAAAATATAAAATAAAGTTCTATGTGATGCTTAAACTGTTGCACATTCAAAATTGAGCAAATTGTTTTTATTATGTGGTATCAACTTATTCATAACAATGTTATTTAGCTATTTGATAACACACCAAACAAAATATGCATTTTATATGATAATGAGAATTCAAGTACAATGCATATTCAAAAGATAAAAGAAATCAAGCCCAACAAAAACTACCCAAAATAGGCTTTGATTTCTACAGATAACTGGAAAATAAAAGAAACAATTTTTAAACACCGGGACCTAGAAGAAATCATCCTAAGATGAGGGGCCTGCCTGATCCTGGGAACTCTGCCCTAGCCCCCTCATCTGAGCCCTCAGCTCTCTCATCTCCTTCCTCATCTCTCTCTGGCCTCTCAACAGCTCAAACATAATCTGCCTGTCAGTCCTGGGATCAGTGTCCTCATCCACTGGTATCTCAAGATCCTCATCAATATTGAGGAACTGATCCCAATCCTCCTCATCTTGTTCCACCCCTGGTGGTGCTGCCTGCTCCTGACCTGGACCCCTCTCTACTGGCACTGGCCTGGCTACACTCTGACTTTTCAAAAGGGTGCCAGAGTTGAGTGCCACCACTTTCTTCGCCCGCTCCATAGTGGCATCAATCACCACTCCTGCTCGCTCGCACAAGGCAGTAGCCAAACCAGCAAAAGGGAGAGATGGTTTTTTCGGGTCCACGATAGCTCGCCTCATCTCAGAAAAAATCAGGGAAGGGAGGTCTATGGACTTACCTGTACCCATGGCATATAACAGGCGAGCACGGTCCAGGTAGATGTGATTATTTCTTAGCAAGGGCAAGATATTTGATACCGAAATGAGGTTCAGTATTTTGTACTTATTGGTCAGATCACCCTGCTGAAGGTACTTAGTGTTGCCCGTCCACACGAAATTATCATCCCCTAGAAGTTCTCGACCGAACTCATCTGCGGGGTAGGCTTGGGGGTAGTCCGGGTTGACCACCCGTGCCTGAGTCATTCCAATTATCCTAGCAATGACCAAACCATCCACCCTAACCTCCATACCCCGAACATATGTCTGGATGAGGCCATTCCCGAGATCATCCGCATTGCTGAAGAATTCTCTTGCCAAGATGGGGATACACAACCACTCTTTGCCCATGAAACCTGCCCAACGTCTAGAAGTGATAATATCTCGGACTCCCAATCGGGAGAAGTCCTCGTATTCAATTTTTCTCTCGTAAACTATAGGTTTTTGGGCATAGTATTTAAAAAATCTTACCCGCGCCTCCAAGGTTTGGAAACGAACGGGATCAAAGGTGGTATCTTCCTCCTCCTGAGTATCTACTCGGGGTCTCTTTGAAGTGGATGCTCGAGGTGGTGCCATAGTGAAAATTGTGAAGCGGAGAGAAAGGATTTAGAGTGAAGAGTTGTACTCCGGTTTTGGAAGTTTGCAATGCAAGAAATTCTAACCGGACAGTAGGTGTTTATAATTTTTTTACACGCGTCCAGACGCATGGGGTTGTACCGTCCGGACGCGCCTCAACTGCCGCCTTAATTAGCCTTAAAAGTCACGCGTCCGGACGCATGGTACAGTCCCGTCCGGACGCGCCTCTGGAATTTGAAACGGTTGTCCTTCCGTCCGGACGCATAGAGAGTAACCGTCCGGACGCGCTTTCCAGAGAGTTCAGCCTCTTATGGTCACGTCCGGACGCGATTTCCAGTAGGTTTTAGTCTTAGTTAACGCGTCCGGACGCATATTCCAGTAGCTTTTATTCTTTATACTTAGAAAAAAATTTCACTTTTTTCAGCTCTATCTCTCCCAAGTGGTTTCATTTTATTTCCTAAAAATTCCTAGGTCCCTAAAAACCACAAAAAAATAAAAAAAAACTACATGACTATACTAAAAACAAAATACTAAAAGCAAAACAATAAACACAGTTGCATGTGCACAAAGTTCAAAATTCAAACTCCATCTCATATACTTTTTATCAAGTGAATGCTCCACCCCCCCACTCAAAAATCTACATTGTCCTCAATGTACGAATACCGAAAGTAAGATCAAATAAGGGATAGGAAGAACATATCGGATGCGCATAAACTGTGCTCATGCATCTGTAGAAAATTAAAGAGAAAACAAAATACACTAATATACAACAGTATACATCAAATGGTGAGAGAAAGATTATTCATAGTGGGGATCCATCAATTCGATGGATTCCACTTCTACAATACCTTCCTCCAAGAATGGTTTCAGTCGTTGTCCGTTAACTTTAAAGGTGTTCTCATTACTTGGATTCTCAATCTCTATTGTTCCATAGGGGAAGACCTCCTTAACAATGTACGGACCACTCCATCTGGTTCGAAGCTTTCCTTTGAAGATGTGAAGCCTAGAATTATATAGCAGAACTTTTTGTGCAGGTGTAAAGGTTTTACGCACAATATTCTTATCATGAAACACCTTAATGCGTTCTTTACTAATTCTAGAATTCTCATATGCCTCATTCCGGATCTCCTCAAGCTCATTTAGCTGTAATTTTCGTGCGGTGCCGGCTTGGTCAAAACTAAAGTTGAACATTTTAATGGCACAATATGCTTTATGCTCTAGTTCCACAGGCAAGTGACAAGCTTTGCCATAAACCAATCTATACGGAGACATGCCAATCGGGGTTTTGTATGCAGTTCGGTATGCCCATAATGCATCGATTAGTCGTAACGACCAATCTTTACGATCTGGATTCACCGTTTTTTCCAAAATGTAAGAAATTTCCTGATTGGCAAGCTCAGTTTGACCACTTGTCTGAGGGTGATAAGGAGTTGCAACTTTGTGTGTGACACCGTATTTTTTTATTAAATTCTCAAAAGGTCTATTACAAAAGTGCAATCCCCCATCACTGATAATGGCTCGAGGTATACCAAATCTGGACAAAATGTTTTCTTTTAAAAATTTCAAAACAACTTTATGATCATTTGTCCGACATGGTATAGCTTCGACCCACTTAGAAACATAGTCTACTCCCACTAAAATGTACATATATCCAAAAGATGGGGGAAAAGGTCCCATGAAATCTATGCCCCAACAGTCAAAAATTTCTATTATCAAAATTGGATTCAGAGGCATCATATTTCTACAGGTTAATCCCCCCAGTTTTTGACATCGCTCACACACCTTACAAAAATTATATGCATCTTTAAAAATTGTCGGCCAATAAAATCCGCACTGCAAAACCTTTGCAGCGGTCTTTTTCATAGAAAAATGACCTCCACATGCTCCCGAATGACAAAAGGATAAAATGCTACTTACCTCATCATTGGGCACACATCTCCGGATAATTTGATCTGAGCAATACTTGAAAAGATATGGGTCATCCCAGAAAAAACTTTTCACTTCAGTTAAGAACTTCCTTTTATCCAATGTAGTCCAAGCTGGTGGCATGTTACCTGTAACAAGAAAATTCACTATATCAGCAAACCAAGGCACTGCCGAAATTGCCAGCAATTGTTCATCAGGAAAAGTGTCCTTGATCGGCACCGTCTCAATGGGTATGTCACTCACAAGTCTAGACAAATGGTCAGCCACTACATTCTCTACTCCTTTTTTATGTTTAATGGTTATATCAAATTCTTGGAGTAGGAGGATCCACCTAAGCAGTCTAGGTTTGACATCTTTCTTTGTCAGTAAATATTTAAGAGCTGCATGGTCTGTGAAAATGACAATGGGGGATCCTACTAAATATGACCTAAATTTGTCCAGTGCAAATACTACTGCCAGTAATTCCTTTTCTGTGGTAGAATAATTCATCTGTGCACTATTTAAGGTTCGACTAGCATAGTAGATGACATGTGGCTTTTTCTCATTCATTTGTCCTAAAACTGCCCCTACGACATAGTCACTGACATCATACATAATTTCAAAAGGAAGACTCCAATTCGGGGGTTGCATAATTAGAGCAGTGACGAGCATGCCCATCCCACTCAAAAGGTATATCATTCCCTAAGAGATTGTAAAGTGGTCTAGATATAGAGCTAAAATCTTTTATGAACCTTCGATAGAAACCAGTATGACCCAAAAAAGATCTAACATCCTTAAGGGTTTTGGGGGAAGGTAAATTAGCAATTAATTCTATCTTAGCTTTATCTACCTGGATTCTCTCAGATGAGACAATGTGACCAAGAACAATTCCCTTTTGAACCATAAAGTGGCATTTTTCTCAATTAAGCACGAGGTTCTTTTCTTCACATCGAAGAAGCACTTTCTCTAAATTTGACAAGCATTCATCAAAAGCATCACCAAAAACAGTAAAATCATCCATGAAAACTTCAAGAAAACGCCCTACCATGTCACTGAAAATACTTAGCATGCACCTTTGAAAGGTTGCGGGTGCATTGCAAAGTCCAAAGGGCATCCTGCGATATGCAAAAGTACCAAAAGGGCAAGTAAATGTGGTTTTCTCTTGGTCTTCTAGGGCAATTTCAATCTGATTATATCCTGAATAGCCATCTAGAAAACAGTAATACAAATGTGATGCTACCCTTTCCAAAATTTGATCCATAAAAGGTAAAGGGAAGTGATCTTTTCTAGTGATAGAATTTAATTTCCTGTAGTCTATGCACATTCTCCAACCAGTAACTGTTCTAGTTGGCACAAGTTCATTATTCTCATTGGCAACTACAGTGACTCCAGATTTCTTAGGAACTACCTGTGTGAGGCTTACCCATTTGCTGTCTGCAATAGGGTAAATAATTCCTATGTCTAACAATTTCAGCACTTCCTTCTTTACAACTTCTTTCATATGTGGATTCAGTCGACGTTGCATTTCCCTAGATGTTTTAGCATTATCTTCCAAATAAATCTTGTGAGTGCAAACTAACGGACTAATTCCTTTTATATCAGCTAAAGTCCAACCAATTGCCTTTTTATGTTCTCTAAGAAGTTGTAATAACATACCTTCATGTGCTGAATTCAATTGAGAAGAAATTATTACCGGATAAGTTGCATCATCACCCAGAAATGCATATTTTAACTCAACCGGTAGCTGCTTTAGGTCAAGCTTAGGTGCTTTCTCACTGGATGGGATTGGTGGGTCAATTCTTGGTGGAAGCTCCTCAAATTTCTGTCTCAACTCTTTCATTTCAAGTACCTGTAAAGAGTTTAACACATCAGTGGAAACAAAAATTTCAGAATTTAGTTCATCTATCTCTATCATAGAAGATTGTTCAAGCAAGCATGCTTCAAGTGGATCAAATAGAGAAGAATCATATAATCTGCTTGGAACAAGAAACTCAATCATGTTAACCTCATGCACATCTTCATCAACATTCCCTGGTTGTTTGCACACATGAAAAATGTTGAGCTCTAATGTCATATTCCCAAAAGTTAATTTCATCACACCATTCCTACAATTAATTAAAGCATTTGAAGTTGCTAGGAATGGTCTGCCTAAAATAACAGGAATTTGAGCATTAGCATTTAATACAGGTTGAGTATCCAAAATTATGAAATCCACAGGAAAATAAAATTTGTCAACCTGTACTAAGACATCCTCCATCATACCCCTCGGTACTCTTATTGATCTGTCAGCTAATTGGAGTGTAACCGAAGTGGGTTTTAATTCACCTAACCCTAATTGTTCATATACTGAATATGGGAGCAAGTTCACACTAGCTCCAAGATCCAGTAAAGCCTGTTCAATTCTGTGGTTGCCTATGACACAAGAAATGGTAGGACAACCTGAGTCTTGTACTTCAGTGGAGTGTTATGCTGTATGATGGAGGATACCTGCTCAGTTAAAAATGTCTTCTTTTGCACATTCAATTTCCTTTTGACAGTGCATAATTCCTTTAAAAACTTTGCATAAGAAGGTATTTGTTTACTGGCATCCAACAAGGGAACATTGATTTTTACCTGCTTAAAGACTTCTAACATATTATTGTGCATATGAGGTTTGGTAGAAGTAAGCAATCTCTGTGGGAATGGTGCAGGAGGAACATACTTCTCAGGCTCATTAACTTTAGAGGGATTAAGTTTATCATCACTTTCCGTAGGTTTTGAAATTTTCTCAAATTTTTGAGTTTGAGAAGGAATGGTTTTATCAATTTTTTTCCCACTACGGAGTGTGGTGATAGACTTAACCTGATCATGCTCAGTACTAGGAGTGCCAGTATCATTCACAAAAAATTGACCCAGTGGATTTGGTTGTGGTTGTGCTGGGAACTTACCCTTCTCCTGATGACACGGGTCAACAGTCAGTTTAGTGATTGCACTCCTAATGTCATTTAAAGCCTGTGTGGTTTGATTTACTGTACCTCTGAGATCATCAATGGCCTGAGTAGTTTGCCTATTATAATTTGACTGACTCTGCATGAACTGTGTTAATGCTTCATCCATACTTCTCTTAGGAGGTGGGACATAAGGTATAGCATTGGAAGAATTTTGTTGAGGTGGTTGTGATGCATTATTTTCATTCCTCCAACTAAAGTTGGGGTGATTTTTCCACCCCGGATTGTATGTATTTGAATAAGGATTATTGTAAGGTTTTGAAAAATTGTTTGCAGCATTTGCTTGATCATACAAAACCTCTTTTAACACAGGCAATGTTGGACACTGTTTAACTGGGTGTCCGAGGGTGTCACAAAAACTACAGACTTCCTCAACAGGTATTGTGTCAACCTCATTAACCCTTTAATATTCCATAGCTTCTACCCTTCTAGCTAAGGTGGCAATCCTAGCCCCAACGTCATCTTCCTCCTTCAACTGATACTTACCCCCACCAGATGATGATGATTGTGCAGTTTTACCTCTAGAGGGTTCCTGGGATGTAGTATCCCAAGATTGTGCATTCTCGGCTAATTGGTCTAAATAGTCAAAAGCATCATCTGGTTCCTTATTCATAAAATCACCATTACATATCATCTCAATAAATTGACGCAGCTGTGGGCCTAAACCCTCATAAAAGAAACTTATTATGCGCCAGCTCTCATAACCATGATGTGGACAAGATGCAAGAAGGTCTTTAAATCTTTCCCAACTTTGATAAAAATTTTCAGACTCCTTTTGAGAAAAATTCATGATTTGTCTTTTCAAAGAGTTTGTGCGATGTGTGGGAAAAAATTTCTTTAAAAATTGTTTCTGCATCTCTTGCCATGTTCCTATAGACCTAGATCTCAACGAATATAACCAAGTTTTGGTTTTCTCCTTTAATGAAAAAGGAAATAACTTCAACCTGACTATATCCATTGCAACATTCTGGTCATGAAACGTAGCACATACATCCCCAAATTCTCTGATGTGCAAATATGAGTTTTCTTCACCTATACCCAGGAATTTTGGAAGTAATTGAATCATGCCAGGTTTGAAAACAAAATTAATGGCATTCAATGGAAAAATTATGCATGACGGTTCAGTGAGTAATACAGGTTGTAGATATTCACGCAAAGTCCTACCCTGATTAACATTCAAATTATCCACATCATTCTCATCATGATTGCTTACTCTATCAATATGGTCCTCATGTGGGGGAAGTTCATTCTGCCTATTAATGTTAGGATTAACAGCCATTGTGTGCACAAAAAAATTTAAATCAGACGAATCAAATAGATTTCCAAACAGAGTATCTAACTCCTCTCTTATTAAACGTCCACTCAAATCACGATGCCAAGAGCTCATAAAACAACTAAACAAAACAAATAAAAATAGAAATCTAAATAAATAACGAAAAGTAAATAAATTGCCAGAAAATACAAATAAAAGAAATTGGAACGAAGTTACCGGTTCTCCGACGAATCGCAAATACCGAACACCTCGAAAGATGTGATGGCTCCTTGTTTTTTTTCAACTCCCCGGCAACGGCGCCAAAAACTTTCTTCAACTTTAAAAGTGTAAACCCAAGCGTAGGTTGAGCGAAGTAATATAATCTCGGAAACCCGAGGTCGAATCCACAGGGAATTGTAACAAGTCAACAATCACACGAACACTAATAAATTAAAATGAGAAAGTTTGATTGAGTAGTTTTGATGATTGAGAACAACTGATTTTAATAATTAAAACAGTAATAAAAATACTAGAGCATCAGGTACTTCCTCTCAATGTCATACGGTAATAATTAAAGACTCAAGGCTTGATTTGAAACAGGAATTAAATGTCGGTTAATCCAGATAACAAATCAAGTAGGAAAACCAAAAGTTATAACCAAAAGATTATTCAGAAACCTGAATAATACATCAATCATAATATTTTATGAAACAATGTTAACACTTCAAGCATGGAATAACCAGTTATTTATTCGCAGGGAAACTCAAGCAATCGATGTACGTGGCACAACAGCTCAGGAGTTTTTACAGAATAAAAACTTTGCTATAAGATTAGAAACTAGATTAACACAATGTCATAAATCATTAAGTACAAAGTCTATAAAAATACCGTACTCCACTGAGAGATTTTCCCTAGCCCTAGCTTAACCTTCTAGCCGGCCATAAAAGAATTGCAAAAATACACTCAAGAAGTCGTGAGCCAAAAAGATGAAAAAAATATCCCTATTACAAAGTCTTCAATTTGTATTTATAACCCCTTCAGAAAGAGATTGATTTTCGTCAGAATTCTAGGTCTGGTATCAGCAGATCCTTGACACGCGTCCGGACGTGTGTCCTTCTTCCGTCCGGACGCAACTTCCAGTGAGCTTGTTCTTCTTCTGATCGCCTTTCTGCTACTCGCGTCCGGACGCGTATTCTTCTTCCGTCCGGACGCGACTTCCAGTGTGTTTTCCTTTGAGCTATGCTTCGTCTTCCCATAATTTAACTCCAAAATTACGCTTTTGTCCTGCAAATTAACACAAATCAACATTTGATAGCATAACACCCAAACTTGGATAAACTTTTATATTTATCACACTTTTACAATTAAATAACAATATTTCCTAATAATAAATGTGATTATTCGGCCTTAATCAATAAACATTTTATCTATTTTCTCGTTTGTATGGTAACACGAAATTAACATGTTTAACTAGTATTATAGATATAAAATATTAATTATTTATAACTATTTATTAAGTATTGACATAATTTTTATATAAAAATGATATTTTGACTTATTATTATTATTATATTTTTTTAAGTTAATTTTTACTTTGTAGAAAAAATATGAGCATGAATTCAATTAAGTAAAAATATAATATTAGCGTTAAATTTTTTATTCAAAATTTATGTGGGTCAACACGAATACGAATATGAATACAAATACCAACACGACATGAAAATAAACAGGTCAACTCGACACAACACGATTAGTTAAATGAGTTGAGTTAAGTTTGACTAATGTTTGACACAAACTCACAATGACTCGAGGCGAACTTGACACGACACGATTCGATTGTCAGCCATAATCTTAGCAAACACAAAAAAAAAATTAATTAATTTTATTTTCCATCCATCCTACCAAATACAAAGG
The DNA here is from genome assembly GCA_951799425.1 of Ilex aquifolium. NCBI lineage: Eukaryota > Viridiplantae > Streptophyta > Magnoliopsida > Aquifoliales > Aquifoliaceae > Ilex > Ilex aquifolium. The sequence goes on from OX637406.1 coordinate 4,935,354, forward strand.
AAGGAAAGTGTATCATTTTTACTTTTCCTTTCTTGAAAGATAAAAAGTGTATCCCTCATATTTTTCATCCTTCCTATTTTCCATCTTTCATACTAAACGGAGCATTAGGCTCAAATAACATTTTCCCTAAAAATAATAAATTTTGGTACTATATCAAAATTTTTTTGGGTATCTTAATATTGTCCGCATTTATATAGAGCTCTTCAATAGAACGTATTACTTAGCTCAAAGAGTCTTCGCTTGTCTCGCATAAGTTTCTATTTAATTTATAAATAATTTTCAAAAAAAAATTAAGCTATGACTATCAAACTCAGCCAATTAAGCAGGCATACTTAATCTGGACAAGTTTGGCTCAATTAGTAAGCACATCTATGGATTTTGTATTTATTTATCTTTTTCCAAATTTCCATTGTCATCCTATGTCAACATGCATGATGCTATAAGTTGCATGTGAAACCACATAGGGTCTCTCATTTCTGAATCACATGTTTTAGAATCTTATCAAAAGGATTGGGGGAAGGAATGTTGAAGAAAGAATCACACAGGCCGGTTCAACAAGAACCTAGTGGTGTGACAATGGCATCCTATGCCCTTGGAGCCTTTTACCCTTATTGTTTTACGAGAATCGCAAGCTTCAATCTTCAAAAACAGATTAATTCCCTTTCGGTGGGGTGGTCCAATTCATTACCATATACTATTCACGTAAGATTTCATCAAGATTGGTGCCCTAAGATGGTAAGTATAGTCGAAACAGTGAAATCTAGACAGTCCAACATGCAAAAACTCATGTGGATTTGTGTCTTATTTATATTTTCAACGATCGGATGTTTGGTGTTTAGAGATTATTTGACAGCAAACAATTTCGATTTCTAGAGTTAACTTGGATAATTTGAGAATGATACTTGAGAGAAATTATTCCGCATTGGTTCAAGATCAATCCTTTTGCACCACCCTCAGATCGAAAACGTTTGGAGTTTAGGGTTTAGAGTGAAATTAATAGAACTTGAAATTTGGCAAAATTTATTGTGCACTATTTGGGACAAGAAATTTGTGGGCATGGATGAACTCTAGACCCACCCTTTGTTGGAAACTATCCTTGGCTAGCCATAATATCACATTCTCACCAAAAAAAAAAGGCAAAAATGATAATGAAGAATTAATTTTCTATTGGAATCTCTCCATCTACTCTCATCTTTATTGGTAAATCCCATGAAAAAGGAAAATAGAATAGGGGAATCCTGAGAGTCGAATCTAATCTAAGTGGTATTCTTGACATATCAGAGTGGACTGACACATTGCTGTGAGAACCTAATCCAGTAGTTGTCTCACCTTTTTTATTTATTTATTTATTTATCGGTCTCTCGCCCGTACTTTTTAATTTTAGATCATCAACTATATATTGGTGGGGACCCATTTATGCATAACGAGTTGGACTCAAATGTATGACATGTAGTTTACCATCAATTCCTTTCAAGGGAATTGAGAGAAAATATACTTTATGGATTACACTCCCAATCTCAAGTGTATAAGTTGTCAGGTCGAGCACAGTTACTGGTACACTCTCTATGGTCAGGCCTGATATACACAACTGTTGCTACACAACTGTTCTGGGAGAAGGTTTCGTATCATACCAAAAAATTATTTGTAGTCATAGATTCTCGGTTCATTTAGATTTATCCATAGATCATGGAAAATACAAACTAATGTAAAATAAGAAAAACAAGATATAACTTCACAATTTTATTGGTTGAAAAGAGGATGTATGGTACCGAAAAATATTTTTTTTAATAAGAGAGTTGAACCCAATGTTCTAACCATGGTATCTTTTACCTATGTATCCTTCAACACACTTGTGGTATGAGAATCAAAGGCTTCAATCATTGAAATCAGATTAGGTGGGATGGTCCAATGCTTGAACTTGTGGTATTCACGTTGATTTTTTCTATACTGAAGTTTTACACAGAAGTAAATTCTCTCTCTTTTTTTTTTTTTTGGTAAGTGAAATAAATTCTTAAAAAGTATAAAAATTTGAAAAAATATATATTTCATTTCCCAAATTCCAAATTACTACCTATGAAAACATCAGTGATCGAATTCAAATACGTTAATAACGTGGACTCCCGCCTCCCATGGTGCATATATATATATATGTGTGTGTGTGTGTGTGTTCCTTCCTAGCGGTTCTCAACAAAAGAAGGAAAAACAGATTAAAAAAGAAACGTGGGTGGATTACATCAGTGAAAAAGAAGACAATAATTTCCACCATTATGATAATCTCTGCAACCTTGTACATGGATTTCACAAAGAAAGTTGAAACCTTCAAGCACATATAGGCAGGCAGATTTTTATTACACACATTAATATAGAAGGTCGCTCACAATTTCCAACTATATATTATAGGTATACCGTACACATGCAGTTGAGTTACTTGACAGTATATCCAGATTTGAGGGCATATGTGACAAGCTTATTCATCTCATCCTGAGTGATGAATCCATCGCCGTTAGTGTCTGCAACTTGGAGACCACGCCAAGCTTTCCATCCAGGTATGTATGCCCCCAGGTAATTAAAGGCTTCCTTCAACTCTTCTTTGCACAGTTTATGATCGCCATTTTTGTCGTACTTCTCGAAAATTTTTCTTAGCTGTTCCTCTTCAAAGGGCACTTTTGCACCCCTGGGATCCTCATTGCATATGTATCCGAAGAGAGGCATGGTTGGTTTTGAGAGAGAGAGAGAGACTTGGGATAAGGTTACGTAAGGCCCCAAGAACAAGTACAAGTCTTGTAGCTCTATTGTTTCATTAGATACGCAAGCTTGCATTTATATAGAGCTCTTCATTTCCTGTACCTCTCGTATTATTCTGTATAACAATGCTATTCATACAAAAGTATTTATCAAAAAACACTTTTATCAAATGAGTTGGCAACTTTTTTTCTTCCTTTTTATTAATGCTGAAAATGGATATGTAGCTAGGTAACTGTACATATCTATTAGGACTATATGCGAGAGACCTCACCATATGTCCGTCGTGGCCGAAACTTAGGTCATACCACATGTTTTGGACGTTCAAGAATAGGTTTACATCCACCAAACTGTCATAACTATGGAGATTTGACTATAGGCATTAAGCAAGGAAATTCAAGTTCTTACTCACTAGATTAATCGTACCTTGCTAGCTGTTTGTCTTTCCAAAAACACTTTAACTGGCAATTCACGAGACCTTTCACAATCGAAAGCATGTTAACTCATTTGCTAAAAGTAATTTTTGGTATACAAAATATTTTATTAATAGATATGTTTCATGTTGTTATTTATTCAAATTCCAACATGGCCCCACTAATGTTATATATTTCAAAATGACCCCTAACGATATATAATATATTTTCCCGAACTCTTAGTTAGCCCAATCTAGTTTTTTTAAGTAATGAGTAATGCTATTGAGATCTAAAAAACTGACCTAATTTATTAATGTAATAATATGTCAAGTAATGGAGTCTCAATGAAAAAATCTAAGAGTTACCGTCACAATAACACTATTAGACCACATCACTATCACATCATTAGGTCAATTTTTTAGATTCCAATAACATTTTTCTCCCTAGGGCCGTGTCTCAGGTTTTTCAGACCAAATTCGACCTGGTCATGAATTTTTAGCTCAAATTGTACAACCCTCAAATCGAACTCAAATTTCAGCTTATTTTATTCGCAAATCGAAATTGAATGTCAAACTTAAGAATTGAACCCAAATTTTAGTTCATGTTGTGTAACCGGCATCAAAAGTCTAATTACAAATTTTAAAAAAATAAATAAATAAATTAGCAAGAAATTTTAATTCATGTCGTGTGACCATCTATAGGCAACATCACCTTGTAGTCGTCAGTGATTGGCATTCTCAGTCTCTAAGAATGAGAATTAACGTAGTTCACTTGATTCCACCATTGGAACGATGTTATTCTGATCACTCACCACTCAAATTTCTTTCTGCAAGTTGCATAGAAATCAAGAATATTCCATAAACAATAAATATATGGCCATAATCCTCCAACATTTGCTGAGAGCATCAATGTTTCTGAGAGAGGATAAGCAAAGAAATTCATATCTGTGCTAGTTATTGCCTCTATAGCTAGGGCAGTGAAATGATCCGAAAGTCTGTTTTACCTAATTCATACTCGTTCAAACAACAAAATAATTTCAATTTGATCAGATTTTTGTACTCATTTTGTAAACGAGTCCGATCCATGCAATGTGTGACTCAGCTCGGGTAGTCTCTGCTTGTCTCGTATAAGTTTCTATTTGTAAATAATTCTACTTTAACAATTCTAGACCTATCCTCAAATGACTTTGGATCATACACGCTTCTTTCTCCCTATATTCTATATAACTTTTGAAAAATTAATTTGAACTTTTAGGGTTTGATTTTATGATTGATATACATTGGAGATTTTTATTGAGAATTTGATTATTTTTGGAGTGATAATTAATTTCTAGGATTTATTTCTTAAAGATTTTTGCAAAAAAAATAAAAATAAAAATAAAAATAAAAATAAAAATTAAGCTATGTCTTAGTTTCGGGGTTACACTTGAGCAAGAGTTTACGCTCGTTAGTCAAGCTCAACCAATTAAGCTGAGCCTGATCATACTTAATTTCAACACACTCCATTCGATTAACAATCACATGTGCATCTTTTGTAATTACTTTATTTTTTTTCAAATTTCACTTGTTACTTATCCTATATTCAAGGGTCAAATTTTCGTTTTGAAACAGTCGAAACGTCCGAAATATTTTCGTTTTCAAGGAGATCGAAACAAATAAGTGATAAAATCGAAATTCTAATATTTCAAGGTGTTTCATAATGTTTCGAAATGTTTTAATATATTTCAAAATACTTTGATATATTTCAACTAATGTTTTGAAAAATAATTCTTAAAATTTTTATTTTTTCATTTTATTTTTGAAACGGGTTGAAATATTTTCGAAATACGTCGAAACGTTTCCGTTTTTTAGGTGACCGAAATAATGCAACGAAACAATTTTAATCATTGCCTATATCAACATGCTTGAGTCTAGAGGTTGCATGTGAAACGACATCTTGGATAAAGTATGGTCTCTCATTTCTGAATCACATGTTCAAACATGTTATACAAAGAACTGAGATAAAGGCGAATGAATGTTGAAGAAGGACTCACACACCCCAGTTCAACAAGAACAAGAACCAAGTGTGGTAACATTTGATGGCATCCTATACCCCATGGAGCCTTTTTAACCCACTTGTAGTACAAGAATCGCAAGTTTTAATCATCAAAAGAAGATTCTTTCCCTTTCGGTGGGTGGTCCAATTCATGATCTTGAACATGTGGTGTTCACGTAAGATTTGATCAAATTGATGCCTAAGCATAGTATTTCCCTTTGGGGACATCCGATAAAATTGGAATAATGCAGAGAAGATTAATATGACCCTTGCACAAGGATTACATAAACAAATTGAGAAATGGTCCTCAATTGTTGAAGCAGACTCTAGATCTGAGGCAAGAGAGAGAGAGAGAGGGAAAACGACTGAGGCAGTCAAATATGCTTGTGCATTGGTTGAGACAAGAGATTTTTGTGGGCATGCATGACCACTTGACCCCGCCTTTTCGAAAAAATCCTTGGTTCAGACAGAATATCACATTAAAAAGGTGTACCAAGTGCATAAGGTTTTTGTTATTACGGGATCTAAAGAGGGTAAGATATATGTAATCTTATTCTTACAAACAGAGAAATTATTTTCGTAATTCAAACCCATGACCTTCACAATTGAGTAATTTTACCGTTATGCTAAGGTCTGCCCTCAAACAGAATATCACATTCTTCACCAAAAAAAAGAAGATAATGAAGAATAAAGGAAACTCAATTTCCATCTTTGGAATCTCTCGATCTACTTTCATGCTGTTTAGTTACCATCCTATTGAAAAAAGTAATAAGCAAGGTATTTTTGAAATATCAATTGGATTGGCACAATGTAGTGAGAATATTATCCAGGGGTCCCCCCAAAAAAAACAGAAAATTTCAACTGCATCCTTTTTAGTTTATCACATCTTCAAGGACGTCCTGTCTATTTTCAGAATCTTCTCTAACACCATCTGTCAAATTAAATGTGTTAATTAGAATGCAATTTTATTAAATTGCCCATGATATATTTTAGAAAAACTTCATCCATACCCCCTCTAGATAGACATATCTTCAATGAGACCCCCTTTGTTTTTTAAATTTTTTTACGAATTAAAATTTGGGTCAATTAAAATTTATTTTTTATGTATTAAAATTTAATTGATTAAAATTATATTTTTTACGCATTAAAATTTGATTCGATTAAAATTCTATGTGACTAAAATCAAATTTTAATCAACTCGCATTGAATTATAATCGGCCCGAATTTTGATACGTAAAAAAATATAAATTTTAATCGACTCAAATTTTAATACTTAAAAAATAAATTTTAATCAACTTGAATCGAATTTTAATTGATATGAATTTTAATAAGTAAAAAAATATAAATTTTAATCGACTCGAAGCGAATTTTAATCAGCGCTAATAGCTCAGATAGAGATCAAATCAGCTCAAATTTTAATAGGCTCGAATTTTAATACGTAAAAAAAAAATTAAAATTTAATCAGCTATAATCAAATTTTAATATGTAGAAAAAAAAATTTTAATTAGTTCGAATCAAATTTTAATTGACTCAAATTTTAATATGCAGAAAAATAAATTTTAATCAGCTCCAATTTTAATATGTAGAAAAATAAATTTTAATCGGCTCGAATTTTATATGGAAAGATTGTTTGGGGTTTCATGTAGGAGCAATTTTAGTATTTTAGATGATTTTTTTGACCGTTAGAAACGGTGGTTTAATATAAACTAGAAAGGGTGTCAATGATGTTTTGAATAATAGAGGAGGTATATTTGAAGATATGATAAACTAGAAGGGGTGTAAATAAAATTTTTCCAAAAAAAAAAACCCAATCTCCAAACAAAAATAAATAATAATTGATACTTAAAAAATGGACCTAATGATTTGATACCTGTGGTCTAACGTCATTACTTTAATTGTAACTCGTGAATATCTTTATTAGGATTAGGATTATATTACTGGACATGTCTGATTTTTAGGTCTCAAAAGTATTACTTTAAAAGAAAAAAAATTATACAGTAGTGTTTTATACCATGAGCCATTCCTTTCCTGCTATGTCTTAAGTAAGAGAGAATTGTATAGCATCAAGGAAAAGTTAGCAAATTAACTATCTACATGCATGGAAAATATCCTCTCAGGTATCAGCTAAACATGGGCAAATTCACCAGAATTTGACGCCATATTTGTACATAAGCCAGTTTAAGAATTACTCCAATAACAGTAAACTGCCTCTTCATTCAGATGCCACACTGGTATACCAATGAAATTGCTTCTGAAAATCTGATGAAACTTGGGCGTTTTCCAATCTGTGGGGAAATTTCAGTTTGTTCACCAAGCCATCAAAATGCTTTGCTTTTGTTGTTGTTGTTGTTGTTTTTTTTCCTGATCATTGAGTGCCTTGGACATTACCATTTTTGTGCTCAGCAACATGTGAATGGTTCATCGAAATTCCTCAAGCTGATATATTTTATCTCAACATCAAACCGTCCTGATTGTCTAATCAATAGGGGAAAATGTTTCGTTAGTAATATTGATTCTCTATGATCCTTTTCATTTAACGCAAAAACTGACTTGCAGTTGGACATATTAAATTTTCAGCAAATCTTCAAGTAGTTGTGATTGTCATACAAGTCCACCTTAACACTCTATAAATTGAAGGGAAAAAATGACCAACCCAAAGGGAAAAAAATAACAAAAGCGTTCCTCTCAAAACACATGGGAGAAAATTTTGGGAAAAAAAATTCATGGTATAACTAGCTCATCTAATATTAAAAGAAACTAAAGAGAGATCAAAGTATTAACTAGTTTTTCCATTAAAAGAAAGTTGCAGGTTTACAACATCACTCTACAAAGGTAAAGAACTAGCTTGGAGTTTAAACTATTATGTTAGACCCCTAGATTTCTGTAAATATGTTGTGAGGGGCTCTATTTAACAGTAAATCCCCACTTGGTAGCATACTCGACAAGCTCATTCATCTCTTTTTCATTAATGTATCCATCTTCATTGGCATCCGCATGACGGAGGGCTCTCCCAGCTCTCCAACCACTAAAAGCTACCCCCAGGCTCCGGAAAGCTGCCTTCAGTTCTTCTTTGCTTAGTTTGCCATCGCGGTTGGTGTCGTATCGCCTGAGAAGATCCCTAAGACGTTCCTCAGCCGGGGGGAGACTTACAGACTTAGGGTTCCATATAGGCATGTTTTTGCTGTGGTTTGTGTTGAGTTATAGCTATAGAGGTGTACGTTTTGGGTTAGGAGAAACCATGCATCCTAAAGCTTCTTATATAGATCAGTGAGAGTGTGGATTTTTTGTCTAGGCTAAAATGTATTCATGGCCCATAAGTATTCATAAATATTAATCTTGTCCTCAATTGTGAGATTTTAATTTTTTCTTCTTTAAATAATGTTTCAATCACTAACTTACAACAGTGATTGATTTGTTATAATTACAACAGTCCCAATTTTTTTCATTATTTGGAAGAAAATTAGTGATTGGATCATATAGAAATAAATAAGGCGAACAATGCTATTGAAACCTAATTTACTGACATAATTTGCTGACCTAATTCACTGCGACATTTGGATTAATTGTAGGTCCCATCAAACATTGGAACTTGATATTGATTCAATAATTCCTATGAAGTCATATCATTATATCAGCAAATTAAGTTAGATTTTTATGTTCAAATAACATTATTTAAATTAGACATCAAAATAGCTAGAAGCTATTGTGAATAAGTGAATTCATCGTACCCACGTAATCATTAATAATACTTAATATTATGTAGATATGATACGAGTCTGATTATACATGATTATAAAAAAATTATGATAATAATTGAATGCATTTCGAACATCAAGAACAAACATTGGATGGAAAAAGGAAGTTCAGTTTTGTAGGCAAATTTATCTCCTCTAAACCCTAGGACAGCATCTTGACCAAATCTTATGATTTAGAGCCACTTCAAAGTTCTGTGGCATATTAGATTCGGCAATGCGAATGATGTCTTGTGACCGTCTAAAGGCACCAATGCATCAGCCATGTATCATCACCTAGTAGTCGACACTGGTTGGCATTCTCAACCTCTTAGAATGAGAATCAACGGAGTTCACGAGCCCACCACTGCAAAGAAGTTATTCTGATCACTCATCACCAGAATTTCCCAATACAAGTTGCATAAAAACCAAGAACACTCCACGAACAATATGGCCACAGTGCTCCAAGACTTGCTGAGGTTATCAGAATTTCTGAGAGGAAAAGCAAGCAAATCCATACATGTGCTAGTTATTGTCTCCATGGCTAGGGCTGTGAAATGATCCGAACAGTTCGAGGGTCTTTTTGCTTTCCAAACAATAAAATGGATATATTTTGATCAGATTCTCAAACACTTCTTGTGACTCAACTAAGGTAGTCTTCGCTGGTCTTGTTCAAGTTTCTGTTTATCGAGAAAGTGATTGCTTTTGTAAGTTCAGAGTTTTATTTCTTATAAAGTTTTGTTAAAAAAAATATTTAAGGCCCTATATCAATTCGGCAATGCACTTGAGTGTGAATCTACACTGAACATTGCCGAGCATGAATATATTTAAATTCGACATGCATGATGCTGTAGGTTGCATGTGAAACCACGTCTTAGAAAGTAGGGTCTCTCATTTCTGAATCACATGTTTAAGCATCTTATCAGAAGGACTGAGATAAAGGCGAAGTAACGTGAAAGAAGAAAGCACAAGGCCGGTTCAACAACAACCAATTGCTGTAACAATGGCATCCTATACCTAATGGAGCCTTTTAACCCACTTGTAGTACGAGAATCGCAAGTTTCAATTATCAAAAGCCAGATTTAATTCCCTTTTGGTGGGGTGGTCCTATTCATGGCCATGTGCTATTCAGGTAAGCTATGATCAAGATTGATGCCCTAAGATGGTAAGTATAGTCGATACCAAAATTGTTGAAGCATGCTACAAATTTGAGGGAAGAGAGGGAAACAATGAAAACGATGCAGTCAAACAAAAATGGTTGGGAATCTATATCGTACTTACATCTTCTTTTTAATAAAATATTGGTTTATCATTATTATAAAGAATAATCAACTATTAAAATTGTTGAATAATGTATCTAACAAAGGAGAAAAACTTACAAAGGGTGAAGAGAAGTCTAAAAGAAGGCACAATAGAATCCCTAAAGAGACGGACATAAGAAATCGAGTTTTTTTTTTTCCCGTGAAATATTAACCCTTTGAAATCTTGGTTGATATAATCTTGAGAGAATTAAGGTGGCTAAGTAGGCTTGCTAGGCCGAGTTGATTGTCTTATTTATATATCTTCGATAGTCGGAATTTTGATATTTAGAAATTGTTCGACAGCAAAACAATTTCAATTTTAGGAGCTAATTGAGAATGGTACTTAAAGGAAAATACTATGCATTTGGTTCAAGATTAATCTTTTTAAACCCCTTGGATGGGAAGCATGTAATAGGGTGTTGAAATAGAAATTGCCCTACTTATTTTGATATTCATAGAATTTGACTCAATCTATTTCTTGTGCATTGTTTGAGACGAGAGATTTTTGTGGGCATGGATGGCCACTGGACCCACCCCACCCTTTGTTGGAAAATATCCTTGGTTAGCCAGAATATCACATTTTTCACCAAAAAAAAAAAGGAAAGATGATAATGAGGAATAAAGGAAACTCATTCACCATCTTTTCTTGTTTGGAATCTGTTGACCCACATTCCTGTTGTTTAGTTACATCCTATGAAAAGGAAAAATAATTGGAATCTAATCAAAATGGTATTCCGTAGATATCAATTGGATTGACACAATGCACTGAGAATCTTATCCAGGAGTCCTCTCACCTTAGATGCCTAAACGAGTTAAGATTACCACCATTACATTATTATTGCTTGTCCTAAATGGTAGATCATCAGTTATGTATTGGTGGAAGTCTCATTCATTTATAGAGTCTCAACTAAATCCATGACATGTAATTTCCTTCTTCTTTTATTTTCCTCTCTTTCAATTGCTTTTTTTTCTTTGCGGCTTGAAAGTTCAGAATTAAGTATCCATTAATTTAAGTCCTTTATGTTCCTCTCCACCTCTCTCAAAAAAGATTGAGATCCAAAAACCCCATTAGCCAGCACCCCAAATGTTTTTTTAGTTTCTATAAACTGCCCCTCCCCCCAAAAAAATGAGTAATGTAATTGGGATCTAAATATTTGACTTAATGATATGAAAACTAATGTGGTCTAACAACATTATTCTAACTGTAAATCTTGAACATATGAATTGGACATGTCACTAGATCAGATTTTTAGGTCTTCAAAGTATTACTCAAAAAAAAAAAAAAAAATTCTACAACAATGTTTTATACCATGTGTCATTTCTTTTCGGCTCTTTTTTTTCGGTAAGTAAGAATAATTCCATAAAAACTGAAAATGAGTTCATATACAAAGGTGTATCCAAAGGGATGGTTGATCTTCTAAACATGAGAGAGAAGATCCTTCATCCCCATTGCAAAAAGAAAACAAGAAAAAAAAACAGTACTCATTCTCTTTGCACCTTTTCATTAAATGCAGAGAGATTGCTTGCAGTCAAACATATTAAATTTTCAGCAAATCTTCAACTAGTTGTGATTGTCATACTAAAAATGACCAACCCAAAGGGAAAAAAATAACAAAAGCGTTCCTCTCACAATACGAGAGAAATTTTTGGAAAAAAAATCATGGTAGAACTGGCTCATATGACATTAAAAAAAACTAAAGGGAGATCAAAGTATTAGTTTCTCCATTAAAATAAAATTGTAGGTTTACAACATCACTCTAGAGCGCAAAAGAACTAGCTTAGAGTTTAAACTGTTATGTTAGACCTCTAGCTTTCTATAAAATATGTTGTGAGGGACTCTAATGAACAGTAAATCCCCACTTGGTAGCAAACTCGCCAGGCTCATTCATCTCCTTTTCATTAATGTAGCCTTCTTCATTAGCATTCGAGTGACGGGAGGGCTCTCCCAGTTCTCCAACCACTAAAAGCTACTCCCAGGCTCCGGAAAGCTGCCTTCAGTTCTTCTTTGCTTTGTTTGCCATCATAGTTGGTGTAGTATCGCCTGAGAAGATCCCTGAGACAATCCTCAGACAAGGGGAGACTTATAGACTTAGGGTTCCATATAGGCATGTTTTTGCTGTTGTTTGTGTTGAGTTATAGCTATGGAGGTGTGTACATTTTGGATTAGGAGAGACCATGCATTCTTATATAGAAGTGAGAGTGTGGAATTTTTTTCTTGGCTAAAATGTATTCATGGTCCATAAGTTTTCATAAATATTAATCTTGCACTAAATTTTAATAGCTAATAAGGGTTAAGTCTGTTATGATTACGATGGTCCCAATTTTTTTGATTATTTGGAAGAAAATTAGTGATTGGATCATCTAGAAATAAATTATAAATTTTAGGCTTCAAAATAGCTAGAATGAACTTTATTCTATGGTTGACTATCAGATAAAAGCTAAGCACAAGAGATAGAACCCTAGCCTATGCTGCCCAACTTGGGATTGAATGCAACCTATGTTGCTCAACTTGGGGATTGAATGCAGCCTATGCAACCATTCCCAAGAATCTCACCAACATCTCTTCTTTGCTTGCCCCTACTCAAGATTCATCTGGTGTCATCTGATGCTTCTATGTGGTAAACAATGGCAAACTACTTCATGGCAACTTTTGCTTGATCAAGTAGTTCAAACATTGAAGGGTAAATCCATGCTTAGAACCCTTCAAAAGCTACGCCTCTCAGTAGCTGTTTACTCCATTTGGAGAGAAAGGAACTCAAGGCTCCATAGCCAACAATCTAGGAACTCCAAAGTCATCTCGCAAGCTATTGTCCAAACCATTAGGGACATAATGCTTTCTCTTAAATTCAAGAACACTCCAAGGAACGAAAGATTACTTCTAACCTGGCAGCTTCCTAGCTCATGCCTGCTATGATGTCCAAGTTTGTTTTGCATAGAATTGTATAGGACTAGGCTAATTCCCATGGGGTACTCAGCTAGGCTTGGTACCTCTTAGGAATTCCCCATACTTTTGCTCACCAATGGGGATTCACTCCCAATATTGGTTATTTTGTTTTGATGTACATCACAGAATTTCCACATGAATGAAAACTTTATTTACTTTCCGAAAAAATAGCTAGAAGCTGTTGAGAATAAATGAATTCATCGTACCCATCCACGTAATAAGGCACCATGAATAATACTTAATAATATGTAGATATGATATGTGACTTATCATACATGATTATGAAAAAATATGATATGAATTGAATAGATTTCGCCACAATGTGAATTTTACACGGCACCACCTATGTCGGTCATAAATTGAAGGATCTTATCTTACCCTGGTTAAAATAAGGAAAGATCCACATAGCAGTGGATTGAAGAACCCACTACCTAAAACAAGAAAATACCATAAAGTACAGTCAAAAGATGGCAAATTAGAAAATGTTATAATCTTAAAAGAAAGGCCTCTTTTCTTGAAGCATCAAGCAACAGCGTTACTTGAACATCAAGATGAAACATTGGATGGAAAAAGGAAGTTCAATTTTGTTGGCAAATTTATCTCCTTTAAACCCTAGGGCAGCATCTTGACCAAATCTTATGATTTAGAGCCACTTCAAAGTTCTGTGGCATATTAGATCGGCAATGCGAATCTTGATCCATTTAACTTAACCCATTAGCTAGGTCAATTTTGTCGATATATTGACAGTAACTTGACTTATTTATTAATTATGTCATTGTACGCGATGATTCTGGTACAATAAACAAAATGACAGATCTCTCCCCTGATGATCTCGTGTTTGTCTGGAAAGTCAAAAGTTTTTGCAGCAAATGGATGGTGAGATGTTGTAATGAATGGTGATGAAACTCTCTTCAAATGATATATTCACTCGTGAGTTATCGAATTGAGTCCTGTCACTCAAAAATAAGGGTTAGAAGGGCGCCAAAGTGTTTTCCAACATGACCCCTCCGACGATCAAGTCAACGTGTGAGAGAAGGTTAGAAAAACACTATTCTATTGCTTGGGTGAGGTTTCACGTACCTTAGACTTTGAGTTTGAAAATGTTATTTATATCTCTTAGGAGCTAATTATTGCGGATAGCTGGATCCCTTGGAGGGAAGACTCCTCATTGGTTCACTTGGAGGGCAACATGTGGTGCGCATTCCTTGAGCAGAGTGCCTCCCTTTTCACATGGCAGAAGCTTCTGCATTTAATCCTCAAATCTCCGGGCGCATAATGTTCGCCCTTCTGACCTTGCCAGACAATAAATATGTCTCATCATTCTGTGGGGGTCATTTAATGTGCCCTGATTGTGATTGCATATGCACAAGGGCACTTTCGCCCATAATCCCCCCAAGGGTCAAGATTTCAATGCTTTGTATTTCATACATCCTTACTATTAGTTAGTGAATTGTCTTGTTTGCCATTCTGGCTGCCATGGGAAGGGTGATTGATGATTGATAGCCAACCCTACCTCTAGGTCATGATAACCTGCTTGTCCTCGATCACTAGTATGCTTGTATCAACTGACCTTATCCTTATTTCTTTAGGAATTCATCATCGTCATTTGGCAGGGGCCAATCACCAAGGTAGTTGTCCATATCTCGCCAACGTGAAGGTCACAATGCTGAGGACACGTGTCAAGAGGCGAATGCTCCGAGGGAACCCAAGTGCTGAGGACACGTGTCAAGCAGCAAGTGCTCTGGGGGAACCTAAGTGCCGAGGACACGTGTCAAGAAGGCAACGCTTTGAGAGACATACACGCCGAGAACACGTGTTAGTGATGGGGCACTCCAAGGATGCTTACGACGAAGACACATGTCACTCCATGGGAGCTCCAAGACCACCATGCCGAAGACACGTGTGACTTCTCCATCAATCTTTGGTAACATCCCATGAGTCATATTTCGATTGACACGCGTAAATCACAACCTAAAATTAATATCTTCTCTCTCAAAGGAATCCAACATTTATAGACCACGTAGGCTAGAAATTCAATCAAAAAAAATATATATCTCTCTAAGGACAAAAGAATACCTACACTATAATATCAAGAAGTCAAAATAAATAAATAAATTTTCTTCGTACAAACAAGTTAAAATGGTGTATTGTCAAAATATGCATAATCATATTTAATACTAGTTTAATTCATTTATTATTCGTATAAATATATAATATTAATTTTGGGTTTGTATCGAAAACTAATTAACTTTCATCGGCTAATTTCGTAACACCGATCATGCTTACATGAGAGCAACTCAAACACCATGGTGGACGTGATTCAAGCCTCGATTATTTACCGTCTGTGTTCATTTTTGGACTCCAATTCACGTATCTCTCTGCATTTAATCCAGAGATTGGTCACAATAATAATCTTTAATTCGTTCATTTGTGAAAACATTTTGAGCTTCGAGGGCAAAGTTTTGGGCTTGAAGACCCTCCTCCGGCTTACCCCCAACACGAAATTGAGAGATTTCGTAGAATGTTGGACTACCTGTTGAATTTAAATCATGGGCTACCTGTTGAATTTAAATCATGGGCAAATTGCACTTACACACAAAGATTTTAAAATTTTCACTTTTTCCCCTCAAAAATTAAATTTCTCACATTGCAGCCTCAATGTATCAAAAGTGTGGTAATGTAGTCCTTCTGTTAGTTTTTCCTTTAGTGTCAATGATTTGGTTTTCGACAGAAAAATAATGGAAGCTAACATAAATGTCACACTGTAATACTTTTGATCCATTAAGGGTGGAATGTAAAAAATTTAATATTTAAGGGTACAAAGTAAAAAATTTTAAATCTTTTAGGGTATAAAGTGTGAAAATCCCTTCAATAAAAAATAACTGCGTCAAACTTCAAACGTTCAAAAGTCAATCATCTTACCTGCATGATTAACGAGACTTCGGAGTTTTATGAGGTGACAAAATCTTTTGGTTGCTCGGCTCTGATCGTTAAGTAATAACCCAAATATGAAGGTGTTGCACCAATACTTATTTGTGCCTTTTTAACTTTTTTTTAAAAAAAGAGCAGGCGTATGAGTAATTGTTTTGTATTTCCGGGCCAAGGTATTTTATAGCTTATTATTGGCATCCAACTTCTGTAAACTAGAATTCGGATAAAATTAACTTGTGTTTCCCAAACAGTTGGTCACCAGCTCAAGCCAAGCCTGAATATTTTTCAGGAGCAAACTAAATTGAGCTTGAACAATTCGGTGCTTGCTCTACTTTTTTTAATGATAATGAAATACTCCGGCCTCTCATGGTGCATATATATGTGTGTGTGTGTGTGTGCGCTCCTTCCTAGCGGTTCTCAACAAAAGAAGGAAAAACAGATTAAAAAAGAAACGTGGGTGGATTACATCAGTGAAAAAGAAGACAATAATTTCCACCATTATGATAATCTCTGCAACCTTGTACATGGATTTCACAAAGACAGTTGAAACCTTCAAGCACATATAGGCAGGCAGATTTTTATTACACACATTAATATAGAAGGTCGCTCACAATTTCCGACTATATATTATAGGTATACCGTACACATGCAGTTGAGTTACTTGACGGTATATCCAGATTTGAGGGCATATGTGACAAGCTTATTCATCTCATCCTGAGTGATGAATCCATCGCCGTTAGTGTCTGCGACTTGGAGACTACGCCAAGCTTTCCATCCAGGAATGTATGCCCCCAGGTAATTAAAGGCTTCCTTCAACTCTTCTTTGCACAGTTTATGATCGCCATTTTTGTCGTACTTCTCGAAAATTTTTCTTAGCTGTTCCTCTTCAAAGGGCACTTCTGCACCCTTGTGCAGCACCTCGCCTTTGGGGGTGGAGAAAGGCATGTTGGAGAGAGAGAGAGAGAGACTTGAAATAGGGTAATGTAAGGCCACAAGAACAAGTAGAAGACTCGTACGCTCTATGATCAAATTACACATGTAAGCTTGCATTTATAGAGAAAGGCTACACGTTATCGAAAGATGTATCACAAGAAAAGTAATAATATTCGATGTGACTCATAAATTACGCAGTGGTGATGTAATATTACATTCAATATTTACTCGTTCAATTATAACCTAAGTTTTTTCTTTTAGTACGTATTTGGTAGTCTGCCATTATCAAGTTCTTTTTGGTTCTTTTTCCCTCGAGTCAATTTTTTCATCATCCTCCCTTTCATTTTTGGAGTTTTCATTTTTCATTTTTCTCCCTTTCATTTTTGGAGTCATTTTGGTTCTTCTCACTACTTGGGTCTGGAAAATTTCTTTCAATCCAATTTAAAGTAATACTCGATTTCGTATCTGGGGTTTTCCAGACCCGTCATGGATTTACTAATTTGGGTTTAACTCAAATTTTAGCTCAACTTGAATATAATAATTGGGGTTGTACCCGAGCTTTACTTCAAATTGGGTGCTCCTCAAATCGAACTCGAATTTCAACTCATTTTTTACACAAATTGAACTCGGATGTAATCTTAAGAATTGAATCCGCACTTTAGTTCATGTTGTGTAACCCAAATTAAAAATCTACTTAAAGACACTGAAAATAAAAATCAATAACAGATTCCATTCGAATGATGTCTTGTGATTGTCTAAAGGCACCAATGCATCAGCATGTATCATCACCTTGTAGTCGTCACTGATGATTGGCATTCTCAACCTCTTAGAATGGGAATTAGCGTAGTTCACGAGTCCACCACTGCAACAAAGTTATTCTGATCACTCACCACCAGAATTTCCCTATGCAAGTTGCATAAAAACCAAGAATATTCCATGGACAATATGCCAAATCACCTGTTTAAGCATCTTATCAAAAGGACAGAGATAAAGGCGGAGGAATGCTGAAGAAGAAAGCACAAGGCCAGCCGGTTCAACAACAACCAATTGTTGTAAAAATGGAATCCCTATACCTATGGAGCCTTTTAACCTCCTGGTAGTATGAGAATCACAAGTTTCAATTATTGGAAGCCAAATTTAATTCCCTTTCAGTGGGGTGGTCCGATTCATGGTCCTGTGCTATTCACGTAAGATATGATCAAGATTGATGCCCTAAGATGGTAAGTGTAGTCGATACCAAAATTGTTGAAGCAGGGTACGAATTTGAGGGAAGAGAGAGAAACAGTAAAACAAGGCAGTCAAACAAAAACAATTGAGAATCTATGTCGTACTTATATCTTCTTTTTAATAAAAAAATTGGTTTATCACTATTAAACTTTCGAATTCTAGCAAAGGAGAAAACACTTACAGAGGGTGATGAGAAGCCTAAAAGAGGGAACAATAAAATCTTCCAAGGGAGCATAAGAAATCATGTTTTTATTTTGGAAAAATTTCAACCACACCCCTCTTGTTTACCATATCTTCAATCAGTGACACCCCTGTAAGATTAAAAATATTAATTATAATGCAATTTTACTAAATTGCCCATGATATATTTGAGGACAAACTTCATTCACACCCCCTCTAGATAAGCATATCTTCAATGAGACCCCCTCTAGATAAGCATATCTTCAATGAGACCCCCTCTGTTTTTTAATTTTTTTTACGTATTAAAATTCGAGTGAATTAAAATTCGATTCAAGTTAATTAAAATTTATTTTTTTACATATTAAAATTTGAGCCAAAAAAAAATTATATTTTTTACGTATTAAAATTTAGGCTAATTAAAATTTTATTTGAGCCAATTAAAAATTATTTTTAATCGACTCAAATTAAATTTTAATCAACTCGTATTGAATTTTAATCAGTCCAAATTTTAATACATAAAAAATATAAATTTTAAATGACTTCAATTTTAATAAATCGAATTTTAACTGACACGAATTTTAATAAGTAAAAAAAATATAAATTTTGATCGACTCGAAAGCGAATTTTAATCGGCGCTAACAACTCGGGTAGAGTTCAAATCGACTCAAATTTTAATATGTAAAAAATAAATTTTAATAGGCTCGAATGTTAATAAGTTAAAAAATATAAAATTTATTCAACTTCAATCGAATTTTAATTGGTTCAAATTTTAATATGTAGAAAAATAAATTTTAATCGACTCGAATTTTAATAAAATTTTATATACAAAAATTACTTGAGGTTTATGTAGGGGCATTTTTGGTATTTTGGATTTTTTTTTTTTTTTGTTAGAAATGATAGTTTAATGGTAGGGGGTGTTAATGATGTTTAAATATAAACTAGAAGGAGTGTCACTGAAGATTTAGAACTAGAGGGGGTGTCCTTGAAGATATGGTAAACTAGAGGGGGTGTGGTTAAAATTTTCCCTTTTATTTTTGACAAATATTGACCTTTTTCATCATGGTTGCCATAATCTCGAGAGAATTAAGGTGACAAACTAGGCTATGCCAAGTTGGTTGTCTTATTTATATCTTCGATGGTTGGAATTTTGATGTTTAGATATTATTTGACGGCAAAACAATTTCAATTTCAAGAGCTAATTGAGATAACTTGAGAATGGTACTTAAAAGGAAAATATTATGCATTTGGTTCAAGATTAATCTTTTCGCACCCCTTGGATGGGAAGCATCTAATACGATATTGAAATATAAATTACCCTACTTATTTTGATATTAATAGAATTTGAAAAATTCTCAATCTATTTCTTGTGCATTGTTTGAGACGAGATTTTTGTGGGCATGGAAGACCACTTGACCCACCCTGTGTTAAAAAATAGTCTTGGTTAGCTAGAATATCACATTTTTTCACCAAAAAAGAAAGAAGATAATGAGGAATAAAGGAAACTCATTCATCATCTTTCCTTGTGGAATCTCTCGATCTACTTTCATGTTGTTTAGTTACATCCTATGAAAAGGAAAATAATTGGAATGTAACCAAAATAAATAAATATTTTCTTCCTACAATACAAGTTAAATAGTTTATTGTTTCAAAATGTGAATATTCATATTTAATACTAGTCTAACTCATTTATTATTTGAGTAAATATATAATATTAATTTCGGGTTTGTATGGAAAACTAATTAACTTCCATCTGGTAATTTTGGAACACCGATCATGCTTACATGAGAGCAAGTCAAACACCATGGCGGACGTGACTCAATCTTCGATTATTTATCGTCTGTGTTTATTTTTGGACTTCAATTCATGTTTGTCTCTCTATTCAATCCAGAGATAGGTCAATAAAAAAGTTACCCTGGAGCATACCATGGCCCAGACCAACCTTATCTGGTATTTCAATTCCTTCATTTGTAAAAACATTTTGAGCTTCGAAGGCATAGTTTTGGACATGAAGACCCTCCAGCTTCACCCATCACGAAATTAATAGATTTTGTAAAATTTTAGGACATATCTACTGAATTTCAACTAAAAATAACTGCGTCAAGCATCAAACGTTCAAAATTCAATCATCTTACCTACGTGATTAACCAGATTTTAGAGTTTTTTGAGGTGATTTTTTTTTGGTCGCTCTGCTCTCATCGTTAAGTAATAACCAAAAATTGGAATGTGTTGCACCAATACTTATTTGTGCCGTTTTAATTTAAAAAAAAAAGAGCGGGCGTATGAGTAATTGTTTTGTATTTTCGGGCCTAGGGATTTTGATAAAATTAACTTGTATTCCCCATACAACTAGTCACAAGCCCAAGGCGAACCTGAACATTCTTCAAGAGCAAATTGAGTCGAGTCTGAATAATTTGGTGCTTGCACTACTTTTTTAATGGTAATGAAATACTCCAGCCTCCCATGGTGCATATATATATATATATATATATACATATATATGTGTGTGTGTTCCTAGGGGTTCTCAAGAAAAGAAGAAAAAACAGATTAAAAAAGAAACATGTAGATGGATTATATCAGTGAAAAAGAAAACAATAATTTCCACCATTATGATAATCTTTGCAACCTTGTACTTGAATTTCACAAACAAAGTTGAACCTTCAATCACACATAGTCAGGTAGAAATTTATTACACACATTAATTTAGAAGATCACTTGCGATTTCCACCTATATACTATAGATATACCGTACGTCCACAGTTAATCAATCACTTGACGGTATATCCAGAATTGAGGGCATATGTGACAAGCTTATTCATCTCATCCTCAGTGATGAATCCATCATCGTTAGTGTCTGCAACTTGGAGACCACGCCAAGCTTTCCAACCAGGAATGTATGCCCCCAGGTACTTAAAGGCTGCCTTCAACTCTTCTTTGCTCAATTTACGATCGCCATTTTTGTCGTACTTTTCAAAAACTTTTCTCAACTGTTCCGCTGCACTCTTCTGCTCCTCACCGCCTATGGCTTGCAAGGCAGGCGGGCTGACGACAGGCATGTTGGAGAGAGAGAGAGAGAGTTGAAATAGGTATTGTAAGGCCACAAGAACAAGTAGAAGACTCGTATGCTCTATAATCAAATTAGACATGTAAGCTTGCATTTATAGAGAAAGACTACAGGTTATCCAAAGAGGTATCACAAGGAAAGTTATAATATTCGATGTGACTCTAAAATTACGTAATGATGACGTGGTATTACATTCAATATTTACTCGTTCTCCTATTATTCTGTCTTGATAGATCTGTTTCTTGTTGTTATTTATTTATCTTGGCCCCACTAATATCATATAATTCTAAAAGACCCCTAACGATCTAAAATATATTTTTCCCAACTCCCAGTCCGCCCAACCTAGGTTTTTTCTTTTAGTACGTATTTGGTAGTCTGCCATTTTTATCAAGTTCTTTTTGGTTTTTTTGTGATCTTTTTCCCTCGAGTCATTTTTTTCATCATCCTCCCTTTCATTTTTGGAGTTTACATTTTTCTCCCATTCTTTATGCAAACTGAAGTGTGATTTGGTTGGGTCACATTCAATACTTGGGTCTGAAAATTTTCTTTTAATCCAATTTAAAGTAATACTCGGTTTCGTATCTTGGGTTTTCCGGACCCGTTGTGGATTTAGTAATTTGGGTTTAACCCAAAAATTTGCTGAACTTGAATATAATAATTGGGGTTGTACCCGAGTTTTACATCAAATTGGGTGACCCTTAAATCGAACTTGAATTCGGATGTCAACTTAAGAATTGAATCCGAATTTTAGTCCATGTTGTATAACCCGAATTAAGAGCCTAATTAAAGACACTAAAAAATATTAATAGAAATTCCATTCAAATGATGTCTTGTGACCGTCTAAAGGCACCAATGCATCAGCCATGTATCGTCACCTTGTAGTCGTCACCTTGTAGTCGTCACTGGTTGCCATTCTCAACCTCTTAGAATGAGAATCAATGTAATTCATGAGTCCACCACTGTAAAGAAGTTATTCTGATCACTGACCACCAGAAAGTAGGGTCTCTCATTTCTAAATCACATGTTTAAGCATCTTATCAAAAGGACATAGATAAAGGTGAAGGAATGTTGAAGAAGAAAGCACAAGGCCGGCTGGTTCAACAACAACCAATTGTTGTAACAATGGAATCCTAAACCTATGGAGCCTTTTAACCCACTTGTAGTACGAGAATTGCAAGTTTCAATTTTCGAAAGCCAGATTTAATTCCCTTTTGGTAGGGTGGTCCGATTCATGGCCATGTGCTATTCACATAAGATATGATCAAGATCGATACCCTAAGATGGTAAGTATAGTCGATACCAAAATTGTTGAAGCAGGCTACAAATTTGAGGGAAGAGAGAGAAACAGTAAAAACGAGGCAGTCAAACAAAAAAAGATAGGAATATATGTCTCACTTACATCTTCTTTTTAATAAAACATTGGTTTATCATTATAGAAAGAATAATCAATTATTAAAACTTTTGAATAATGTTATCTAACCAAGGATAAAACACTTACCGAGGGTGAAGAGAAGCCTAAAAGAAGGCACAATAGAATCCTCAAAGACAAGGACATGAGAAATCAAGTTTTTTTTCACAAGAAATATTGACCCTTTGACATCTTGGTTGACATAATCTTGAGAGAATTAGGGTGGCTAACTAGCTTATGCCAAGTTGCTTGTCTTATTTATATCTTCGATGGTCAGAATTTTGATGTTTAGAAATTATTCGACAGCAAAACAATTTCAATTTTAGGAGCTAACTGAGGTAATTTGAGAATGGTACATAAAGGAAAATATAATGCATCCTTTTGCACTCCTTGGATGGGAAGCATTTAATAGGATATTGAAATAGAAATTACCCTACTTATTTTGATATTCATAAAATTTCAAAATTTTCAATCTATTTCTTGTGCATTGTTTGAGATGAGATTTTAGTGGGCATGGATGACCACTTGACCCACCCTGTGTTAAAAAATAGCCTTGGTTAGCTAGAATATCACATTTTTCACCAAAAAAGAAAGAAGATAATGAGGAATAAAGGAAACTCAATTCATCATATTTCCTTGTTGGAACCTCTACTTTCATGTTGTTTAGTTACATCCTATGAAAAGGAAAACAATTGGAATCTAATCAAAATCGTATTGTAGAAAGTTCTATTGAATTTGACACAATGCAGTGAGAATCTTATCCAGAGGTCTTGTCACTTTAGATTCCCGAACCAGTTAAGATCACCACCATTACATTATTATTGCTTGTCCTAATGGTAGATTCTGAGTTTTGTATTGGTGTGAGACTCATCTATATATATAGTGAGTCTCACCTAAATTAATCCATGACATGTAGTTTCCTCTTTTATTTTTTAAATAAGCATCCATTACTCCCAATCCTCCTAAAAATGATTTGAGATCCAACCCCCCCCCCCCCCAAAACAAAAAAAATCCTATTGATACCTAAAAAATGAACTAATAATATGATACCTAATTTGGACTAATATCATTATTTTAAATGTAACTCTTGAACATCTTCATTAGGATCAAATTATATTACTAGACTTATCATTAGATCTGTTTTTTAGATCTCAAAAAATTATTTCTTGCAATAGATTTTTATACGATGTGTCATTCCTTTCCTGCTCTTTCTTGAATCAGAGAGAAGGGAACTTCTACAATACCATTGGTGGTATCGATACCGAAAGTTACAACTTTTTAAGGCTAAGTTACAATTTTTTTGAGGTGTAAGTTACATCTTCAAATGACATGATCGATCATGAAATGTTGGGATCGATACGGCGTTTTTCATGATCGATCACGGGTGTCTGTGAGTGATTATGACCTCCCTTGAACAGTTGTAACTTCCCTTTTCAAAGTTGTAACTTTATTATACAAAGTAGTAATCGGCGATATCGATACTGAAATTTTTTTTTGGGTACGGCAGAGTTTTCCCAGAGAAAATTAGTCCAATAAGAATAAACTGCCTCTCCATTCAGATGCCACAATGGTACTCCAATGACCTTGCTTCTGAAAATCTGATGAAACTTTGGCGTTTTCTAATCTATGGGGGAATTTTAGTTTGTTCACCAAGCCATCAAAATGCTGTAATTTTGTTGTTGTTCCCTCCCCCCCCCCCCCCCCCCCCCCCCCCCCCCTTCTTCTCACAGAGGGCCTTGGACATTACCAATTTTTGTGCTCAACAACATAGTGATGGTTCGTCGAAATTCCTCTGATATATTTTATCTCAATTTAAAACCGTCCTGATTGTCTCCATGCAAGCAATAGGGGAAAATGTTTCGTTAAAGAAACTGCAGAGAGATCAAAGTATTAGTTTTTCCATTAAAATAAGAAAGTTGCAGGTTTACAACATCACTCTAGAAAGCTAAATAACTAGCTTAATTAGAGTTTAAACTGTTATGTTAGACCCCTAGCCTTCTGTAAAATATGTTTTGAGGGGCTCTAATTAACAGTAAATCCCCACTTGGTAGCATACTCGACAAGCTCATTCATCTCCTTTTTATTAATGTATCCATCTTCATTGGCATCCGTGTGACGGAGGAGTGGCAATCGTGTCGAGTTATTTCGGATTTATGTTGGATACTAGTCAATTCTAATCCAACTCATTTAATTAATCATGTTGTGTCGTATCAATCGATTTATTTTCGTGTCGTGTTTGTGTTTGTGTTGACTCATATAACTCGTGAATAAAAAATTTAACGTTTTATGTCTAAAATTTTATTATCACTTGATCGAACTTGCTCATACTTTTTTCATAAACTAAAATTAATTTAATAAATATAATAATAAAAATGAGTAAAATATCTTTTTTTGTACAAAAATTAGGTCACTACTTGATAAAATATAATAAAAAACTAGCACTTTATTCTTATATTATTATTTAAACATGTTAATCGTGTCAATTTCATATTGTTCGTATTTGACAATAATTCAACTCATTTATTATTCGTGTTAACGGGTCGTGTCATATATGAGTTCGTGTCGAAAAATAGTCAACCCTAACACCAATTAAGTTCTTATATTTGATGGAGTCTACGATTAATCTAATAGTTATAATAAATTAGGTCAACAAATTAAGTCAATTAATTAGATCTTAATAGCATTGCTCTTTTTCTCCTCCCTCAAACAAATCCAACATTTATAGACCCTCGTAGGCTAGAAATTCATTCAATCCATATGGTAAAAAAAAAAATCTCTCTACCGATAAAAGAATTCCTACACTATAATATCAAGAAGTCAAAAAAAAATTAAATATTTTCTTCGTACAATACAAGTTAAATTGTTTATTATGTTAAAATTCGAATATTCATATTTAATACTAATTTAACTCATTTATTATTTATGTAAATATATAATATTAATTTAAGGTTTGTTTCAAGAACTAATTAACTTTCATCTGTCAAATTCCTAATATCCCTCTCTATTCAATCTGGTCAATAATAATCTTTCTAAGGGGCTACCTGGACCATACCCATGGCCCAGACCAAAATTCAACTAAAAATACCTTGGGTCAAGCATCAAACGTTCAAAATTCAATCTTCTTACGTGCATAATTAACGAGACTTCGGAGTTTTTTGAGGTGACTAAATTTTGGTCGTTGAGCTCTTATTGTTAATCAATAATCGGTAATTTGAAGGTGTTGCATAAATACTTATTTGTGCCTTTTTAAAAAAAAATTTTTTTAAAAAAGGGCGAGCGTATGAGTAATTGTTTTGTATTATTAATAATTACTAGGGTTTTTTTTTTTTTTTTGGAATAATGAATTGCGCTGTGACTCTAGTGATTTACTGTGACTCTACAGATGCTGGATATAAATGTTTTATTTATAGCCATCGATTGATTTAATAGTAACCATTGATCGACTTAATAGTTTTCATTTGATTTACTACTAACGGTTGATTGTAAAAGTAAAGTAAAAAAAATTTATACACGTGTTGCATTTTTAGTGGACAAAAAAAATATGATTTCAAAAAGTTGTTTTTAATGCTATGGTCTGATAATACATACACACATTATGATATGGAGAGAGAGAGAATCCAGTAATCTTCGAGTAATGCTACATTAATCAAAAAATAAGGACTAAATAATGTATAATAGAACAAATTTGAATTTCGAATGTGTAAAAGTGAAATTTAATCCCTTTTTTTTATCAATGTAATTAGAGCTGATAATTGAACCGAATTACTTAGGTTCGATTTCAATAGAATTCGACTCAAACTCGGCTCGTGTTTGAAATGAGTTGAGTTTGAACAATTTTTTAAATTCGTTTAGAAAACGAGTCTAAAAAGTCTCGGCTCGTTTATATGTAAAATAATCAAGCTATTCAGGCTCGACTCGGATTCGACTTGCCTCAGGTTTGGCTTGCCTTGACTCGAGTCCAACTTATTTTCTAAACAAGTCAAAATTGCACAATTTTTTAGTATCTTTTAGAAAAACGAGCGTAACAAATTCTACTCGATTATTAGCCCTAAGTGTAACATTACTCTCCAACTCCATTGGCAACTCAACCTGGAGGTTTTTGGTAGGGGTGCAACTCGGGCGGGTTGGGCGGGTTAGACAGTCAACCCTAGCCCAATCCTAGGTATATAATCTTCAACCCTAACCCTAACCCTAACCCTACCTCGGGTTGATAAACTCAACCCGAGCCCAGCCCGAGTTTAATTCGAGCGGGCTCGGGTTGAATTCGGGTTCACTGCAAGAGAGACAGAGAGAGGGGGGAATAATTACAAATTCATAAAACAATCCATATATTTCATTCATAACAGTGCACGATTATTGATCATCTGTTTTCACACCAAAAAACTAGTAATCTCAAAGTACAATCCCAGAAAATATAGAAATTAAACTCATAAAAATATTAAACTTAAAACATCACACTATCACACTAATTGAATTCGGGTTCGGGTTGAAATCGGGTTGCCGATGCCTCAACCCGAGCCCGGCCCAAATTGAATTCGGGTTGAATTTTTTTGACCCAAGCCCAACCCAAGTATTAAAAACCCTAGCCCAAGCCCTAATTTTTTCGGGTTGGGCTCGGGTTGAAATCGGGTTGCCCAACCCAAGTTGCACCCCTAGTTTTTGGTAGACATATTCCACCTCCAACTAATCACATTCTAAACGACCTCGAGAAACTCTGTTCGATTATTAGTGTTTATCTTAAGTGTGACATTGTTTTCTGACCCGGTCGACAACTCAATCCGGAGGTTTTTGGTAGACATATTCCACCTCCAACTAATCACATTCTAAACGACCTCGAGAAACTCTGTTCGATTATTAGTGTTTATCTTAAGTGTGACATTGCTTTCTGACCCGGTCGACAACTCAATCCGGAGGTTTTTGGTAGACATATTTCACCACCAACTAATCACATTCTAAAGGAGCTCGAGAAGCTCTGTTCAATTATTTGTCCTAAGTGTGACGTTACTCTCCGACCCAGTCGGTAACTCAATCTGGAGGTTTTTGGTAGACCTATTCCACCTCCAACTAATTACAAGTTTTTTTTTTTTTAACAATCTTTCTTTTTTTTTTTTTTTTCGGCTTCGTTGTCCACTAACTTCTGTCTTTTTCCACTAGATGCTTATAAAATGTGGATGGTTGTCCATGTCTTTTGGTCTTAAAAATAAGTTAATGAACGGGCCGGATCAGCCCACCCATTGCCTGCGAAAATTAGGCTGACTCTTCTTAGCTTGATCGCGCGGCTCTAATTAAGTAAACGGTCGTGATCGGCGGTCAGTTTGGGATTGGGACCCACGCTTACCAGAAACTTTACGTGGAAAGGGGTAATTCCGTAATTCTTTCATCACGCAAGTGTCTCTATCCTTCCCCTTTTGACCGTTTGCCCTTTATCTACCCTTCTAATCCCACTCGCGTTTGGAGATGATTTTAACCACGCGCCATTGTATGGGATTCCCTCCCGGGCCGATGAGTCAAATCCACGCGCTACAATGGAGACTGAAGTCCACTTCCTAATGGGCGCTATTGGACTGTCTGAATTCTATATTCCTGGAGAGAGAAAAAGAAGGAAAGAAAAGAGAGAGAGAAAGAGAGAAGGCCCAGCTGAGCTCCTCTGGCTCGTAGATTATCATGTGGTCGGTAAACACTTCTGATTTATTAATGTAAATCACAAAATTTTCGGACATATAATAAAAATAATATTCGAAAATCTCATCGAGAGAGAGAGACAGAGAGAAGATGAATCTGATAGGCTCCCTGCACGTGTTTCAATCTCTTCCATTATTACCTTTTCTCTTCCTTCTTCTGATTTATTACTAAATTTTCTTTTTTCTATTTTTAGTATTCAATTTCGACCTTTTGAATTTTAAGCTAATTATACTGTTTGTCTCTGTTTTTTTTTTTTTTTTTTAGCTAATATCCAGAGAACAATTCTAGCTTTTCGATTTGACTTCTCTCTCTCGTTTGTAGTTATTCCAGGTATGTCTCTCTCTCTCTCTCTCTCTCTCTCTCTCTCTCTCTCTCTCTCTCCGTTGGATGACGAAAGGGGTTCAGTTATTTTCTGTATGTAATTCTCTGAAGAAATCATGATTAGAGCTTTAATTCTCAGTTTTAGACTTTAAGGATTGGTGTTCCCTTTTATGTAAGGATATACTATAGACACACGAATAAGCTTTTTGGTTGGTTACTGAGAAATTTCGAATAAGCTTGTTGTTTGGTTACTGAGAAATCCTGGGAAAGTAAAGAAGACTTGGAATTCAAAGAGAGTTTATATGGTAATTGAATGGGCGTTTGGTAATTGTTTATCTCCTTATCCTTCTTAGTTTTTGTGGTAATTGAATGGGCGTTTGGCTGATGAGAGATCTTAAATAATTGGTAGCAGATAATATAGAATGGCTAATTCAATCTCACAGACGAAATCTTTTGCTTTAATCTTAACCTGCTTAATGAATACCCCCCCCCCCCCCCCTTCTCTTCTTTGTCCCTCCTTTTCCTTCTTCTATTGCAATTTAAAACCCCCCAAAAAAATCAGTATATATGGTTTACACTATTGGTAGCCAATACTAGAGAAGGTTACAATTTGGGGTTAGGGTTGATTTGGAGTTAGGATTATAGTTTGGGGTCAAAAATTTAGACAATCTAGATCGCAAAGCCACCTCGTTTGCAATCGTGCAACCTAGATCATGGCATACCTGAGATTCTGACATCCCTGATCAAATGAATATATGCAGATGGTTCTGCTCCATCACATTAATTACTCACATACTGTTTGTTTTACTGAAAACTTAGTGCACTTGTAAATGTTATATTAACAAACATGATTTGTGTTTCCTTGTTGGAGCTTCATACAACAAAGCTTAAGCTTGAGTCCTTTCCTTATATACTTAATATCAAATGGTTAAAACATTACAAACAGTGAGCTCGATCAAGTTTTCCTACTAATAGAAGGTATAACTTTTCCTTTAATCGGGCCGGGTGTTCTTCTTTCCTTATTTTTCACTCTTTCTTACTGAACCAGTGGTCCTACTCTTACAAAGAGATAACAAAATTTATGTTTTTTGTTTTAATTTAGTAGTCGGTCTTCAAAAGTTCCTGAATATGGCCATTTCAAATTTTCAACAGTACATATTATTTTGCCATGGTGTTGGGAAATAATTTTTGTGCTTGAAGCTTCAGGCTCAGTTTGTTCTGGTTATTTGAATTTCAGATACCCACTTGGCTTTGCTTGGCACTTTAAAGGAATGGAGGAAGTACAAAATGCAGAAGCTAATTTTTCTCCCGAATCTTCTGTTAGAACAGTACTATCCTCCCCTAGTAAGGATCATTCAAATGGTCTTCTTCCAAAAAATCAAGATCTTAATGGAAAATTGCAACCTGAATGTCAGGGATCGGTGCTAAATGATTCGAAATTAGAATATGTACCAGATGCTTCTGATGGCCCAAGTTTAGAACAAGGTCATGTTCTTCCCACTGGCGAACCACTTACAACCTCTCCTGTTGATAAAACAGGACCTGACCATCCGGGCTCTATGGCTGAGGAGTCTGAAGATGGTGTTATGCAGCATACTTCTAGTGGACCTGAACTTCTGCAGGAAGTGCCATTTCCATCAACAAAGAATCCAGAGGCATTAGAGCGTCAAAAAGAGGAAAATTCAACAGGTTCCTCAGAATCAATACCATCATATACACCAGAAGCAAAACCAAATGATGCTTTACAACAATCTCAAGAGGCTGCTACTATTAGCACTGCCCATGTTCAAACAAATGGTACTTCTGATGGACCTGCAGTTGAGCAGGATGCCTCACTTGCATCATCCAGGAATCCAGAAACATTGAATCCTGAAGGAGAGGAAAACACAATAGGTTCCCCAGATTCTATTCCATCTAATGCTTCAGAAGTAAAATTGGATAATGCTCCGCAGCTATCTCAAGAAGGTGGTCCTCTTGGCAGTGTTCCTGGTCCTCAAGATGTAACTATACGTTCCACTTCATCCCCTAAAGCAAGAGAATCTGATAATGACCATCATGTAGTCTCATCCAACAAGGGTGCTCAGCCTCTAGTCACAGGTTCTACTGTTACCATTGAGGCACCAGAACTCATTGATCGTACCAAACATTTGAAAAAGGTCACCATAAACAGAGGTCAAATTGATACAGCAGCACCTTTTGAATCCGTTAAAGCAGCCGTTTCTATGTTTGGGGGGATTGTTGACTGGAAGGCCCATAGAGTACAGACAGTGGAGGTATGGTATTTTCCAACTTCATTTCTTCTATCATCTGAACTGTTTGAGAATGATCCTCATGACTAGTGGGTACCTTGATCTCATAATAACATCTGTTTATCACTCAGGTGGACAGGAACATGAGTGTGTTCTGATGATTATTTCAATTTTATTACATTTTTTGACTTTCTACGGTGTATATCAAGGAGATTAAAAAGTAGAACATTTGGTTTTGTATTTAATTTTACTTTGTTATTGTATGATGATGTCTTGGACCCAGATTTGTGTTCAGTGCAACATTGCATTTAGAAGTAATGAAACTTTCGTCTCTTGCAAAACTAATTCCAAATTTCTTCTCTGGCCTGCACAGAGACGCAAATTTGTAGAACAGGAACTTGAGAAAGTGCGGGAGGAAATTCCATTGCATAAGAAACAGTCTGAGGCTGCTGAAGATGCAAAAATGCAAGTTTTAAAGGAGCTAGAGAGCACTAAGAGGCTCATAGAAGAATTGAAACTCAATCTGGAGAGAGCACAAACTGAAGAGCATCAAGCAAAGCAAGATTCTGAACTTGCCAAGCTCAGGGTGGAAGAGATGGAACAAGGGATTGCTGATGAGGCTAGCGTTGCAGCCAAGGCGCAGCTTGAGGTTGCCAAAGCAAGGCATGCAGCTGCAATATCAGAACTGAAAAGCGTGAAAGATGAATTGTCAGAACTTCGTAAAGATTATGCTTTATTGGTGGCGGAGAAAGATACAGCTGTGAAGAAAGCTGAGAAGGCTGTTTCTGCGTCAAAGGAAGTTGAGAAGACAGTAGAGGATTTGACCATTGAGCTGATAACCACAAAGGAAGCCTTGGAGTCTGCACATGCTGCTCATCTGGAGGCAGAGGAACACAGAATTGGGGCTGCTATGGCAAGAGAGCAAGATACTCTTAATTGGGATAAGGAATTGAAGCAGGCAGAAGAGGAGTTAGAGACATTAAACCAGCAAATTTTGTCGTCTAAGGATCTCAAATCGAAGTTAGATACAGCTTCAGGCTTGCTGCAGGATTTAAAAGTTGAATTGGCAGCTTATATGGAATCGAAATTGCTGCAGGAAACTGATGGACAGTCAAAAGGTGAGCTGGAGGAATCAGAGAAGAAAACTCATGCCGATATACAAGCAGCAGTTGCTTCAGCCAAGAAGGAGCTTGAAGAAGTGAAGAGCAACATTGAGAAGGCAATAGCTGAAGTAAATTACTTGAAGGTGGCCTCCACGTCATTGAAGTCAGAGCTGGAAAAAGAAAAATCATCTCTTGCCACCATTAGGCAGAGAGAAGGAATGGCATCAATTGCAGTTGTATCTCTTGAAGCTGAGCTGGACAGGACTAAGTCAGAGATCGCACTTGTTCAGATGAGAGAGAAAGAAGCAAGAGAGAAGATGGTGGAGCTTCCCAAGCAATTACAAGAGGCAGCTCAAGAGGCAGATCAGGCAAAGTTACTTGCTCAAATGGCTCGTGAAGAGCTAAGAAAGGCAAAGGAGGAAGCAGAGCAAGCAAAAGCTGGAGCAAGTACCATGGAAAGTAGACTACTTGCAGCTCAAAAGGAGATAGAAGCTGCAAAGGCTTCCGAGAAGTTGGCACTAGCAGCTATAAACGCACTGCAAGAGAGTGAATCAGCTCGAACTACCAATGATGAGGATTCACCAACTGGAGTAACACTTTCTTTAGAGGAGTACTACGAGCTCAGCAAGCAGGCCCATGAAACAGAGGAGCAGGCCAACATAAGGGTGGCTGCTGCCATATCCCAAATCGAGGTGGCCAAGGAGTCTGAGTTGAAAAGCTTGAATAAGTTAGAGGAAGTGAATCGTGAGATGGCCATGAGAAAGGAAGCGTTGGAAATCGCACGGCAGAAGGCTGAGAAGGCCCAGGAAGGGAAGTTGGGTGTGGAACAGGAGTTAAGAAAGTGGAGGGCTGAACACGAGCAACGGAGAAAAGCTGGTGAATCCGTTCAAGTAGTAGTAAACCCAGCTAGGAGCCCAAGAACCAGCATTGAGGACAGAAAAGAATCGAAGAATTTTGACCAGGCACCAGATGCCAGCGGAACTCTGCATCATAGATCGAGCCCAAAGGCATATATGCCTGGAAGCAACACTGAAACTGAGTCTTCCTCAGAATTGAAGGTTACAAAGAAAAAGAGGAGATCATTTTTCCCACGAATTTTCATGTTCTTGGCCAGAAAGAAGGCACAGGCATCCAAGACAGCATAATACTCTGTTCATACTTCTACGTCGTTGTTGTTGTTGTTATTGTTGTTGTATTTTTCAGCCTCCCTTTTTCTGGCAGTATCGCGTAGTGGCCGTAATTGGGGAGAGAGTACATTCAGCAAATCTCTATAGTACATGTTGAGGATTGGTTCCTGTACAATAAATTTGATTGGATTAGTTTTTTTCTCAGGACGGAGTGTGGCTAGAAGGGAAAGGAAGCAGTAAGTTTTTCATCATTGTTGGGCTGGGAAAAGAGAGATAATAAGGTGGTTTCTCTAATGTATATGCTTGCTACGTTGACAATTTCAACTCCTGTTAATATTTTTCGAGGTTTTTACAAGTCTGTCGACATGGAAAAAGCTTCTAGTTCACTGCTTTGGTTTCACCATTAGTTTGTTAGAAAGGTTGCACCAGGATTGGATTCCTCGAATATAATTTTTTTTTATTTTTGTTAATGATAGATTATTCGTCATGAAAGTAAAAATCACCATCAACACATGGTGGGTGAACTATTATCGGGAAAATTCAAGAAAATAGAGCAAAAAGCACATTGTGGAAATCGGGATATGTTGTGTCACTATGCTTCAATAATGGAATCTATCTCATCCATTGGAATTTCCAACTTATAGCACCTAATTTTAGGCCCGACTGACGTCGATCATACAATTTTTTATAAACAATAAAAGAAAAAAAAACGAGGATATATATAGCTATGACCACATTTAGGGTACAATTTCTTCAATGGCTGGTATACAATGTGTGAAGTGAGAGGAAATTTGACAGAAAAAAAAAAAAGGGAGAATATGGTACTGCTACAACAGATGACAGTAACAAACTACAACTCAACATGTTCAAGAAACTGATCCAGAAAGGGTTTGAATGATAGTTTTATGCCAAGGATTTGAGAGGTGCTCCATGAGATTGTCAATAGGGCCAACATGAGTAACATAAGCTTGAACAAATATGCCAAGCATGGCCATCATTGCGAGCCGTCCTGCAAGAAAGAAGTATTGTTTGTAATATGAACTGTACAAATGAAACACGAGACAGCAATAAGTAACAGAATCAAGCTAAACAAACCATTCTTAATCTCTTTCAACTTCCACTCATGAGCATTCTTTGTATCTTTCGCAAGGCCGAGAGGATTCAGCAAAGGACCACCAGGGTATCTAATGATGGATACAATGTTAAGAATTCAAAACTCAAAACTGCTTCCAAGTCAAGCCATATATTTACTGATCTTCGAAAATAGCAGAATCGAGGTATAATATCCAAGGTAACGAAACTATAGGGTTTGCAATTTTAGATGACTGTTATTATCATTTAACAGGCAGTGCATCAAGAAATGGAAGTACTTGAAGAAAAAAAATAAAGCATGACGAAGAAATTAAGAATGGATTATGAAGATAAATCAATAGAGATTAAAATGGTGAGTTGTAATGTAAACCATCTATAGATAAAGTTCCTTTTCTTCTTTATGGCATCAGAGCTACCAACTACTAGTGGTAGCTCACTGTATAAATTCCGATTTAGGGACCCTTTGTCACCTGTCGGGTCCATTTCATCCTCGTTGAGCACAGTATTTTCTCTTCAATTGCTTTTCATTCTTGAAATACTAACCTCCCATTGAATGAGTACTCTACTCTAGTGAGAGTGATGAAAATGTATCTATTCAATTTATGGAGGATTACCCTGGTTCTAAACCTTCTAGTGCAGGTTCTAATCCAAAGAAAGACCCCTCTTTGGCTTGAGATCCTGGACTAGAGAAATCCATGTACCTCTTTGTTTCAACAAATCTGCACAAAAAGTAACCGATATTAGGAAAATCATCACAGTATTTCACAAAATATAACAAATTGCAGCATTTCACTAAATGTAACAGTAATAGGGAATTAAGATTCTACCCCATTAATAATAATTGGACAATAAACAGGGTTCTAGTACTGGCAAACTCAAACTTTGTGGCACCCGCTTCATACCAAACTGGCAAATTGCTTATACCTGTTACACGAAGCAACTGCAACAAGACGATCACCAAAAATGTTACGCAATGAAGGAAAGGAAACATAAAGTATTGATCTGTGAAGATCACCAATGTAAAATGAAGGTTGAATCATTAGTAGAAAAACCAGGAGGAACCATGCTATCAAAAAGAAAATCCCCACCTGATTATAGTGATCGTAGTAGTTCCATAAACAGAAACCGCGGATGGTAATTACAATTACCACAATACACAGATCTTAGACAAAATCTAGAAATTTTTGCAATGACTTCATAATGAGGCAGGGGCAAAAGGCAATCTATCGACAAGGTGTTGTACTTAAGCAAGGCATAAAATGGTAATGTAACAGGGAACATCACATTAATCATTGAGAAGACCAAAAACCATTCATTGTAATCCTAAAATTCCTTCAGTTCAAACAAGCTTAAATACTTGTATAAATCCAGTGGATTTGCTGTGTACCAAAGGTAGAACATATTCATTTGCTCAAGGAAGTTCTTACTAAATTAAAAGGTTAGAAAACAGTCATTTGAAAAGAACAAGAAACAAGAAAACATCTCCAAGAAAATTTTCCAGTCACTTACATCAGTAACAAGAATTCCAGCAACCCCGGCCATGGCGAATCGAGCATGAACCAGTTCTGCCTGTACATACCATTTCAAGCTTTCAGGATCCTCCCCAAGCCCAAGTGGGTCGAACCCAAAATCTCCAGCCAGACTACAACACCACCATTACAGATGAATAAACTTATGCAAGAGAAATTGAACAAAAATGAACTGCCAGTGGGCCGTAAAATGTGGGACGTCAAAAACTATAGTGAATGGAGAATCAGAGCTCACGTTCCATCTAGATAAGGTGGAGGGTCGAGCCCAGGAAGCCATGTAGGGCGTTCCTGAGCTTGAACCACACTTCGTAAGAAACGTGGAGCAGGTCCTGTTCTAGATGGCTGACGAATCTTTGTTACACCCAATGATGTTCTGTATAAGTTCTTCCCAAAGAAAGACGGAGAAGAGCATGCCAGAATTTGGAAGCCTCTACCCACCACAACGTCCATTTTTTTCTCTATCAACCCCACAAGTCCCAACCTAAAAAGGCATACACACCACAAAAAGTCCCCCACCATTCAAAGAGCATCCACTTAATTGCATCATAGACACGATGGCATGGGCCCACTTATCACATTTATCTTCAGCCGTTGAATTACTTAGGTTGAGATCCTAGAGTGAGAGAGAGAGAGTTTCGAATAGTTCTATCAGGTACATCTCGAATGAAGTTTCTATGGACTCCAAAACCATCTGGCTGCAACAGAACTTCAATTCGGTTAATGGGTTCTCCAGTTTGCTGCAAATGAAGGTGTGCCAGAGCTTCAAACCGATCTCGTGACATATAAGAATCTCATCTATAGCAGTAGCTACAGCCATTTTGTAGAGAATTGATATGCAGACTCAAATCCACATATTGCTGAAAGTAGATAGACACTCGTTAGTTGTTATCACTTCAAAACCAAACTTCAAGACTGTAAATTTGTTCTGAGAACTGTTTATTTGTACAGAACTACAGACAGTGCTACCGTATGTCCAAAACACAGCAATCACTATCACCCGTATCACGAAAAATCTGCTGAGGAGAAAGGATTGAGAAAAAATCTTATTACTTCCAAGTAATTTTTCTTACACTTGAGAAGGGCACTCAGGTAGCCTGGTTGAAATCAAAGTACACAGATGGACTAAGAATCACAACTTCACAAATAATAGTTCACAGAACAAAAGGTCCCAATTAATTCTCCCTTCGAACGAGCAATAACTGAATCCTTGAAATCATTACAACAACAATAAAGTTTAGACTCAACTAGCCACTTCGACATGGTTATGAAACCTACGTGAACAAAACGAGCACACAAAGAGATCGATTCTACTTTGACATGTTACAATAAAGAAAGTTCTGAATGTATCATTTTTAAACAAACTAGTTGAGGAACTTGAGAAGGCAGACAACTAAACAAAGATATTTGTTTGAAGTATCATCGCCTACTAGATATGCTGAAGGAGCTGACTTTCAGGGGGGTTGCAACCACCAGTGGAGCCTCAGGTGACTCGCTGACTGCAAACTTCTCATGCATGAAGCGACTATCCACAATGGAGTCATCTTTTAGAACTATCTTGTAGCAATAGCAACTCTTCAGGCCTACCTGATTTCGATAACATTCATGAGAACCATCCTTCACCTGTTGGAAATTCCATATCACACTAAACTTGCCAACTGTTGCAACCAGATGGCGCTCCTGCTTCCCATCCTCAGTAACCTGAGCAGTTGTATAGATTCATCAGGATTAATACAATAAAATACTATAAGAACCAAGCAAACCCTAAATAGTTAAAACAAAGCTTTGTTGCATTGAGTTCAATATCATAAGAACCCAAAAAGAACTAGATTTATTAGGATAGAGAAGATTTAAGGTATGAAACACAACAAAACACTAATGTTATGTACAGGGAAAGTAGAAAACGACGAAGTCGGAGAAAAAGATAAAGTGAAATTGTTTCATTGTTTTTTTCATTTCAAATAAAAGCTAGGGAAAAACATAACTACTGCAGAAAATGTTGTGCTGTGCTTCCTGCAAACCTTCAAATTCATGGGTTACTATTTGACAACTACTTGATAAAAGGCACCTCATTAGCAAAACGTCTGCAATCATTGAGACACCATATTGCCTGTTGTTAGCATGTTTGTCTGGGTAAATAGTGTCCCTTTTCTTGCGTAATACCATCAAATTTCAAGTAAAATTTTATTTATCAACTATGAAAGGATTGACCTAATCAGTTTTACCAGTAATTCTAGCAGACTGAACACAAACATGCATCAGAGAAGATAATCTTCCCTCAACAAGATGAATGACAAAATTTCTGTCACTAACAGTTCCCTTGGAAAAAGCCATCACCCAATATTGCTCCCATCTGCCACTGATACAAGGTATTGAAAGGTTGTGCTACGTAAAAACTTAACCCTTGCCATTATTTGCACTAAATGGTCACTTATAAACTCGAACTTGGGATTTCAGACCAATTAACAGCTGTTGCACATGAGATCCTTTAAAAATTCTAAAAAAAAACAGGAATAATACATTACACAAATGTGATTCTTTCTTATAGGTAGGGAAAAACTTGCCAAATCACAAATATTTAGCCCTAGAAGGCATCCTTTAGTAAGTGCCCTCTGAATGAAACATGGTAGTAGGTCTACAGCTGCTACTTGTGGGACGATCAAATGAAGGCATTCCTTAGTCAAATGTTAGACAACTGGACAAATTTTACATTTCACAGAAGTCAATGGATGAGTAATAGTTTCGATGGAGAATTATTTTTGACAATCAAAATTACCAGGTACACTGGCTAACCACAGGTATTATACCACAGCTTGTTTTTTACCAGAAATAAAGGCAAACTCTACAACTGCAATGAGAAAAAAAGGAGAGAAAATTTTTCTACATATCCAGATGGAAATGATTCTTAACTACTCAAAGTTAAATAAATTTCATATCCATTCATCAAAGCTTCAGAAGCTGCCAAACAGAAAATCTCCAAGGTATGGACTATCCAAATAAAGAACACTTCGAAAACCCTCATCTCATGTCACCTTGAATTCCAAGGACTACCAATGGCCATTTTTGACACAATCTAATGATAATTCTTCAATTTTTGAGCCTTAGTCCTACCATTCACAGACAACCATATAGTAGTGGGGCAAATCAACTCATGAGTGCAAGGTTATCCCACAAACAATCCTGGACACTTTCAATCATTCAGAATTCTGTCGAGTTATCATACTCAAAGAAATGGTCAATTAAGCGTGTGCAGCAATCCACAACTTTTACATATCATACACAAAATTCATAAAGATGCTTGCAATTTAACAATATCTCCAACCCAAAATTCAACAATAAGTCATATAAAGTAACATTTGTAGCAATCAAGAATATTCATTAACAAGGAATTCTGAATATAATCCAGAAATAAAGTGGTGTAGAAACTGATACATCCAGGAAACCAACAGGAGCATGAGAAAGGCGAAAATTTATACATACCCATGAGAATTGAGCACCATGGAACTTATTGTTCACTCCAGCCCTATGTGAATCCAAAGGAGTCAGCTTCAACAACCTCGGAGCAGCAATTATATTCCCCATACGACCAGCAAAGCCAGTCTTTGTCTTCCCATCCTTGTCAGCAAACACAGTGCAGATAAGAATCAAATAGGTATCAGTTGTGCCCAATATCCACCTACCATCAAAGGTAACATCCACATGAGTAATAGGTGAACCAAGCCCCGGAAAAGCAGTTTTAGCCTGCCTCATAGAACTGCTCGAATACAACCTGATCTTTCCATCAAGTGACCCAACAACAATCGAGCCATCACCAGTGGTAGCAAAGCATTGAAAATTAGTCCCTCTTGAGAACTGATGCCCCTGAGTCCAATTCAAAACAGGAGTGCTAGCATCTGAAAGATTTTGAACCATCCCGTGCTTATCTCTCATATCCCACCTACACAACCTATTATCATCCAATCCCAAAAACGTTGAACCTGAAGGATCCATTTGAGCTCCTTTATTATCATTTGTTATATCCCTCATAGTAATATCAGTCCCGTCTTTCTCAAACTTCCATTCAGTAACAATCTTCCCCGTCTCAATATCAAGATGGTGAAGCCCCCTTGTATGTGGTTTCCCATCAGTCACAGGACTCATAAGTAACATATTAGTCTCAGCCCTCATAAGCAGAGCCTTCCTTGGAGCCGAATGCACCAAACTTTGCCTTCCCTTATCAAAATTTACATAAACGCCTTTTCCATGGATTCCATGATTAAAATTCTTCACAACCTGAATACCCGAATCGCCAACCAAGAAACTATTATCCAACGCACCTAAAGCCAGGCTCTGTATCGCCCCACCATTCGCGGCCTCCTCAAACTCCTCCCTCAAATCCTGACTTGCTCTCATGGGTGTGGCTGAATTAGGGCTTTTCAAGAAACCATCATCTGCGTCCTCCCACATAGAATCATCCGCCACCTCTGGCTTCGCCCACCCAATGAAATCCTTCCCATAAACCTTAACCTTATTATCATCGTTCGATTCAAACCCATAAGTGTTCTCAAACAAACAATCCTGATATTTACCAACAAAATATTTGTAATCTTCTTCACTAAAAAATTTCATAGCCCACACTCCACTGGACACAAAATCGACCCGTTTTTGGTCTCCAAAAGTCTTCAACTGCATTTGAGCGTCGACTTTAACTCTAACTTTGGACCCAACTTTCAACACCCACCAAGAATTTTCCTCTTCTTCCTCATTTTCATCGTCAGAGGTGTCAATTTGTGAGGTTTTGATGAAGGAATAGGAGGTGAGCTTGTCGGAGACGATCCATTTAGACTTGGGTGTGTTGGCACCAAAATAAAGATAAAGCTTCACAGCGTTTTTGGGAGATGGGTCGTGAGATGGATACTTGAGTTTCAGGGCTTTGAGCTTTTCCTCGACTTCATCTAAAGAAGACGGCGTTTTGGATCCTTTATGCCCAGAAGAAGACGGCGATTTAGCATCTTCGTAGTATTCTTCTTCTTCTTCTTCGGTTTCTTGATCTTGTGACTCTGATTCGGCGTCTGAGTCTGAGAGTTCAAGGTCCTCGCGGCTGCTGTTAGCACCCATTTTTGTGGTTTTTTCGTCAGCGTTGCCCAGATGGGAAATGGATTGAGGGTTTGTGGATCCGGAGGTTGGTGGTGGGAGTTGAGTGAAGAGCGCGAGTTTGAAATTTTGAAATTTGATCTTTGAAGATTCAGATTAGGGTTTTGAGAGGTAGACAAATTTGCACTTCACCGTCTACCGGCTCAACGGGTACAATGTTTTCCAATTACCGTCCCCTGTCTCTAATTTACGGAGAATTATCTTCTTTTTTTTATCCAAATACGGAGAATTATCTCAATGTTGAGTTTGTCTTTTAATAGTTTAGAAATTTAAGATTCAATCACTTTCTATATTTGGAATTGTTTCTCGAAGACATGGATTCAACTATGATACAGAAAAAAAAATCGGTATTATATTTTTATTTATCACATTTATAGTCATTTTTAACATATTCACAAGTGTATTAAAAATACTCATAAATATAGTAAAAATATCCATAAATGTAATAAATTTTTTTGTATCAAAGACAGGTGGTAAAATAGTTACCACAAATGTGGTAA
Source organism: Ilex aquifolium (assembly GCA_951799425.1). Taxonomy (NCBI): domain Eukaryota; kingdom Viridiplantae; phylum Streptophyta; class Magnoliopsida; order Aquifoliales; family Aquifoliaceae; genus Ilex; species Ilex aquifolium. The sequence continues at coordinate 4,976,992 of OX637406.1, forward strand.
AAATACCTACAATATTGGTAAAAATACCCACAAAAGTGGTAAAAAAATTTGTTGTAAAATGACCTACAAAAATTGTAAAAACACCCATTAAAATAGTAAAAGTTGGAGATACGGTACCGAATTTATTTTTTCAGTACCGTAATCAAGTCCCAAAAACATACTCTAACCCGACTTAAGTCACTGTGACGATCGTTAAATTTGATGGAGTAATCAAGGCAAGTCTGATTATTCAATAAAAAATTAAAAAAAAAAAGTATTAACTATAGGAGTAATTTTTTCAATGCCATACCATCATGTTATAAATTTTTAAAGTTAAATTATAATTTTTTGGGTTAAGTTATAGAGTGTTTAGGATAAGAAGTTGTAATTTAACTTCAAAAAATTATAATTTGATCCCAAAAACTTTAACTTGACTCTAAAATATAATAATTTCTTTTATAACTAAACTCCTAAAAATTGTATATTCGCCTACAAAATAATAAATTTTAGACAATCGTGCACATACACATTGAAGGAAAATCCGATTTACTGTAGTATGTGGTCCTTTTTATCATAATTTCAGTTGTAGTACTTCAATTTTTTATTTTTATATTTTCTTGGAATAAATATTTAATTTTGAAAGTACAATGCTAAAAGCTCGTTTAAAGCCTATCAGCTCAAATTTAGGCCAGTGAAGGCCCTTTGGCTAGCCCGTCTGGTAGGCAGGCTGTGGGCCTGGGTATTTTGTGGTTGGCTAGTTCTATCCCATCCCATTGACTGGTCAGGCCCGTTATACCCAACCTGATGCAGACGCCCAATCTTCGGATTTCCTTTAGTGAGGTGCGTACACCATGAATCTAATCTTTTTATGTTATTAGAGATAACTCGTGTTTGAAGGCACGGTGCAACGTAAGTGAAAAGTGATAGATCTTAGAGGGGGAAATTTAATGTGAATAGTTTTTGGAGTGATATTGGTGGTCGTTGGATGAGTCTATTTGAGACCGTCGGATAGACTTATTGAAACTTACCCTGTTTTATATTATAAATTTGTTGCAGATCTGATAAAAATAATGTTAGGTCCAAATATTTTTCAAGGTTTTTTCAAAATAATGTTAGATCCCAACATTTATTGGATCTAACTAATATGTTGATTGCATTACATATTAATGGTACTTTTATTTTTTTTGATAAAATGTTGTGCACATGGATAATGCTATAGGACCTTTATGTGCATATGGTGATGCTACATGAATGTTTTTAGGGCTCCTACAGTGAGGAATGATGGGCAGTATTTTCTATTGGTGTTTGGTTGGTAGAGACCATAGACAGTGGAGAAATGATTCTTTCTCTATGTAAGATAAAATGTAGAAATGAGTCAATGTAAGATAGTGGTAGACTTCTCTTATGTAGGAACAAAGGTGTGTATTATATCACAACTAACATTATGTGTAAATAGGCAATTCAAGCAGTATCTCATATTTTCATTATTTTTTGAGTTATTGTCCACATATTTTATTATTTTCTATTTATCTGAACTGTTTTTAAAATCATATAACCAAACAAGTTCTACGATATAAAAAACAATTTTTTTTTAAAACTCTTCCCAAAAACATATTTTCAGATACAAAAACCCACCCTTTGTTTTTTTGTTACTTGGATCAACCCCCAAGAAAGGTAAAAAAAAATGAATAATGTTATTTGGACGTAAAAATCTGTCCTAATTTGTTAACATAATGATGTGACTTCATAAGAATCATTGGATCAACACCAAGTTCCAATATTTGATGGGGCCTATAGTCAATCTAAAGATTACAGTGAATTAGATCAGGAAATTATGTCAGGAAATTAGGTTTCAATAACATTGCTCAAAGAAAATAGCACAAGTTTCTATCATATTTGTTAAGACAACATTTTATGCCAACTACATATGGAGGGTGGGAGGACATTTAAAAAACCATAACACAATTTGGTTCCTATTAATGGGAGTTTGGGAGGGTATTATATTCCGCAAACCTTCTTGAACATAATTTATTGACCTAATCATTCATAACAATTGAATTGATAATAGACCCCAAGATTTGTTGACACCCGTCACCAATCCAATGATGGTGATGGATTATATCAACAAATTAGGTCAAAAATAGCATTATTGATACACATTTCATTATGACAAAAGTTATTCCAGTGCACAATGGGATTTTCAGCCACATTATGGCTTCCTTGAACATTCAGCTTAGACTGTTTTTTTCTCCCATACAGCATAGGCTTCCCCCGAGGTAGAAACTTGAAAGTTTGGTGGAATAAGAGATCCAAGATCAAGCTTCGGCCCAATCTTGACAATTATTTTGTCATCAATCATTGCAACATAGAGATCAGACTCGGAAGCCATGATCTTCACTTTGCTTGTTGGAGAGATCCCATTCCTACTCCTGATTGCAGACAACTTAGAAATTTGATCTTTCAGCCCCCAATCAAAGAAGTGATCATAAAACTGCACAACAGAACAAGCAATTCCTCAGTCAACAAAACAACCCAGAAGCAAAATACGACGGTGCATAGTTTCAGTCAGCTCAAAAATAGAAACTTCTTTGCAAAATTTAGGAAAGAGAGTAAAAAGTTTGAAAATTTAGTTTCTGAAACCGTGGCTGAAATATATCGAAACATTCTAAAACAGCTCGAAACGTAGGAATTTCGATATTCAATCACCGGTTCATTTCGAAATTTTGATCCTTACGATAGGATTACTTCATCCTCAATGAATGGTATGTGAACATAGAAGCTGAATAAGGTGGTAGAAATTACTATTGATGGAATCCCTGGATGGGTGAGAATATAAGCATATCCTTGCATGACTTTATCAGATGGGAAAGGCCAAATCTTCTGAGTAGATCCTGTATCATGATTATCAATAAAAGTCACAGCATTTTGGGGCAAAACTCCTATCATTCCTGGAGGGTTTCCATTTGAGTCCTTCATTCTCCATAGCTCCCCCTGCACAGCAGCCTGAAGAATCCCTTTTGTAGTGAAATCAAAGGCTGTGACAACCCCACCCGCGGTTTGAACCCACTGAACCATGCGATTACGATGCGGGTCCTGGTTATAATCAAGTTTTCCATCCTGCCCAGAAGAGAGAGAATCCCAATACTCCCCAACTGCAAAGTTTGGTGTAGTGTTCTCCATGTATACCTTTGTGATACTTGGGGCATACCCCCTGACAAAATCGAAACGCCATCCATCGAATCCAATCTCAGTCTTTAGCCAATTCATCCAATCTGATAACTCTTTTTGCACCCTTGGATTGAGATGGTCAATATCAGGAGCAGGTTTAAAGTCGCCTCCAGTATCGAGATTCCCTTTGCCATCGGAATATTCAGTATCGTCTTTGCAAATTAATGATGGTCCCCAATCAAGACGATCGTCGGCTGTTCCTCCCTCAAAGATGCACCATATTCCTCTCTCATCTTGCTTCTCAGCAGTTCTATGGTTTATTACTATATCGGCAACACATTTGATCCCTTTGCTGTGGAAAGCATTAACCAATGTCTTCAATTGCTGTTTATTTCCGTATTGTGATGCATCGAGATCATACAACCTTCCAGGCATATATCCTGAAAAGAGAGGAAGAATAACAATTATGCGATTTCATTATATATCCATCTTTAACATCATCTTCCAATCTAGATGTTCCACCAAACATCAGTATGGACATTTTAGCCTCGTTTACTGTTATACCCAAGTAAATTATTTGCATCCAAATCAAATGTTTACAGTGATTTAAAGCTATTCACTGATGTCTATAACCAAGCTTAGTTAATCGCGTATGCTGGCCAGTATTGCATTTGGACCCCGATACTATTCTCATGAAGTTTGGCAATTTCAAGACTGAGCCAAAGTTTTTGAGGTACACATTACAATTCTCGATCAAACGGTGATTTCTAAACTGATGTAATCATCCTGGAGAGTTGAACATGCAATAACAGTTGGTAGAGGTTTGGCTGGGAATTAAAGCAACCACAACAAAGGCGAACTCGAATTCAGGAGTTATTCAGCAGGGACCAATGTGCAAATTTTACATCTGGAATTATTAGTCAGGAACATATTGTGAGTAACTAAATGGAGCCAAGTGGGTCACCAAATTCTTTTTTACATCAGAATACGAATTGAACATCGATTATATATGGGAAAAATAGAACAAGAATGTAAACAAGAAAGATATTTGGAATTCAGGGATTGTTGTCTTGCTCTTAGGAACTTCTTACAGCAAAATTGTCAAACTTGGCACCAAACAATTGAACTAACAAACAAAAAATCCCAAAAAAAAACAGATTTGGAACATAAAAATGAATAACTCAAGTGAAAATACAAAAAAAAAAAAATCTCTGATGAAAGAAAAAATATATAAATTTATATACCACTTCTTATGTGTTTAGAGCTCTTTGAACAACTTTGACTCTTGTACTGTCTCACCAGCTACGGGATAAGCAGTCAAGTTCTTACTGCTGATTAAAGTAAGTAAATGTAATTGTTAACTCTACTAAGATAAAGCAACATAGTAAAGAAATAAATAAAAAACAATAAAAGCAACTGGAATTTCGATCAACAGGAGAGGTGTTTAGCCTAAAGTAGTAGTAATTAATAACAACAATTTGATTAACTTTGTAACAAACTTCAATTAACTAACTAACTAACTAGCTATTGTATCTTGAATTCTTCAACAAGGGACAACAATAAACATTGCAAAGAAGTAAACAATATATCCAGAAATAGGAAAATTGTAACCACCTTGTGCCGCAACAGAATGAGAGGATGGAGGTAGCCAAACATGGGTAACCCCAGCATTAGCCAGGTCTGGGATGGACTTGATGAGCCAGTTGTACCATCCTTCCTGCTTATTGCTTGATTCCCAATTAAACCCCTAATCATATAACCAAAACTATGTAATTATACAAATACCCAGAGAGAGAGAGAAAAAAAAAGAGTATAGAATGCCCTGTACAGATGTTTTGGGTACCTGAAATAACAAGGTAGGAGCTGCGAGGGTGGTGGGGAAGAGAGAAAAGGCGAGACAGAGATAAGAGAGAGAAGTGAGAACAGTCATCATTCTCTTTCTGGGTTTGGAACAGAGGGGACAAACATATATATATATACATACACACAAACACGGCTCTACGGCCGGAATGCTTGACTATTCCGGAACACATACACACTGATTTGCACAGGCTGTTCACATTCAGCAATTCAAAAAGATGACTGCCGAGGATTTAATTTGGATAAATATCATAATTAATTTTTAAATTTTATGTCTTATTTTAAAATAGTTTCTAATTTTTTTATTATTTCAATTACCTCAACTATTAATTTTATCTTAATTAAATTCTTTCGTCATTTTCAATCATTAAAACAAGTGACGTGTGACAAACACATGGTTTATCTATGTTCTAACGACTAAAATTTATAGAAATATATGAAATTAATAATTGAGAGACTAAATTAAAATAATTAAATAATGAAATACCATTTTAAAATAAAAGATAAAATTTCAGAACTAATATACATACGAACCATTATAATTTTTGTGAATTAATAAGAAAAAAAGAAGTTAGAATCGATTTTAAAAAATTATAAATTTTTAAAGCTATTATATAGCGAGTTATGTTATAATTTTATGGAGCCTTTGAGATTGATCATAATAATTTTAGAATTAATTTTAAATGTTAAAATCGATTCTAAAAGGAAAAAATTATAATTCAACCCCAAAAATTAGTAATTGACGGTATGACGTCACAAAAATATTAATTATACCTCGAGCCCAAAAAATTTGATTATTCCCATCTTATCATTTCAATACTATGATTAGAATGTTCTCTATTTAAAAAACAAACCAACCGTGGATGAAAAATAGAGACTTTTGATGAGGTCCAGTCAATGTTACGAACTTTTCTATATGTCATTGCCTGTGACCGTCACAAAGTTGTACTTGAACGTGTAAGGCACGGTGGGTGCTTCATCCATTACCCTCCAATAGTCACCTCCAAAGGAATATATATATATATATATTTGGGTTCAACGGTCAATAGTGTTTGAATCAATTTATATACACTTTAATTAAAGAATAAATCCATCGTGGGGGTTATTATAAAATTTAAAAATTTAGAGACTCTGATGTGCATAATCTTAAAATTTTTGTTTTTATGATTCGGGTGTTCTACTACTAAATAAGTTTTGTCGGCGTTATTGTAACGGATTGAACTTTTGCAGCAAGTATTGTGTAAGGGAATATGAAGACTTTGATTATATCCGCGCCGCAGATAAAATTGCTCGGCATGAGTCATTTTATTAGTCGCCGAAGGCCGATGTCAACGCCCTTAGAGGATTACATAACTTCATTGTTAAATACAAAGTTCGTCTAATTGGAGTGACGCAATGAACGCACACTTCATCTTCGACATCCTCTGTCGCAACCCATTAGGGGGGTTTAGCTTTTGTTCGCAACAAGGTAGTTGTAGGGAGAACTTATGGGCCGGATTGAATCCTTCTTCTTCTTTTTTGGTATGCCGCTCCGCGGGCAAGGAGCGAGAGCACCAACTGGGCTGCAGTGATGTCAGAATTTTCACCTATCTATATCTTTTTGGTGTAGGAATTATAATGAAAAATTTTCTCTAAGACCCACTAAATTGTGGAAATTAGAGGAAGAAGATTGTGAGGAGTTCACAAATCGGAGATCTGATTGGTTTCAATGGCGAAATAAGTGCCAAAAAGTATATGGCGCTAGAGGTGAAAGCAACCCTGGTCAAGTGGAGAAAATATTAAATGTAATTGTTAGATATTGATTGGGTCATAGACCCGAACCGGGGCGTCCATGGTGGGTTGACCCAAATTAAAGAATAACAAAAGGGACATGTTTTTTGGAGATATCTTTTACCACCCAAAATAAATATCTGTTAAATATTAATAGACATGTCCCTATAAGATGTGTCTATTAATGACACTCATTGGTTGCCTATAAAAACCTAAGACAATCCAATAAGATAAAAGATCTCTGACAAATAATCAAATTTTAAAGTCTCATACTCTATTTCTCTCTCTCTCTCTCTACATAACGTTGAAAGGCTTTTGTGTTGTGAAAATTCGGTGTTGATTCTTATTATGTAACAACACCATACTGCTCGAGCAATCGAAAAAAAGACGATTTTCAGATTCTAAAGTACGTGGAACATCCTCAAACGATTTTTAGGGTTAAAGCGAACAAGGTGTGTCTTTGATATTATACTTCCGCAATATGTATACGATTCCCAATATTGGTATCAAAGTCATTTAAGGTGTTCTCATACCTTTGGGATCAATTAATTATTTTTGTGGAAAAAAATTAATTAGTCCGTAAATCGTCAACACGTTATCGACACTGCGCGATGGAATTAATGACTTCGAGAAAGGCAAAGTTTTTTCCATCTTACCGTATAGATCGGAACTTTGGCCCACCACCCATTCTACTAGAAAGACTTGTTTTCCTTGTTCACATGTCTTATTGGAATTCAAGTTCAACCATGACGTATCCAACAAAATTAGATATAAGACATTTTTTGTGGGTCATCATCTTCATTGCCTTTGTTTTGCGTTTGGGTCCATCAGAAAGACCCATTTAGTTTGACTATAACGTAGAAAATGGATTAACCAATGACACTAAAATTAAAAATGAATTGCCTCAGAAAGAATGTCTACTGCTTAGTGTTTTTTGGTTGTTTGGTTTTTAGTGCATGTTGACGATGCACAAATCGGTTTCGTGCAAGTTCAACAGTCAAGAAGGTGAATAGGTATTGATCAATGTGCAGTAAATAGACAATCAATGACCAAAATAGCAAATAAAATATCAACACAGAGGTTTATAGTGGTTTGGCCGTGGCCTACGTCCACTTTGAATGGCAACGGTGGCCTTGGTGTTCTTTATTAATGAATAATCGTCACCGGAGGGTTTACACCGGAGAACTACAGTGCTTTGAGGGAGAGAGGAACAACAATGTTGTGCAAGGTAGAAGAGGAGGTTTTTTTGAGAGGCGTGCCCTAGATGATGAGAGGGCTTACATTTATAGAGTTAGGGTTTGGAGGTGATGCGGTGACGTGAGGGAGGGATTTCCTACTTGTTTTGGTAATTACCAATTTGGTAGGGTTTCTCCGTGCGTCGCATTTCTCTCCCTCGTACTCCAATTCCTTCGGAGGAGGGCGCCAGCTGGATTGGACTTGAACTTGGACTTGGTGGGTCTTTGCATGGTTGGGCTCTTCAATCGAGGTTGAGTCTTTTCACATAAATTGTGTTATTTGGGCTTGACCCATCACATATGATTCTTGGATTAGAATTATAAATATTGGGTTACTGAACAATAACAACATATGGCGACCAAATTTTGATTCTTTACTGATAGTTTATGGGATCAAATTTTATTTGCTTAAAATTCTAAAAATGAAATAAATATCTATTTATAAGATATATTGATATCCTGCATAGAGTAATGTTACTATGTTTGATATGCTTATATAATTTATTTCGTTATTTAGCATGAATTAAATTAGAATTTTATATTTGTTCTAATTTGCATGTCTATTTTATTTATAATAAGAACATGCATGATATAGAATTAATTATCATCAGTATTACCTAGAGATACTAGATCAAATGGGAGCTTTATTTTGTTCGATTTTAGGAAACCAAAATTTTGCACATTAATTAAATTAAGTGTTAATAATAATCACATGTAGCGTGGGAGATGATTGAAAACTTAGTGAACTTTCGATCTCGCGACTTTTGAAAGTTGTTAATACTTGAATTTAGTTTTTTGCGGCAAAATTATAGAATGTGTTGTGCTAATATCTTATACGCATTATCTCTGGATGTAAATTAAATCATAATGACTACTAAAAACATGGTGGTTGAATTAACTAAGGGCGACAAATTGAACAGCGATAACTATGACATATGACTTCATAAGATTCAATTTGTCTTGTATGAGCAACAAATATTGAATACCCTTGACTCTGTGCTGCTAGAGCCTGAACAACCTCAAACCCGCCAAGAACAAGAGGATTACCAGTCTTGGCAGAATAATGATCGACTTGCGCGCTATACCATGCAAGATGACCTTATTCTTGAATTTGAGAATTACTCCACAGCTCACGCCGTGTGGAAGGCTCTCAAAGAGAAGTTTGGTATTACTTCTCTTGTTAGGCTTCGTGGTTTAACCATGAAGTTTGACTCGTATCAAAAGAAGTCAGATCATACAATAAAACAACACTTGAGGGCTATGACCTCTATGATACGTGATTTAGGCGTTGCTGGTTATGTGTTGACCAATGAACAACAAGTTCAAGTTGTACTTCGCTCTCTTCCACCATCATAGGAGCATATGAAACAAAACATGACTCACTCGCTAAAATCAACTTGCCCACATGTGAAAATTGTCTCGCAGGTAAGACAACTAGAAAACCATTTGGTAATGCCAAAAGAGCATTTATTCCATTGTAATTAATACACTCAGATATATGTGACACAATGAATGTGAAGGCAAGACATGGTGCATCATATTTCATCACTTTTATAGATGACTTTACGTGCTTCGATCATGTCTATTTGATTTCTCACAAGTCCGAAGCATTGGATTGCTTCAAACGTTACATTAAAGAGGTTGAGAATCAACGAGACAATAATATTAATGTTTTTAGACTGATCGAGGTCACGAGTATCTATCTGAACAGTTTAAAGAGTTGTGTGAAGAAAAAGGAATAATCAGGTAATTGACAATACTTGGCACTCCGCAACAAAATGGTGTAGCAGAGAGACGAAATCGCACCTTGCTTGATATGGTTAGGTCTATGATGGCACATGCTCATCTTCCGATTTCATATTGGGGAGATGTTTTATTGACTATTACTTATATCCTTAACTGAATGTCTTCTAAATTAGTTCCTTCTACCCCATATGAGTTATGAATAGGCACAAAACCTGATTTAAATAATTTATGGCCATGGGATTCAACAACTTATGTACACAATACGTCTCATAAATATGGGAAGTTGGGTCCTAGAGGGAAGAAGTGTATCTTCATCCGTTATTCTGAGCATTCTAAGGGCTACGTGTTCATGGGTGAACAGCTTGATGGAAGGGTTACTGGAATTGAGTCACGGGATACAATTTTCCTTGAAGAGGATTTCCCTAGCATATGAGATGTGTCTAAAGGAATAGAACTCTATGAGTTAGATGATCCCCAAAGAGATATACCCACTAACCAAGTAGAGATCGAGAAAATAGTTTTGTCACCTCTTAGGGACAGTGGGAGCGATATACTCAATGGTGGATCAATGCCAATGGATGTAGATCCATACAACACAGAGTTTCGTAGAAGCAAGCGTGGAACCATCCTTCGACGTCGTTTTGAGATTGAAGGGGAAGCTTTCATAGTTGCTCCACATAATGATGTTGAACCTAAAAATATTAAAGAGGCTCTATCATCACCTGCTAGTAATAAGTGGATAGTTGTAATGAATGAAGAGATGGAGTCAATGAAAGCTAGTCAAGTCTGGAACTTGGTTGATCTTCCGCCTGAGCTCAAGACCATTGGGAACAAATGAGTTCTCAAAATTAAATGCAAGGCAGATGGATCTATAGAAAGGTATAAGGCTCGCCTAGTGGCAAAATGTTACACCTAGAGAGAGAGTGTGGACTACGAGGAAATATTTTCTCCAGTTGTAAGGTTTGCCTCGATTCACATGATTTTAGCTATTGTCGCACATTTGGATTTAAAACTATATCAAATGGACGTTAAAAACTGTATTTCTTAATGGAGAACTGGATGAGGAGATCTACATGGATCAACCTGAGAGCTTCGTGGTGGTGGGTCAGAAGAATAAAGTTTGTAAACTCCAACGATCCATTTATGGCCTGAAGCAGTCATCCAGACAATGGTATCTAAGGTGTCATCGAGCTATCACTTCTAATGAGTTTACGATGATCGATGAAGACCATTGTGTGTATTTTAAACAGTCTAAAGATAGCTTCTTGATTCTATCTTTGTATGTTGACGATATTTTATTGGTTGAAAATAATAAGGAGATGATTATCACTACTCAAAAGTGGTTGTCCTCAACATTTGAGATGATGGACTTGGGCGAAGCAAGTTATGTGCTCGGAGTTAAGATCCTAAGGGATCGTTCTAAGAAACTTCTTGGTTTGTCTCAAGAGACTTACATTAAGAAGGTTCTTGAACGATTCCAAATGTAGAACTGCAAACTCATAGACACTCCTGTAGCAAAAGACGAGAGCTTAAGCCTAAAGATGAGCCCTAAGTCTCCTAAGGAAAAGGAAAAGATGGCTCGTGTTCCCTACGTCAGTGTTCTAGGTAGCTTAATGTATGATATGATGTGTATCCCTCCCGATATTTGTCATGCGATAGTAGGCCTAGTTAGTCGTTTTTAGTCAAATCCTGAAATAGCTCATTAGAAGACAGTCAAAAAGATATTACAATATCTCAAGGGGACTTTAGATTATATGTTATGCTACTAGTCTCCAGATTTACAGATGATTAGTTATAGTGATGCTGATTGGGGTGGTGATATAGATGAACGCAAGTCCACATCAGGATATGCTTTTTTACTTAATGGTGGGGCTATTACATGGAATAGTAAAAAGCAATCATGCATATCCTTATCCACCATGGAAACAGAATACGTGACTTGTTCTACTGCTGTATAAGAAGCTGTTTGGTTAAGAATGTTCTTTCAACATCTAGGAGTTGTCACAAATACCTTGGGCCTAGTGACGATTCATTATGATAGCATGACTGCATTAACTTATGCTAAAGATCCTAAGTATCATGGAAGAACCAAACACATAGATCTAAGATATCATTACATCAGAGACATGATTGCACAAAAAGAAGTAATCTTGAAACACATACCTAGAACTCAGATGGTTGCAGACCTCTTAACTAAGCCTATAACTAGAGATGTTTATATGGCTCAGGTTAGAACTCTAGGATTTCGTAGGTATTGATTATGTGTTAGAGATTGTATGGATCACACAATCATTTATATTAACATTTTTTGGGATATTAATACATAGTTTTAATTGCAATTAAATGTTATACTGCTTGATTACCTTAATATTTGAGAAAACACACACATTAAGTATGTCAGTGGGCGTGATTGGCTCACTCACACGAGCAATCACCTTTGGCGCTTGATATGGCGAGCAAAGATGAGATACTCTAGCATATAGTATCGCTCTGTTTTGTACACAGAATGAGATCTGACATTTGAGGATCGATCATGGACACAACTCCATGTCCATTATGCCTGTGTTTGTTAATTAGTCAGATGCGAGATCTTAATTTGACGTCTTTGGAGGACGAGCATATAGAGAACTTGGGTTAGACGCTTGTAGAGCGACTAGACTAAGATATGTATGGTGTCTGAGTATGACATATGCTCTCATTAGGATCGAGACATTCCACCGTAGCATGTATTTTATATTACATGTGCTTGGCGATAATTAAGGAGGTGAAGGAATGGATCTTTGTTTCCTCACTGTGTGACCCCTCCAAGTCATTTTTACATGACCAAGTTATTTTGTTTAACGAAACATTATATGTACTCTCTGACTTTTGACTATGTCATAAAATGAAAGAAATAATACTCAACTACTTTGACATGTTACTTACGGCCATGAGTGGTTTGGTCTTCCGGGACATTGCTGGGAAAACAGCTAATTTTGAACTAAGTGACAAGAGGGAGAAAGGAAGACCATTTGGAACATCCCGTGATATATTCACTATTGACAACTTTGGGCGCTAGTTTAGATAGTGACAAAGTGTGAATGTATAGGCGAAAGTTTCGAGGGGTTATGCATGCTTTTATATTGTGAGGATTAGAGATGCTTGAATCGGTGTATCTGAATGGATCTAGAGTACTTGAGATACCATTTTTATTTTTTTTAGGGTTGATGTCTCTATGCTGGCTCTATAGTTTCTAGTGTAGAGCTCCCAAATTGCAAGTGTGTTCGCTTTAATCCTAAAAATCGTTTGAGAATATTTCACGTACTTTAGAATCTGAAAATTGCATTTTCTTCGATTGCTCGAGCAATATGGTATTGTTACACAATAAAAATCAACACCGAGTTTCCACAGCACAAAAACCTTTCAACGTTATGTAGGGAGAGAGAGAGAGAGAGAGAGAGAGAGAGAGAGAGAGAGAGAGAAATAGAGTAGGAGACTTTAACGTTTGATTATTTATCAAAGATCCTTCATCTTATTAGATTGTCTTGGATTTATATAGGCAACTAATGAGTGTCATTAAGAGACACATCTTATAGGAACATGTATGTTAATATTTAACAAACATGTATTTTGGGTGGTAAATGATACCTCTAAAAGACATGTCCCTTTAGGCATTCTTTAATTTGGGTCAACCCACCATGGGTGTCCCAGTTCGAGTCTATAATCCAACCAATATCTAACAGTAATGGTGACAATCACGTTATTGTTGTCACGTAATGTCACCATCCAATAATAATTCAATCTATAAATATATATATTAATAACTACCCTATCTATAAACCAAAAAAATAAGGTTCACATTGTTCACTTATATATTCCGTCAAGTGATATTGGCATTCGTAGTGTTTCATTATTCGGTCATGGTCATCATAAAAGAGAGGAGTTCGGACACGCATAATCAATGTTCTATCAGACACCATCCATGGTATGCTTGGCTACATCTTTGGTGTGAACAACAGCTAATGATATGGATTAACATCTTCTCCGTTATATATTTTTTTTTAATTTTATTCAGTAGTAGTTAAATTACTATAAATTAATTATTTTTAAGAACATCTACAACTCTGCCTTTAATTTAAACTCAAATTCTATACCAAAATTCCGTCATAACTTTTCCACACACCACAGTCAATAGCTGCACAGAGGATGAACGATAGATACAAAATTACATACACAGAAAGATTGAGGGTCTGGGGGTTCTGGTGGGGGTTGGGAGCAAAGGTTTTGGGGACCCAGGTTGTAGGTTCTACTAGGGGGAAATTTGTGGGGGCGAGAGAACAGAGGTGTTTAGGTACACAGGAGAGAGAATAGGGCCTGGTGAAATAACTTAGGTGAAGCAGGTGAGTGGAGAGGGTTGGCACCGAAGCATTCATGGCTGAAAAGTACTCCTTTTAAGACAATCTTGGAATTTTTGAAAAGATTTAGATATATAAATTGGAAATTTTCCATTGGATACATCATTACAGATCTGGCGCAACACAACACGGTAAATTTCAACTGCTGGCGTTTCGGAAGTGGCAAAGGTTTCTTCCATCAGCTTACTGCTGTCGGAATATAATGCCTAGCCCATAGTACAACTTAATCAATCCACAAACATGAATATAAAAGATAGCAGCAGCAATGATTCAAAACTCGAAAAATTAACAAGGTAGAGATCTTCAAAACACTGGGGAAAACATGAAAACTTCATCGGTGTCTAACTTCCTGTCGCAAAGATGACAATGCACAAGTGGTCATTTTGTGGGCGACCCACCATACTACAAGAAAAATTAATCCACTAAAGATTAACATATTTCCTATAAACTCCTACCCCTACTAAGATTATAAATTGACATATTTTTAAAATACTTGGAATACATGTGCACGCAAACGCATATACATGCAAAGACTGAACAAAGACGTCCATTCAATTGTTGATTTTACCCATGAACCTCGACTCTTCCAAAAGAGTACTTATATCTTGTTGAAGCAGTTCCCAAGTTTCATGTTTTGTTTCCATTTTGCAACAAACTAACATGGTATAGATCTTACGGGTGCAACTACAATGCTAAGATATGTGAACATATGAAAAGAGGTTCGACTCTTCCTCGCCTTGGGCATAAACTCCAATAAGCATTGGCCCTGCTGAGGAGCCTTATTAATTTCATTACCAACCATCTAATTCTGTAGTCTCCAGCTTAACTATTAAGACCTGTTTCCCAGTTGTTCAGTATTGCTGTTGTTGGAAATCCCTAGACTCCAGCTTATGCAAAACTGGTGAGAAGGTTTCTCAAGGTTTTCAAAAGTGAAGGTTTCATATGATTTCCACCTAATCTTTGCAAATAATAAGTCTATTCATCTTCATTTGGTCGGGAGAAAATTCATATAGAACAGAAGTCAGGTAACCAAACTCTACATTTCTCTGGTCATTTTCAGGAAACATAAGAAAGAGGTAAAAACTGACAGCCCCTAACGTGATTCCCTAGTAAACAAATGCTACCATTTTGCAACAAAGACGGATATTCAATTATTGATTTTACCCATGAATCTTAACTCTTCCACAAGAATACTCATTTCTTGTTGAAGCAATTCCAGTTTTCTCTTTTGTTATCATTTTGCAACAAGCTAACATGCTATAGGTCTAACTGGTGCAATGCTAAGATACAAATATCTTAAAAGAGATCCGACTCATCCTCTGCTTGGGCATAAACTCCAATAAGCATCGACACTGAAGAACCTTATTCATTCATTGCCAATCATCTGTTTCTTTTTTTAGGGTGTCCAGCTCAACTATTAAAACCTGTTCACAGTTGTTCAATTTTGCTCTTGTAGAAAATCCTAAGACTATAGCTAATGCAAAACTGGTGAGAAGGTTTCTGAAGATTTTCAAAAGGGAAGGGTTTCATACGATTTCCACCTAACCTTACCAATGTTAAAGTCTATATCTGTCTTCGTTTTCTCTAGAGAAAATCTATATACAACAGAAGTCAGCTATCCAAAATCTACATTTATCGGGTCATTTTCTGCTAACATAAGAAAGGGGTAAAAACTGACACATCCAAATAGGATTCCTAGTAAACAAATGCTAACAGAAACCATAACCAATTCATCCTGCATGAGGTTGAACACTATACAGCAAGAAGCAAGAGATCTCTGACCTAGATAAACATTATTTGGAAGCTATATATCTCAAAGATAATACATCTAAGAATGCAAGAGGTTATTTTACTTCAACGATGGACCTCAAATGGTACAAGAAGTATAACGTGAATATTTAAATATCAAATTCCTTTTGATGTGCTAGCCTTTAATCCAGTAGGAGTTTTCATGAAGAGAGAAAAGTCGACTATCGGAGATTCTGGCAGACAGACTTGGCTACTTTCTTTTATGATCAGTTGGACTTGGACAACTTCTAATTTCCTAATACAGGTGTGAAATTCAGATTAAAGTACCAAGTTGATAGACAACGAAAACAACCCCAGGGTGAGTACCACTCAAGATCATCAACATGCCTGCTCACATCTTTGACGGCTTGGGAAAGATGTCAGGAGTGAATTTCTGAGCCGCACTGAGACTACCCTTGATCTTCATTGCACCCCTGCGTCCATCCAAAATATCAAGAAATGTCAAAACAGCAGAATGATATCACAAGAGGACATTAAAATAAAGAATTAGGAACTAAAACCCAATGAAATATTGTTCAATTCATACCTCATGAAGGCAAATTGGGGATTCATCTTCCCAGTGGCAACCTTAAGGAAATCATCGTCCGTAAAAGAAAAGGTGGCATCAGGCTTCCCACCCTCATATTGCCCTAAATTGACCAAAACAACCAACAAGCAATCAAAATCATGGCGTTCAATACACTCATTTGCTTCAGAGGATGAATAACGATTATAACTAGCAAATGTAGGTCAAACAAGCATTGGTCAAATACAATTTCCAGTTTTTGTACTAACTTTCAGTTGCACATAAGGAAGAACAGGACATTGATTCATCATTTGATCACAGACCAGTCACAAAATTAGAAATTCAGGGGCTGGAAATAGGATTCGGGAAGGGTACTACCTAATTCTGGATTCGATAACTTAACTCCATTCTATCAACACTTATTTATTTAGTGAATTCATCTTCAGTCAATTCAAATGAAATCAAGAACAGTACAAAAGAATGAGTTATTTCAACTTCAGTTAATTTAAATGAAATCAAGAACTATATAAACGAGATAACAAATTAGAGAGGGAATCAGAAACCCTAACCTTTCTTGACCTCCCCTTTCTTAAGATCAACAACGTACGCCTCCTCATTGATTCCAATTTTCTGTACCATAAGCTTACAAGTTAGGGCTTGTAATTCAATTTAAGCAAGCAAATCGAGCGTAAATATGACTGTACGCATAAGAGAGAGAGAGAGACCTTGGGGGAGATATTGATCTGATAGACCAGGCCTATCTTCTTGGTGAGTTCTCTGCCGGCGTCGGTGGAGAGATGGAGCTTCATCTGCTCCATAAAAGCGTCGGACTTGAGCTGAGTCGAGTTGGCCATTTTTTGGCGATGGACTTGGCTAGAATGCGCAGAGGGTGTGCCGTGTAAGAAATAGACCGACCATCCATTGATTATATAGAATCGAACGGGTTTTTAATGGAGAAGAGAGAGAGAGACAGGATAGGGGTAGTTGGCGGTGATCCAAACGCATTAACTCCGGACACGCCAACCAACGAAGCCTGGTACTCACTTGGTACTAAGTTAGATTAGCGGTGACGTCGTCTGTACTAGTGGCAGCTACTCACGCGTGTATGGAAAAGTGTTATACTCGCTAAATGGATCGGAAGTAGCCAAGTAGGGGGGTCCATGGCCTGGAAACCCGCCCACGGGTCTTATTATCCGATCCGGAAAATATGCCCAAAGCTAAATAGATCCAATAGTTGGTCCGTTCGAACTTGAGTCTAATATCTTATAAGAGAGAGTTTGAGCTTACCCTCAAACCTATTATGCAGCCCGAAATTCGGCCCATGAACCCCCCCCCCCCCCCCCCAACAAAAACCCAGCCCATGAGTCTACCCGCCAGCATAGCCCAACTCGCCCACCTAGCCTATTTGTTGACTTTGTCCTTCCACTCAATTATTTGAAAAAAAATTAACTATTGAAACTTTGAAAATTTAGTGGTAATAGATTACTCTATTTTATTTAAATAAAATTATTTATTATTTATTTTTTATCTATTTTAACTCTACTTTTAATTCAAAAATATAATTTAAAAAAATATTTTTTGTCCATTATTTATTTTTTGTCCATTCATTATTTATATATATATAAAGGCCCGCCCATAAAGCCCACCTAGTGAAACGCGGGTTGGGCAGCAGGTAGCCTATTCCTACCCGAAGTCCGACCCAGTCCACTCGATAACTCGTATGGGTAAGGACTTCAACTTACACTACCCAGCCCGACCTGAAAAAATATATCAGGCTTAGCCCTGCTCGACCCATGGACACCCCCATACCCAAGGTATAACTCAAGTTACAATAAGAACGAGTTTTAAATTCAGACGTGCCATGAGTTTGAATCTAGATAATTTTTTGAGGTCAAGTCATGAGAGAATTTATCTCTCATAAATATCCTAAGTTTCGACATACATGACATGTCTTTGATCAGATCAAAAAAAAAATTAATCAAAATGTGCGTAATTTAATTCGAATACTTTTTATCATCGTTGAATGTAAAAAAAAAAGATATGCAAGTGTTAAACTAGGGTAGAGTAGAGAATTAAAAAACAAAAAATGAACCCATATGGTAACAAGTACAAACTTAAACTCAAATATCTGGAGTTTGAATTTTAGCAATTCATTGAGGTCGGATTATGAAAAATTTATCTCTCATGAATAACTTAATCTCGCTATAGATGATCTGACTTTGACAAGATCAAAAAAAAATTAATCGAAATACGTTTAAATTGATTCAAATAACCCTAACCATGTTGTTTACAATCTTTTTGGGACATCGTACTAAGCTGTCTGAATTCATCTCTCCATCAAACAAAGAAAGCTTCTCATGTCCACACCAGGAAAAAGGGACAATCGACCCACCAAAATTAATTCCTTGGATAAACTACACACGAGTTTTGCTTAATTGAGGCTAGCAACAGTTAGTGGGCTGGACCCAGCCCACTTCTTGATATGACAACGAGTTTATCACTGATCCATATCGGCCCTAGCCCACCTAGAAAGTCGGGCAATTCTCCTTGACTAACTTGTTCATTGAACAAGTACCGTGCATCACTATTCACCAAAAAATATAAAATTTAGTCCAAACACTACTATCTATATAATAAAGTACAATACAATTCAAATCTCAAAAGATAAACAAAATGACTTTTGCTATTCGCGATTGAGATCGCTTTAAATTTTATTTTAAAGTTAATCTAACGGCTAATATTAACACCCCAAATTTAATATGAAAACTAGATCCATAAGAGTGTATTTGGAGTGACTTTTTAAAAGTACTTTTAAGAATTATTTCTCATAAATATTTTTTTTAAAAAAAATAGTGTTTGGAACCGTCCCACCACTACTTCTAACACCCCCACCCCCACCGCTACACCACTGCCATCACCGCCGCCACCACCACCACTACTACCGCCACCATCACTATCGCCACCCTACTATATCCACCACCCCACCACCATCACTATCGCCACTTTACCATACCCACCACCTTACTATCACCATCACCACTTCCATTGCCCCACCACCACCATAACCACTACCACCACCGCTCACCACTACCATTACCACTACCACTACCACTACCACTACCACCCCACCATCATCATTACCACTACCACCACCGTCCCACCACCACCATCACTTCCACCATCATCCCCACCACCATCGCTATCGCACCTTACAACCACCGCTACTGTCCCACCATCACCCCTACCACCTCCACCGTCCCACCACCACCCCCATGACCATCGCAACTACCACCACCATCGCCACCCCCCGCCGTCGCCACTGCCCCACCTCTACCCCCACCCCACCCCACCCTCGCTGGCCCATCGCCACCACCACCACCATCGCCACCCCCCACCGATTGCTACCATCGTCGTCTATAGCCACCACCCACCACCATCGTCATTTTATTTTTATCTTTCTTATTATTATCATCATCATCTCACTACCACCGTCGTCCACCCTTAGCACCCACCACCACCCATTGCCACCAGCCACTGTCACCTACTCCACCACACCTACCACCACCAACCACCAACCACCACCACCTGTCATCACCCACCATTACAGCCACCCACTGTCACCACCCCCACCACTGTAAAACCCGAGGAAATTTAAACTTTTAAGAAAAATGGCAAAATGGTAAATTGCCACTATGGTACAGGTTGTAAACCTGAAATTTTCTAGAGCTCGGATGACGAAACGGACATCACCGTTGGATTCATCTCGTGAAACTTAGTTACCCTGTCAAATTTCATTGAATTCTGAGTTAGTCGGATTTTTCGCGTTTTACGAGGCGGTCGAACCTCGGGAGACCCAAAAACGAGATTCTGAATAAAATTTTAAATTTTGAGAAATAAATGACGGCAAGTTAAAATAAAAATATTTTGAACTTGAATCGGAGCGAAATTTAATCGTTTCGAGGCTAAAACGGACCCGGGAAATAAGAGCCGTGTGGCGCATTGAGAGCCAAGTATTTAAAGGGTATTTAAAGGGGAGAAAATCAGATTTTCTCCCCATTTGTTCAGCCGATACACGTGAGAAGAAGAGAGGGAAAGAGCAAAGTTTTCTCCACCTTCTCTCTACGATCTACAACGATTGAGAGCTTAAATCAACTCGAGCCAAGAGAGAAAGTTGTTCTCCTCGCCAAGGACTACAAAACCATACCAAGAAGGTCGGGTTTGGGCAAAATTCAAGGAACGGGATTTTGGGAAGCTAGGGCTTAGAGCTTGAATCGGGTCTTGGAGCTTCCTACGGTCGTTCCTTACGCTTCAAGAGGTAGGGTTTCTTTCTACTAAGGTTTATTCCATACCTAGAATGTTTTAATGAAATGGGTAGGATGATAGGATGTGTATCTCTTGCCTATTTGTTTGATTTGGGTGAAATGGTTATGGAATTGGGTAAAGATCAATTCTAATTGGATTGGTAATTAGAAGTTTCTAAATGAGATTTCTAGAATTGGGTACATGAAATTAATCCAATGTGAATCTTGGGTTATATGGAATTGTGGGCATGTTATGTGTTTATGTATATGCCTTGAGAAATTTAAGATGTTGATAACATGATTATGTGACAACATGCTTGAAAATTATTTTATGGAAATTATATGCTTATGATATGATTTTGCCATGAAGTGTGTGAAATGTGTTATAAATGTTCATATGTTACTCAAACCATATTGAACATTGTATTATTGTTGCAATGGGACATCACATTGCATATGCACGGGAACATTGCATTTAGTGGGTGTGTGTGCATGGTGGTTGTCTTCACCAAGTTTGGTGGATGACGAGTGGGCTCAGGTGATACGGGTCGATGACCTAGTCGAGTCTCACGGTTTGCATGGTTGTTAGGGTTGGGGTAGCAAGAAGGGCTAGACTATCCCTCGGGTGAGAGACTCGGTGATTGGATACGCACTCCGTTGGTATATGAGCTCATAAAGTGTGTCGGTGTACGCGGAACCGTTGGTGGAAGTCTATGAATTCCGTGTAGGTTGGGTGACCTTTGGTGTGAGTCCATGAACATCCACCCCTATAAAGACCCTAGAATGAAATGTCATTTGATGTGCAACATAAATGACGGATTGGTACACATTGGCACTTGCATGTGTAGAGGAGCCGGGAAGGGCTCGGTTGATATGCATGAGTGAGTCTCACCTCATTCTATAGCATGGCATTGCAAATTCCATCATTGAATATATTTCCTTGCTTGGAATGTTATGAATTGTTGATTTTGGCATGTGAACATTTCATATGCATTTAGGTTGGGGAGTAGCCTCATTAGGAGATACCCTATTGAGCGTGGCTCACCTTTTGTGGGAAAAACATTTCAGGTGCGGGGTTTACACCGGCGGACGGCTCCCATTTCGAGCCTCAAGGTTGAAGAAAGCCGACTTGTGGCTTTTATGGTTATTTTGTAAAGCTTTTGTAAGAATTCCATTTTGATATGTAAATATATTGAATCAATTGTAATAAAACTTGTACAAACCATGTTTTATATGGAAATCTTTGTCAAACATGTATTTGATGAATTGGGAAAGGTTTTGAATGGATTGGAAATGAAAAATGGTTGAAAATGGCAAAACTGGGCAGAGAGTACCGGTACTGGGTACCGGTACAGTATGGTACCGGTACTGTGTACCGGTACTGTGTACCGGTATCCCCTTTCCAGTAGGTTAACAGTACCGGTACTGTGTACCGGTACGGTATGGTACCGGTACTGTGTACCCAGGGGCGGAGGGAGGCATGGGCCAGGGTGGGCACGTGCCCCCCCTCAAAATTTTTTTTTTTTTTAGTTATGTATATATATTATATATTTGTATAGTATATTATTTGTGCCCACCCAAAACCCAATATAAAAATGTTAGACCCACATTATTTATTCAAAAAAATTAAAAAATTAAGTCCATTTAAAACAAAAAAATTTTGAGTCCATCACTATCTACCTAAACTTATTAAAAAAATTAAAATTTTGACCTATCACAATCCACCCAAACCTATTAAAAAAATAAAATTTTTAGCCCAACATTAAAAGCAAAACTTTTGGCCCACCATATTTAATTGTGTCCACCATAATATTGTGTTTATGTGATATTGATTTAAATAGACTCATACTTAAATAATTGTTAACGTTTTGAACAATGTTATTGAAACCCAATTTTAGGACCTAATACGTTGCGATATTAAATATAATAGTCTTATTATTTAATAAATTCTATTGTCTATCCAATGGTCACAAACTATTGGGTCTCCATCAATTAAATCTCAAATTAGGTACAACTAATATAATTGTTAACTTTTAGACATGTCCGAATATGCTTTGACCATATTGATGTTATTTTATAATTTTTTTAAAATTGTAGGGTTATTTTGTTATTATATAAAAATGTGTGTCGTTATGTAGTAAACTATACGATCATAAATAGAAGATTGTTACCGTAATTTTATATATAAAAGAAATATTATTGATAAAATTAATTTGTAACACTTTCAAATAATAAAAGCATACCATGGTCAATTGTAAGTAATAATAATTAGTCGCATTCTCGATAAGACGTTTTAATTATTATTTTTTTGTTTATGAGTATATCGATTTTTAATCTTCTATGTTTTAAAAATATTAAATATAAATTTATGAACTTTTACGGTCTATTAAAAAAAAATCTAGACATACTAGTGTGCCCACTCTCAAAAAAATTTCTGCCTCCGCCCCTGTGTGTACCGGTACGGTATGGTACCAGTACTGTGTACCGGTACACTCTCCAAAATTTACTGATTTTTAAATTGTTTTGCCCTATTTTCAAACTATGTTTTCCCTTCCTCCAATGATGTAAATGGACTATAATGAAGTGTAAATCAAGGTGCGTTGGGTCTTGGTTAAACCAAATGAATAATTGATTTCAATTTACAGTTGTGGGTTATGATTCCGGTTAAAGGAATGTTATTTGACGTGGTGTCGGGTTTAAGGGACATTCACGAATACTTCCGCGGGTTGACGGTTGGTCAACGGTTAATATAGGACCCCCGGAAATTGGGGCGTCACAACCACGCTTACCACCGTCGTCATTCGCCATCACCCATCACACTGTCACCTAGAAACACTTATCGTCGCCCACCACCACCATTATCACTGCCCACCACCACGCTTACCACCGTCGTCATTCGCCATCACCCATCACACTATTACCTAGAAACACCTATCGTCGCCCATCACCACCATTATCACTGCCCACCACCGCTACCACTGCCAACCACCATCCCCGTCGTCCATCACTACCCATACCCACCACCACCACTGTTGCCTCCCACGGCTACCACTACCATCATCGTCACTCAAAACCCACCATCACCATCACCATTGCCACCCTAGGCTGCTATCACCACCACAGTCGTCACCTTACCCACCACAACCATCACCGTCTTCCATCATCACTGATTAACCATCAAAAGTGCTATTTTATTATATTTAATAATTGGTTAATTACATATTATTTGTGATTAAATGTGTTAAATTCCTTGATTTTCTAATTTGATACTTTTTCTAGTTGTTTGGTTTATTTTGCAGGTAAATTGGTTGATTTAAAGTAATAATGGATAATGCAAGTGAAGCAATCACTAGAGGAAGAATCACAATTGATAAGGATTGAAGAGTCAAGATTGGGATAGAAAGACTTGAAGATAAATCAGAATTTTAATCCTTATAAGAGTCCAAGTTTGAAGAAAACTCATTTAAAGTTGGATTTGGAAAGTTTTCTAGAAGATAAGGATTTGACACGTCTTCAGTATTTCATTCATAACTTTTGACTCCGATATCGGATTTACTTGATTTTTGTGGGGTTGGAAAGAAAACTTCAAGAGCTACAAAAGTATATTTCACGAAAATTTCGTGATTCAACCTCTAAATATGCGAAATATAAGCTCGAAATCTGGACAGATTATGTACCGCGGGCCCCAAGATTTATGCACGGGATTTAACCTTACAAGACATCTTTTTGGGAAAGGAATTCCTTCCAACCTGTACTTAGGATTTATTTTACTATAAATAAGGGCTCTCATCTATTGAGAGAGGAGATTAGGATTTTATTCTTTTTTCCATCTTTTTATTTTTAGTTCGTCATGTCTGGCTAAAAGGCTAAGCTAGGGTTAGGGGAGAACCTCTCAGTGAAGTACGGTAATGTTATTGACTTTGTACTTAATGATTTATGATATTGTGTTAATCTAATTTCTGATCTTTTAACAAAGTTTTTATTCTGTAAAAACTCCTGAGTTGTTGTGCCACGTACATCGATTGCTTGAATTTCCCTGCGAATAAATAACTGGTTATTCCATGCTTGAAGTATTAGCATTGTTTCATAAAAATTATATGATTGATTTATTATTCAGGTTCCTGAATAATTATTTGATCATAACTTTTGAATTCATAACTTGATTTGTTATTTGGGTTAACCGACATTTAATTCCTGTTTCAAATTAAGCCTTAAGTCTTTAATTATTACCGTATGAAATTGAGAGGGAGTACCCGATGCTCTGGTATTTTTATTACTATTTTAATTATTAAAGTCAATTGTTTTCAATCACAACTCCTCAAACAAACTTTCTCTTTTTAATTTATTAGTATTTGTGTGATTGTTTACTTGTTACAATTCCTTGTGGATTCGACCTCGGACTTCCAAGAATATATTACTCTGCTCAACCTACGCTTGGGTTTACACTTTTAAAGTTGAAGCAAGTTTTTGGCGCCGTTGCCGGGGAATTGTTTAAAGACAAGGAACATACCGCCATCTATTGAGGTTTGCTAGATTTGAGATTCATCACAGATCCGGTAATCTCGTCCCCTATTTTTTTTTTTAATTATTTATTATTGTTTTTATTTTAGCTTAGGTTAGATTTTCATAATTTTTATTTTTTATGTTTTTTAGATTCTTTTAATGTGGTGTGAAGATTTTTCCCGATGGAGGAACTGTGTGTGCTTTGTGATATGTATGGGCATCCCATTGAGGTTTTCCCTTTAATGCCAACTGCTCGACAATATTTGAGGAATGGATCAATTGTATTACCTAATTCTTCTCAACCTTACCCCAACCATTGTTTTGAAACTTTTTATCCAAATTTTGGTTGGGGGAATGAACATTATCAGTTACCAGTACATCTCACATCACCACAAGACCCTCCCCAATATCCACCCTACCATGACCTACAATAAGAGAATTTGGAGAATATTCTTAACGAATTTATGCAAAGCCAACTAGCTTTCAATGCCCAAACAAGTCGAGATATTAAAGAGATAAAAGATATCAATGCCCAAAATATTAAAAAGATAAAAGATATACTCAATATATTGATACAAGAACAAGAGGTTAAAAATAGTCAATATAGTGAGAGTGATTCTTTTCCTGAACTACAAACTGAGGATGAATCCATTAATACTCTTGATAGTGAAAAATTAAGTGACATTATTATTCCATAAGAGGCTAATGAGTCCAAAGACCTTTCATTATCAACAAGTAAAAATGAGATTCACATATCTAATCTGTGTGAGAGTATGAAAGTTGAGTTGAGTGTCATAATTGATAAAAATCTATTTTTTATCTCATTGTTAGATTTGCATAAAAATGTATATATCTCCCTTTTCTTGCATGTTCAAAAGATATATTGAATATATGAGTGGATAGTTCAATTAAAAGAGTTGCTTCGACACTATATTTTTAAGCCAATAAAATTGAATAGTCGCATATTCAAATATGACTTTAAGCCGGATTGAGTGTGAGCTTTTATTTTTATTTGTAGATAGTAGTTAGATTTTATTTTATTTTTAATTTTAGTTTCGTTTCTATTTGTTTTAATTTATAGTTTTTTTGTTGAGTTTTTATTTTTAGGTTTTAGTGTTGTTGCGGCACCAGGTATTCCTATCCCTTTTATCTTTATTCATTATTTTTACTGAGCAATAAAATATTTATTTTTATATTGAGGACAATGTTGGATTTAGCTTGAGGGGTATGAGTATGTTTTGTGTTGTGAAAATTCTTAGTTTATTTATTTATTTATTTTTAGTTTATTTACTTTGCTAAAAAAAATATAAAAAAAAAAAATTTGTTGGCTATTAAATATTTAAATAACATTTTTATGCATAGTTTGACACCACAATATGAGAATAATTTGTTTAAATTTGCAATTGTTTAAGCATCACATAGAACTTTATTCTATATTTTTGTATCTCATATCATGTTCTTATAAAAACTCACAATTTTTGCACTTTAGACTTTACCAAGTTGAAAATTTGTTAGGTATTTTACTTTGAGAACTTGAAACATATAGTGGAGATGCATAAAAACCCTAGTGAGTTTTGTTCCAATCTTTCTTGGAGGGTTATTTACATTTACTCAATAAAAAATATTTGTATTCAGCTAATCTCCTTCAATAGTCTCATTATTTTTGTTTTGGTTAACACCAATATTGTGAATGATTGCTTGACTTTGAATTATTTACATGAGAAGTGTGTTATCAAAAACTCTTGAGATATGATTTTAGGCCATCTTTGTCATTATTTGAGCCTTAACCTTATTCTTTGAATATTATTATCCCTAGAAGCCATGATTGAGCCTTTAAAGCAAAATTTTATTTCTTATACCCAACATATAATAACCAAGCCATTGAGAAAAAAATAATATCTTTTACCCTTGGTTATCCTGAGATTGAACTTTTATTATTTATGTAATTTGAGAGATGTTGGTTAAGAAAAGAAAGAAAAAAAAAAGAGTTTTACATACTTGTGAATATTTGCATTAGATGTCTTGCTGAAAAAAAAAAGAAAAAAAAAGTTGAAAAAAAAAAAGAAAGACAATATGTCTAGCTGTGAAAAAAAAAAACAGATTAAAAAAAAAAAATAGCAAGCATGTGTTTGAAAAGAAAAAAAAAAATATGAGCAAGTGATGTAAATTGTGCTTCTAAAGGATGGAGAGTGAAAGACCATAGAAAAAGATTGATTGTGTAATGTACATGTTCTCTCGGGATAGTCTTTTGAATTCCTGTATATCATTCGTTTCAAAACCCTAATCCCAAGGCCCCATTACAACCTTAAATAAAGTCCTATCTGATCTCAAGAGTGTATTGAGGATGCATGATTTGTGTGAATAAGGAGGAGAATAGTGATTATTTGTTTATTGTGTGTTGATTTCCTTTCATAAGACTATGTCAAATCCTTTTCTTTTGGATTACATTTTTTTAATGGAACATGTGAGCATTATTTTGTTTTGATTTAAATATCTTCTTCTCACATGTGATATTTGAGGGAATAGTCACTATAATCTGAGAGAATCTTTTATGAGTGAATTATCTTGTGAGATTTGACATTGAGACGAATAGTTGATAGTTGAAGAGGTAATTACTGGATAAATTGTTAACTTGGTATAGTCAATTCACACTATACACGAGTTTTTATGAGAATATGATAAGTGCAAACATTTATATAGCATAGAGTTCTATATTTTTACTTTGCATGTGCCTATAAAAAGAATTATAGTTTAAAATTCTTATATTGTGGTAGCAATTTGTGTTATAAAATTATTATTCAGATATTTAATCAGATGTTGATGTTTGTGGGTATCATCTCTAGAAACCTTCACGAGACTATACTCGTCCACTAGGGGGAACCTAGGGGTTTAAAGACTTGTTGCATATGCTAAATGCAATCGTGAGACCTACGAAAGTGCATTTGTGTTTTATTTTATTAGGATATTTTGTTTTTAGTTTTTAGATTTTAGGATTCATGTATTACTAGAGACTAGTAATATTCAGGTTGGGGGGTGTGATTAACCATCAAAAGTGTTATTTTATTATATTTAATAATTGGTTAATTACATATTATATGTGATTAAATGTGTTAAATTCCTTGATTTTCTAATTTGATACTTTTTCTAGTTGTTTGGTTTATTTTGCAGGTAAATTAGTTGATTTAAAGTAATAATGGATAATGCAAGTGAAGCAATCACTAGAGGAAGAATCACAATTGATAAGGATTGAAGAGTCAAGATTGGGATAGGAAGACTTTAAGATAAATCAGAATTTTAATCCTTATAAGAGTCCAAGTTTGAAGAAAACTCATTTAAAGTTGGATTTGGAAAGTTTCCTAGAAGATAAGGATTTGACATGTCTTCAGTATTTCATTCATAACTTTTGACTCCGATATCGGATTTACTTGATTTTTGTGGGGTTGGAAAGAAGACTTCAAGAGCTACAAAAGTGTATTTCACGAAAATTTCGTGATTCAACCTCTAAATATGCGAAATATAAGCTCGAAGTCTGGACAGATTATGTATCCGCGGGCCCCAAGATTTATGCACGGGATTTAACCTTACAAGACATCTTTTTGGGAAAGGAATTCCTTCCAACTTGTACTTAGGATTTATTTTACTATAAATAAGGGCTCTCATCTATTGAGAGAGGAGATTAGGATTTTATTCTTTTTTTCATCTTTTTATTTTTAGTTCGTCATGTCTGGCTAAAAGGCTAAGTTAGGGCTAGGGGAGAACCTCTCAGTGAAGTACGGTAATGTTATTGACTTTGTACTTAATGATTTATGATATTGTGTTAATCTAATTTCTGATCTTTTAACAAAGTTTTTATTCTGTAAAAACTCCTGAGTTGTTGTGCCACGTACATCGATTGCTTGAGTTTCCCTGCGAATAAATAACTGGTTATTCCATGCTTGAAGTATTAGCATTGTTTCATAAAAATTATATGATTGATTTATTATTCAGGTTCCTGAATAATTATTTGATCATAACTTTTGGATTCATAACTTGATTTGTTATTTGGGTTAACCGACATTTAATTCCTGTTTCAAATTAAGCCTTAAGTCTTTAATTATTACCGTATGAAATTGAGAGGGAGTACCCGATGCTCTGGTATTTTTATTACTATTTTAATTATTAAAGTCAATTGTTTTCAATCAAAACTCCTCAAACAAACTTTCTCTTTTTAATTTATTAGTATTTGTGTGATTGTTTACTTGTTACAATTTCTTGTGGATTCGACCTCGAACTTCCGAGAATATATTACTCTGCTCAACCTACGCTTGGGTTTACACTTTTAAAGTTGAAGCAATCACCACTGTCGCCCACTACCACTACCACCGCTCACCCCACTACAATCGGTGCTTAAATTTCTTTATCTCTCCTCTATGTTTGTGATTTAATTTTGGGTGTGAATACAAATATGTTGACCATTTTTTTTATTACTCCGTACCTTCAGGCATGGGGAATAACTAGTCTATATAATAAAGTAGTTTACAATTCAAATTTCAAAAGATAAACAAAATGACTAATGCTTTTCGCGGTTCAGATCGCTTTAAATTTTACTTTAAAGTTAATCTAACGGCTAATATTAACACCCTAAATTTAATAGGAAAAATAGGGCATTAAGAGTGTATTTGGAATGACTTTTTAAAAATACTTCTACAAATTATTTCTCATAAGTACTTTAAAAAAAAAAATAGTGTCTGAAACCGCCCCACCACTATCTCTACCACCACCACCACTACCTCTACCACCTCCACCACCACCACAACCACCACCGTCGCCGCCACCACCACCACCAGCACCGCCGCCACCATCGCCGCCGCCGTCACCATCGCCGCCGCCGTCACCACCACCACCACCACCACCATTGCCGCCGCCACCACCGTCGCCGCCGTCACCACCGTCGCCGTCGCCGCCGCCGTCACCACCACCATCGTCGCCGCCGCCACCACCGCCACCATGGTCATTGCCACCCACCACAACCATCACCGTCTCCTATCACCACCATCTCTCACCCCCACTACAACCGATGCTTAAATTCATTTATTTCTTCTTTATGTTGTGATTTAATTTTAGATATGAATACAAATATATTTATTGTGTACCATTTTTTATTACTCTATACCTTCAGGCACAAACAATAGCTAGTTAACAATAAAAGATAAATCTTGTTGTGTCCTTTTCAAGTCATATTTAGAATGACTCATTTGGTTAGCCTAGTGGACATACCAGAGGTCAACAGTATTGGACCAGGCCTAACCTAACTTGGCTGGACCCATTAGCCTGATTTCAGCATGGGTCATTGACTAAAGAATTGTGAAAATTGGAAGTGAGTCCCTTTACATGTACTTGTTTGGAGATAAGTCCTGCAAGTAAACTTATTAGGGGTTAAATCCATGTTTAAAATTATATGTAATGACTTAAGTCCACTTTTTTTTTTTTATCTCAAAAATATCTTTCCTTGAATGGAAGTTAAATTAGTTTCCTATTTTGAAAATTGTTAACCCTTAATTCAAGGTCAATTAAAATATGCCAATAAAATCTCCATCATAAATTTAAAATTCAAATTCAAAACTCTCTCTATATATATATATATCAAATTCAAAACTCTCTCTCTCTCTCTATATATATATATATATATATATATATATATATACACGCTGGGTTGTTATAGAGATGATGCAGGTATAATGGTGGCGGTGGTGTGGAGTAAAAAAGAGCTATCGAAGTGGAACTTGAATGAGCTTTTGTGTGGTGGTGATGGTGGTGAGCGTTGTTGTGGAGGTGATGACAACGTGATGGTTGACGTTGCTCGGGAGGTGACGATGGTGCGATGGTGGTAGTGCTATGGTGAGAAAAGTGGTAGCCGAATATAAATATATATATATTCAAATTCATATTACTATTTTTTTTATTATGTTACTGTTCATGTTACTGCTTTTGTTGAGTATGTTACCGTCCATGCTACTATTATTTTGAGCATATTACTATTTTTGTTGAGCATGTTACTACTATTATTTTACTAAATATTAATATTCAATGTTACTATTTATTTTGTTTTTGAATATTACTATTTTTTGTGTTTGAATTGTACTATTTTTTGCGTTTGAATTTGAGAGAAATAATTATTGTTAAGTATGTTACAATTTTTGTTAAGCATGTTACTATTTTTGTTGAACATGTTAATATTTTTGTTGAACATGTTACTATTGTTATTTTTAAAAAATATTAATATTGAATGTTTCAATTTTTTTTATGTTTAAATGTTACTATTTTTTTGTGTTTAAATGTTACTATTTTTTTTGTGTTTAAATGATAACTTTTTTTGTATTTGAATGTTACTATTTTTTATTTTTAATGTTACTATATATATAAACACCTAACCTATATATGTATATAGATAGATAAGAGAGAGGGAAAATTTTTAATGTTAGTCAAACTCTTAACCTATATATGGATATAGATAAATATGAGAGATAAAAGATTTTAATGTTAGTCAAACTCTTAAGATTTAGGAGTTTTTAATTTTTAGTTTTATTTCACTTCTAAAGGAAAGGGATAATATGGTAAAATTGACAAAAAACGGACTTCATAACAAATAAGTTTTCTTGACGGACTTAAGTCCAAACAAGTCTATATAGGGGACCGGCCTCCAAATTTTCCTAAAGAATTTGGGTTGATCTAAGGTTGAAAGAAAGGATGCGTCCAGCAAATAATGTGAACTACTTTCTCTTTTTTTAGCGGAAAATCATAGCAGTCAAGCTAATAGTGTGAATAACTTTTTCTTTTTCACCATAGCACCTTTTGAAATCAAGATTGCAAACACAAAACCAGATTCCATATCAAATCATAGTAATTATAATGATACAAACTCTACTGGCCATACCTAAGTAGTGTCCAAGATTATGTGTGAATCCATTTTGGCCGACAAACAAAGTAGCATTAGCATCCTTTAAAGGGTGCTCTCCAGCTTAGGCCGCCAACCTCTTTTTACTTGGCAGAAAACTCACCCCACACGTGGCTCTGTTGCGGCCCTCTAACAAAAAGGTGCACGTGAACCCTTGACACATGATATCATGATCAAAAGGAACACGTAAAGAAACGAGATTAAATCACATAGCTGTAATATGTTGATTATCACAATAATTTTATATTAAAGTTGTCAAAAGTCTTGTTGATTTACGAAGAATATCAAATCAATTGGAAGAAAAGAGAAATTTTTCTATGTTTATTCCAACAAAAGTGAAGTTGTTGATTTAGTCTTACACATATTTTAAATATTAAATAAATACTTCAAATCGTAGGATAGAATATAAAAGTGCCTAAAAAGTGGTCTAAACGTTATTTTAAACGAGGGGTTGAAAGACTTTCAATCTTACTCGGCTCGTCGATAGTTTTCCGGAATGGGATTTTAATAAATTTTTTAACACTATCATCCAAAATTAGTTATGATTGATATCTGATCAGTTTTGCTTTCGGTAGTCTTGATCTGCTGTGTAGTCATGTGCTAAAGATGATGCATCACATCAGCCTAGAACACCCAATCTCACCCTACTAAATGTGGGGCTGCAAATCCAATTTTCCCATCCAAGTCAAGAATCTCATATCCAAGCAAAGCCATAAAAAAGAAAGATATTTCACTGTTCAAAACACTGTTGTTCTTGTTCATTAGAACTCATTCAATCCAATTCATCAACGGAAACATTACAAAATGCAAAGTTCTGAATGCACCTATATCTGAGAGAGAGAGAGAGAGAGAGAGAGAGAGAGAAAATTCCTTCATACAAAATGAACAACACAATATTGAATGAAAATGGAGGCATCACTTGTACATATATTCCCAGGATGACCATGGAGGGCAAGGGTTAGAGCATAAATAAAAATGTAACCCTTTCTTTTATTTTTCTTCTTCTTGTTTTTAGTGGGGGGAAGGCATACGCTTATGCCATCACATTCAGAAGGACCCATGCTGCTTTTAGGGAGTAGATACTTTCCAAAATTTGGCTGGAAGTCCAAGCAGAGGAACTGGGAATGGCCCATATTGAATTCCACTTTGAGATCCCACCACTTCCCACCTGCAACCACACCACCATCAACATGGAAAAAAAACACCCTTGTCAATTTGATTAGTTCCCCTTAGATGCTCTCCTAGCTGCAGCAATTCAAATTCCTTACGGCTATTTTTTATTCTCTGTCGTTTTTGGAAGAAAAAAAAGGACCATCTAGTGCACGAATATACGATGGTTTTTATGTTGAAAATGCGATTCAAAATTGGGTCCTAGGGATAAAAAGATCTTCTTGTGAACTGCTAGGGTTAAGCTAGTGGCATTAGTATTGTGTTTGTGTACCATTTAAAGTAGAGGGTAGCAGTTAGAATTCTGCCTGTTGTGAAGTTTTGTGCTGTGTTTGTGGAAGAAATTGTATCAGATATTACCATCCTGATTGTTTCAATTTCAGGATCATACCTGAACTTAGTGACAAGGTGGTGGATCATAGTGAACATCTCCAGCTTCGCAAGCTCGTTCCCGGGGCAGGCATGTACTCCACTGCCAAAGGGCATGAAAGTATAGGGCTTTGGTTTAACCTACATACACCAGAATAGTATGTAGGATGCTGTTAAGCAAAACTTTTCAATTCCCCAATTTCAAAAAAATAAAAGACTATCCATCTGAAGTCATACCTCAAATCTTGAAGGATCAAATTTCTGGGGATCAGCAAAGAAATCTGGATTATGATGAATATTTCTGAATAAAGGCATAACTTTCCATCCTTTTGGAATAAGGTACCCTGTGACAGTTTTGAAACATTGACTCTTTCAAAAATCCTAGTTATGGAAGAAAGATTAGGGGTTTGTCAGGGAAGACTAACATTTGGGCGGGTTGTTTTTCAATTACAATAGTGGATCGCCAACGATATACGATGGGTGATCGACCATTAAGGGAAAATTGAGAAAAAAAATATTGGAGGCGATTCAAATCCGTTCTCACCTTTGTATTCTACATCAGCCACTGCCTCTCTAAAAGTGAAAGATATAATGCTTGCCATTCTCAAGCTCTCTTGTATAACCTGAGAAACTCCATTGTTAGTAATTCATCCAAAATACATACTTGCATGTAGGCGTGTGAACCGTATTGGGTTAAGAGGGTTCACATCGTGTCTAATCGGGTTTGTGTGAACAACCATTCAACTTGTATACGATTTGTTTAATTAAACGGATGAAAATCTACATATAAAACATGATTCATTTATTAAACGGGTTACCCAAAATGACTCATTTAATCCGTTTAATAAACTTTTTATTATTATAATAAAAAATAATAATTAAACTTTTTTTAACTTATTTAATTATGAAATGGCATATATTATTATGACTTAAATAAATAAATAATTATTATTTTATTAATTTTATTTAAACGGGTTTAGCGGGTTCACCAATTTATCACCCGCACCCGTTAAGATATCACTCAAACCCCTTAACTCCATGTTGATTTGTGTCTATTAATCAGTGTCGTGTTGCATTTTGACAGGTCTATTTGGAAGGCCATAAAGGAAATGCCCATAGGCTTTGGTAATAACAACAACATACCCTGTAAGTGATTGGCATATTTCTTGTCTGATTCCAAGTCAATTGTTGATGTCCTTCTCTATTTGATTTGTAAATTGCCTTCTGTTCAGCCTGCAAATACACTATAACCATTCAATTGGTGATCACAAATGTCTCTCTCTCTCTCTCTCATTGAATTCAAGATCAAGACAAGAAATTTCTCCATGAAAATGAAATGGCATCTTCTATATCTTACCTTTACAGCATCCAGAAGTTTCGAATCATCCCAGAGGTACTTGAGAATCCATGTCATGACACTGGCAGTGGTGTCCTGAGCAGCGAAAAGAACTCCAATTATGTTGTCTGAAATTTGATCTTCATTTAGGAATTCACCCTTATCATCCTTTGAGTCCAAGAGACTACCCAAGAGGTCCTTCCCTATTGATCTGTATTCCTTCCTCTCACCTATAATCCCACTCAAAATCTTACTTAGCCTCTTCCTTGCCTTCATGATAATTCACCAAACCATAAAGAATAGAGAGTCAGTTCAATGGCACTGCAAAAAATACAAGTCAAACAAACTATACACACACACACACACACTCATAATTACCAATTGGGCCTTTTTGTATGGAGTTCCTGGTAAGTTTGTGGGAAAAGAATTGTATCCTCTCTCCACTATGCTGTAGTTTTTCTTCAGATCTTCTCTTTGATGAGACTCCAAATGGCCAAGTATCGCGTGTATGCCAACTTCAAAAGAGAACTTCAATGGCACAGGGACAAATTATATCAGAAAACCAATAGCAAATCTTAGAATTTTA
Organism: Ilex aquifolium; assembly: GCA_951799425.1. Taxonomy (NCBI): domain Eukaryota; kingdom Viridiplantae; phylum Streptophyta; class Magnoliopsida; order Aquifoliales; family Aquifoliaceae; genus Ilex; species Ilex aquifolium. The sequence continues at coordinate 5,012,654 of OX637406.1, forward strand.
AAAGGACCCATTTAGTAAAACAATGAAACAAAGACAAGTACTTAGGGTGATCAACCTCTTCGGGAAAGCCAATGAAGGCAGCATGATTGAAACGACCGAAACGTTTTGCTTTTGCCAGAAACCAAAGATGGGAAATAAAAAATTCTATGTTTTGGAATGTTTTTATCGGGAAACCTTGAACAATGTGCCAAAAGCCCCGGGACTCATTGATTGTGTTAGATCAAAACTCTTAAACTCGAGTTCCGTATCTCGAGACAAATAGCATAATGAAGGTAAAAAGGAGCCATTGCTTAAGGGAATCATTTAGTAAAAAGATGAAACAAAGACAAGTACTTAGGGTGATCAACCTCTTTTATAAAGCCAATGAAGGTGGCGTAACGGTTGAAACGACCGAAACATTTTGCCTTTGATAGAAACCAAAGATGAGAAATAAAAAAAAATCTATGTTTTGGGATGTTTCTATCACGAACCTTGAGCAATACGCCATACCTTGAGTGAGCCACACCTAGGTCCCATACCCTTGGCTAGGCCCCAGCCAGGATCCTTACGGTTTCTGAATGTCTTGAATGTAAATAAAAACTATGCACTATAGTATAGTATAGTAAAAATAAAAGAAAATTATTTATTATGAGAGAAACCAACCTTTTTCATCTCATGAAATGTGTTAATGACATGGCCCCCAGCCCAGGAGTCCAAGGCAGAGATGGCCATGGCTTCAATATCAGCCACTAGGTTACGAAGAGCCTCTGGTGACAATGAGGCCTGAACCAGCTTCCTCATGCGAATATGGTAGTCCCCTTGGTGGAAAAACAGTGCCGATGGGCCAATCAAGCTTTCTTTACTTTTCGGATACGTAGGCTTGAATAAGTGAGGTTGAGTGACTAACACGAACCGAGCTGCCTCAGGACTTGTTAACATGATGCAAGGGCAACCCAGTACATGAGTCTTGAAAATTTCGCCATACCTGAAAAAATCATGTCCATTACGTTCATAATTGTGCACTAAATGAGGAAAGGAGAAAAGAAAATAGAATTAGTTTCCGTCGCTATACTTTTTCCCAGACGAGGTTACACGTATTCAAGTCATCGCTAAAAGTTCTTTGCGACCAAAAGTACACTTTTAGCTACGAATTTAGTGTGTGTGTTTTTTGGAAAGTGCAATTAGAGGTTTATGAAATAAGTACAAGTGAAGAGACAAGTGACCTTCTCTGTTTGGAAGCAAAGAAAACAGTTGGGTCTTGAGAGTAAAGTTGAAGGGTCTCTCCTACAAGAGGCCACCCCATTGAACCCGGAGGGAGCTTAGCTCTTTTCTGTGGTTTTCTCTTGTTTCTTCTAAGGAAGATATAGGAGAGTAAAGTGTGTAGAATGACAAGAACATAGTAAAAGACTCCACTCTTCTCCATCTCTCACTCTCTCTCTCTCTCTCTCAATCAAGAAGGTGATTAGATTGAGTTATGTTGTAGTAAATGAACATGAGACATAGAGAATGGAAGGTGGTGGGGGGTTTATATAGAGAGAATTTGGTGGAGAGAGAAAAAGGACATGGTGATGGATGCTATCCCTAGTTTGTCGTAATATTCCTAGTCATCCCAGAATTAATCCACAGATAAGCTTTGTTTCTAGTGGTTTAGTTTACCACCCATTCAAATTTGTCCTAATCTTTCCAAATCTACTCAGATTTTCCATTTTTTTTTCCCATGGGACAGACAAGAAGAAACTGAGAATTCCTTTTGTAGTCCCCATTTCACCTTTATCTTCTGTCAATACCTAGATTTTCCAAAGATCTAGAGTAGTGAACCCTTCACAACATTTATTGCTTTTCAACTTATCTCCTTAAGCAATTGCAATTTTTTTTTTTAAAACAGTTCATTCAGTACACGAGACTCCCATCATTATAGAGATAAATAATTGCTAAAAAAAAATTATCACCAGAAATCGGTTCCCCACTTCACTTGTACATGTCCTTCCAATCCCACCCACAAAACCTCTAACAAAAAGAAAACCCAATAAAAGTTATAACAATAAACTTTCCCCATTTGCTTGTTTATGTTTTCAGGGGCACAAAATTTATTCTGTGTGCTATCAAATACAAGGCTACATGTGGTCGAAAGGGGAAAAAATTTTCACTTGGTTTTTTATTTTTTACTATAGGTTGTCTAGGCTTGTGTCGCCTACTCTTTCGAGTTTAAAAGTTGGCCACCGTGACTTGAGCTAGATTAGAGTAGGACCAGGGTGAGAAGAGATTGAATTTAAGACCTCTAAATTATCAGACACCAAGTTCAATCATTGAACTACTCTAAAAGTTTATTTTTCACTTGATTTAACACACGACTATCATGTGGTATATATCACCAATAAAAAATTGTACATGTCTGATGAATAGAAGTCATTTATCACCTTTGTCAGATTTTTTTGAAAAATCCATGTCCTACTTTTGGTACCACGTGGTGTGTTAAACCTATACAAATTTTTTCAAGAAGGGTGGTCATGGACCCCTGAGTTTTCGGAAAGTATCTTGTGGCCCCTAAAGTTTATTAAATATTACTGAAAGCACTGACTTGGTCTGCCCTTTGAAATTTTTATATTCTAGCCTAGTTTGTTTAATGTTATTTCATTTCTAGTACCTTTAAAAATTGGCGCCATTCAAGATCCAAATCCTGATTATGCTTTGTTCAATGGTCCAACATTTGAGCAGTGATGAATCTTGGGAGACACAACATTTGACCAGAATGTATAAAGTGATCCGTTTTATTTGAAAGAATTTATCCCGAAATTACGTTCTATTTCATTGAAAACTCTATTAAAAAGATCATCGAAAGAAATCTTCTGCCACCAAACTCAAATTAAGGATCGATATCTCTGTCTGTGAGATTGTGATCACAAAAAAATGAACCTCGACTAGCCAATTAAGGGCAAAGAGGATAGTTGAGATGAAGGATTATATGATGCAAGTTTGTAAGGAATAACCCACGTAACAACTCAACAAAGACTTTTTTTCTTTTTTCTTTTTTTATTTTCCCTTGGATTACAAAGGAGAGCAAATAAAAAACTTCTTGAAACGTTAAGGTACTTTTCACATGATTATATATTTTTATTATCTGGTGAGAAACACTGTAACAGAAGAGACAGAACAGACAATGTGTTCTTGATTCTACTAGAATTATAGTGAACAATAATTGAAATCAAATAAGGGAAGTTATACGAAATTAATGTGCATTACGAAATCATTCGTATCAAATCAATCAAATGATAGAGCTTATAAGGTTGGACATTTCTAGCACTTTGTAGTTGAAATGGCGATTTTTTGAAACTTTTATTTGGTTGTTAGGATAGTATGGCACCGGCCTCTTGATTGATTCATTGCCAAGAAATAGCTAGAGTTTTCGGCTCATTTGACCTTGCTTTAGTTTCACAAACTAAAGTCAATGATTTTGTATCAAACTCTACTATTAAATAGAACTTCTGCGGGAATCGATTCCTATCAAGTTGAAAAAACCCTATATTATTAGTCAAGTACTAATGCCCTATCTCCCTTTCTTGCTCGTTAACTCTTTATTTTGATTGCAATTAGTGCGTCTCTTTTCTTTTCTTTGTCAAAGTTAAGTTTCTCGCTTGTTAGTCAAACTTTGAAATCTCCACTTTATTTTGGGATATTTGAAGAAGCGCGAATATGGACTAACAATATTAAGCTCTCAACACCCTCCCTCTGCCACCCGGTAGAAGCATAACATACAACTAAGCGCATCCATATGCATGCATAGACATGACCTTGAGGCATCACCATACGTTAATTACTCCAAAAACTTAAGTTACTAGCAAAAGAATGAACTTACGATGTATATCAAACTCTAAGAACAAGAGTCACCCACAAAATATGTAATATAAAACTAAATCTATCCAAGAATGGTCCAAGGATTAATTCCCAAGTTTTAGCAAACTCTTTAACAAGTATGTACCATATAGATGTGTGAATATATTCGAGTTGGATTTGAAAAAAAGGAATCTCAACAAGGGATGATTTTTGTTTTTTTTTTGGATCAACAATCAGGAATGTTCGGGTCAGTTTAAGCGCACCTCGATTAATCCTCTCTTCGATCCAATCAAAAATAGGTTATTCACGCTAGGACTAAGATATTAATAAGGGATAAATCTCTCATAACCTAATCCCAAGGAGTTGCCGAAATTCGAACTTAGAACGTCTGGATTTACAGCTTGTCTGTTTTACTACTTGAACTATCCATCGGGGTTCAACAGGGGGTGATCACACTCTATAGTAAAATTTAAGGAGATTTTCACTTTTTATTACATTTGCACCCCCAAAATGAACGCTAGAAAACTCCTACCATATTGTTTCCTTATTGTGCACGTGCTGTATTAAGGGTTGAGGGTCCATTTTCATTATATACATCATTTTTTGGTGTGTTTAAGAACAAATCCTTAGTTTCAACATGATGAGAACAAATAACAAAACACAACAAAATACATTGTATTATGGTTTTGTTCGAAAACTCATTGTGCGCACGTATATACTTTACAGAAACCCAATTTCCCGATTAAATCAAATTTACCGAAAAATTAATAACCTATTTAAGGTCGGCTTTTAGCCTTGCTCTAGGTTTCGTAAGCTAAACTTTTTTTGCAGAGATTCAAATAAATGCATGAGTTATGGTAACCACGCCACATCCATGCAGAGCAGGGGGGCATTTCAGATTTTTCCAAATTTCAAGTCAAAATAATCCAAAGAGTTTTAATGTTTAATCCAGTTTGAATCAGAACATAAAACTATCACTTCCACAACAAAGGAGCACACCATCTTGAAAGCACTCAAAGTGAGCCTAAAACGTTATGCACATTTGTCTACTTGTACTTTAGCATGTGAAATCATGAAAAAAAAGAAAAGGAAATAGTTCACCATTAGACTATGATTTTCGTTGAATTAATAGTGAGCGTTAATATTAGATAAAATTCACCGTCAATTAAAAAAAATTACATAAGTAAAAGTTGCTCACCCTGAATACATACAAATGCACAAAATATCCCATAAATAATAGGGTTTTTCCCACTTTTCATCTTGAAAGATTTTAAGTTTTTCATTTTATACCCTCAAAAATTAAATTTCTCACATTATACTCTGAATGTATAAAAAATATTACAATGTGACCATTCTATTAATTTCCGTTATTTTTTCCGTTTTTTGACTGAAAAACTAAGATAATTACCAAATTGCAGTACTTTTTGATACATTAAAGGTGTAATGTGAGAAATTTAATCTTTAAGGATATAAAATAAATAACTTAAAATCTTTTAGGGTGTAAAGTGAAATTCGTCCTAAACAATATATTAAAATTTTGGCACACCATAAAAAGTTATACAAGTCAAAGTAAATAAACTTTATTAGTCAAAAGTGATTAAGAAGATTATCAAAAAAAAAAAGTGATTAAGAATCTTGACAACTGGACAAAAAACAAGTTAGATAAGATACAGGTACATGACATCATGAATTATTGCACAATTGATAACTTTATTAAATATTTTTTAAAACAAAAATAATTCTGTTAAGAAAATAAAATCGTATTTGACGATATCATGTAAAAAATAAAACCCATATGAATTTTAGTATATAAATAATAAAATTATGTACATATATTCATTACTATACATGCGTTTAAATTCAGAGAAACGAAATAAGAAAAAAATTATAAAATAAGACCAACATTAAAATTGTGGTAATGTAACGTATAAGTTTGAGACTCTTAAATTTAATTGTTTATAATGTAAAATAATTATATTTATTATCGCGATTTGATAGTTGTTACTTTTTTTTCTCATATTTGACAAATTTGCATAAAATTTTCACGCAAAGTTCACGTTTTTATTGAACGTTAGATTTAGGTTACAAAGCGGGAAATTGACAATAACAAACTTTTTTTTAATGTAAATTTTTTGGTGGAGTAAAAATTTTTGAAAAAATTGAAGATCTTTTTTGGTGGAGTAAATTCAGACAGAAATTTAATGTGAATATTCCATGCTTTTGAAAAACATAAAAAATCGAATCTTTGTAATCTTTTGGGTTTAGGTCACGAAGAATTTATATTTTATGAATATTTTAGTTACAGCGTGGATGGTCTGTCTTTGACCAAATCGAAAAGAGGATTAATCGAGATATGCGTAAATTGGTCAGAATACTCCCTATAGTTAAACTAAAAAAAAAAAAAGACATAAAAAACAAAAGAAGGTTCCAAAAAAATCTGGAGGAAGTTTACTTTTTTAAAGGGGAAAATAATTTTACCTTTCTCCATATTTTGAATGGCCGAAAAATGAGAATATGGTGGCGGGCCCACCTGATTCTAATCGTATTGCTGGCCCACCTGAATTTGGTAAGTGCCATACAGCTCACCGCGTCGGATTATCTAGGACCTCCGACCTCCAAATCAGACTTATTTACAGTGGTCCCCGCTAAGTTCTCTAAGTTTTGGGACCCATATGATTGTGTACGGATCATAGGGTAGACGTGGAAGGCTACAGATGAGTCAGAGTGGGGTGCTGTAGCAGGTGCATGTCATAATCTGAGCTAGCTGGATGACACTTGTCGCAATCAAAATTGGTCCATTCTAGAGCCGTCTGATACGGGTAGACCCCCCGGGGACCGGGGATCATCATGATTCGTGACGGTGGTAGGAGAGAGAAACTGATCTTCCACGTTATCTCTATTAATTTTAGATATAATTCTTAAACTTCATATAAAATAAAATTGATGTAAATTTGGTGGCCAATTAAGACGAACGAATCTAAACGCGATTTGTATACAACATGAATTCTATTCGTAACGATACATTGAGTTTGAAATTTTTAACTCTTTTGGGGTCAGATAATGAGAAATTTATTCATTATAAATTCTTTAATTTCAGCACGAATGGTTTGTCATTGACCGAACCGAAAAATAAATTAATCGAAAAACACATAAACCGACCCGAGCCACAATTTCTTAAAAAAAAATACACTATGGACCAAGGCAATAAGGATCTCTCCTCACAGGCGAGGAGATTAGGCAAAACACTACATAGTCCTAAGTTGACTTCTCTTCCTACACTTTGGTGGCTCGTTCATTTGCACTTTGGTTGTGGAACTTTAAAATTATACCATATATAAATAATTAGGCACACTCACTTTTGGTCGTGTATATCTCATTTGTAGAAGTCTTTCATGGAATTGTTTAGTAGTGTCAATTTGTATCGGGTTGTGTAAACCACGTGTCGTTATTTTTATGTGTATTTTAGAATCGTATCGTATTAAATTCGTATCATATTTATGTCGATGGGTCAGATTACCGCCCCCTCAATTTCTCCCTTGCCGATGAGACAACTTCGAAGAAAATAATAGTAGACCATACCCTACTTCCATAATAGTGAAGGGCCCATGAATGATCATCTATCTGCTTTTATTGATGTGGTGGAAATGAATCTGGCCTTAAGGTAATCCAATTCTTCTTTAGCTTTTCATGGAAAAACACTTGTTCTTATTCATTACTACTGTCATTAGGTGACTGCATTTTTGCTGGGTTTGACTATGGTACGGAAAAAAAAATGATACTATATATACAACTTATTATTTTCTTATGTATTTATAGAATTTTTTTTAGCAAAACTTACTAATTTTTGAATTTACTTACAACTCGTCAGGGAGAGTTTATTGTTTTTTGAAATAGAAGTTACTACATTTTGAGTTGTTTTTTATTTTTTGATACGGTACCAATATTTTATTTTTTTAGTATTATGGTGTTTTCCTTTTGCTGGTTGAGCTAAGAAGAGCTTGAACAATGTTAGATAATCTATTACATAGAGACATTAGAGAGGTAATTGATTGAGGGCAGTAGGTTTAGTTAGGCATGAAGTGAAAAAATGTGTCCCTTTCGTTTGATGTTGGTTTCGCATCATGTATAGAGAAACTTCCGTTCCAAAGACAAATAGTTCAGAATAAGGGGCCATCGGAATAATTTTCGTAAAATAATAATGGTCAACTTTAAGGAGGGAAAACAAGAGAGTGTTAGGCCCTGTTTTAAAAAATTATTTTTGGTATTTTTTGTGTTACATAACTTGTTTGATATATGATTTTAAAAACAGTTCTACGGAGTAAAACTTGTTTTTAGAGTAACCAAAAAAATAATAAAAATAGAAATGTGATGGTAGTAGAAATCTGATAGTTAGTGTGATGGTGGTGATGGTATTGGTGGAAGTGTGGTGTGGTGGACGTCGTGGTGGTCATGGGCGGAGCCACATGGGGACCAGGGTGGACACATGCCCCCCTCACTTTTGGACTACCTTAGATGAGGACCCATCAAATTATTTTATACATTATATTTATCCCCCTAAATTTTTGAAAATTTTAATAATGGTTCTAGTCTTTTCTTTTTTCAATAAATTAGTGGACTACTAACCCTCTAAAATAAATGTGTTAGTTTTGGATTGAGTCAATTATCTATTTGTATATTGACGAAAATACAATATTTTTTTTTTATTTAACACAATATTCGTTACTTTTTAAGAACAATTTTTAGTTTTCATTTACCATTTTTTTAGTAATAATAGTCTATAATCTAATAAAATACGATTATATATATAAAAGACAAAAAGTTGTAACTCAAAAATATTTCAAATTATTTCGAATAGGGAATTTCTCTATAAGATTGATAATGATCTCAACTAAATTTTGTAACTAAATAAAAAATAATTTTACTACAGACTTATGATTGTGCGCATTGATAAAAAATTAGTGAAAAATTAATTTACATTTAATTCATATACAAAATTTTAGAAATTTTAAAAAAATTATATTTTATTGAAATATATAATTAGGTTAAAATGTACTAAAAAATTATTTTGTGTCATTTTGTTAGGATTTTGTTTCGATTAAATAAAAATTAATTTTACTATTTCACAACAATTTTGTCTTAATTCTTACTTTTTTGTTATTTTTTAACTGAATTTTTTTGTATCAATTTCAGCTATATATTTTTTTGTATCAGTTATATGTTGCTTCCCTCATAGATATTCCTGACTCCGTCCCTGACAATATATATTTTTTTTGGCATTTTTTATGTTAAATGGACTTCATGTATCAAATATGATATAATAAATATAAATATATTATATAGTGTGATTTGGTTAGGAGGAAAAAAATTAGAGTGCGTAATTAAAGTTCCCACCCTGAATAAAATTCTTGACTCCGCCCTTGGTGGTGGTGGTGTTGGTGTTGGTGTTGGTGGAAGGGTGGTGGTGATGAAAATGTGGTGGTGGTTTTCTCTAAATTCTTGAAAGATTATTTTTAAAAACACACAAAACAGCTCTAACTTGTTCTCTAAATCTACCAAGTTTTTGTTCTCAATTTTGAGAAAACAAAAACAAAAAACAACTAGTCAAACATCTTCTCTCTCGAAAATTATTTTTGAAAATAGAAAAAAAAAATTGAGATGCAAACTAAATAGGACAATTTACCTTTGCTTTCTGTTACATGTAGCAAGTTAAATTAGAGAATTTGGACTTGAGACTTTAAAGTAATAGTTCTAAGTATGGGTGTCAATTTAACACTGTGACAATACCGTAATCTTTTCCTAACTTCAATCAGCATCATATAACAATTGCAAACTAGTGCCATGAGTCCTAACTCTCGACCCCTAAAACCTAACCACGTGGGGAACTTATAATTGAATAGGCCTATCAAGAGACAAACACACACCTAATTGGAGTTATATGTATGGTTGGTTGTACCCATAAAATTTGCACAAACAATAGTGCAATGTAACATGCCTTCCAACTCATATTTTTCGAATTAATACTTACAACGTTAATCTTTAGTATACACAATCAGAGGCGGAACCAGAATATTTTTACGATAGGAACAACTTATTACTTGTTCATTAGTTAAAACCCGTAATAAAAAACCAATCAATCAAAATAATTTATTAATAAAAATTATGAATCAATTATCGAACGAGCACTGCCCAAGAGAATAAAATTTAAGAGAACAAGTAAAAGACAACCATCAAAATTGTCGCAATTTTGCAAATGATTTTTGAGTGTGTAAGAAAAAGAGAGAATTGAAGGTAAAAGAGGAATTGAAGAGATTGCGACAACATTTAATTGTATGAAATAAACTTAAAAAGTCTAAATTTTTAATTCATAAAAAAATCCATAAAATATAAAGAATGTTACTATCGGGGTCTAAAAGTCTATCCTAAATTGTTGAGTAGATATTAAAATAATATTATTTTAATTAGAACTCTTAGATTTATCCTTTGACACCACATTACTTAATGCAGTATTAGGTTAGTAAATTACTTTAGATTTTTAGAAGTAATGATAAATTTATACAAATTTTAAGTGGGGACATATTATTAAAAAATATAAGTTTATCAAAATAACTACCCGAAAAAATTTCAAAATTACATTAGGTAAAGTTGCCTCCACTATCCCGGGTATAAGTTCGCCCTTATACACAATCATTTATAAATCACACGTATGAATTAAATTAAAGTTTTATGCGATCATTCCTTAGAATTCACCTACTTCGTCCCATGATCCACACACATGCTTAATAATGCAAATAAGCTTTTTCTAAAACGTGCATAACGAATATTGATCATTGCTTGCTCTTTTCTGGAAATGTTTCCCCTCCAACGTGAACAATCATGCATGGCAAAGGTTACGAATGCCAGTAAAGTGTACTGTGCATTTGATACGTGTCATCTCATCCGTGTTTCCTTTTTCTGGGTGTTTGACACGTGTTATGGTACTGATTTTGACATTTGGAATCACCTCATGTGGACGAGGTCCAACAATGGTATACCTAAATTATGGTACGATGAGAATATGTCATGTTTAAAATTCTCTCTTTTGTTTCTTAACTTTCGTTTTATTTTTTATAACATGGGGATATAAAATGAATCAATTGAAAATTTATAGACATTTATAGTTTTGCATGAGACCTCTCTTATCAAGCTTACTTTGCTCTTTTCGAGGTGAAATAACAGTTGAAATCAACATTTTAAAACAACGTCTGATCATATTGGGGCGAAAATTTTGTTAGGTTACCCGCTGACCTTATCTTACATTGTGCAAAGCCAACAAGAAGTTCATCTCGAGCTCAATCTAAGTCTCCACATAATACGTGTCCATAGAATGTGTTCATATATAGTATTTGTGTGTGTGTGTGAGAGAGAGAGAGACCCTTATCTTTCTTTTTTGTGCCAAGTAAATATGTATGGAATGTCCTATATAATAACACTTGAAAAACTTATCTAGAACAATGTTGGACAAAGATTTTCTCAAGAAGACACTATTTTAAGTGTACTTTCGATATTTTAATGTTTTTTCTTCTCATCTGCTCTTATCTTGGTCTAGTAACTCGTTCGGGTCGAAACATCCATATATACTCATTTTGAAATAGTTCAATTAAGTACTAGCAACAAAATATGAAATTTTGAAGTATTTCTCTGCAAGTCTGGTGAAAACAAGCAGATAAAGAAGTGATTTGAACAACTGAAATCAAGATCATGATTTTAGCCTAAAAGTTTGGTGGTGAAAATGCAAATAAACTGATTTTTTGTTCCCCCTCTGTAAGTACACAGACAATGAAATAAAGTGCACTTAGGGGTGATTCACCTTGCAGTGTGTCCCATCTATGAGATTTCTTATGATCTATTTAGGCAGATTTGAGTGCTGAAGCTAAAAAAATGCTACATTTTATAGCACTTCTTTGCATTTTCATAATGAGCATCATGGTCTGATTTATACTAAGGGTGTAGGAGTAGGACATGAGGCTAGTGGTCTGCTAAGGAGGAACACATTGTAATGGCAGAGTGGATTTCATATAGATTCAAAATCATACTTCAATTTCAAGAATAGACTTGGCTTAGGGTACCGAATATAAAAATTTGATACCTTACTTCTAAAATTTATTATTTTTGAGGGTATTTTTATCACTGTTGTGGTAACTATTTTTTACCATTTTTTCGGAATAAAAAAAATTATCACTCTTGTGGGTATTTTTACCACTGTTGTGATAACTATTTTTATCACTTTTCCTCTGTATTACAATATTGTTAAAAACATCCACAACAATAATACTCACAAAAATAATAAAAATCAATATAGTATCGATTTTTTTTTCCGTAACGTAGACAACTTTCTAGAATGTTTGGTCGAGCGTGCAAAAGGGTTATTTTGTTGTAATAAAGTGAAATATTAATTTCTACAAAAAATTATGGGTACTCTTGGATCAGGGTCTGTAATAGTTGTTATATTCATCATTTGAAGTTGAAATTAAGTATACTTATATTCCTCTAGTGCATTTTTCCTTCGAGTTCACTCAATAATCAATTACCTACCATGAATTTCTATTATTGAAAGAAATAGAAAGAAATTATACCAAAAGGGATTTGTATTCCGTCCATTATTTTTAAAAACAATTCTCACATTGCATGATTTTTGTTGTTTTTGCAAGAATGTAAGAATACCTATCCTCTTTGAACCTTTCATACTTTGGAAGCCTGCCCAGCATATTATTTGTTTGTTTTCATTCAATTCTCCTTCAATTTCCAAACAATTCGTCCAAAAATAAGTGAATCCAAGTTACAAAACAGAAGAAACAATAGAATTTGAACTCAAGGTGGCTCAAATGGTAATAAGAACGAATTGTAAATTCAGACGTCTTGAATTCGAATTTTGACAACACCTTGGGGTCAAGTCATGAGAGATTTATCCTTCATGAATACCCTAATTCTAGCGTGAATTGATTGCCATTGACAAGACCGGAGAGGAGATTAGTCGAAGTACGCGTAAGTTGGTTCGGATACTCTTGACCGTTGAACCCAAAACAATAGAATTTGTACATGTGGCCCATGACATATCCAACATATACCCACCCTAAATTATTGATAATTGAAAAGATGTCCTTACTTGTTTCCCTTGGAACTTATATGTTTATGCATACTAGTGTCTTCTCAAATGACTACATTTGTTGAAATCCACGTAGAGAGTGAGAGAAAAATATTCGAAATGATCAATGGGCTTAGCTCTTGTAGGTATAAAACAATAAAGATTCCTATGAAATAAAACGAAGTGTTTTTGACAAATTGAGAGAAACTACATGGAAAATCTAGTGATTGTCCCAGGCATAAGATCTTTCATGTTTGTCTAAGTACTATAAACCTAAGCCTATTACCACCTGATGCTTATACTAGTGTCAAAGACAGTGGAATATAAATAATCGTGTCTAGGACACGAGACTTCTGTTGTAATGGGATTAGTTAAATATAAGGGATAGTCTAATTCTAATAGATATTCTTGCCTCTATTTCGGAGAGAATGATTATCAAGCTCGAATGCATAATGTATCATTTGAGTAGATAAGTACTTGTCATCGCCTCAAATCCAATAAATATTTGTGCTCTTTAGTTATAAATTCAGCATAGCCCAATCCTCTTTTCTTTGTTATTTATTGCTCATTGTGGAAGAGGAGGACCATGAGTAGTTATACTGTTGAATACCATTTACTCTAAAAACTGAAGCTATTAGAGAAGGGTGTAATGCAAGAATTTAATCTCCCTTACATGTGGCCCCTCGTTGGATATGGTCCACCCACGTGATTGTTTTTTTTATTTTTATGGTATGAGGGAAGAGGTCTAGTAAGATTAGAACTCAGGACCTCAACGCTCTGATATCATGTTGAACACCATTTGTTATATGAACTTAAGCTACTAAAGAGAAGTGTAATATAAATATTTATTTAATATGTACAAACAAGGGCATCTAACATTAGAACATTAGACAACATTATTTATCCGATTAGTGCTATTGAGACTTAACTCGAAAATTTAATATGATGAGACTATCGGATTAACCATGAATCTCATAAATTTATTATCAATCTTATTGTCTGAATATATTAAGTCTCCAAATTAAATACATTATAATATTATTGTACTCACTTATATGTTGCCATTAATACATCAATCTTACTTCTGGTCTAGTTTTCACAGAAGATGCCACTAAACGAGATTTTCAAAGGCATTTTGCAGTAAACGCATGAATACTCTAGTCTCAGTGTGGATGACCTGTCTTTGATTAGACTGAGGAGAGAATTAGTCGAGATTCACGTGAGTTGACTCGGACACCCCAGACCATTGAACCAATCAAAAAAAATTTGCAGTAAATGCCACTAACTAGTTGCAACTAAATCTTGTTTTTCTTGTATATAACCAACTTGGGGTTGAACATATTCCCAGTGTCACTGGCCGGTGCAGCCTACGGTTGGGATGTTCAGAACATTATTTGAAGGAAAATGTTATTTGGACCTAAAAATTTGACATAATTTGCTGACCTAATGACGTGGCTTCATTGGAATCATTGGATTAACACCAAGTTCCAATGTTTGATGGAGCCCACAGTCAATCTAAAGGTCATAGTGAATTAGGTCAGCAAATTAGGTCAGTAAATTAGGTCCCAATAGCATTGCTCTTATTTGAATATCTGAATTTCAACTACAATTAGTTGCATTTCGGAAATTAGTTTATATTTTAATACCAAATGCATGAAATTTTTATTGAAAATATTTTTGCTCAAAAGAGAAAGAGAAATGTAGTTTGTTAGTTGTGTGTGACTTAGAGCGATTACAACTGTTCATCTGTACATATCGCATGTTGTGCCTACAGGTTTAAGTCCGAGAATAAGACTGTTTACCACTTTAACTCTTCCACCTCACGGGCAAGTGAGAGAGGAAAAAGAAAAAGGAAACACATTCAACTCCATTTTTTTACGATTTCTACCAACTTGGTTGATCACTTTTGTATTCTAAAATGGCCATCTGATCACCTTTTGAAGCTCAAGTCGGCTGTTCTTTATATCTCCTTCAACATCACAAAGCAGCAATCTCTGGATAAGTAGCACTGCGCAACTTGCAAATTGGCGGCACTCTCTCTCCTCCATGATATTTTCCCGTGCATGCATATGTCAATCAACACCAGCATACATGAGATTTTCTATCTAAAACATTCTTCTAACATCTTGGACACGGTTGCATTGGCATCTTGTTCATGAGTTGAGCCAAATCATAAGATAGCTATGCAATGGATTGATATGGAGAGAGAATGGAGCAATTGCCTCCCAAATGTTTTGAAAAATTTTCTTATTACTAGCAATGTAACACGTGTGTTGTACGTGAAAATTTTTGTTAAAATATTTGATAAAATACATAAAAATTTAATTATATAGTTAAATTAGATATTATCTTATATTTATCATACTTAAATTGTTTGTATTATGGATGAAGAGAAAAAGATACATATATTAATTTTTTGGCACTAGAGATAATATCGTATCAATGAAGTTGTCGATGTGTATTAATATTGGGGTTTTAGAAAAAAAATAATAATATTTTTATATATCCTGTTAAGAGTAACATGACCATCTAAAAGTTTTGCAAAGATAGAAATTTACATGATATGTTAGAGATTAATTTGTTATTTAAGTATAAAAGAGTATAATAGTAATCTGTATATTTAATTATAAAAGGACATGTTATTTAAGAGTAACATGACCATCTAAAAATTTTGCAAAGATAGAAATTTATATAATATGTTAAAAGCTAGTTTGTTATTTAAGTATAAAGGGATATAATAGTAATCTATATATTTAATTATAAAATGACATGTTAGTCGTAATAACTTTTTATAAAGGTAAAATAGTGAGTCAAATTTTTTTCATATAAGATACTTTTATTAGTCCTATAAATATTCTTATTAGTTATATGAATATCCCGACAAATATAAGCTTTTTTTTATGGGTATTTTTTAAAAAAATAAAAAAGACAGTCTTCTGACTAAATTTTTAGGGTGGGGCTATTCCCACCCTTTAAATTTTTTTTTTTTCACCCCATTTAATCATTTTACTTTAAACTACTAAATTCACATCATCTATATTCACTAATTAAAAATTAAATTCATTCAATTTTATTTGAACCTATTATATAAGTAATTATCAAAATTTCGTATCGGTGTATTATTTCAGTACGCAAATATTTCAAACGCAGAATAAAAATTAATTAATAATTATTTTTAAAATATTAGTCAAAATATTTTAAAACATCTGAAAATATTCCAAAGAAATTGATGAAAATATTTCAAAACATCTCAAAATAATATAGATAATCTCGGAACATTAAAATTTCGTTTCAATTACTATTTTTGTTTCGGTTTCTTTGAAATATATTTAATAGTTTAATTGAATATGTATAAATAGGGTGAACTTATAACTAATAGAGTGAGTATAGATGAAATGAACTTAGTAGTTTGAAGTAATATGATAAATAGGGTGGAAAAAGAAATTTAAGGGGACGAGAATAACGCCACCCAAATTTTTAAATCCGCGCCTGTTATTATAAAAACTTTAGATGTGGTATTCCCCAATTGGTGAACCAACCTACACTAGTATTAATCTAATTCTTGGAACTAAAACAATCTAAGGCCACATTCAAAATCTTTGATCTTCTCTTCAGCATTATTAGCAATCAAAAAACATGATGCTAATGAACGTTTCAAAAAATTAAAAAAAAAAAAAAAGTAAAGAACCTTTGATTATTTGAATACTTTAAGGTCGTATTACTGTACGATGGAAAACGACCATTCCCATGATCATTTAGATTGATCGATAGGACCAGAAGAATAAAAAAAAAAAAAAGATATTCCTTTGGTTTCATAAACGTACAAAAGAAAATCAAATCTCTTTTGTGGTTCAGATTGAAGACTCAGTTGATATTAGTGAAAAAATATTTATCGTCAGGGTAATGTCATGTCAGCGTTGTTACGTGATATCACTAATTAAAAATATATATATAAATAAAGAAGTAAATCTCACACAAATTAATAACTACTCGTCTATGTAAACAGATAACTACCCAAGCGAGATTCAATTTGTCCATTTGAAGTTTTATTAATGATTGGTAATGTCATGTTATCAAAATTGATATATTATCACCGTTGTATTGAATATTCTCTCGATCCAATGAACACCATTCAACCAACGAGGCCATTGATTTGGGTCCCACCCTCCACACTTTCGATCTGCCAAATCAAATTTCCAGCTGGAGGGATCTCCTTTGAATGAATTATTGGATAGTTTTTTCTTGACAAAATGGGAATCTATATATCTATTAGTATCTGGGAATGGCAAAGCAAAGCAAAGTGACTTGTGAAATTGACAGCTCTTAGAGACTCCACTCACTCTGCCAATGAGCAAATAGTCAAAGTGGGCTCTTATGGTCATCCAATCACAACCTCTGGTCGTTTTTGCTTACCCTACAATGTAGAATATTCTTTTAAACTTGTAACAATAACACAAATTCAAAACGTTAGTAATTACTGATATAATATGCTTATTGAGTAATTCAAGATTTTCTTGCAAAACTTTAACTTAATAACTTCAAGGAGTAACTCAAGGGTAACAAAGACGAACTGTAAACTCATACGTCTCGAGTTCGATTTTTTACGACCCTTTGGGGCGTGTATGACTTACTTTTGATCAAATCGGAGAGGAGTTTAATCAAGATGTGCATAAACTAATCCAGACATCTCTGACCGTTGAATCAAAGAAAAAAACTCAAACTTAATGTCAAGATAGTAAATACATCCAAGCTATTTGACAGGTTTCTAGTTTTTTTTACACAAGTCTCATATGGTTCCTTTCTCATTGCAATCTTTTTAGAGGTGAATTGATTGTTATGAAGATGGAAGAGACCGTTATGATGAAGGTTAGGGCCTCTGGGGGTAGTGTGCCAGTGTAAATTTATTTGAACAAAGGCCCAATACAAAATCTTGATGCGTATAGATAAAGGGTTCAGAGACCAGAAAAGGGTATCAATGGGGTTGACTAAAATAAAGTTCTGAAAAAGTTAGGATGCCACATTGTGGTCATACACATGAAAAAATTCTTATTCCTACTTCTGATGAGTTGAATCAAATTACCAGGTCCAACTCCCCTCCAATATCACAAGAATTGGAAGATTCTCTAATTCTAATTCCTATTTCTGAGCGTTAAATCTAATTTTTTTTATAGGAAACGGGATAATGTATTAACAAAAATCGAATAGTACATCTAAACGGTTGGATAATAAATCCAATCAGTAGAACGGAAAAGAAAAAACACTTCACAGAAGTACATCGTAGCGCAAAAAACTATTTATCTTAACTAGTTTGAGTGAATCTTGATGCCCCATTCTGCTCTATCAAAGGAAAAACTTATGTATAATGGCACTGGGCAGCATATAAAAACAAGAACCCACAGGTCATGGTGAGACTATGAATTTGGTTCTGGTACTTTGAATTGTGTTGAATATGCACGCAAGGTTTCAATTGACCCTGGAGTCTATGAGGTATGGCCATGGAAGAAGCAAAGCTTTCATGCCCTTTGTTCATAAATATTTTCAAGAACAGGTACCGGTGGTCCATATGTCAATTCACAGCGGTCGATGAATGACCTAACAAGTTGAGAGACCACCTCCTTAAAAAACATGTTTGCCGCCTGTTAGACATCAACTGAGTTAGAATGCTTCAAACTGCTATTCAGCAGGGTAAAAGACATCAATCGTGAAACTTTAAACCTTCGGAAAGATTTATATTAACCAAGAAGATTGCAAGAACCTTGTAACTATTCACCACGTAACTGATACTCATAAATAAGATAATCAAGAAAGTCCTCTCAAACAACAAATCGACAAACTAAACACTAATGTCAGTGCTTCAAAGTAACCCATATAGGGATTAGTGTGAAGCTTGGACAGTGGACAGCTGCGAGCCTGTGCAAATTACGAGCTTGCAAAAAAAAATTTGAGAATCAGAAGGTACATAATTCCAAAAGCTCACACAAACATTCTAGTTGATACACAAACAAGCACTTATTTTCCTAAAAAGCATCATTGGAGAAATTTCATGCTGTCTGTTGGACCATTTAGTTATTAACTATTATATGCCTGTAAATCTAGAAACCATTTACCCAGTGCACCCAATTGTCAAAACATGTCAAATTTTTTTTAGCTTTGACCCAGTACACAAGCGGATTCGGCCTTGGTAAACCTACGTCCAGAGGCAAAGAGAGGAGCCAATTCACTACGGTGATCAATAGATGAAGCAAACTCTCAGCTAAAACCTCAATACAACCAAAATGAGCCTCTCATCAAATCTTTAAACTCTGAACCCAATATGCAGAAATTGAAAACTTTGATCAAGTCAAAATCCAGTTTAATTGAACTTGCACATTAATTGTACATTCATGAAACAAGAGTAGCACTGAGTTTGCAATGATACTAAAGTTTACAAAGCTTACCTGCCGATAAAGCGGTGACTTGAACTTAAAATCCACTAAGAAATGAAGATTGCAAGTTCCCAGAATGGGTCCTGGATTGAATTCCCAAATGTTTATCAGATGATCAAAAAGGTTACTCTCTGATGCAGTTGTCTGGAAATAAAATAGGAAAGATAAGTACATTAACACAGATACCAGTAGCAATACAACCTCATTATTGAAAAACATATGAAGGCCCATTAGAAGGAACAATTATACTGCACATGCCCCCGTCTGATTGTGAAAATATGATTAACATGAAAAACGGTGCAATACTTGGTTTTTGAACTCAAAGGATAATAAAAAGTAGCCTCCCATAAACAATCTTGTCATTGCCTACTAATTGGTTTAACTGAGTCCAATACCAAGACCACCACATTATGTTAGAAACTTACTACATGTAATCAGTTCTTGGATAGTGATATTAATGCTGCTTGTGCCATGTCTAGCTGCACTTCAGTAGTTTTCCGATCAAGGATATGAACTCTCCCAACTAAAATGTCAAAAGTAACTCAACCGACATGAGAATCTCTAAATCCTATATCACTTGTTTCAACAAGAGAATCTATCTAAGGGATATTCATTAACTTCAAAACCCAAAAATGAATTGAGAGAAAAACTGCTAGTTAGACTACATCCAAACGTAGAAAATTTGGAGTAAGGATGAAATTGGGAGAGACAAAATCAACAAAAAGGGTTGAACCTAACCCAAATCAAGGGTAGATCACAATGACTCTATCCCGAGATTGTTTCCATGCAACTCATCTAGTTTCCTTGAATGAGAAACCAAAATATAAAACATTGACAAAGGCAGTCTAGTTACGAGACTCCCTCACTATGAGGTCGGGGGGGAATTAAATGTACATAACCCTATTCTGAATACTGTGAGGGTTGTATTCGTGACTTGAACCCGCGACCCATTAATAATTAATGCCAATGAAGGTGTTCTATTGTATCTGTCTCTCTGTCTTTTTCTTTTTCTTTTTTGTAAGTATCCTTTTCTTTCAACATTGACAAATAAATAAACCAATGTGCCAACTGGAAAAATCCTCCATACATTTTTTTATGATTCTAAAACCAGCCAATTCAATACTCAAGAATATCGGACCCACAGCAAATGCAGGGTTGCAAACACATAATGAGATGTACTGTTGGTCTCAACTCTGTAATAGTAACTCAAGAATTCTAATATGTGATTATACAGAATATGAAAACTTTGGTAGCAAACTTTTATTTGATCAAGATTTTAGTGCACATAAAAGGAAGCATGCTATAAAGTAGAACTTCCAAAAAAACAAGCACCATGTAATTCAAACAATATTTTATACCTTTATAAAATTCGGTTTGTTTAGTTCCACATGAGAAACATATCTTTCAACAAGAAACTTAAAACCAATCACTAGCTCGGCATCAAAAGAACCATCAGGAAAGCGTCGAATTATCTCTGATCGTTGACACCAGGGAAGAAAATCTTCATACAAGTCAACAGCAGCAACTACAGCGAACAACTGCTCCGGAGAATACCTAATAATCAAAAACTGTCAGCTCATTGTAAACTCAATGAAATTCAGCAAACGAACACAAATAACAAGAGACAATCAACCTAAAGACATAATTCAAAGGTCTGAAGTTCCCCTGCTAGCAATAGAAAGGACTTCATAATAAAATCCTCCACATCAAGCTAATAGTGAAATAACCTATCCCAAATTATAAACACCAAAAAACCTTACTTTGGGTCACTAGATAAGAAGAATACAAAAAATGGAAAGTTGTACAAGGAAATAAAAAAGGCGTGTTAAAAGGAAAAAATAGAAATGAAGAATCAAGGTAGGCAGCATAAGCATAGAAAATTGCTCCATCATCGTAAAGACTCGCATAAAGAATTCTAACTCCAACGTTTCAACGAGTATGCAGAAACGAAAAAGGACACAGACAAACCAAAATTCTGCTAATTATAGGAGTTACTGATAGAGAACCACAAACAGGATACCAACATTAATGGTAGGACAACTAATACCAGGATGAACCTCGGATGCCCGCAATTCTTTAATGAAAAATAAATCATACATAAGAATGTAATTCACTCAGAATGTTCTCCAAACAAAGAGAAGAACATATATCTTCAACACGTAGAGTAGTGTCTTTGTTAGTGAAAAGAATACAGAATCTACTCCTAATATAACAGCAAGAAATTTGTCGATTTTACAATGTGATATCGTTTGATTCAGCCAACAGAAAACTGAAATAAAGATCCGTAAAACTTACCCCAAAACCCGCCTCTCGTCGTATACTTTAGCTAAAACATTCCCCTCTTCGCCATCACCACATCCCAAAAACCCCCTCCTTTGAACACTACGATTGCACATACCACCCAATGAGGCATAAGCATCCCTGTAACAATTACCATCTGATCGATTGGATGACAAAAATGCTTCGATACACGCAATACTCCTCAAACATCGAATTTGAACACAGTTTAACAATTTCCCATTGCTCTTCGAATATCCCACCAACTGCTTGATTGAATTTCTCTGAGAAACCAACCGTCCAACCACCTTCGAAGTCGACGTAAACCAAGACATTGCAAAATTGTTTTCTTGGGAACATTCACTAACAATTGAAAGCACTATCAAACTCCTTCATAGACTGCTGGAGCCTAATAAGCGTGAGATTGGTAAATTGTCGAAAAAGTAAGAAAAATTATGATGAAATTGGAATTCAGAAACTGAATTAAGGACAGAGTGTGATGAAGAATCGAAACCTTTGTGATTGATTGTCTAAAAAAATAAAGGACTCAAAGCTGTCAACGTTAATTCAAGCGAAAACGAGAATAGATTGGAGGTATCAACCTGAACATACTGATTCAGACACGAGGGTTCGCTCGACCTTTTGGGTGCTTACGCTAACATTTTTTAATTTTCACTAATAATTTTGGGAAAATGGCACTTTGCACCTCTAAAAAGTATTCACATTCTCAATTTGTACACTAAAAGATTGAGATTCTCACATTATACCCTCAATCAAATTAAAAGTATCAATAAGTTTTATTTTAAGAAAATTTAGTACAAAATTTTTTTTATGTAAAACACTTAAAATTTAATAGTATGCAAATAATTGTGTATAGATATAGTATCAATCGAGCTGAGCTTTGTAAGCTTGAGTCCAAATCTATCGAGTTTGTTTTTCTAAACGAGTCTAAAAAATTGTTCAAACTTGGTTTGTTTAGAAAATAAGTCAAATTTGAGCCTGATCCGAGCTCAAATCGAACCTAAATAACTCAACTATTTTACATTTAAACGAGCCAAATCTTTTTTAGGCTCATTTTTCTAAACGAGCCTAAAAAATGTTCAAACTAAGCTCATTTAGAACACGAGTCGAACTTAAACTGATTCCAAATAACTCGTCTCAATTAACACCCCTAATATAATACAACAAAAAAATATCAAAGAAGACAAAAAAAAATTAATTTTGCCCGACATTGTTAACTTTTTGTCTGATTGAGGGTAGAATCTATAAATTCTAATATTTCAGAGTATAAATTGAGAATTTAAGAATTTTTAGTGTTACCATCCATGCTCTCAATTTGCTGTCTTTCACTTCTATAGTACTCTTCTTCGAAAACTTCTACGAAAGACGAATTCAAAACAGTAAACAAAACGAAACAAAGAGGCCTAACAATATAACTCTGACATCTCCACCTCCTGCAAAAAGCTAATACATTGTGGTGGTGTTTGTTTGACAGGATTAAGGGGGATTAAGTGAGGGATTGGATTAAAATAGTCCTGGGACCCACATATCCCAGCTTTGCCAATGTAAACATGGATGGGATTTTCGTAGTCATTCAAATCCTCGGCCCGTAGTTTTGCACTCCAATATCCCTCTGATCCGGATTGGCCACTTACTTTCCTTTCTCTTCTGGGTTTAGTTTCTAAAATCTCGTCACTTCATCTCCACGTGTGATCGAGGCATAGAGTGACCAAATAGCCCAGGACTTTCGTTCGACAAATATTCTCTCGACTAAGATCGCCTTGACCGGGCTCTTCATCATATACAATGTGCAAATAAAACGCAGCTTATGCAGCCTAGAACCAACAAAACACATGCACTCACCAATCACTAAATTGCCAGACCACAAGCAGCAGCTCAATATGTGACCAAGGCACCTGAGGCATTTTCAGAAGTCATAGATTCCAGGTTTCAGTTTGGTGATCTTGTTAAAATTACCAGACACTAAAAATCAGTGTTTACCACAAAAAATGTACAGCCTGCATGTTACCCGTCCACCATATCACAAATTCAACATACACAATAGGCAATTCCATTGCCAGTAGCTTGTCATAAAGGAGAAGAGAAATGTACTAATCAACCACCACAGCTTCGAAGACAAACTTTATTGAAGCCCTGAAGCACATGCCAATGTGATTTGAGAAATAGCCTCCTCATGCTTTGAAGTCAACTCATCTACTCTTTGCTAATCCATTTGCAACTTCAGTAGGCAGCACCATAATCTTCAATCTTGTTATACTTATTTCAGAAATCCTACATATGATCAAATCCCTCCCCCCCCCCCCCCCTCTTTTTCCCCCCCTCTTCCCACTCTCTCTCGCATGAGTTTTAACATTTTAAAATCACAGAAATAAATCTATTAATATGCCTCAAACATCTCTCTCCATTACTTCCCAGTTTAGGAATATAATGCAGTTCAACTCCAATCACAGTAGTTGCCACCATTGCTTTCAAGTCACCAATCACCACAACAAGGCTCTACTTTTTTGGGGAAACACAATTCTCCCCAACATCCTCTGATTCAGGAAACTTACCAAAAGGAACAACCTGAGAGAGCAATTGAGAGATAAACTGGTGACCATAGAACATAATACACATCACATAATCCACGGATGCTAATTAGTGATATCTAGACATTACTTGATCATTGCTTGAAGAAGCAACTACTGTAGCTTTCATCCTCTTGGTGATGGACATCATACTTGAGTTCTCTTTCTCAGCATCAGCATCGACGAAGTTTTGATCTGACACCTCTGCAAGTTCCAGAAAAGCATATTATGAAGCAACCAAACAAAAAATAAGTACAAAAATATGCCAACACTTTGCCATTCTTACAGTATACTAATCGTGAAAGTGCATTATGAAAAAAAATAAGAAACTGTTGCTAGCATGCAAAGGAAGATGAATATTTCACTGGTAACAAAAAAAAGAAACAGCTGGGATCTACCTGTACTGCTTCCAATTGAATCATGGCCACATAAATGAGATTGAGACCCAGGAAACCGATTTGAAGCACTAGCTAATGCAGGTTTTTTTCGGGAAGCATATGTTTTAACCATGGGTCTGCATCCAGACCTAAAATGCCGAATCCATGGATTTGCTAAAAGAACACCAGGCCCATCTGCCTTGTTTAACTGAGATTCATCTCTTTTGAAATTGATCTTTGCCCAACAGCCATCTCGAAGAACCTTATACTGTCGCAGACAACAAAAATGATAGTGATAATAAAGTCTAAAAGAGTATAGATTACAGTCAAGAAGGCAGCAAACTAAACAGAATAAAAAAGATTTCAGACCTGGCCAGAAGGGACACAGTGACTGGCATGCATTTGCCTGGAGGATTGGGGATCCGATGAGCTGTCTCTTTGTGGGCTCCAACGAAGTAAACCAAAAGAACTGTACAACTGGTCAACAAACGAAGCTTCCATAGATTTGAGATACAAACTATGCTTCTCATCTGTCCATTCAGTAGGCATTGATTCTCTCGCCTGAGATTCCTGAGATTAATGTATCTCAATGAAAAACAGGAATCTTCTTCAAAAAGAAGTTTCATGTTTAGAATAGCCAAGGAGAAACATATCGATATGCATATGTGGTTGGCATCGTAAGCATCATGTCAAAGATAATAGTGACATCAAGAAAGTAGTCATCAGCACATGGAATTGATCCACCACCAAAAAATAAATAAACAAATAAATTGCCCACATTTGCAAGGTTGTTAGCAGTCTAGCAAATAATTCACCACATTTGCAAGGTTGCCAGCGTTCTAACTGTTTCTGCATGTTTTGAAATCTTTTCATTGTACCTTAATTACTTCAAACTCACATCCATTCCAGAAAACAAGGACACAAACAATCAGAACTGCAAAACAAAACAAACAACGACAAAACAGAAGCTGAGAAAAAAGGAAATAAAATTCTTTGTCTTGAGATGTGCACTGGTTTCTCTCATCTCCGCACACAATACACACACACACACACAGAGCAACTGAACCTCTCTGTGGTTTAAATTTGTCATTTCCAAACCTTATCGTCCCAAACAACCGGCAAAGAACTTCGAATTATCAACTTGAACAAATACATTCAAAAAACATTAAAATAATTTCCCCAGATCATCCGTGAACATAACAAAATTAACAAAAATAATGACAAGATTTTAAAAAGCCCTATATCAAACAAATTTTAACAAAACCTATAATCATATCCACACGCACAAACACATATATACACATAATTACATACACAACTTCAAATCCAGATGCTGCTTGACTAAGAAAGAAGATGATAAATTATCCATACCACCAGATTCGACGTCTCTTCCTGTTCATCAGAACGGATTGAATCACCATCGCTGGTCAGCGTCAGCTCCGACGCCATCAAGCCCGTTAGATCCAAAACCCTATGTGGTGGATCAGCACCTTCCATATCTAATGGTGAAATAGTTCCTAAATTTACACAAACTTTCTTCGTTTTCGCTGGATTTAGCGGAGAAAACCCTCACACAGATTTGATTTGGCGGCCTAGTTAGAAGGAAGAGAAAGAGAGATAGAGAGAGGTGGGGACAAAAGAGAAGTGCCAGTTTTAAGAGCTTTTACACGTGGCATACCACTTGACGAACCACGTCAGCGATAAGTTCGTGAGGAGTGACGTGACAAGGACGGGCGAGGTCAGATATTTTTAGGGTGTTGTCCTAAATATCAACGCTTTTTTACAGTGTAATAATGGAAAAAAAAAATATCTTTTTCGTCCTCACTTGCGACTACGTGGCGATGCACTTTTAACCGTACAGATAAAAAAAAGATTTGGATAATTCTTTTGCACAAAAACTATCCAAATTATTTTTTACTCATATTTAAGTATCATGTGATAAATTTATGATAAAAAATTATTAGTAATTTTGATGTTGTCTGTTTGAGGGATCATATAAAAATATATTCAATATTTTAGAAATCAAAATGATACAATTCAAATATTATGGATTAAAATGAGACAAATTTTATACTTTAAAGACCTCCGATGTAATTAATCCTAAAAAAAAAAAAAAATTGACTATGATATTGTCTTTTTCTATGGGTGACGTGACAAAAACTATGTGCTGCTTTATCGGTTTCGGATTTTAGTATGAAACTATGAATGGAGGTTTGTGCTCGGTGATGTTGCACAAATTAATTTACATACCACCTGTCAAATAAAGAGTAATAAATGCAGTAATAAAGTAGAGAGATATTGAGATATAAGTAAGACAATGATTTATAGTGGTTCGATCAACGTAACCTACGTCCACTCTGAATGACTAGGGTCGCGCAAGGTATTTTATTACTTCAAGTGTGTTGGGAGAACAAAGAATTACAAGCTGAGAGAGATAGGAGAGGTGTGCTCGACTGAGTGTGATCTGCCTCCCAAGTGTTGGCGAGACTTACAATTTATAGTCGCCCTCCTAACAGATTGAGGCAATTTATTAGTAACTAAGTGACTAATCTGGTGGAGCTGACAACTTCTTCTCAACGTATGGGCAGTTACGGTGTTCTCTATTAGATTCTGTCAAAGATGACGTGATGGTTGACTCTTTCCAAGGCGGCATGGATGAGACTCTTAGATGACCCTGCACACTCTATTGGTGATGTAGCTCCTCGAACCCTGACGAGCTTGACCGGACGTGGACCCTTTTGGACTGGACTTACGAGAGCTCTCTTAAGTTGGACTCTTAATTTAAACTGAGATTGCAACATGGGTTGGGCCCTTAGGCTTAACCCATCAGTTGGCTTAATTTATTTATTTTTTATTTAATATTTTTGGGAGTGTTTGTGTTAATTTTATGTGTAATTTGATTAATCGTTTCTCCGGTTCAATCAAAATTAGATCATTCACGTCAAAATTAGAATGGTCATAAGGAATAAATCTTTCATAGTCTGGTCTCAAAGAATTATCAAGATTCAGACTTAAGACGTTTGAATTTATAGCTCGTCTTTCTTACTACTTGAACTACTTCTTAGGGTTAATTATCACTCTTCCACCATTGGACTTAAAATTGTAAATTCAAATATCGTCGTCCCTCTTTTTAACAATAGTACTTGACTAAAAAAATAAAATTAAGTATGAATGAATCTAATTTGTTAGTTTAATTTTTTATTGGTTTTGATTTTTATTTAATATTGAAATTAATTATTATTAGTTCAATAATTACACTTTTTTTTGCTTCTCAAAAAATGGTTTAAGGAGATGAATATGATGTGACTATACCAGCTCGTATAAGCTAGAAAAACCCTCAAAAAAAGCTTTAGACCGAGTTGTCCTCCCTAAAGACGACTTGATTCATAATTAGACTCTCCCTCGTTAAACCGTTAGAAGTGACTCAATGATATACTCTTATTAATCAAACTTAGGACATAACTATTACATGCCTCAAATTCGACCCATAATGAGACGTTAAGCACCATTATCAGAAATTTAATCACGTAGTGTCCGTCATTTAAATTTGTGACTAGTATTATATTACTCAAAAATAAACAAGAATGTGTTTTTACCGCATTTAGATCTATTGATCACCATTTACAATATGTAGCCCATCAACTAACGTCTAGGATAAATCTAGGGAAGACTGAAGAGGATTCTTTTTTTTTTTTTTGTTGGGGGGGGGGAGGGAGGGAGGGATGAATCTAGTCAAATTATGTAGTAGGTGTCTTGATCGATATTTTCCAATTTTTGAAAGGTTTTTTCCTCTCCCATTGACTAAAATTGTTATTTGGTCCCCACCAACTGCCTAGTTCAAAAGAAAAGAAAAGAAAAGAAACAAGCATGAGAATGTCATCAAAACAGCTCTCTTTATATGTAATTATGAGATGAAGCCGTGCGAAGGAAAAGCAAAAGCTTGTAAGTTTTATATTATATTGAAAGAATGAATAGAAAATTTGAAAATGGTTTGGAAAAGAGCTCAAAATATTTAATAATTCAAGGGTATATACAAAATGTATGAACTTCGCCCGAAAACCCAACTTCTTTCGAACAAGTGAACTATGATGGACAGAAGTTAGCAGAAGTTTTTGTTGTCGAACTGTTTATTGCAAGAAAACATGTTTTCGTATCATCATACTATGAATCGAAAACACTTCCGTCTGTACATTACCATTTATACATCACAAAATTGGAATGGGGAAAAGTAGTAGTGCTCAAAATTTGTATCAACTCTGTAACTGACCATTCTTCTCCGTTTTTATACCGCAATTTCAACCAGGTGTAGACTGTAGACTCATTGCATTTGCAGATAACACATGTAGAAAGACAGAGAGATAGTGGCTCTGGTAGAAAGGCCAAAGAAAGGGGTTGATAACTCAAGTTTTCTGCTTCTGGCCATCCTCTGTGTCTTGGAGGTCTATGTTGCCTGCAATAGGAGAGGATGATTTGGAGAAATTTCAACAGAACTTTAACAAACAACTTTGACGTGCAAATTGAAGACAAGCCAATTCTTTTTCAACATGGCGCACCTATGTTATTCCTAGACCACCTGTTCCATGTTAATCTAAAAGAAGTGGTAATTCAGAATTGGATACTAGTCTATCACCCAAAATTTTCCATGCAGAGGGAAGTTGCAGCCCATAACTCAACTGATGAGGGAAAGCTGATTAAAAAAAAATGCACAAAAGAGCACAGGCCAGCCCTCTACAAGAGTTCAAAAGAATTGAGCACTTCTCAGGATCGTAAAACTAATGAAACAAAGCCAAAAACCAAAAAAGACTCATGTGAGCTTCTGTGAAAAAAAGTGTGATTATTCCATTGTATTTGCTCTCCAAAAACCTCCCATGAATCCCCTCCCCAATCCATACTTTACAATTGCTACATGAAGCTGTTAGTCAACAAGATATATTTTCATCGTTCAATTTCAAAGAAGAGGCAAATATAAACATGTAGAGCAACTTGTATGATGAATAAGGATACCGTACCAAACAAGGATACCAGAGATGTGGGTTTCGAGGATCCATTTGATTTCATGTCCATACCTGCATGACAAACACTAGAGCCTTAGATGACGAGTATATCTCAGAGTACATAGTAAGATGATCACTTTGAACAAAGGAGAGGTTTGGTTTATACATTATCATCTGCATTCAATTATAAGGACAAAGTACATGTACGCCACAATTTGGTTTGATTTTCAATGGAACAATTTTACGTAGTTCTCAATTGTTTCCAGTAGACAAATAACTAAATGTGCCAACTAAATCCAAGGATTGCATGCTTCAAAGATGTAGAAGATTGCTGTCTTCTTTAAAATTGCCTTTTTTAACCTGAGCCTGCAGTGGATTGAATCAGGATCCCTAGGAGAGTTTTTTTTTTTTAACTGGGATCCCTAGGAGAGTTCACATTCACTAGAAAAATCAGTTCCAACCTTCTTCACATTTACTATAGAACATACTGCATGAATCTGCCATAACTGGAACCATTAATGGGTTTAGGGATTCAACAAAGTACATATATTTCCTCAGAAGGAAGGATAAAATTATCAAGCAAAGTTGGCATTGAGGGTCAATTTATCAAAGATGAAATAAATAATATCAGATAAAATGCTATTCCAAAATATTTTGGGATGGCTACAAAAGTAACTCAGAATTACACAGCAAGAGGTAAGACTGGTGATGCCCTTACAGAATTTCCCAATTTCTCCTATCTAGGCATACCTTGATTTCTTTCCACCCTATGAAATCCCCGCCTGCCTACATTCCTCAAAACTTTTGCTGCACACCCACACTCTTCTTATTCACACATTTCAATCATTTATGCTTTGCACTAATTACTATTGTAATAAGTGTTTATTTATAGTATCTTTCACATTTTCAGTAAAAAATTGAATAATAAATCGAGATGTTTGAACATGGAACAATAAATGAAAACAAGACGCTGCAGAAACAATCAGATTTTAAAGTAGCAGCCCACCTGAAGCTCCAACTGATTTGAGGATATCGGATTTTGTGAAAGTATATCCTATGAAGTTGGCATCTTTTGATGTCAACATCTGCCACATAAACATACCAGACATATTTTGATTCAATTACAACAACTCCAGCGGAAAAAGCTACACAAGAAAAGAAACTAACTCGAAAGTATCAAATATTGTTCCCCTTCATGGTACAATTAAGCAAAATGACAATGATATGCAAATAATTTTTTCTGAGAAAGTGCAATACTTGCTTTTGATAGGGTCTACATTTTAAAATTATGTCACCAAGTCTCAATAAGCTCAGCTCCATAAAGCTCTATCTAAACAAAGGTTTTTATACACCAAGATAGATATCCAAACTACTTGGATACAACAATGTATTGCTCTGTCACAGTTGAGGCATAAACAACCATGTTTTCATATACAGACTTAATCAACAGCCTTTATGGCCTCCTATTCCTTCACAAAGTTCTCCATCTGAAGCCCTATCAGTCTTCTCTCTAAACCATTAAACATGCAAAAAAATTCGCATGTAATACAGTGAAGCGTAGAAACCAAGTTTTCCAACAGTAATGCCAAATTTTCTTCACATAAAAAGTCTACAGTTTATGCCCTCCAATTTGCAGTTTAAATTGCAATAGCACAAAATTCTTCTGTAGAATAAGAACAGTTTCATGAATATCAAGAAATCACAATCCAGCTGGGAATCCCTTAGAAAAGGACATTAAAATGTACATGCCTGAATATACAAACTAGAGAATATAGATTTTATGTCAAATACAATGCCAACAGAATGCGAACTCCACTTCACATATTTAGATCCGATTCTGTCATGTAATTTCTTTAACTACAGAAAACATGAAGCCATTACCTTTCGCCAGGGCCCCACTCTTGGTGCTGTGGATGGTGGATCTTCAACCTGTCAAAGAGTGAACATTAGCACTGTACAAGATAAATTCATTCAAACAATGCAGGGTATGAAATAGCAAAATATTTTGTGCTTGATACGATGTGGAAAACTTTTCATACCAAAGTTTCAATTTTCAATTAAATTTTACAGTTGACATGGACGAGAGGCAAACCTGAAGTTAACAAGGCAAAATCTATGGGTAATAGGAAGAAATAGGTGACGGGGACTAATGCGAGAGAAATGGCTGAAACTGTTTGGTTGCACCCAAACTCTCCATATTTGGAGCACCTAAAAGGGGAAGTAAAAGACCAGGAAAGGATGGGGCCTAGTCACAACGAAAAGAGCATGATGGAATATGAAATGAGATACATATAGAGCTGAATACAACAGAATTGATCATTGTCAAAATCTTGCTTCCAAACATGGAAAAAGTAATCCATCTTGCTTCCAAACATGGAAAAGGTAATCCATCTATAGTCGATGAACTCACTTCAACAAACTTCTCGAAATTCTGAGTGTCCAAGTCTCCATTAACAGTGGGTTTGTAAGCAGCTTCCATTTCATACAGCATGTCCCATTTAATGCTTCTAAACCATGGATGTGCCTGAAGATACATTAACGAGTTAAACCAGAATACCAACTGCCTCAACTTTATAAGGAAATACGTCTTGAATGCATGATTCATTACTTTAAAAACCAGGATATTCTCTGTAATTAAAGTCCAGGACATAATTCCATTGATCTCCATAAGCAAAAGAACAATTATTCTAGACAAGTGGAGTGAGGAATAAACTCGTTACTTCAAGTATATTACCTTTATGTCTTCAACTCCTTTGGTCCCCAACCTTTTTTCAACATCACATAACAAATGACAGATCAGATCCTTCGCCTCATCTGATATTTTTGGCTCCTCAGGGAATTTCAAGCATGTTTTCCAGTTGATTATCTGATACAAAAAATAAGATCATATATCTGGCAAAGATGAGGGATATTGTTCAAGAACTAGAGGAATTGTTTAGTACTAGGGTAAAAAAAATCTTCAAATTTCAATTTCAAATTGAAAACAGAATCAATTTTAAGCCATTTACTTCAATAGTTCCGAAGAAGGCCCATTTTCAGGATAATTGTTGTGAACA
Organism: Ilex aquifolium; assembly: GCA_951799425.1. Classification (NCBI taxonomy): domain Eukaryota; kingdom Viridiplantae; phylum Streptophyta; class Magnoliopsida; order Aquifoliales; family Aquifoliaceae; genus Ilex; species Ilex aquifolium. Next base: position 5,045,302 of record OX637406.1, read on the forward strand.
ATTACATAAGTACTCTGTCAAACCAATTTTTGACATCATTCTGATGTTTCCATTTCTGAAAAGCAAAGTCTTCATATCTACCAAAAATATGCCTAGAACTAAAAGTACAGGAATACCTTACGGCATGTCATTCTAGGATCATCAGAACAAAAGGGAGGATAGCCTATGAGCATCTCAAACATGATTGCCCCCAATGACCACCAGTCACACTCTACTCCATATCCTTTTTTCAACAACACCTCAGGTGCCATATAATCAAGTGTTCCAACTGTAGAATATGCCTGCAAAACATAACTGTACATTGATGACTCACAACAGCAAGCATGACTACCAAAAATTTAAGAACTGAAAGAATGAAACAAATGGGGAATGAGGAAAGAGTACCAAGGCACGGCGGTTACGTTTCCATTGTTGTAATTGTTCCTTTGGCATCAACCAAGGAGATCTATCGCAGCTAGAATGCCCTTCACTGTCACTTATGGGTTCCTGTGTTGTAAAATCTTCCTCTTCCAGGAGTATTGATGTATATTTATTATCCAGGGGCTTACACAAGCCAAAATCAGAAAGTTTTAGATGGCCATTTTTGTCCAGTATCAGGTTATCTGGTTTTATATCCCTGCACCAAGAATAACTTTAGAGTAAACTTCACATTTCATTGTATGAACATATGTAAACATACGTCCACTAGAGCATGCATGCATACACCAGAACTACAACTAAAACTTGATTCCAACACTCTAACATAATGCAGAAGCAAATTATATCTACACCTGCTTGATCTTAACTCTTAAGGACAGGATAGAGGTAGAATGATTCTGTGGTGGGCAGTCTAAGTGGGAGAATGGGACAAGTATGGAAACTGATAAAAGAACAAGGGAACGAAAGCAATATCAATCATGGTGGAAAAATTACCACTATGCTATGGTATCCAGATAGCCTCTTACAAAGAAGGAAAGGAAAGATTACATGGAAAGCTGCATTTCATCTCAACTGTCATATCAAAGCTGAGAGGGAAGCAATTTGCTTAGCAGGGCGCAAGCGCCTGGCAAAGGCAAATCTAGCAATACATTCAGTATCTAAAGTGACCTCGTGCCAAGACAAACCAAAATGGCTATGCCAGGAATTGTCATGTAGGACAAGCAGCAGTTCGAGCCCATGCCTACTTTCAAAACTGGCCTCCTAGGGAGGCTGGAAAGGTTCAGCTAGAATTACCACCAGCATTCAAAGCTGTATTTCATAGAGACAACCAAGCAAGGATGGACTGACTATGTTAAGCTACAAATTAACAATGAGAAATAGACAAAAGTACAAGCTAATTAGATCATTATGGACTGTTGCCAAAACTCTTTTGATTGCCTTCACTGCCATATGAAGCACTGGTTGTTTGCATGTTTCTGTTCAAACAGTATGAAATCATCGGAACACCATTATGCAAAGCATAAACATATCATTCATCATTATGATACCTATGTACATAGTTGTGCTGGTGAATTGAATGAATAGCAAGAATACTTTCTGCTATGTAGAATCGTGCAATATCTTCAGAAAGGACATCCTCCCTCATCAATAAGGTCATAATGTCACCGCCGGGTAAATACTCCATGATAAGGTATAAGCAATCAGAATCCTGGAAAGAATAGAAGAGTTTCACTATGCACCGACTATCAACCTCCACAAGCAAATTCCTCTCAGATCGGACATGCTCAACCTAAGAATAAAGTAAACCAATCAATATGTATCAGGAGCAAAAAGTACATTCAAGTTAACCACATAAATTAAATGATCATCTAGATCAATTCTCAAAGCATATTTAAAACTTCTATAATAGCTCAGAAAAAGGTTTAAAAACATTAAAAAAAAAGCTTCCACATTTATGGACTTCCATCAATACAAAAAAACATGTGTGAAGGTCTATTATCATTTTGCTGGTCATCACCTGTCCACGGCTAAGCATCTCTGATTTCTTTAATTTCTTCATGGCAAAAATTTCTCCTGTACTTTTCGCACGACAAAGCCTAACCTGCATTACTTACCAAGGTCATGAATGAAGTCATGTTATTAATCATACATATAATTTCGTTTTTCTTGAAGCATGTGGCTTTATAGAAAACTAAAATGAGATAGGGAAGGATTCAAGCAAGCATATTTACTGCAAAAAAAGGCATGGAAAGAAAGATTTTGACAAAGTATATTGCTCTACACAAGAACAAATTATAACCAAGTGCTTTGATGTATCAGGCAGAGATAAGTTAGATTGACTCATCAGCCAAACTGATTCCCATTCCAGTATTGATTTTTGGCGAAATATAGACCCTTTTTTCATTTAAGGCCATAATCAATTTTATTTCTCTTAATCCTCCCCCCAACTTTGAACACTATTCAAATGTTCCCCTTTGGTTAGCTTCTGTCTCATTTATTAACGAAAGTGCCTCAATGAGAGGCATGAAACTGGTAAATGAGAAAATTTTCTCCTGCTATGATTGCACTGCTCTCTCTCTTTTTTCTCTCTCTCTTTGTGAAACAGTCCCTCATTAGCCCCTACATCCACCTCACTTCAACCCTACTGGGCTCCAACCTCTACCACAGTCCCCAACTATCAATATTCCCACTCACTGATCATAGATAATCATCCTGTAGTCACAGCAACACTGCCATGACAACCACTGCCATATTAACAATCATTGTCACCAACATTCTTAATGGATGTAACCATGGACTGCAAATCAAAGACGTTAGTTTTGGACCCACTCACCAAATTATTGGAATTCTTGAAGTTTTTCCCAACCCCAACAATTTCTGTTTCCCTGTCTCTATCTAGAAACATACACTTATGTATGCACGCGCACACAACCTGATTCACATCACACACACCCGATCTATCTCTCTCTCTCTCCCTCTCTTTTTTTTTTTTTTTGTGTGTGTGTGTGAGTGTGTGTGTATATGACAGAATGGCATATACACAAGAATTGGTCTGTTGTGGAACTTGTGGTTGTTGTTGTTGTTGTTGTTGTTGTTGTTGTTGTTGGTTTAACAACTGGGGGAGGGGTGGGGGGGAAGATGGGTGATTTTAAGGGGATGGTGGATTTCCAGCGGCAGGCAGATGGGTGGTACTGTGGTAGAGGAGGGGGGTTTAGATATGGTTGGTGTTGGGGAGGGTGGGATTGCATTGAGGTGTGGGGGTTGCAAATAGGTGGTGTAAGAGGGGAGGGTGGGTTTGCGGAGGGAAGCACTGGATAGCTGCTGTGGGGCATTATTGGTGGTGAGAGCAGGGGTTCAAATGGTGGAGGTGGGGTTGGTGGAGAGAGGAGAGAGCCATTGTATTAGTCTTGTAGCAAATTTCCCCATTAACCCCTCAGGCCTCTTACATTAGGCACTTCGGTAGATCAATGAGGTGGAATCAAACAAAAGGGCAACATAGGAACAATGTTGAAAGTTATACATAAAATTAAGAAAAAGTTATTTTGCATTGTAATTCAAACAAGGGACTACATGCAGGGGCCGCATCGTAGTTACTCTTGAGTTTCTGAACTCAGTGATTCATGTTTTCAATAACAACTCACAAATTAACTAAAAACTATACAAGAACCCAACCCTTATATTGACTTCGAACTTGCATCATCAATTTAATCAAGAAACATTTTATGAAGATCCAAAACAGAAAGTCATAAGTTAAACTATGTCATTACTCCTTTCAGTAATGGGTATTCGCTACAACATTGCAGCTCGGTCCTGAAGTAAATTGGCCAATCCGAAGTTGAAAATAGCAATGAAGAAAAAAAATTTAAACCACTATCGATATGCCTAAATGATAATTGTTGATATACCTCACCAAATGCGCCTTTGCCAATGACAGTCAATTGCTCAAAGTCATCAATTCCAACTTTATGCCTCTGCAATCTCATAAATTCCGTCTCTCTGCGTGCCAAATTCCTCAGCATCTCCTCCTGTTCCTCACTCGATACTTGCGCCTCTTGCGCCTTCCTTTGCACTGCTCGACGCCTAAATCCAAAAGCAAATCACCACAAAGAATCGCACCCTTACATATCAACACAAATTTATACCAATGCACTACATAATATGCGTATGAACACATATGTACCTTTCCATACGATCTTGCATGCCTTGGTAATAGTTCTTGTAATGATTCTCAATCAACTGCTTTGCAGCCGCGGCTTTCTGTCTGGTGACCGGCGACGAAACAGAGACGTCGGGCTCCAAATTCAACAACCGATCGGGCTTCATGTTCAGAGTCCCCAACCTCACGGTTCCATCACCTCCTTCCATTGTCTACGATCCCAAATCTGATATTAGATCCAGAAAAAAAAACACTCCAGATTAACAAAAAACAATTCGTAGGGTCTCAATTCTAATACATATTGAATTGGAAAATGTGCGTTCGGATCCAGAAAGAACTCTTGAAAGTCATGAAGTTTGGGGATTTCGAGGCAAATGAAGAAGTAGTACCTGTACGGATGCACCTGATTTTAGAGCTGGGTTGTTGTTAGGAGTCCCAATGAGAGGTCAAAGGTGCTTTTGTAGTCGTGTGCGTCGGTGAAGGGAGAGAGAGAGAGAGAGAGAGAGAGAGAGAGAGAGAGAGAGGGGTTTGGTGAGCAATGAACTGTCATTGAAACAGTAGTGAGCAGGAGAGGTTTGGGTGGAATGAGGGGTGTGATTTATTGGATTTGTTGTGAGCTTTCGGCTGGCAGTTTATGGGGAATGGAGTAAGACAGACGCCATCGTTTTGCTCGCTAACTGGAAGCTTCCAAGGAATTTATTTGATAAGCGACTTTTAGAGAGAGAGAGAGAGGGGGAGCGGGGAGGGGGAGTCTACCGAGTCAGCAACTCCATGGCGTCGGCGGTAAAGCAATGTACAGGCTGCTCTGGAGCGTGGATTTCACGCTTTACTTTGATATTTCTAGGACGAATTGCACTTTGTACCTCAAATAATTTAAGTATTATTATTTTATCATCGGCAAGATTAAATTTTTTATACGGTGAATTACATTTCATCCCTTAAATACCAAATTTTCAATATTGTACACTTAATGTATCAAAAATATTGCAATGTAACATTTTTGTTAGCTTTCTATTAATTTTACCGTCACTATCAATGATTACCTTTTGACGAAAAAAATAATAGAAACTAACAGAAATGCCACAACTGTAATATCAAAAATACTTTACGAGTGCAATATAAAAAATTTAATGGTTAAGAGTGCAAAATAAAATTTTTAAAATCTTTTAGATTGTAAAATACAAAAAACCCTTTTTTATATTACATTCTTAGGTCACTTTTGGACGACGATAATGTTGATTTGGAATGAGATACTCATTCATTCAATAGTTAATAATTCAGCAATCTAACTCGAGAATAAGATTTCTACTGTAATCTAATAATTGTGGGTATTATTAACCCATGACCAATGGCAGTAATTTCATACCTACGAGTATTTTATAAAAGAAATAAAAATCTCAAAATGAACCTCATTATTAAAATTAACTTTATTTTAAAAATTAAGTTCTCCTCCTAAAATCAATTTTTTTTTTAAATTAAGTTCTTTTTTAAAATAGTTTGACAATGACATTAATTCTCACACTAAATTATTGATAATAACCAAATACTAAATATAATATTACTATGATAAATTAAAACCCGGATATCTTATTATTAGGAATGAGATACCCATTCCGTTATTTATTCTGTCAATATCAATGGGGTGATTTTTGACTGATAAACAATGAAAGTTAACCAAAAAGTCATATTACAGCACCTTTAATGAGAATATAAAATAAAAAATATTTTGAAAGTACAAAATATATATTTTTTAATTGCCGGGATATAAAGTGTGGCTCTCCCATATATCTATTCTGCTTATTTATGATATTTTTACACTCGATATCGATTCACTTTGTTTGGTAAAAAATAATTATGTTTGTCGTGGTGGCGCTGACACAATGGCGGTGGTGGCAGAATGGTAGTGGTGGCGCTGACACAATGGTGGTGGTGGTAGATGGTGTGGATATTTGAAAAGTCAAGAGTGTAAAATACAATTGAGGGTATGTTTGTCTATTACGAGAAATTTATAAAATCCTTATTGACTAAGATTTTCAATATTTAGTGATAATTAGGTGGTTTACTACTTAAAATTTTAACCTATTTTTAAGAAGTTCTTAAAATATTATGTAATATAAATTTTAAGTTATCAAATGGGTTTAATTTATTAAATACTTAAAATATTTAATTTTAAGATTTAAATGATATTATCAAACAACCCATAAAACCTATGCTTATTAGGTTTTATGGATATCTATAAAACAATTACGAAAAGTGTGCAATTAGCCAGCTTTCTACGTTATAGAGTAACATTGATGACAATGTTTTGGTGGCATATTCTTTGTTCTTGTCAAACGTTGCCTTGCTATAATATTCTTGGAGAGTACGATGAGACAAGGGAATTTTTAACTTTTGACATAGGCCACTGCTCATCCAATGCCCAAATCATTATAAATCCTCTGTACTTTCATCTCTTTTTGTCATGTATTGTGGGTAGATGTGATGAAAAGCAAACATAGCATGTGTTTTGAAATTTTGGCCTTATCACTCCCAGTCAATTCATTTTTAGCTTTGAAAGGATTTACAACAACTGCGCATGATTAAATTATTTAATGAGAAAAATAAGTGTTAATAATCACGTGACGAATAGTGAAGTACTAATAGGCAGAGTACCTCTACTCGAGCAATGGTTCGACCAACCGAACTATGTTTCGGCTAATCATACAAGTTCGGGACCTAGTCGAGCGAATGACGAAGCTGTCCGGTCAACAATGGAACCGAGGAGTGGGTGAAATCTAGGAAATAACTAACAACTGGTGTTTATTAGAAACACAACATCCACCAAGGATGAGACCGACCCAAGGGATAGCTAGACTATTCCGAGTAATTAGAGGCGGTGTAAAATCGATAAGGAAGTTGTTTAAATCATAGGCGAGCATTATAAACGTGGCCTAAATAATAGGCGAATCATAAAGGAAGCCTGAAAAAGTTCAGCACAAATTAAGAAAAAATTAGCTAAAGAATAGGTGTGCCACCTCATACAGCCGAAACCCTAGACGGGGGAAAAGAGCACTATAAATAACGTTTAAATCTAAGGTACGCATTTATTTCCTTATAATTTATTTGTTTATTCTCATAACCCTAATTGAATTAAGTATTAGAGTGCCTTCGGTCGATCAATTCCCGATTTTTTGACAGTTTATCCAAAATTAAGTATTAGAGTGCATTCGATCCAAAAATTTTATTGCAATAATTTAGGCCTATAATCCAATCAATAACATTAAAAACTTAGAAATTAAAAAAATACTCAAAAGTCAACGCATATTTTTCCCACCCACCCACCCTCTCTCTCTCTCTCTCTCTCTCTCTCTCTCTCTCTCTGTGTGGTAAAAAAGAAAAAAAAAATTGAAATTAAACACTCTCTCCCTCTCTGTGGTAAGAAATAAAAACAAAAGTTGAAATCTCTTTCTCGACAATATTAACACATTCTTTTTTTGTCTCCCTCTTACATAGAAAATTAAAAATAAATTAATTTTAAAAAAAATAATACTAAAAATAAAAAGGCTTCCATTTAATATTTTCGTTTTAGGCCTCAAATTGAATTGAGCCGCAAAGGCAGTAGACATGAAAGAATCGTCCAATTTCGTAACCATTTTGCATTAAACGCTCGATCAAATTGAATCCAAAACTTTTGATTCATGTCAAATTTCGAACTGTGTAATTTAGTTCATCACAACTCTCATCCAACAACTAAGATTATGTATTAGTCAGATATTTGATTGGATCCAATACTCGTGTACCCTATTTAGTCAATTTTGGATCGAACTTTCTCATCATAGGATTAGGTCATAGGATTAGATTGCTCACGAGCCTTGTGTGTTAGATGAATTAGGCCACAAGGAATTGAAGATATTTCTATTTCTATTTCTATTTCTATTTCTATTTAAGTTTATAAAGTTAAAATGAGACTAGGATAGTGATGCAATAGAAATCTCAATGGTTAGCCAATGGAGATAAGGAGGAACTATAAATTCAGATATTCTGAGTTCGAAATATAACAACCCCTTAAGACTAAGTTATAAGATATTTTATCTTTCATGAATTCCCTAGTCTCGCACGTGGATGACCTATCTATGACTGGACAGAAAAATAGATTAATCGAAGTGTACATAAATTGACTCAAATACATTCAACCATGATATCAAAAAAAAAGTGATTCAATTGAAACATGCGAGTCAGGATAGAGGCGCATAGAAAAAAAGTGATGCAATTTAGTACATCCATCCTTTTTTTTGGATGACGAGAAAAATCTCTGATCTGTCCTTGGCGAGATAGATGCAACTTAGTCGCTCAGAGTCGTGAGGCCGAATAGAACAGAGAACAAACCCGTGTACACAAACCGGTTCATCAACACATACACCAGTTAAATCAAGACTTTCATTTCAGTGGAGATTCGAATCTATATCAGAGACTTGAATACGATTCGTTCAAACAATTGAAATCCATCTTACCAATCAACTACGTTTTTTACCGCCCAAAAAACTTAAATCATTGATATCATAAAACCTAAGTCTTTACAAAAACAATGAATACTGTTATATCAAAGGCTCGTTAGTGCGTGTCCATCCTTATGGTGTCACATTTATGCGATTTATTCATGGTACCTTGTCCGGCAGGATCACGTGAGGCGAAAGTCACGAATGGTGAGCCACGAGGATCATGGACCATGCACTACTGCCATATTAAGGTGCACCTAACATGACTTGCTTATTACCTTCCGTAACATGACTTGCTTATTCATGGCTGCATCACATACATTTTCATGGAGGTGGGCCCTCCTTGATTTTAAAGTCCATTAAATGTTGGGACCTGACAATAAGGTTTAGATTTTTTTTTTTTTTTGGGTACTGCTACATGTTGGGCAATATTTTATGAGTGAGTGATCTTAATATGATGTGTGCTAGTAGAAGAAAGGGAAATTTGGAGGCCGGTCCTCCTATATGGACTTGTTTGGACTTAAATCCGTCAAGGAAACTTAATTGTTATGAAGTCCGTTTTTTGTCAGTTTTACCATACTATCCCTTCCTTTTAGAAGTGAAATAAAATTAAAAATTAAAAATTCTTAAATTTTAGGAGTTTGACTAACATTAAAATATTTTTTCTCTCATATCTATCTATATCCATATATAGATTAAGAGTTTGACTAACATTAAAATTTTCTCTCTCTCTTATCTATCTATATCCATATATAGATTAGGTGTGTGTATATCTATATAATAAAGTAGCTTACAATTCAAATCTCAAAAAATAAACAAAATGACTTTTGCTTTTCGCGATTGAGATCGCTTTAAATTTTACTTTAAAGTTAATCCGACGGCTAATATTAACACTCCAAATTTCATAGGAAAAATAGACCCCTAAGGGTGTGTTTGGAGTAATTTTTTAAAAGTACTTCTACAAATTATTTTTCATAACTACTTTAAAAAAAATAATAGTGTTTGAAACCGTCCCACCACTACCTCTACCACCACCACCCCCAAAACCACCACCGTCACCGCCGCCCCTACCACCGCCGTCGCCACCACCATCGCCACCACCACTATCGTCGCCACTGCCACCGTCGCCGCCATCACCGCCATCGTCGTCGCCACCACCACTGCCACCATCGTCGTCACCACTACCACCACCACCGTCACCACCACCACCACCGTCACCGCCACCACCACCATCGTGGTCATTACCACCCACCACAACCATCACCGTCTCCTACCACTACCACCTATCACCTTCACTACAACCGATGCTTAAATTCATTTATCTCTCATGTATGTTTGTGATTTAAAGGATATGAATACAAATATGTTTATTGTTTACCATTTTTTATTACTCTGTGTCTTCAGGCACAGACAATAACTATATCTATATAATAAAGTAGAACGAATTTGAATTTTGGAGACAAAGAGTGGTCTAGATCGTTTCGTGACCAAAAAAAGCATCATCTAATGGACGACGTTATCCCAAACTGTCTCAAGCTATTGACGTCTCAGATCGTTTTGATCCGACGTACTACATTAACTCTTTGAAATATTTTTGCTGCTCAAAATTTATAGTTTCCAAAATTGATATTCCAAAATTTAATTCCCCCAAATCTTTTCCTTAAATCAAGCAAATCTCTTTCTCTCATTCCTCAATATCTCTCTCTCTCTCACGCTCAATTCACGCAAAAAGAATTAATTTTTCACAATATTTTCCTCTGTATCTCACGAAAATATCACGAAAATATTAGATAGTGTCTGATTCAAGCAAATTCTACATCTCTCAGTAGATAAATAGTATATATCACAGACAGAGATAATATATGACGAAAATATTCTTCTTTATCTCTCTCTGAAGGAAAATTATGTAATAAATATTAGATAGGTAGTATATATCACGAAAATATTCTTCTGTATCTCTCTCTTTCATTCAAGCAATACTACAAACACGAATCATATAAATTCAATAGTCAATTTTATTTTTTCCATAATCAATAAGAAAAAGATTAACTTGGAAAAAATCTAATTTAACAAAGAAAATATGCTTAACATGTAAAATATACAAGATTAAATTCAAGTTATTGGGCAACTCAGATATCAAAAGATATATTAAAGAAAATAAACTTAACATTTAAAATATACAAGATTAAATTCATATACAAACACGAATCATACAAATTCAATATTTAGTAAACAACACAAAGCAACAATATTTACTAAATAATCCAAATCTAAATACTCGAGAAAAATGATACAAAATTACAAACGAGAGAAACGATACAAAATTATAAGCAAGACTATGAACACGAATCATACAAATTCAATATTTAGTGAACAACACGAAACAACAATCTTTATTAAATAATCCAATACTAAATAACGTTTAGTTTAAGAAAATATAATAAGAATATAAATAACTGAGAATAATGATATAAAATTAAAAGCACTACTATAAACTCGAATCATACAAATTCAATAGTCAATTTTGTTTTTTCCATAATCAATAAAAAAAAGCAAAACTTACAAAAAAATCTAATTTAACAAAGAAAATATGCTTAACATATAAAATATACAAGATTAAATTCAAGTTATTGGGCAACTCAGATATCAAGAGATATATTAGAGAAAATAAGCTTAACATTTAAAATGTTCAAGATTAAATTCATATACAAACACGAATCATACAAATTCAATATTTAGTGAACAATACAAAGTAACAATATTTACTAAATAATCCAAATCTAAATACTCGAGAAAAATGATACAAAATTACAAATGAGAGAAACGATACAAATTATAAGTAAGACTATGAACACGAATCATACAAATTCAATATTTAGTGAACAACACGAAGCAACAATCTTTATTAAATAATCTAATACTAAATAACGTTTAGTTTAAGAAAATATACTAAGAATATAAATAACGGAAAAGAATGATATAAAATTAAAAGCACTACTATAAACTCGAATCATACAAATTCAATAATCATGTCGTATCTTTTGGAAGTCGGTTGAATTTCTGATAGTTATATTTGGTCATTTGACAACATCTGCAGACTTAGTTTATTTGTAAGAGTATTGTTTTAATTTTCATTCTATTAGTTATGAATTTTGTTATTATTTAGATAAAGTTAATTATGAATGTTAAAATCGTGGATTTTGAATAAAAAACATAACATTGAATATTGTCAACTAATATATTTTTTCAGATGTTTGAATTATTATGTTTCAGTAGTTATAACATAATTTTTGTGGCGTAACAATTTAATGTGGAAATATATCCTATGCATGTAGGTTGATGTTATAAAAAATATTAGCGAACTCATTTTGTTCGTCGTTTACTACAATGTTATATTTTACTTTACATTTATGTATGAACAAATATTTGTAACTAATTTACGAGTAACACCGTGTCTTCAGGCACGGGCAATTGCTAGTATATATATATAGTAACATTAAAAATAAAAAATAGTAACATTCAAATACAAAAAAAAAAAAAAAATCATTTGCACATAAAAATTAATACATTTAAACACAAAAAAATAGTAACATTTAAACATAAAAAAAATTGAAACATTCAATATTAATATTTTTAAAAAATAACAACAGTAACATGTTCAACAAAAATATTAACATGTTCAACAAAAATAGTAACATGCTTAACAAAAACTGTAACATACTTAACAATAATTATTTCTCTCAAATTCAAACGCAAAAAATAGTACCATTCAAACACAAAAAATAGTAATATTCAAAAACAAAACAAATAGTAATATTGAATATTAATATTTAGTAAAATAATAGTAGTAACATGCTCAACAAAAACAATAACATACTTAAAATAATAGTAACATGAACAGTAACATACTCAACAAAAGCAGTAACATGAACAGTAACATAATAAAAAAAATAGTAACATGAATTTGAATATATATATATATCATATTCAATTATTCCAGTGTCTTTGCTAAGTGCTTCTCTTACCTTATGGGCAAAAAGATTTGGTAAGCCATTAACAAATTTTTCCTTCCAGAATGCTTTTTGGCAGTCTTACCACAGACGTAGTAAGAAATCTTTTGCCCAACCTGAAACTTCTAGTCGTCCCAGTAGGAAGCCTAGAAAGCCTTATAAGCGTAACACTTATAAGAAAAAATCAGGAGGGAAAGGGAAAGCTCAAGATGATATGAAATGTTTTAACTGTGGAAAGTCAGGCCAGTTAAAAAACAAGTTAAAAGGTTAAATTTAGCCCCAGAAGACGAAGAAGAAATTCTTAAAATCTTTAGGCTAAATAACCCTGTTTCAGATGAAGAAGAATCAGATAGCTCAGAAAGCCATAAAGATTCTTCAGACTATCATTCAGCCTCTGATAATCCTAGTGAACCTAACATTAAATTAGGTTGCATGTGCCCCAAAAAGGTTAGGGTTATCACTAAACAATCTGAAGAACACATCCTAATTGATCTAATCTCCAAGATAGAAGATCCAGATCTTAAGGATAAATATGTTAAGCAACTTAGGAATTTGTTTGTTAAGAAAGATAATAAACAACTTGTTCCTGAAAAACAACTTATTAGTTTTAACAAAACTATGGAAAGATTTAGTAAGGAAAAGAAGAAAGAAGTCACCTTACAAGATCTCCAGAGTGAAGTTAATAAATTAAAAGTTGAAATAAAAGATCTAAAAGCTCAAGATAAGAAATTTGCAGAAGCTTTAAGTCTTTTACAAATAGGAAATGATTTAGATAAATCAAAGGACTCAGATCTTGAAGAACAGTCTGAATCTGAAAACTTAGTTAATCCATTTAGTCATAATAGAGAATGTTCTCAAGGAGTGCCAGTAACCTCCACCTCTTTTGTGGAAAATTTTGGTTTAAGGAACCTGCCATTTCGCGATGGATGCTCACAAACTGATGATAAAAGGATTAATCTAATTAATCATCTTACTGTCCAAAAATGGTATGTTGAAGTTAAAATCGTTATTTCTGATGATTTTGTTCTTAATACCATTGCCCTTATTGATACTGGTGCAGACGTAAACTGTATCCAAGAAGGGATAATTCCAACTAAATTCTATGAAAAAACATTGGAAAGAATTAGTTCGGCCAATGGCAGTAGAATGAAGGTTAAGTATAAATTACCAAAGGTGCATGTTTGTCAAGATGATGTATGTTTTAAAACATCATTCATACTTGTAAAAGACATGACTGACTTAGTCATTCTTGGTTTACCATTTGTATACTTATTGTATCATTTTACATCAGGTACAGATGGATTAACAACCAAGCCTTTTGGTCAAACTGTAGTTTATAAAAAAAATTTCAATCTCCAAGTCCCTTAATGTTATCAACAGAAAAATTAACCAAATGAAATTTCTACAAGAAGAAATTAATCACCTTAGAATTAATGAACAATTAACCAACCCAATCTTAATGCAAAAGATTGACAGGTTTAAAGAAAAACTGGAAGCAGAAGTTTGTTCTACCCTTCCCACAGCTTTCTGGCATAGGAAGAAGCACATGGTAAGACTTCCGTATATTAAAGGGTTTAGTGAGGCAAATATCTCCACTAAGTCTAGACCTATTCAGATGAGCCATGAAGTAATGGAAATTTGCAAGAAAGAGATTTATGAATTACTTAAAAATGGCATCATTCGGAATAACAAATCTCCTTGGTCATGTCCAGCTTTCTATGTCATAAAAAATGCAAAATTAGAAAGAGGAGTCCCAATGTTAGTAATCAATTATAAACCATTAAATGCTGTTTTGGAATGGATCAGGTACCCAATTCCAAATAAACAGGATTTAATTAAAAGATTCAGTAAGTCTATTATATTTTCGAAATTTGATCTCAAAAGTGGTTATTGGCAGATTCAAATCCATCTAGAAGATAGGTATAAAACTGCCTTTGTAACTCTTTTTGGTCATTATGAATGGAATGTAATGACATTTGGATTAAAGAATGCTCCTAGTGAATTCCAGAACATAATGAATGAAATTTTTAATTGTATTAGTCATTTTTCTATTGTCTATATAGATGATATTCTCATCTTCTCCAGGTCAATAGAAGAACATTGAAAACATCTTAATGCCTTTGTAGAGATAGTCAAGCAAAATGGTCTTGTCATCTCTGCTCCTAAGATTAAGTTATTCCAAACCTCAATAAGGTTTCTTGGATATAACATCCAGCAGTCTACTATTGTTCCTATCAGTAGATCTATCCAATTTGCTGATAAGTTCCCTGATGAGATTACTGATAAAACTCAATTACAAAGGTTTTTAGGTTCCCTAAATTATGTTTCTGACTTTTATCAGGATCTTAGGAAAACCGTTAAGCCTCTGTATGACAGACTCAAATGAAATCCTTCTCCTTGGACTTCTGTCCATACTTCTATTGTTAAACAGGTCAAACAGTTCATCAAAACCTTGCCCTGTCTTGGAATACCGTCTGTTGATTCCTTTAAAATCATTCAGAATGATGCCTCCGATGTTGGCTACGGTGGTATCCTCCTTCAGAAAGAATCATCACTCCAACTTACTTTGGATTCATTATACTCATGTTCTTCTTCATTTACTATATTCGGTATAGTACTAGATGAAGATCTAGATGAGCTAGCTCTAGAGTTAGATCTGAATAATCTACTCATGTTTAAATCAAATTATTTTAAAGCAATTGCGGCTGTTTGGGCTGACAATTGATATATTAAATCAGAAATTTCTAATTCGTGTCGAATGTAAATCAGCAAAACATGTTTTAGAAAAAGATGTTCAAAATATTGCTAATAAGCAAATTTTTGCCAGATGGCAATCTATTTTGAGTATTTTCGATTTTGACATCGAATATATTAAATGCAGTAATAACTGTATTCCTGATTTCCTAACCCGTGAATTTCTACAGGAACCTCATGACGGACATGAACAAAAATAACCCCGGTTCCTCTTCCAAACCCGGGAGGGATACTATATATATATATAAGAGAGAGAGAGAGAGAGAGAGAGAGAGAGAGAGAGAGAGAGAGAGAGAGAGAGAGAGAGAAGGAGAGAGATAGCTTTGAATTTGAATTTTAAATTTATGATGGAGATTTTATATATATAGAGAGAGAGATTTGAATTTGATATATATATATATATATTTGAATTTGAATTTTAAATTTATGATGGAGATTTTATTGGCATATTTTAATTGACCTTGAATTAAGGGATAACAATTTCTAAAATAGGAAATTAATTTAACTTCCTTTCAAGGAAGGGTATTTTTGAGATAAAAAAAAAAAAGTGGACTTAAGTCATTACATATAATTTTAAATATGGACTTAGCCCCTTATAAGTTTTCTTGTAGGACTTATCTCCAAACAAGTACATATAGGGGGACTCACTTCCAATTTTCACTAGAAGAAATTGTGTTATGTTGGTATATTCAACAGACTAATGTTATTTTGATATAATCACTTCATTTAATGATTTATGATTATTTGATTGATAGTGGGTATTAATATACTTTTGAACCTATTATCAACTTAATGGTAGTGATAGATTAAAGCAATAGATTATGCCTGCAAATTAGGTGCAAATAGTATTTTTGATAGTAGCATATAGTAATTCCAATGGGTAGTTCAAGTGATAATAGGGAGGAGTTGTAAACGCAAAACGTCCTGAATTTGAATCTTGACAATTTCTTGGGACCAGACCTTCTGAATATCCTAGTTCTGGCGTGGATGACATGCCTTTGATCGAACCGGAGAAAAAATTTATTGAGATGCACGTAAGCTGACTCAAACACCCTTGACCATTAAACCCAGAAAAATTGTGTTAGTTCGTGTTAATTCTCAAGTAGTGGAGAAAGCGAAATCTTAATATTTTAGTGGTTATAAGAGTTAGCGGAGATATTGATATGTTCAAGGCAGGAGTTATAATTGGAATCTATATAAATAGCGAATAATATTATTTAAGTATAACTTGTTGACTTAATCAAACAATATACTTAGGGTGATAGTGTGTCCTAATTCATATCAGGGTTCGCTGTTAATCTAATAATGATGATTTATTATGTCAATAAATTAGATTAATAAATTAGGTTTAAGTAATACTGTTCATAACTAACACATATAAAGTAGTGTAAGAAATAAGAGTCAAGAGTCTATCTCAAATGTGATTGTAATATCCTTTAAGTGAAAATTAGTTTATATTTGAGTGTTAACCTATTCTACTTATTTCTGTTTTATTTCTAATCCTTCGAGCAACTCCAAGGGAGAGTGGCATTAAGAGTGATAACTCCATAACTATCAAAATGTCACTCCAAATTCAAAATTTTTCACTTCAAGAGGGGTGGCATCAAGGGTTAAAAATGACAACAATACTTTTAGGGTGACAATTTTGGCAACTCTGGTGAGAGAAAGGGAGAGGTTGCAAATGGGTTGATGAATATAGATCCGTTAAATTGCTGAATGATCTAACGATGAATATAGATCCAACGATTCATATAGATTGATGAATGAAAATATGAAAATGACACCCTATTTTGACACCTGTCATTGAAGCAGATTTATAATTCAGGAATGCTAAAACACTGTTCAAGGTTACAAATGAGTTATTTGGCACTCCAAAATGATAACTCCCTTTGGAGTTGCTCTTACGCCTATTTTCTCACCAATATAATATTGGAATAATTCCAACCCTACTTGCTACTGTATCGAGTTCACCAATGAATGCCAACAGAAATGTCCGATACTAAATTCGTATAGTCGGTATTATAATTTATTTGGAACAACGCTAGGAATCTCAAATTGTATCCCAAATAATTCTTTCTGGTTTAATTGACAACTTGATTTCATGATACAAACTGATAAGACATCATAGAAACACATATATACATAACCAATCCTCTGTTCTTGAGTTGGGTGGTGAAAAAAAAAAAAATATTAATCAAATGTCATGATTTCTTGCTAACTCAATGCCCATCAAATTCTCCTCCTGGGCATCAGGCACATTCATTTGGCCATTTGCTCTTCTAATATAGCTTTCTCTAAAGAACTGAAACCCAAATCTCGAGTAGCATTGGATGAGGAGCAAAGAAGCCCAACTGCAAACTCTTCTGTTGATCAGTGATGCTTGAATGAAGCCGGTTATCGGCCGGTGCCTGTCGAGAACACGAGCAATGGTGATTAACAATGCAGCTGCAGAAATGCCACCGGAGACGATGAACAGACCGGAGAAAGGCTCGTAGTCTAAGCTTGGGTCATCGGATATGCCAACTGATGAGGAGCAGTTTGAAAAGGAAAGCATGTGTTTCTCCAATGTGTTTATCTCTCCACTTTCTGTTACCTTGAGAATTGCCTCTGAAATATCAGTGGCCAGAGGAGAACCCTTTGGAAAGACCTGAGAATGAGAAACAAATTTAAAGAGTAATTAGTTTAGTATACAAGCAAATGGGGAAATTACTACTAAGAGTAGGGTGCAATTTGGGCTGATCGATTCGAGATTCAAGATCAGAAATCCAGATTTAACCCGAAAATCGATTTGGGTTCAACTAGAGTAATACTCAAATTCAATTCCAATTTCAATTCCAATCTTGTTTAGTACGACGAGATAGGGTTTACTATAGATAGTGCAATGACAATTGTGAAACTAATTATGCCTATAAGCATGTGCCCACGAAAATAGCCCAACTGTTGAGCCCACTCTGGCTCAACAACACCACCTAGGATGTGAGCCACCAAATTGACCGGGTTGAATTCGGATTAGGAACTTCATAACATGGGTCAACTCCTAATTGATATATCGACTCGTCCAACCAACTCAAGTTGCATTCTATGGTTGATTACTGAGCCGAACTACTTGGGTTTGGCTCAGGCTCGGATAGGGCTGATAATTGAGCCCAATTACTCGGGTTCGGCTCAATTTGTATAGAACTCGACATAAAAAGATCGACTCGAGTTTGCAAAACTCAGCTCGTTTATATGTAAAATAATCAAGCTACTCGAGCTGAGCTCCTTTTCTAAATGAGTCAAGTTTTAACAATTTTTTTGGCTCGTTTAAAAAAATGAGCTCGACAAACTCAACTCAATTATTAGCCTTAGTTGCATCCCGACTCAAAGAGGCAGTGAAAATTTTGAATATTACAAAGCCAAAACCACCAAGCTTGAAGCTAGCCCCAGCCCTGGTATAGCCATCACAATATTTTGCAAGGAAGACTTTGGCATGTGGATCCACAAAAAAAGCTGCTTTAATCTCTCCTCTCTGAAAGGCTTCTGGGTAGTCATTGATTGAGTTGATGCTCTTTATATTCTCCGGTTTGAAGTGCAAAACATTCACCAAATATCTCACAATAAAAGAGTTGCCATTGCACCCAACAGCTGCGTTTGTTCTTTGAAGGTATTCAATGTCTATTACAGATGGTTGGAGCCTTTGGACAGTCATCATGGAGCTAAGAACTGCAGTGAAACATGCTGAGACTATCACAATTACAAAGAACCATGTTGCTAGCACGACCCGAGATAGGTTGCTTTTAATGGATTCTCCTGCAAAATTTGAGAGACATTTCGCAAATGAGCAATGCTCGGGATCCCAAATAGAATCTTAATTACTCTCAACCTTTGGAACTGTTTCAATGGGACCTATTCTTCTATGGACTTACTCATTTGGGATTCATAGTATTTTCCAATATAAAGTCACATATAATGGGCTTCAATAAGTGATGAATTATACATAGGGTTGCTTTTAATGGATTCCCTCTTGCAAAAATTGGACATGTACAAGTAATTGCAAAAAAGACATTTCAAATTATATCAAGTAACATACAGTATGCTTTTTTTTTTTTCAACAATAAGACATGTTTGGGTCAGTGTACGCGTACCTCAACTAATCTTTTCCTCAGTCCAGTCAAAGGCAGACCATCCACGTTGAGACTAGGGTATTCATGAGGGATAAATCTCTCATGGCTTAGCCTCAAATGGTTGCTAAGATTTGGACTCAGGACATTTGGGTTTACAGCTTGTTCCTATTACCACTTGAGTTATCCCCTGAGATTTTTATATAGTATGCTTCAATAACCCTAAGGGATAGATCAAGTGACAACAGGGGCAAGTTGTAAGCTCAAATGTACTAAGTTCGAATCTTGACAAGTTTCGGCGTGGATGACCTGCCTTTGACCCAAGAAAGAAATTAGTCGAGGTGCGAGTAAAACTGGCTCAGACACCTCTGATAGTTGAACAAAAAAAAAAAAGTATGCTTCAATGACTGATGACAGACAACTTGGAAGCCCATGGACTAAGGGATGGAGAATTTCCCAACAAAAATTCAATAAATTTCATGTCGGAGTGGGTAGGAAATCGAAGCTGAATATAAGATATTCTCAATATCAAACTCTTTCAAATCAACTATATATTCCTTACTGACAAAAAAATAATCCTTTGAATTAGTTCAAGTTGGTACTTACTTTGGGAAAAGGAGAGAACAGTTATAGAAAACCAAAGCATTTCTCCAATTTGGTGAGGAAATGAACCTTCGTACTCTGGATTGTTGTTTACATGCTCAATCAACCAGATGACAAACCCTGTGGCTATGTTTATTGTTGCCATCAACACCCACATTTTCGTTTTAAAGGCTTTCATGAACAGAAACCTTTCCTTCTTTATATCTGGTTTCACTGTCACTACCATAACAAGTCCAGATTCTATGTAAGGCTGTGAAAATTCTGCATACTTGTATCGCTCTGCCATTATTTCTGTATCACCAACTGCTGCATCCAAGCTCTTTTTTTTATTTTTTCACACAAGAAATATTCATCGGTGTCAATCAAAATGCAATAAACATGTCAATCGATGGGGATCAACTCATCAAAATCTTGTCTCAACATTTTTAAGATTAATTACATGAATCATGTTTCGCCATTGTGTTCTTGTCACGGTTTTAAGTCATAGAATAAAAAATACTGGCTATATGTTTTGTTGGACACAAGGGTATTCAGAAACTTCCAAAACAAAATTCTTGTTCACTTTCTAACATAGGGTCGAGCTCGGTTAATCTAATACAAATACAAGCCGAGATTGTATAATGTATTTGAAACTCGTTACGATCCCAAGCTAAGGCCTGAGCTCTCTTTGTGAATGAACAAGTTGAGCCCAACTAGTCGCGGGCGGGTTAGTTGGGTTCCTTTCCACCACTAGTCTTTATCAACAATAATACTATTTAGACTTCATTTGTCGACTTAACTTATCATTATCTTTTGATTGGCAGCAAGTTCACTTAATATTGTGATCGATTATTCTATTGATATCGGATGTAAGTGATGGTATCATGAAATGAAAGACATACCTTGTTATGAACTTCAGCTACCATTTCATCATAGGAGCCATAGTAGGGAACTAACACATATGGCAAGTCATAAGGTAGCCTCTTCACAGCAGCTTCAAAAACTTCAACTGAAAATCCGGTCACCGACGTTTCATTCCGGTTGGGATCATAATTGACATTCACAAATTGATTGAAAGCACCCCTCGCCGGAACACCGATCTTCATCGGTTTCTCACCCTCACCTAAACTCCATCCCTTTGGAACACTTTGGTCACCGCCTGGCCAGTAAATTGAACCCAACTCTCCCACTAAACCATTGCCTATTCTCATCTTCATTCCAACCTGTTTGTTGAAGTCCTTTGAGAAACCAAACAATGGTGACCAGAATGCTACTTCTCTGTAGCTTTTACCAATCACATTAATGATCCTAAAGATTGGTAATTCTGATAATTGGCCTTTATTGAATCTTATTCTCCCAGATAAACCTTCAAAATCACTAGACAAAATGTGATTTATTAACCCTTTTGGGTTTCTCTCTGCTTGTGAAATTTGCATGGCTTTAGCAATGGCCAATGTTGCATCATAAGCTCGAAGTGCAAATATACTTGGGTCTGGATGTTCCTCTTCTTCTGGGTGTTCTGACCTAAAATTCCTGCGAAATCTGAGTCTGAACTGTCTATAAGACTCAGTTGTGTCTATGAAGTTGGTCTTGAAACCAATTACACCTTGCATGTTAGAAATGGCGTATGGATCAACAGAATCAAGAAGGCTTGCAATGTCATCTGTAACAATCCATACGTACCCTTTCTCCATCATTCCCATTTGCTTTGCCTTGTCGAAAAGAACTGTGGCAAAGTCTAAAGAAGACTGTATGAGTATAAACACCCTATTGCTCTTGCTTCTGAGCTTCTTCAGCTCTTCTTCAATGAAGTTTCTTGTGTTTGTAAGAGAAGATATAGGAGGGAAAGCTGTGTGGCGCTCAATGACTGACTCGACGAGTGAGTCGGAGAGGTGAATGATGAGCCCAGAATCAGTGGAGAAACTGGTGCTTTGTTCATATATTGCTGTCACCTTTCGCCACCTGTAGTGGCCGACAATAGCGGCGATGCACTGCATGTGGGTGGTGACATCGTTACTCATCTGGATGAAAGATGGTTGTTGTGGTGGCAGAAGTGGTGGAGATATGGGTGGTGTTGGGGCTATGGACATGATGGGGATGTCCTTGGTTACATTGTTTAACTCACGGACCACAGAAGCTTCATGCAAGGTCAATGGTCCAACTATGGCTTCGGCATGTTTGCCGTCGATGAGGTCAATTGCTGCAACAGTGTGGTCAAATTTAGCCTTTGGAGTTTTAGCAATGCAACTCGGAGTTTTGGATAGGGCTGTTGATCAAACTAAGCTACTCGAGCTTGGCTTGAGTTCGGCTCGGGTTCGGCTCGTTCAGACTCGGTTCGTTTTTTAAACAAGCCCAAATTTGAACAAATTTTTATGCTTGTTTAGAAAATAAGCCCTACAAGCTCGGTTCAAACTCGACAGACTCGGCTCGTTTATGTGCAAATACTCGGGCTCGGCTCGAGCTCGACTTGTTTTTAGCTCGTTCAGGCTCGGCTCGTTTCTTAAACGAGCCGAACTTGAACAATTTTTTAGACTCGATTAAGAAATAAGCTTTTCAAACTCGACTCGGACTCGTTCGATTAACAGCCCTAGTTTTGGATGGTGAAATTAGAGATGGTAAGTCATTCTCAAGTCACTAATACTATTTCGACATAATTTAATAGCGAGCAATGTTACATGAATTTAAAAAATAAAATTAAAATGTATGTGAGAAATTAATGCATTATGACTATTATACTAGCATTAGATCGTCAACATTAAAGATATTTCTGGTGAGATCATCTTCAATATATTTTGTTTTATTTCTTTCATTAATAAATTATTTATCGTGAATTCAAGTAGAAAAAAGGTGTATAAGTGGATTTCTCAATAAATACATGGTGTGTTGTCTACCAAAAAGAGAATGTATGGAAAAAAAAAAGCATTGGGAGGGATTTGAACTCTGATGGTTATAATGTATTAAGTTCGAAATTAAGTGTTTATCAGTTAAATAAAAGTAGCATTATTGCTCTTAATTGAAATTCTCGTCTCCATGAAAATAAATAATTGAAATTCTTGCTTGTATGCAAAATGAAAAGATTTTCATGCCAACTGTTGACTAAGGGCTAGTGGATGGAAATGGTCAAAAAATTACAAGCAGTTGGTGGGTGACTGGTGTACACCACCTACCGAATGAGCTATCAATAAACCAAGCCCTTCAATTAGAGGTGGTCAGTAATAGACATGTCAATGAACTGGTAAATGTCATGCTCTATTGAAAATTACCTCAAAAAAATACTTGTTTGATGTTGGGTCAGCCCATCTCGGCTTTTCTGTATCTTTTTTTCTTAAGAGAATTATACTTAAATCCCCTAAGATTTATCATTTAATCACTCAAACTCTCTAATATTTGAATTATTATATACAGACTTCTTGAGATTTATACGCACATAAAACTTAGACCCCTGCCATCAAATATCCGTTAGTAAATTACACTCAAACCTCTTGAAGTTTGTAGGCTATAATACTTAGACCCCACAAGTTTAAAATATTATAATTAGACCAAAAATACTTCAATCAAAAATAAAAAATCAATTTTTTCTTAAAAAATCATAATTAGTATACAATTATGCTATCTATTGGAATAAAACTAAAAAATCAAACAAGGGGTCTAAGTCATGCATAATAGAACATGAATTTTACAACCAAAATTCATGTTATATTATGTCATTTATTAAAATAAAATCAAAATAAAAAAATCTAATTTTTTCCTTAAAAAATCATAATTAGTATATAATTATATTATTTGTGTGCAATATTTTAAATGTTAGGGGGTCTGAGTGATTAAGTGACAAATCCCAAAAGATATGAGTGTAATTCTCCCTTTTTTTAACAACCCAAAATATAGGAGCATATGAGGAAGTACGCTTAAAATGAAGGATCGAAATTTCGTTTTGATACATTGTTTCGGTTATTTAGGAAATTGAAACGTTTCGACAATGTTTTGAAAACAGACTGAAAACGAATAAATAATTTAAAAGTATCCTTCCAAAATATTTCAAAATATTAGTCCAAATATATCAAAGAAATACATTGAAATACTTTGAAACATGTCCAAATAATGGTGAAAACATGTTGAAACATCTCAAAATACCTTAAAACATTTCAAAACACCTTGGAGCATTGAAGTTTCAATTCCATCACCCATTCGTTTCAATCTCCTCAGAAACGAAAACGCTTCGGCCATTTCGAAACGAAATTTTGATCCTTAATTAGTTAAGATGCAAAAAGTTAAAAGAATGGAAAGAAAAATCATTGTACATGGAAAAGTTTGGCTCAATTCTCAGAATGAACAACAATACTGCAATATTCCAATGGGAAATGGCATATGATATTCTTATTATGCTAAGAAAAGAATCTGATTTTTTCGAGCATTGTTATTTGGACTTAATTTACTGACCCCCCCAAAAAAAACATTACTGGCTAGAAACCGCTGCCAATATAATAATTATGATGCATTAGATCGATAAATAAAGTTAGAAAATTAAATCCAAATAATATTTTTCATATTTTTCAAGAGTGAGGAGAAGGCTACTTTACCAGCATAAGCCGCTTGAGCTGAGTTCCCATAAGAATCCTTGAGGTTGATCAGAACCAACTCAGAACCTATTGACAACTGATGAAAATCATGAACAGCCATCTCCATGGCTAATTTCTGCTCCTTACCTACACGACTGCTCGGATTGACAACACCACCTATACTCATAGGTATCCGGTGGCGGCTCACCTGACCACCATCCACTTTGTTCACCGATTGTTTTGAATGTTGCACCAGTAATAGGAACCCTAAAAGGAAGGAGAGCACAAGGGTAGACATTTTCTCTTTCCAGAGGTTCTCCTTCTTTGAATGAAAAGTGATATAAAACCTTAAGTCTCAAGATTTTAAAATGGGCTCAACTTAAAGTTCAATTATTGCTTGACAATCAAGTTCTTGACTCAGTCCAAATGTTTTTTTTTTTTGAACAGTGATAAACGAAAGTTCTCATGGATTTCCTCTAATGTGGTAAAAGTCAACTGATTTTTTTTTTTGGCGAGGGTCGTTACCGATACTTATAATGATTCTTCCAATTTTCTACTATGATTTTAATATAGGGTTATAAATTATAATATGTTAAATTTCCTTGATATTTCTCTAACTCGAGACTTAAAGTTCTTTTGTAAGTGATTTATTACTGTTGTTGTAATTATTTTTATCATTTTTTTGTACAAAAAAAATTAATATTTTTGTGGGTAATTTATCACATTTGTGGGTATTTTTAATATTGTTGTGATAATTATTTTTATCACTTTTTTTCGATACTATAACGGTGATAAAAATATCTATATAATAAAGTAGCTTACAATTCAAATCTCAAAAGATAAACAAAATGACTTTTGCTATTCGCGGTTGAGATCGCTTTAAATTTTACTTTAAAGTTAATCTAACGGCTAATATTAACACCTTAAATTTAATAGGAAAAATAGGTCATAAGGGTGTGTTTGGAGTGATTTTTTAAAAGTACTTCTAGAAATTATTTCTCACAAGTACTTTAAAAAAAATAATAATGTTTGAAACCGTCCCACCACTACCTCTACCACCACCACTGCCCCCACCGCCACCGCCACCACCGCCACCGCCACCGCCGTCACCATCACCACCACCACCACCACCAACGCCGCCACCACCGTCACCATCACCGTCGCCACCACCGCCGCCGCCACCACCACCACCACCGTCGCCGCAGCCGTCGCCATCACGGTCTTTGCCATCCACCACAACCATCACCGTCTCCTACCATCACCACTGTCACCCACCACCTCTCACCCCCACTACGAACCGATACTTAAATTCTTTTATCTCTTCTTTATGTTTGTGATTTGATTTTGGATATGAATACAAATATGTTTATTGTTTACCATTTTTTATTACGTTGTGCCTTCAGGCACAGGCAATAACTAGTATATAAATATAATAAATGCCGATACGACACTATTTTTTTTTAATACAGTAGACTAGTCCCTAAAATGGACTTAAAGTTTAATTATTGTTTCACAATCAAGTCCTGACTCAGTCCAAATATATATATATTCAGAGATAAAGACTTTTGTTAGCTAGGCATATGTATATGGCTACTTGAGAAAGCGGAAGTAGTATAAACGAAAGTTCTCATGAATTTCCTCTAATGTGATAGAATTCAACTAATTTTTTTTAATTTTTTTTGAAAATTGGCCAAAAGTACAATCATGTAGCATTTTAAGTCATTAAATCCAAGCAGTGTTTTTTTTGAAGGCATTAAGGTCATGTTCAGATGTTTTTTTTTTTGTTCTTCCCCTTTTCTTGAAAAAAAAAATTGACATGGAATAAGATTTCTGGTTTAATTGACAACTTGATTTTATGTAGGGTTGCAATTCGGGTGGGTTGAGAGGTCAACCTTAGCCCAACTCTAAGTATATAATCTTCGACCCTAACCCTAATCCTAACCCGACAACAATTCAAGGTACTTAACTCGAATATTGCCTGAGTATAATTTGGGCGAGCTCGGGTTGAATTCAAGTTACTTAATTCGGACTGATTTCGGGTTAAAAATTGAGTTGAGCTCAGGTTATTTAATTCGGGTTGATAAAAGAAAGAGGAGTGACGAGTGAGAGAGGGAGGCTGAAAGTTTAAGACGAGACTCAGACGAGTGAGAGAGGAAGACTAAGGGTGCGTTTGGTAACGTTTTCGTTTTTTTGTTTTTTTTTTATAAAAAAAATAGAACAAAGTTTTGTTTTTTTTGTGATAAAAATTAAAAATATAGAACATGTTTGGTAGTCATTTATATTTAAAAAATTGTGAAAACAAAAATAAAAAATATGTTTGTTATTATACCAAAATTTCATCATCCAATCCCCACCACCCAACCCTTCTAACCACCCAAAACCACCACCCAACCCAACCCACCACCGAAACCCACCCCCAACCCCACCACCGAAACCAACAACCCACCCCCCACCACTGAAAACCACCAGCATAACCACCCCACTGACCACCGAAAACCACCACCCAACCCCACCCCTGAAAACCCACGCCCAAAAACCCACCCCCAACCCCACCACCGAAAACCCACAACCCACCCCCCATCACTGAAAACCACCAGCACAACCACCCCACTAATCACCGAAAACCACCACCCAACCCCACCCCTCAAAACCCACGCCGAAAAACCCACCCCCAACCCCACCACCGAAAACCCACAACCCACCCTCCACCACTGAAAACCACCAGCACAACCACCCCACTAATCACCGAAAACCACCACCCAACCCCACCCCTGAAAACCCACCCCCAAACCACCACCCCAAACCCCCGAAATCCACCACCCACCTATATATACAGACAATATACATAGATCTAGGCTTGAGAAGACGACTGAGAGGGGCGATGGCATGTTTTCCCCCCTTTTCTGGTTCGTCTTCGTCTTCGTCTTTGTCTTTGTCTTTGGCATCGAGAGAGAGAGAGACGACTGAGAGGGGTGATGGCGATAGCTTCGGCTTCGTCTTTGGCATCGAGAGACAGAGAGAACTGAGAGGGGCAATGGCGATAGCTTCATCTTCAGTCTTCGGCATCTGAGAGAGAGAGAGAGAGAGCCACATAGAAGAGACGACCGAGAGGGGTGAAAGACAGAGAAAGATGGGCTTTTATACTCAAAGCAAAAAAATTCATATTTTGTTGCTAAGGAGGGTCGAAGCCAAGACCTCAGTAAATTCATTTATCAATCGCGCGTTTGTTTTTTTTTTTGGATGTTTTCAAAAACATCATTTTGGATGTTTTCATATTTTAGCCTTGTTTTTAAAACAGAACAATTGAAAAAAAAACGAAAACATTCACCAAACATATTTTTATTTTTATTTTTACCATAAAATGAAAACAAAAACAAAAAAAAAAACAAAAACTACCGGTTACCAAACACTACCTAAGAGTCTGAGACCATATGAGAAAAGAGTGATGAGTGAGAGAGATGAATCTGAGAGTGATGGAGGCGCAGGGGTGAAGACTTGAAGTGAAGTGAAAGTCTAGATTCTGAAGAGTGAAGATAAATAATAACCTTAATTAAATATATTTATATATTTATGTATATTCGGGTTCAACCCAATTTAATAATCGGGTTGAACCCGACAACTCGAGGCCTCAACCCGAGGCTTGTCCGAATTCAATTCGGGTTAGAGTTTTTTTATTCAAACCTAACCCAAGTATTAAAAATTCTAACCGAAACTCTGTTTTTTTCAGGTTGGGCTCAAGTTGAATTTGGGTTGGCTGCCCAAGTTGCACCCCTAATTTTATAATACAAACTGGTAAGATATCATAAAAACACATATAGACATTACCAATCCTCTGTCCCTTGAGTTGTCTAGGGGAAAAACAAAATTAAATGTTATGATTTCTTGCTAACTCAATGCCCATCAAATTCTCCTCCTGGGCATCAGGCACATTCATTTGGTCCTTTGTTCTTCTACTGTAGCTTTCTCTAAAGAACTGAACTCCAAACCTCGAGTAGCATAGAATGAGGAGCAAAGAAGCCCATCTGCAAACTCTTGTGCTGATCAGTGATGCTTGAATAAAGCTGGTTATCGGTCGTCGCCTCTCGAGAAGACGAGCAATGGTGATTAACAATGCAGCTGAAGAAATGCCACCTGAGATTATGAACAAACCGGAGAAAGGCTCGTAGTCTAAGCTTGGGTTATCGGATATGCCACCCGATGAGGAGCAGTTGCAAAAGGAAAGCATTTGTTTCTCCAATCTGTTTATCTCTCCACTCTCTGTTACCTTGAGAATTGCCTCTGAAATATCAGTGACTAGAGGAGAACCCTTTTGAAAGACCTGAGAAGAGAATGAGAAACAAATTTAAGAGTAATTAGTGTAGTATACAAGCAAATGGGGAAATGACTACTCAATCTGATTTGGGCTGATCAATCCTATGGCAAAGATTTTCACTAATAAGATTGGGTTTTGATGAAAAGAATACTAACCTGATTTAACTCGAGAATCAAATTTCATGAATTTCACCTGATTTGAACTTTAATTATAACATGTGTTGTATTACACGAAAATCATATTCGAGTAAAAACTCAAATTCATTCCGAATACCAAACCCCATTCGGTACAACTAGAAAAGGGTTTACCATGCATATTGCAGTTAAAATCGGACCGAATAGGAGATTAGTCGAAGTGTGCGTAAGTTGCCCTGTACACCCTGAACATCGAACTCAAAAAAAAAAAGGAAAATTGGAACGAAAATCAAGGAGGTGAAAAATTGAAAATTACAAAACCAAAACCGCCAAGCTTGAAGCTATCCCCAGCCTTGGTATAGCCATCACAATATGTTGCAAGGAAGACTTTGGCGTGTGGATCCACCAAAAAAGCTGCTTTAATCTCACCTCTTTGAAAGTATTCTGGGTAGTCATTAATTGAATTGATGCTCTTGATATTCTCTTTCTTGAAATGCAAAACATTCACCAAATATCCCTTAATAAAAGAGTTCCCATCGCACCCAACAGCTGCGTTTGTTCTTTGAAGGTATTCAATGTCTATTACAGATGGTTGGAGCCTTTGGACAGTCATCATGGAGCTAAGAACTGCAGTGAAACATGCTGAGACTATCACAATTACAAATAACCATGTTGCTAGCACGACCCGAGATAGGTTGTTTTTAATGGATTCTCCTGCAAAATTTGGCCATGTATAAGCAAGTGAAAGACAAAAACATTTTGCATATTATGAAGGAGCAATGCTAGGGATCCCAAATAGAATCCCAATGACTCTAGACCCTTGGATCAGTGGGTGCCGTGAATTTTTTTCAACGAAATCCATTCATCCAACCAATTACTCATTTGGGATTCTAAATTTTGGGATATGATGGTGTGTGAAATCAAAAAGTGTGAATTGTGAGAGCTGAGTGAGCTTTGTGTGTTAATGAATGAGTTGTGTGTGTATGTGTGTGAACAGATTAACAGTAAGCAAGAATGCAAAGGAATAAGTGGCTCATCAATCTGAAGAGCGAGGCTAGTTCATTGTAATGGAATCTCTAACTCTTTTGGTTTGTTTTGCTTCATGAAGAAGACGGTTACACTTTTAGGAATACAATTGCACATACATTTACAAGGTAAGGGTCTGCTCATTTATACACTAGGTACCGAGGATTGCTCATTGATTTGATGTAAAGACAAAGTTATAGTATTATATATAAAGATCAAAAAGAATTCTTTGAAACAAAAAGCCAATAAATCTTAATGCTCTGTTTGGTACGATAGAAAAATGGAAGGATGAAAAGTTTGAAGAATGGAAAGTGGGAGAAATAGATAAAACATCATGTTTGGTAAGAAAAGAAATGATGGAAAATTAGATGGATTAATTTTTCTTCCAACTCACCAAAATCAATCCCTCCAAAATCGGAAAGAAAGTGAATGAAAAGTTAATTATTTGTGTTGAGATGTATCTTATTTGTCTATATATCTTTTAATATATACATATATTATATATACATTAATTTCATATAAAAATACAATGATAAAATATGTATATATATATATATATTTTTTTTTTAAAAAAAATAAAAAATAAAATAAATAAATAAAAAATAAACAGGTCAACTCGCAATTTGACACGACACAATTAGTTAAATGAGTTGAATTAAATTTGACTAATGTTCAACACAAACCCGTAATGACTTAACACGAATTTGACACGACCCGACTCGATTATCACCCCTAATCTTAACCAACAAAAAAAAAAAAATTAGTCATTTTTATTTTCCATCCATCCAACCAAATACAAAGGAAGAAAAGTGTATCATTCCTACTTTCCTTCTTTGAAAGATAGAAATTGTATCTCTCTTACTTTCCATCCTTCCTATCAAACGGAACATAAGTCTCAAATGCCCTTGTTTGCTAATGGAATTAGATTTCCAAATCCTTAAAAAAAACAGACTTCAAAAACATTATCAATTTTTTATTGGGGACTAATAAATGAGTCCAAAAAATTTGTCCCAGTCCCAACTCGGAAGCCCATGGACTAAGGGTCAGAGAATTTCCTAACAAAAATTCAATAAATTTCATGTCGGAGTGGGTACGAAATCGAAGACATTGTCAATATGAAACTCTTTCAATCAACTTTATAATGAAAAAAGAAAGATAAACCTTTGAATTAGTTCAAGTTGGGACTTACTTTGGGAAAAGGAGAGAACAGTTACAGAAAACCAAAGCATTTCTCCAATTTGGTGAGGAAATGAAGCTCTGTACTCTGGATTGTTGTTTACATGCTCAATGAACCAGACGACAAACCCTATGGATATGCTTACTGTTGCCATCAAAACCCACATTTTCGTTGTAAAGGCCTTCATGAACATAAACCTTTCCTTCTTTAAATCTGGTTTCACACTAACCACCATTACAAGTCCAGAATCCACGTAGGGCAGGGAAAATTCTGCAAACTTGTATCGCTCTGCCATTATTTCTGTATCACCTACTGCTGCATCCAAGCTCTTTTTTTTTTTTTTTCACATAAAAGTATTTATCAGTGTCAATCAAAATACAACAAACATAGCAATCAATGGGGGAGAGGGCGGAAAGCACAGTTTGTCACAACTTTTAAGTCTTATATGATCAACTCAACAGAATCTTGTTTCAATATGAATCATGTCATGAAAGACATACCTTGTTATGAACTTCAGCTACCATTTCATCATAGGAGCCATTGTAGGGAACGAACACATGTGGCAAGTCATAAGGTAGCCACTTCACAGCAGCTTCAAAAACTGCAATTGAAAATCCGGTCACCGACGTTTCATTCCGACTTGGATCATAACTAACATTCACAAACTGGGTGAAAGCACCCCTCGCCGGAACGCCGATCCTCAACGGTTTCTCTCCCTCACCTAAACTCCATCCCTTTGGCACCGTTCGCTCACGGCCTGGCCAATAAATTGAATCCAAGTCTCCAACTAAACCATTGCCAATTCTCTTTTTCATTTCATCCTGTTTGATGAAGTCCTCAGAGAAACCAAACACTGATGACCAGAATGCTACTTCTCTATAGCTTTTACCAATCACATTGATGATCCTAAAGGTTGGTAATTCTGATAATCGGCCTTTATTGAATCTTATTCTTCCAGATAAACCTTCAAAATCACTAGACAAAATGTGATTGACTAACCCTTTTGGTTTTCTCTCTCCTTGTGAAATTTGCATGGCTTTAGCAATGGCCCATGTTGCATCATAAGCTCGAAGTGCAAATATACTTGGGTCTGGATGTTCCTCTTCTTCTGGGTGTTCTGACCTAAAATTCCTGCGAAATCTGATTCTGAACTGTATATAAGACTCAGTAGTGTCTATGAAGTTGGTCTTGAAACCTATTACACCTTGCATGTTAGAAATGGCGGATGGACCAACAGAATCAAGAAGGCTTGCAATGTCATCTGAAACAATCCATACGTACCCTTTCCCCATCATTCCCATTTGCTTTGCTATCTCAAAAAGAATGGCGGCAAAGTCTAAAGAAGACTGTATGAGTATAAACACCCTATTGCTCTTGCTTCTGAGCTTCTTCAGCTCTTCTTCAATAAAGATTCTTGGGTTTGCAAGAGAAGATATAGGAGGGATACCTGTGTGGCGCTCAATGACTGAGTCGACGGCTCGGAGTGAATCGGAGAGGTGAATGATGAGGCCAGAGTCGGTGGAGAGTCTGTTGCTATGTTGATATATTGCTGTCACCTTTCGCCACCTGAAGTGGCCGACAATGGCCGCGATGCATTGCATGTGTGTGGTGACATCGTTACTCATCTGGATGAAAGATGCTGGTTGTGGTAGCAGAAGTGGTGGAGATATGGCTGTTGGAGCTATGGAGATGATGGGGATGTCCTTGGTGACATTGTTCAACTCACAGACCACAGACGCTTCATGCAAGCTCAATGGTCCAACTATGGCTTCTGCTTCTTCGCGGTCGATGAGGTCAATTGCTGCAACAGTGGAGGCAAATGTAGCCTTTGGATAGTCAAATTAGAGATGAGAAGTCATTGAGTCCTTAATGTACCAAGATCCACTATAATATATTTTTTCTTCTATTTTCCTATTGGAAACAGTAATAGACCAAATTTTGGGATCAAATTTAGAGTCCAAATGACATGACAACTGACTTAGGCTTCTTTATTTAGTGTCATGTCATTTGGGCTCCAAATTTAGTTCCAAAATTTGGTCAGTGTAACATTATTCATTGGAAAATGTTATTTGAACTTTATTTGGAGATCTTCTTTAGGGATCTAATGATGTACAATCATTGGATTTGTTGTAGGTTCCATCTAACATTAAAACTCACAACTAATTCAATGGTTTCATTGAAGTCAGATCAGTAGGCCCCTAAATAGAATCCTCAAATAAGGTCCCTATAACACTGCTCTTTTCCATTTAATACATCACCCACTTACATATTATGGGTTGAGTAATGCTTATGCTAAATCACCCACTTACATATTATGTATAGTAATGCTTATGCTTATCCTAAATACTTACATAATAATTTTTTAAGTTTATGTGATATTACTCATATGTAAATGGTGTGAGTAATAGTGTGTAAATAGAGTCACATATATCTATATATTTATACTCTTCGGCGTGCTGTTTTTTATTGTGTTGGCCAATATCAAAATAATTTGTCGTCTCAAAAATTGACATCCTAATTTAGAATTAGTACAATGACATGGGGTTAACTGTGGACCCCATCAAACACTGAAACGTAGTGTTAATCCAATGATTCTAATAAATCAACATCATTTGATCGATAAATTATATCAGATTTTTAGGTTCAAATATCATTACTCTTTTTTTAATAGGTATTGTTCCGAAGTTACTATAAAAGGCAGGTCTGGCCATGTAACGAGATTCTTTGAAACATGACTTACCAAAATTGTAACTAAACTGCAAAAAAATTATAAACTTGGGTATAGTAAGTCCTTCACTACCCTAGCCGACTCCCACAGTACATCTATAACAAAAACAGTGGGTATGTAGTAGAGGGTAGGGTCAAGCACTTCTCACTCGCCTTTTTCGTTCACATAGAACTATATAAGGGATAATACTTTTTTTAATGTAAGAATCTGACATAATTAATTTGCTAATATGAGAACACCTCAAGTGAAATGGCATATGATATGGTCAACAATTTTTATTTTTTTTGAGTAATGTTATTTATATTTAAAAATTTTAAATAATTTATTGATTTAATGATATTTCACTAAAGCCTTTGAAGTAACACAAAGTTTCAATTTTGATAGGACTCACAATCAATTATAATAAAATTTATAATATAAAATAGGACAGACTTCAATATAGTTCATTCGACGGTCTCAAATAGACTCATCTAACGGCCACCAACATCCCCACTATATCGATTTCAATTTTTTTAATTAAAGCAAATTAAAGTAATTTTTTTTTTCAAATTAACCGGTTGGTTTACGTTGCACCTTGCCTTCAGGCACGGATTACCCCTAGTAAGTCAGTAAATTTTTTTTTTTTTTTTGATAATTTCCTCTTTAAAGGGGTGGAGGCAAAGTAGAGCACACATAGACCACCCCGATGGATCCTCACTGGTGAGATCATGAAACCTCTGACTGTATATGTTACTCCTCTCGGGAACGAATTTAACTAGGCTAGCATAATGATCAACCACCGAACCCTAATGTAGACTTCAAGACTCAAACCTCCAACATCAAGGTGAGAAGTTCGACCGATACTCCACTAAACCACCTTACTAGGTTAATAAATTAAGTGACAACAACATTATTCTAATGTGAATAAAATTTTCAAGAGTGAGATGGCAACTTTACCAGCAGAAAGCGCTTGTGCTGAGTTCCCATATGAATCCACGAGGTGCAAAACCAGTTTATAAGAACTTGTTGACATCTGATCATCATCATGAAAATCATGAACAGCCATCTCCATGGCTAACTTCTGCTCCTTACCCACACGACTTTTCCCGTCAATAACACCACCTATCCGGTGGCCCTGGCCCGTCGGACCACCGTCATCTCTCTTGCTCGTCATTGCTTCTGAATTCACCAATAATAACAACCCTAATAGAAATGAGAGCACACGAGGAGACATTTTGCCTTCCCAGAATCCAGAGGTTCTATTTGTTTGAATGAAAGTAAATGGAGGACTTGAAGAAGAAGATGTATAAAACTTAAATATTCTAAGATGGACTTGAAACTAATCTATATATGCTTAAAGAATCAAGTTCAGACTCAGTCCAAGTATATATTTTTAGAGCATAAGACTTTTATTGCTTGAGGAAGTTGAAGCATGGATGAAATTTCTCATGGATTTCCTCCAATTAGTATATTCCAATTAATTAATTAGTGATAGAGGCATGGAAAAATTCTTTCCTAGGTCAAACTTTTATATATTGTTTTTAAATTAAAATTCTATAATTAAACCACTTGCAAATTCAATGTAAAATAAAATAAATAAATAAAATCATACAACAAAACAAAATACGTGACCAACAACTATAATATTTAATTCAAACTCCAAATATCAATAAATAAATATATAGATTCATAGACCATACACTCTTTTGATTTTTTTTCTATCAAAGCTTGACAAATTCAAATGTCACATATTGTGGAGCAGTATTGAAATAGTCCTACATTTCCCCATGTCAACAATATAACTAAAAATAATTCAATAGTTGATACTGAAAAAAAATGAATACAAGAATGACAAAATAGACTAAGATTTGAGACGGTAACACAATCATGTATTATAGTGAACTAAAATATTCTTTAAAATCTCTAAGATTTTTTATAATTGATTAATTGTAAGCTAGATTTCTCATCAATTTTCTATCAATGCGTACAATTACAGAGTCTATAGTAAAATTATTTTTTATATAGTTATAAAATATAGTTGAAATCATTTTTGATCTTATCAAGAAATTACATATTTAAAATAGCATAAAATGCTTTTGGGTTATAACATGTAGCTTTTGCATCCAATCATGTTTTATTAGGTATAGACTACAAACCAATCGAAAAATAACAAATGATAACTAAACAATTATTTTATAAAAATATAGAAAGCATTATATTAAATAGAATAGAAATATTATATTTTTTCAATATATATAAATAGATCGCGACATTTACGTATATAGCTTTCATGGTTGATCTCTCGGGCATAAATCCAAATTGATTCTCAGATGCCATTTTTTCAAACCTTAGTCTTTGTTCCATTACTCTCTCCCAAAATTTCATTACATCACTCATTAGTTTAATACTTAAATAGTTTGTCTAATTTTGTACTTCATCTTTATTCCTATATGTAGGTACTAAAATATTCTTCCTCCACTCATGGAGCAATTTCTTAGTCATTTTAATTTTATTGAATAGTTTAGTTAGCCATGATATTTCAATGTTCCCTAGCCACATCCAAACCTCAATAGGAATGGGCACGGCTCTTCTGCTGTTGAAGGCTAACAGCACACGGTGTTGTTTAATGCAACGACACCGTTTTTGGTGTAGACCCCCTAACAGACTCTCCTCCAACTTTTGCACTGTCTTGTTTGAATCTTTTATCAGTAAAACGTCAAAAAAAACATATTATTTTTATTTTTTATACAAAAAGCCTATGGTTCCTCTTTTCTGTTGGTCAACGGTTTTATGGTCTTTGAATTGTAAACGGTGTCGTTTTGTGTTGTTAAGTATCGTTTCGTGTTGTTAAGTAGAGTCATTTACCTCTGACATTCTAATTCCACGAAAAAGTATTTTCTCTAATCTCCCTATAATTTTTATATTTTTCAATGTCCAAGTTTCCTCTATGATTTTCATTTACTAACTTTTCAAAGTAATTTCTTTCAGCTTTTTTTAATTTCCTCGTTTTGTATTAAGACCCTAGATTCCTCACTCTTTGTACAAAGGCATGATAAAATTCACATGTCCTTGAGTGATTATGGGATACACCTGAGAATAAATTATTTATCATTTGATGAATTAATCAAAAAAAAAAATTCACATCTAATTAATTTGAGAAAAATTAAATTAGTTTTCTCAATTTAATAAAAATATATAAAATTGAAAATTTGATACTAACAATAGCTTATTGAATGGTCTTCACCCCTACTTAACTTCTTCTCTCTTTTTTCTTTTAAAAAAATTGACATGGAAGAAGATTTCTGGTTTAATTGACAACTTGATTTTATGATACAAACTGGTAAGACATCATAAAAACACATACAGACATTACCAATCCTCTGTCCCTTGAGTTGTCTAGGGGAAAAACAAAACTAAACGTTATGATTTCTTGCTAACTCAATGCCCATCAAATTCTCCTCCTGGGCATCAGGCACATTCATTTGGTCCTTTGTTCTTCTATTGTAACTTTCTCTAAAGAACTGAAATCCAAACCTCGAGTAGCATAGAATGAGGAGCAAAGAAGCCCATCTGCAAACTCTTGTGCTGATCAGTGATGCTTGAATAAAGCCGGTTATCGGTCGGCGCCTCTCGAGAAGACGAGCAATGGTGATTAACAATGCAGCTGAAGAAATGCCACCTGAGATTATGAACAAACCGGAGAAAGGTTCGTAGTCCAAGCTTGGGTCATCGGATATGCCACCTGATGAGGAGCAGTTTGAAAAGGAAAGCATTTGTTTCCCCAATCTGTTTATCTCTCCACTCTCTGTTACCTTGAGAATTGCCTCTGAAATATCAGTGATCAGAGGAGAACCCTTTTGAAAGACCTGACAAGAGAATGAGAAACAAATTTAAGAGTAATTAGTTTAGTGTACAAGCAAATGGGGAAATGACTACTCAATCTGATTTGGGCTGATCAATCCTATGGCAAAGATTTTCACTAATGAGGTTGGGTTTTGACGAAAAGAATACTAACCTGATTTAACTCGAGAATCAAATTTCATGAATTCACCTAATTTGAACTTTAATTATAACATGTGTTGTATTACACAAAAATCAGATTCGAGTAAAAACTCGAATTCAATTCGAATTCCAAACTCTATTCGGTACAACTAGAAAAGGGTTTACCACGCATATTGTAGTGAAAACCGGACCGAAAAAATGATTAGTTAAAGTACGCATAAACTAACCTGAACACCCTGAACATTGAACTCAAAAAAAAAAAAAAATTGAAAATTGGAACGAAAATCAAGGAGGTGAAAAATTGAATATTACAAAACCAAAACCGCCAAGCTTGAAGCTATCCCCAGCCATGGTATATCCATCACAATATGTTGCAAGGAAGACTTTGGCGTGTGGATCCACAAAAAAAGCTGCTTTAATCTCTCCTCTTTGAAAGGCTTCTGGGTAGTCATTAATTGAATTGATGCTCTTGATATTCTCTTTCTTGAAATGCAAAACATTCACCAAATATCCCTTAATAAAAGAGTTCCCATCGCACCCAACAGCTGCGTTTGTTCTTTGAAGGTATTCAATGTCCATTACAGATGGTTGGAGCCTTTGGACAGTCATCATGGAGCTAAGAACTGCAGTGAAACATGCTGAGACTATCACAATTACAAATAACCATGTTGCTAGCACGACCCGAGATAGGTTGTTTTTAATGGATTCTCCTGCAAAATTTGGCCATGTATAAGCAAGTGAAAGACAAAAACATTTTGCATATTATGAAGGAGCAATGCTAGGGATCCCAAATAGAATCCCAATGACTCTAGACCCTTGGATCAGTGGGTGCCGGGAATTTTTTTCAACGACTTGCTCATTTGGATTCTAAATTTGGGATATGATGGTGTGTGAAATCAAAAAGTGTGAATCATGAGAGCTAAGTGAGCTTTGTGTGTTAATGAAGTGTGCTTGTGTGTGAACAAATTAACAGTAAGTAATAACGCAAAGGAATAAGTGGTTCATTAATCTGAAGAGCGAGACTAGTTCACTGTAATGGAGTCTCTAACTCTGATGGTTTTTTTTTGCTTGATGAAGAAGACGGTTACACTCTTAGGAATACAAGTACACATATTTACAAAGTAAGGGTCCGCCCACTTATACACTAGGGTAGTGTGGTCCCCTAGTTTGTTAAAATATTTGAAAGAATATTTGATTGTTAAATACTCATTTTCCTAGGTATGACGTGACATTCTAGAAGTTATGATGTGACATTAATATAGAGGTGGTGCCTTCTAAGTCTCAAATACCTTGTTGGATAATGGGATTAGATTTCCAAATCCTTAAAGAAAACAGACTTCAAAAACATTATTAGTTTTTTATTGGGGACTCATAAATGAGTCAAAAAAATTTGTCCCAGTCGGAGTGGGTACGAAATCGAAGCTGAATACAAGACATTGTCAATATCAAACTCTTTCAATCAACTTTATATTTCTTAATGAAAAAAGAAAGATAATCCTTTGAATTAGTTCAAGTTGGGACTTACTTTGGGAAAAGGAGAGAACAGTAACAGAAAACCAAAGCATTTCTCCAATTTGGTGAGGAAATGAAGATCTGTACTCTGGATTATTGTTTACATGCTCAATGAACCAGACGACAAACCCTATGGATATGCTTATTGTTGCCATCAAAACCCACATTTTCGTTGTAAAGGCCTTCATGAACATAAATCTTTCCTTCCTTGAATCTGGTTTCACACTCACCACCATTACAAGTCCAGAATCCATGTAGGGCTGGGAAAATTCTGCAAGCTTGTATCGCTCTGCTATTATTTCTGTATCACCTACTGCTGCATCCAAGCTCTTTTTTTTTTTTTTCCACATAAGAAATATTCCTCAGTGTCAGTCAAAATACAACAAACATAGTAATCAATGGGGGAGAGGGCGGAAAGCACAGTTTGTCACGACTTTTAAGTCTTATATGATCAACTCAACAGAATCTTGTTTCAATATGTTTAACATTGACTACGTGAATCATGTTTCGCCACTGTGTTTTACCATGATTTTATACTGGCTATATGTGGTGCAGGACACAAGGGTATTCATAATAAACTTTTAAAAAAAAAACAATAAATCACTTTGTTACATTTGCACAATTGGAAGATTGGAGGATTATACGAGCTGAAATCCAATTGCTAATTATTCAAGTTGCAATCATGTTTGAGTTTACTTTCTAACATAGGGCCGAGCTCGCTTTATCTAGTCAAACATCTGGACCAGTTGAGCCTTAGTTTGAGAAAAAAAAAAATACAAGTTATACTTGTACAACATATTTGAAGCTCGTCATGATCTCAAGTCAAGCCTGAGCTCTCTTTGTGAATGAACAAGCCGAGCCCAATTTGGCCATGTACATGCATTTCATAAATATAATTCATGCATAATAAGAGTTATGAATACATGTACCCAATGATCCATTATTCCACTGTCAATCCAATAAAAATGATTAATGAGGTCAGTAAATTTGGCCACTAAATTTAGGTCCAACAAGGATGACAAAGAATCAAACTCATGTTGTCTCACATTGATCTCATATAAATGATGTTAATGGAATGAAAGACATACCATGTTATGAACTTCAGCTACCATTTCATCATAGGAGCCATAGTAGGGAACGAACACATGTGGCAAGTCATAAGGTAGCCTCTTCACAGCAGCTTCAAAAACTTCAATTGAAAATCCGGTCACCGACGTTTCATTCCGACTTGGATCATAACTAACATTCACAAACTGGGTGAAAGCACCCCTCGCCGGAACGCTGATCTTCAACGGTTTCTCTCCCTCACCTAAACTCCAACCCTTTGGCACCGTTCGCTCACGGCCTGGCCAATAAATTGAATCCAAGTCTCCAACTAAACCATTGCCAATTCTCTTTTTCATTTCATCCTGTTTGATGAAGTCCTCAGAGAAACCAAACACTGGTGACCAGAATGCTACTTCTCTATAGCTTTTACCAATCACATTAATGATCCTAAAGGTTGGTAATTCTGATAATCGGCCTTTATTGAATCTTATTCTTCCAGATAAACCTTCAAAATCACTAGACTAAATGTGATTGACTAACCCTTTTGGTTTTCTCTCTCTTTGAGAAATTTGCATGGCTTTAGCAATGACCCATGTTGCATCATAAGCTTGAAATGCAAATATACTTGGGTCTGGATGTTCCTCTTCTTCTGGGTGTTCTGACCTAAAATTCCTGCGAAATCTGTTTCTGAACTGTCTATAAGACTCAGTAGTGTCTATGAAGTTGGTCTTGAAACCAATTACACCTTGCATGTTAGAAATGGCGGATGGACCAACAGAATCAAGAAGGCTTGCAATGTCATCTGAAACAATCCATACGTACCCTTTCCCCATCATTCCCATTTGCTTTGCTATCTCAAAAAGAATGGTGGCAAAGTCTAAAGAAGACTGTATGAGTATAAACACCCTATTGCTCTTGCTTCTGAGCTTCTTCAGCTCTTCTTCAATAAAGATTCTTGGGTTTGTAAGAGAAGATATAGAAGGGATACCTGTGTGGCGCTCAATGACTGAGTCGACGGCTCCAAGTGAATCGGAGAGGTGAATGATGAGGTCAGAGTCGGTGGAGAGTCTGGTGCTTTGTTCATATATTGCTGTCACCTTTCGCCACCTGAAGTGGCCGACAATGGCCGTGATGCACTGCATGTGTGTGGTGACATCGTTACTCATCTGGATGAAAGATGCTGGTTGTGGTGGCAGAAGTGGCGGAGATATGGCTGTTGGAGCTATGGAGATGATGGGGATGTCCTTGGTGACATTGTTCAACTCACAGACCACAGACGCTTCATGCAAGCTAAATGGTCCAACTATGGCTTCTGCTTCTTTGCGTTCGATGAGGTCAATTGCTGCAACAGTGGAGGCAAATGCAGCCTTTGGATAGTCAAATTAGAGATGAGAAGTCATTAAGTTGAGTCCTTAATGTATCAAGATCCACTATAATATTTTTTTTCTTCTATTTTTCTATTTAATACATCATCCACTTACATATTATAGGTTGAGTAATGCTGTGCTGGCCAAAAAAAAATTGTGGCATTGTTATAATTAAAAATTTTAATTTTCAAATGTTTAAAAATGGGACCAAAAATATTATTATGATAATATCACGTCATTTCATCCTTATTTTTTATCTTTTTTTTTTTTGGTCAGTTTCCTCAAATCTTATAGCAATGTTATTGGGACTTAATTTAGTGACATAATTTGTTGATCTAATTTATTATGACCGTTGGATTGACTGTAGGCCCCATCAAACATTAAAACTTAGTGTTAATCTAATAGTTTCAATAAAGTCACATCATTAGGTCAATAAATTATGTCAAATTTTTAGATCCAAATAACATTATTACAAATCTT
The DNA here is from genome assembly GCA_951799425.1 of Ilex aquifolium. Taxonomy (NCBI): domain Eukaryota; kingdom Viridiplantae; phylum Streptophyta; class Magnoliopsida; order Aquifoliales; family Aquifoliaceae; genus Ilex; species Ilex aquifolium. Next base: position 5,087,618 of record OX637406.1, read on the forward strand.
AATAAAGGCTTTGGTTCAAGTAGGTCTCCAAAAAACCAAGGAAAATCATAAATAGACTTAAAAACTTGAGTTGATGAATTACTACCATTAAATAAGTGGTGGGTCCTAATAAATACTAGGACCCACAGTTAAATTAATGACAAATATAAGATAGATGCTAGTTGGACTTGATAATCACAATCATTGAATAAGTAGTAAGTTTCAATAAATACTGGAACCCACAGTAAAATCAATGGTTATGATTATCAAGTACATTTTTTAAGTCCATGTAAGATTACTCCTTCAAAAATTGACTTGATGATGTGACTATAAATTATGTAAATCACAACTATTGAATAGGTAGTGGGTCTCAATAAATACTGGGATTCACAGTAAAATTAACAGTTATAATTATCAAGTCTATTTTTTAAATTCAAGTAACATTACTCATATTTACTTTGAATTTACTTCATCCTCCTCGACGTGTTATTTTTGTGTTGTGTTGGCCAATATCAAGATAGTTTGTTGTATTAAAAATAGACATCCTAAGTTAGAACTAGTCCAATAACATAGGATTCAACTAGGTTGTTGAAGAGTGTTTTTTTAATAGATATTGTTCGGAAGTTACTATAAAATACAGGTCTGGTCATATCACGAGATACTTTGAAATATGACTTACCAAAATTGTAGCTAAACTGCAAAAAAAAAATTATAAACTTGGGTATAGTAAGTCCTTCACTACCCTAGTCGAATCCCACAGTAGGGTAGGGTCTGGGTCAACCACTTCTCACTTGTCTTTTTCATTCACATATAAGGCATAATACTTTTTCAACGTAAGAATCTGGCATAATTAATTTGTTAATTTCATAACACGTCAAGTGAAAATGGCGTATGATATGCTTGACAAATTTTTTTTTCTTTTTTTGAGTAATGCTATTTATATTTAAAAGTTTGAAATAATTTATTAACTTAATGATGTTGTTTTACTAAAGCCTTTGGATTAACACTAAATTTTAATTTTAATGAGACTCGCGATCAATTATAATGATATCTATAATATAAAACATGGAAAACTTTAATAACTCAATTCGATGGTCTCAAATAGACTCATTTAATGATCATCAACATCCCTACTATATTGATTTTAATTTTTTTAATTAAAGCAAATTAAATCGTGATTGAGGCACGGGTTACCCTTAGTAAGTTAATAATTTTTTTTTTTTTTTGATAATTTTCTCTTTAAAGGGGTGAGGGCAAATGAGAGCACCCAAAGACCACCCCGATGGACTCTCAATGGTGGGATCATGAGGCTCATGACTGCGTCCGTTACTCCTCTCGGAAACGAACTTAAATAGGCTAATATAATGATCAACCATCGAGCCCTAATATAGATTCCAAAACTCGAACTTTTAATCTCAAGGTGAAAAATTCGACCTCCGGTGGACCACCCTCCTCGACGATAGTAGGTCAATAAATTAAGTGATAATAACGTTATTCTAATGTGAATAAAATTTTCAAGAGTGAGATGGCAACTTTACCAGCAGAAAGGGCTTGTGCTGAGTTTCCATATGAATCCACGAGGTGCAAAACCAGTTTATAAGAATTTGTTGCCATCTGATCATCATGAACAGCCATCTCCATGGCTAATTTCTGCTCCTTACCCACACGACTGCTCCGGTCAACAACACCTACTATCCGGTGGCCGTGGCTCGTCAGACCCTAATAGGAATGAGAGCACACAAGGAGACATTTTGCCTTCCCAGAATCCAGAGGTTCTCTTTCTTTGAATGAAAGTAAGTGGAGGACTTGAAGAAGAAGATATATAAAACTTCAAGATTCTAAGATTGACTTGAAACTAATCTATATATACTTAAAAGAATCAAGTTCAGTTCAGACTCAGTCCAAGTATATATTTTTAGAGCATAAGACTTTTATTGCTTGAGGAAGTTGAAGCATGGATGAAATTTCTCTTGGATTTCCTCCCATTAGTATATTTCAATTAATTAATTAGTGATAGAAGCATGGAAAAATATATTCCTAGGTAAAACTTATATCTACCAACAACTATAAAATTAAATTCAAACTCCAAAAATCAATAAATAAATATATAGGTTCATAGACCATACACTCTTTTGATTTTTTCTACCAAAGCTTAACAAATTCGAATGTCAGGTATTGTGGAGCAGTATTGAAATACTCCAACATTTTCTCATGTCAACATTTTGGTGTTTAGTTGGTGTCATTCTTTTTGTGTAAACTTCAACTGCAAGATAGTTTAAGTAGTAATAAAAACGACGCGTAAATTCAGACGTCCTGAGTTCGAATCTTGATAATCTTTTGAAACACAACTAATGATGCACAAATTCACTTTATGCACCACTTGTCAAGTAATTAATGTAGTAGTAAATAATGAGAGAGAGAGAGAGCAAACTGAACACAATTTAAATAGTTCAGTCAAGGTATCCTACTCTACTACGAAAGGTTAGGATGGCCTGAGTATTTTATTGTTTTAAGGAGTGTCGGTTGTTCAAATGTGAGTAATAGACGAGATACAAGATGTGAGAGATGTCCTCCATTTGTAGACGGGGCTTACAATTTATAGGCGTCTTCTAACAGATTAAAGCGTCTTATCAATAACAGAAAGGCTGATTTGGTGGAGTTGGCGCCATCCTCACAACATATGAGGCAATTGCAGAGAGAGCGTGGAGGTCTCCTCAAGACCAAGTCTCAGGATAGCGTGACTGACTTCCTCACTCCAGGATGGTGTGATTTTAGGATGGTGTGGTGGTTCTAGGATGGCGTGGTTGACCGGGTTCTCAGCGAGCCCGACTAGGTCCAGGTCTCTTCTAGGCCAAACCCATTGGGTCTTGTCTGGGCCAGGCCCACTATTTGAGTTGGGCCTATCTGAGTTAGGCCTGATCTGGGTTGGACTCATTATCTGAGTTGACTTTGGGCCGAGCCCATCACAAATTATAAGAAATTTATTCTTCATGAATATTTTAATCATGTCGTAAATGATCTGTTTTTAATCAAACTAAAAAAAAAAAGTCAAAATACACATAAACAAGCTGGGACAGGGAATATTGAACTAAAAAATAAAAACTTCAACTATTCATCTGCTAAGGACAAGCCCCTGTTGGACTTGATCTCATTCATTTGCTGAGTACCGCATTCATTTGGTGTCGCCTCTCTTTAAGCTGCAGAACTATACAACCATTAACTAATTCGATGTCAGACATGTGCAAAACTCTGTACTCTCACTGTAATCTTGTGGTACTCAGTATCTAATTAGAGCCAACAAACTATTACCCTGCAGATTATATACTCTCACTCTAATGTGCAAAACTCTATACTCTCACAACACATACAATTGCATATTATCAAATCTACAGATTAAACAAATCCATAAACAAATTCAATTGGGAGGTAGTAGTTAAAGCCATCAAAGTAATTTTTTCCAAAGCAGTACTGGATCTAACATTACAGTGAGAAAATTAAATTCTCAACTTACAAAAATAAAATAACGGTCAAAATTGATTCAATTTTTATCTATTATGATTTAATGGTATTATAGCACCCAATAAATTCAAATCACGTGTCCACACTACAGAAAGACATATGACGTGAGTCATCAGTTGACATGACAGTGGAGCCCAATAGGATCCAGCAGGATTTATACAGACAACAATGCCACAACAACACCTACTGGTGTCGCAGTAGCACCCAAGTGCAATACCCCCAAGCGCTCTGACACCCCCCGGTGCCTAGCATTTTAGCAAGCGCCCAATGCCACAGAAGGGCATGACACATCCTCATCACATTGAAAATGTCAAAACAAAACATTGACCAAGAACATGTTGGAAAAATGGTTTTAAATAAGGAAAATGCTACACAACTTAAATGAAACTCAAAAACTGCAACCCAAATGTATATCATTTTTTGGATGAATGGGTCTCACTGAAAAAGTTGATGGGATCCTCTCATTCACGGGATGATATGCATTTGAGTTGTAACTTTTTGGATTTTTATTTAGGTTGTGTAGCATTACTCTTTAAACAATTGAGTTTTGAGTAACTTAAGACTTAAATAAAAGTGGGACTTATATCTCAAAATTGGTGGGAGTTCTCCTCCACGAGGAAATTAACGTAATATATTTATTTGTTCAAAACTATTAAGTATTGAATGAAAAATTATGTGTCAAAGTGACTCAATCGAATTGATGGAATAAACTAAGAATGGTATAGTAAATCAAGGCTTGCCCCACATTCGAAAAAGACTAAAAGTGAATTAATATACTTGTAGTTGGCTTCATAGGTTGGGCCCCAAGAGTACCACACTTTTGTGAGCGGAATGAGCACCTACACAACCTTTGTTACCACACGCACACGCACACCGCCCTGACTGGGCCGGCCCTGGGCCAAAAAGATATTATATTTTCAGAGAAAATTTATTTGGTGCGATGTGGTGCGGGTTGTGGGTCAACACAAACAGATCTGAATGCAGATCGCCACTTTTCCTTCCAGCTGAAATTTAAATATTCAAATGAATTTTTAAATTTTTTATCCGATAATTATTTGAATTTGGCACTGAAATTGTGTCTGTGCCTGTTCAATCCAGAGGTGTATTTCCCTTCTTCTTTACTTTTCAGATTTAGGGTGTGTCTCTTCATCCGAACATGTTCAACGAGCAGTGGCATCTCATGGCTCTTCAGGCAATTCAAACAGGCACTAAAGGTCTATAAATAGACTATCTCACTGTCATTTTCAATCATCCCAAATTCTGTATTTAGTCTTTTCTTCTCTATGTATATTGTTGCATTATTATTTTTATTTGATTCAAGCGCAAAACACAAAGTTGTGTTCGTTGGAGCCTTAAAGATTGAAGTGTTGCATCTTCAATAATGAAATATGTTCTAACTTGGAAGACAATTACTAATCAATTTTAAGTACCGAGAGAAAACAAATATGTCTTAAGAAAGCTGTGATTACATGTACAGGACTTGAATTATTTTTTAGATTTCTAGATTTCTTATTATCTTATTTATTGATGGTCTGCGTTACTGTAAGTGCATTACTGTTTAGTTTACACATTCTATTTTATTTATATTGCATATAGCAATATACTTACTACATTAGATTTGCTACAGTAATTACTAAGTTTAAAGTTTGATTATATACTTTGGATAATAAAACAGACAAGAATGGCACTGCGGAGGTCTGGGTGCAACTTTGACGAGACTCGTCTTCCCCACTGCGAAAATCGAACATAAGGCTGGGATTGCACAACCAACGGAATTGATATCCTCAACTTCCTAGACATCGTTGCTCAACTAACCCATTTAACTTAGAGGATGGATCCCCATCTGGGAATAAAGGCAGTATGGCCCTCTTCAAGGGAAAACTAAGCAACATGGGTGACGAGCATAATTGTCAATCTCAGCCTACGCTAGGGTCTCGAAAGTTTAGTCTGCTCGAGCAAGTCTCCTACTGTATGGCTCACTAGCTACTAGGATGTGCTTGACTAGGATCCGGAGGGACTTCTAAGGTAACTAGAGTTATTGGTCCGAATCAACATATGAGATAATGGGATATATGGATTGGTGGATGAAGGACCAGAATTATGTGAATTTTATTTATCGGGCACATTGACAAAAGTCTCGGAGAAGGGTTCAGAGAGGGAAGGGAAGATCTCGGGTAGTAACATGTTGGGGGCATCGCATATATGGCCTCCTCAAGATCATGGTGTCGCGATGATCAGTCGTGATCATTAACCTTTGAAGTCTTGTTTCGCCTCGGCTATCACACTCCTCATTGGGAACTGAGTCTGGGTTATATTTGAGAAAACGTCACATCTGTCTAGTTAATGTTATGACACGTGGCTCGCGGTTATTGGCCACTAGTATCACTGCGATCGAGGCAATTGTGAGTTGGCGCGAGTGTTGGAGGGTCGGGGTTGGTAGCCATAACTGCCCAGACATCGTGTTATAAATATCTTCATTACTTGCCCATTGCATAAGAGATTTTTACTTGGCTAGTGAGAGCATTATAATAATAATAAATATTTATTAAACGGGTTAAAAAAATCGTGTCGAATAACCCGTTTAATAAATGAATCATATTCGATTTATAGATTTCCACCCATTTAATTAAACGAGTCGAGTTGAGTGGTTTTTCACACAAACCCGATTAGACCTGATATGAACCTCTTGCTTAACCCTACACAGTAGACACCCTTAAGAATATCTCCAACCTTAACTCAAATTTAAGTCAACATTTAAGTAAAAAATTTGATCGATACAAATCATTTTAATTCAGAAACATAAATTTAAAAAAAAAAAGAAGATAAATTCAATTTTAAACAAGGATAAATTTAGATTTAACATATGATAGAATATGACCGTCAAATCTTTAAAGGAGAATGAAATCTAACCATTAGTGATTTGAATAAATATTAGTGTCACTTAATTTGGATAAAAATTTGACCTAATTTATTGACCTAACAATGTGACTTTATTGAAATTATTAAATTCATAACAAGTTCTAATGTTTGATAGGATTTACAATTAATTCAAAGGTTATAGGGAATTAAATCAATAAATTAAATTAATAAATTAAGTCTGATATTTTTAGTATCTTTTGATTTAATATGAGAGGATTAAAAAAGATTTTTAAAATTTTTTATTAAATTTTTTTTTTAAAAAAAAAGGTAAGGATGGAACATACTTTAAATACGAGTGTACTAAAGCAAGGATTATCTGATGCTCTGATCGTTAATTCCTCCAAAAACTATCAGAACCCTAGCAATTGGACACTGAGAAAAATGGAGAATCTTGAAGCAGAGGACTAGCAGTAGCAGTAGTGGAACCCTAGATAACTACTTGGCCAATCAATGGCTTCAATTCCTATTTCAAATTCCCCATTCATTCACCTTCACACAAACCTTATCTCTCTCCACTTATCTTCTCCTTCAATTCTCTCTTTCCCTTCCTATCGCACACCCCTACGTTTTTGTGCCCTAAAAACTGGTAGAATTGGGAGCACCAGTGACCAAGATGCTTATCGCGCCGATTTGCTGAAAAAGCCGGTCATATCGCCGGTGTTGGACGATTCGGCGAAAGATTCCGACGAGAAGGAGGAGGAGAGTAAGCGGAGGGAAGAAGGTGGGTGGGTTGATTGGGAGGACCAGATTTTGGAGGATACTGTACCACTTGTTGGCTTTGTGAGAATGGTTCTTCATTCTGGCGAGTAAGATCTCAATTTCATTGTTTTTTTTTTCCCCGTTTTAGTAGGAATGTTTGTTTGTTTTCTTGTGCTAATTGTCATTATTTGCGAATGGGATTTGATTTGCAGGTATGAAAGCGGTGATAGGTTAAGTCCTGAGCACGAGAGAACAATTCTGGAAAGGTTGCTTCCATATCATCCAGAGTGTGAGAAGAAGATTGGGTGCGGAGTTGATCACATTACGGTACCTCTTCCCCCCCCCCCAAAAAAAAAAAAATTAGTTTCGCCCTAACAGCTGCTGGTTAAATTGATGCTATTGTTATGTATGGTGTATACTCTATACTCTCTAAGGATGTATGATAAAAAATTAAATCTCAATAGAACAGCCTTTGATCCAATTTACCTTTCTAATTACCTTAAGTTTCTTGAGATTGTACAGGAATTGATTTGATTATTTGTTTTAGCTTAGCTTTTATTCATGCGTGATCAAATATATGTTCCTATGCTCCACCAGAGAAAATTATATGTTTTTATGAATTTAGATAATTTAAATGTGTGTGTGTATTCTTAGTCAATGTGCATGATGTATGCATACTTCTATGGTTCTTTCTTCTTGTTTTTCCAGGACCACAAAGCAAAAAAATAAAAATGGAAATGTTTCAGTTTATTCATCTGTTCTTGTATTCCATAAGATGGAGTTGGATGGCAACCTTTAACTATTAACAGGTTGCATATTTTAAGATTAGGCCCTCTTTTAGCCTAGTTCCTTTGGACGATTATATATAAATTGGTTCGTCCCTGTCCCTGAGAGAGTATCCCAAGTCCGTCCATGTTCAAAGGGGCTCTAAAAGCCGGTATGAAATATGGGCGACACAAATAATGATCAAATTTTTTAAATGAAGCATGACTGCAAGGTCACATGGCCTGGGATTTATGCAGCATGAGCTTAAACTATTGTAGTATGATATATTCACTAATCTATAATGTTGTCTGGTATATTCAGCGACATTTGGTTTACCTACCTAAATAGTGTCATATGATTTATAGTGGGTGATGTTTGATAAAGGTCAATTATTGTTGTTTGGCATATTGGGCTTTTTGACTTCGTGATTCTACAATGATGTTGGGCAATTTACATGTTGTTTGCCTTTTTGTGCTTATAAAATAAAATATTGTTGTTTGGTGCTGTTTCCACGTTGCCAAAGGAAAATTTGAGCTTGTAGGAATCCCTCTCAGATCAATCTGTTCAACAGTTAAGAGTTAGAAAATTTGTGAATTCTGTTTAGAAAGAGCCATGCATTGATGCACACACAGTACGATGATGCTTAGGGGATAGCACCATTCTATTGTGGTAAAAGAGCTCAGTCTCCCAGTTCTGAAGCATGGCGATTGGCGAAGACTATTGGTTACCCAGCTAGTGTTATGTTTGTTTTCAGATTTTTTGGGTTCAAGACAAAAAATGTCTGAAGAATGTGAATCCATATGAGCACATTGGCTTTACGTGGCCAGAAAAGGAGTTGGACTGGGGTGTTAACAGAAACACTGTATTTAACTGCAAAGTGGGTTTTTATTAAAAGCCATAAAATGATTTTCTGCATCAGATACACTCTTAAGTTGGACAAAATCAGTATTCTTTAATTATTTTTTTGTGTTCTTGATCATCACTTTGATTAAATTGCTGAATGTTGAAAGTTTCTTGTTCCTGGTGGGCAGGTTGGGTACCATCCTGATTTTGAAAGCTCACGATGTTTATTCATAGTTCGAAAAGATGGAGAGCTGGTTGACTTTTCTTATTGGAAATGCATAAAGGGTTTAATTAGGAAAAATTATCCACTGTATGCAGATAGCTTTATTCTCAGGCATTTCCGGCGGCGTAGGGGTAGCGACTGAAGGTAATATCTTCAAGTTGTCCCACCTAGTATGTTACTCCAAGAAATTTTTTTCACATGTGTCATTTATTAGTGCTGAAACCTCACTGTACAAGACCTAAGACAAAGTTTGAAAATTGTTGTATTGTTAAATTGAGAGAATTTACTGTAATTTCTATTTGTAATATTCAAGTGTTGTATGATTGCTTGAAATGCACATGGTTTCACTGAAATTAGGGTGCAGTTAATCTATTCCGAGTACAAACTTTCCCTTTTCTCCTCCCTCAGTGTAGGCTTGTCTTTGTTTTGGGTACAGGATGACTGGGACCAAATGTATGTAGTTGCACTGGTTGCCAACTTCCATCTCAAGTTAGATTATGATTTTCTCAACTTCTATTGCACTAGTTGCACAAGCTGACTTGGGCCTTATGCATAGGGAGAAAAGATGGTCCGGCCTTTTATGTTTAGGTTGTGCAGTTTACCAGGACAACCAATGGTGAGTTGGTCTTAGAGTGATAATTAGTGTTCACTCGTTCAGTAATACATGGCAGTTCAAGTACAGTAATCAATCTCTCCAGCATAGGGGTAAGGTTACCTACTATTGACCTTTTCTAATCCGAATGTAGGCAGTCAACACTACTAATGACAAACTTATCTTTTAATCTAGATCATCGATTGTTCTTATCTTTACTTGTTATGTGACTGAGTTCACATTTAATGTTAAAAAATCGGGATTTCAAGCTAATTCTAGCCAATATCTTGTGGATTCAAGTCCGGTATAGAGGACGATGGATGTAACGAGTTGGCAGTCCAGTGGACTAGTCTGGATATAACTTCCGAAAGTCCAAAACTTTTTACTGATAGTAGTGTGACATAAGTAGTTGAAAAGCTTCTTAATGCGTGTCCGCGCCACTTACCACCACCCATTAAATATGGACTCTGTGGTTAAGACTAAGAGATTAATATTTTAGGATTGATTCTAAGCAATGCCATTTTGTTTAACTTCACTAAATCGAATTGTAATGACATCTCTAGTTTCATTTAGCTTTGTTATTATACTGCCCTGATTATGTTACTCCTTTGTGCAGGCAAATACGGCCAGTTAAGCACACTACTAGGCTCTGAAGAATTTGGACACCAATGACCTCTCGGTTATCTTTAAGTGGAATATGCGTGAAGACATTTATTGCCTTCATATTTAGAGTATGGAATTGGACCCGACTTCGTATTTTTTACATATCTCATGTTTACTGTGCTATACAATGACCCTCTCACTTGATAATCACATAGTCATCATGTAGTTAAAAGGGCGTACCCAGTAACGAGGTTTTCGTCATTGCGGGGTCTGGAGAGGGTTAGATGTATGTAATTTTACCACTGCAAGTAGAGAGGTTGTTTTTACTGGGTCGAAATGTCAACTAGGTGGGTGTCTAGTTCATGGATTGAAATGTCAACTGGTTGCGCGTCTCTCTGCAAGCCTGCATGATTCAGTTGAATAGGAAACGTATTTCCGGGTATTTTGTTTTAGGGCAAACTTAATCCTAGAAGAAGAGAAGGGGATGTCATCGTTTATTTTTTGGTCTCACAACAATCATTCACGACAAAAGTTTATTTGAAATGAATAGATAAATTATAAGAGAGTTGATTGACGCTTCAAATAACATGATGATGTTAACTTAGAAGATATGATAATCTACAAGACAACTTTTCTGATTCATTGATGGATTTGGAAAATATGCACTTAGTTAATCTCAATGATAGCTCAACTAATAATAAGAGCGAGTTATAAATTCAGATGTTCAACAAGGTCATGAATGGTTTATTCCTCATGAATATCTTAATCTCGGCGTAAATGACATGTTTTTTACCAGATTGAAAAGGGAAATTAGTTAAGATGAGTGTCAACAAACACCTAAAAAAAAATTTACCAGGTTAGAAAAAAAAAATAGTGACTAACAAGTGAGATGCGCACCCCCTACTATTGCCATTAATGGTGCGGCTTAAAATGGGTTAAAGAAACTTAGAAAAGGACAGCTAAGAGTTGGTCCTTTGCAAAGGTGTCGATGGTCCAAAGGTGGACTCTAGATCTTCGTCCTTGAGTAATCCCTAAGGTGAGATTATGATGTAAACCACTCTCTCTCTCTCTCTGTTGGTAGGTGAAGAAGATAAGCCCCAGAACGAGATTTTCTACAATATTTTCATGTCGGCTATGCTTTGAAACAAATCTCTATCTTCTCTCTTCATGTATGAACATGATCATTGACAAAGCTTTACCAAACAGCCTCCAACACTGCACCTTTTTTTTTTCTTTTTGTCCCGTTTATGTATGCTAATTGGACAAAAGAATGGACATTTCATCAACTTCTCACTTCCTCATATGTCAACACCCCCTACAACTTTTAGAATATATTTCATATTTTGCATCTTATTAAACGCGGATAGTTAGATTAACTAGTTTTTTTTAACTTTGTTTTTAATAAATCTTGTGTTATAGATTCCCCCCCCCCCCCCCCCCCCCCAAAAAAAAAAAAAACCCATCTCCAATGAAGGTGAAGCAAGTATATCAATTGATCGGATTTTGAATCAAATACCAATCGGACTTATTCGGGAGATGTAAAATTATATTTTTGATAAATTATGTGAATTCGGATTTGAATGTATTATATACTATACTAGTTATAACCTGTGCCTGAAGGCACAGGGTAATAAAAAATGGTAAATAATAAACATATTTGTATTCATATCCTAAATCAAATCACACACATAGAGGAGAAATAAATGAATTTAAGAATCGGTTCTAGTGAGAGTGAGAGGTGGTGGTGGTAGGAGACGGTGATGGTTGTGGTGGGTGGCAATGACCATGGTGGTGGTGGTGGTGCCGGTGGTGGTGGTGGTGGTGGCAGTGGTGGTGGTGGTGGTGGCGATGGCGATGGCGATGGTAGCGGCGATGGCAATGGAGGCGACGGCGACAACGGCAGCGGTGGTGGTGGCGGCGACGGCGGCAGTGGTTTTGGCGATGGTGGTGGTGATGATGGGGGTGGTGGCGGTGGCGATAATGATGGTGGTGGCGGCGGCGGTGATGGTGGTAGAGGTAGTGGTGAGACGGTTTCAAATACTACTTTTTTTTTTTAAAGTACTTATGAGAAATAATTTTTAAAAGTACTTTTAAAAAGTTACTCCAAACACACCCTTAGGGGCCTAGTTTTCTTATTAAATTTAGGGTGTTAATATTAGCCGTTAGATTAACTTTAAAGTAAAATTTAAAGTGATCTCAACCGCGAATAGCAAAAGTCATTTTGTTTATCTTTTGAGATTTGAATTGTAAGTTACTTTATTATATAGATTTTATAAATTAAAATTTTGGTGCACTGATTTTGATGAAACTGTGATTTGACCAAGAGTATACATAATATAGGGTTTTTTGCATTTTTCACCCCGAAAGTTTTCAAGATTTTTATTTTACACTCTTAAATATTCAAATTTTCACATAATACTTTTAATGTATTAAAAGTGTTGTAATATGACCTTTTTACTAATTTCTGTTATTTTTTTTGTCAAAAGTCAACACATTCACACTATCTAAAAACTATCGCAAAACTAACAGAAAAATTACATTGCAATACTTTTGATACATTAAGAGTACAATATAAAAAATTTAATTTTTAAGAGTGTAAAATGAGAATCTTGAAATCTTTCATGGTACAAACTATAATTCGCCCTATAATATAAGATGTGATAAAGATATATTTAATAAAATTGAGTTAGAATTAAAACATAATTTATTAAATTTAATTCTGATAATTTTTTTAGAATTAAAATATAATTTATTAAATTTAATTCGGATAATGTTTTTTCATATCAAATTGAACTTTCAGATGAGGTGTTTTCAATATATATTTAATTATGCGTTACAAAGACAAAATATAGTAAATAATAAATTAAATTTGAATTAAATATTAAAAAAATCAATCGAATCTATTAACTAAATAGATAGTTCAAGTTATAATAAAGACGAATTATAAATTTAAACGTCTTGAATTTGAATTTTTATAACTCCTTGAGATCATGTCACGAGAGATTTATCTCTCATAAATATCCTAATTCTCAATATAAATAATTTATCTTTAATTAAATTATAAAAAAATATTAACCAAAGTATTCGTAAATTAACTTCAACACCGTGTTGAACAAAAAAAAAAAAAACACCATGTGGTTGAAAAGCGAGCTACACTCTAATCGTGCTTCTTATGCCGCGTCAGTGTAGTGTCAGTGTCCCAATTCCACTACCGGACAAGCAACCCACGTTTTTCACCCGTCCATTTTCTCCATACGTGGACGGCCAAGATACTCCCACATATCCAATCATCATTGGCCAACAGTACCACGTCAACCCTTCCTACCCCATTGTGATTGGGCCACGTTCTGCCTAACTGGGCCCACATCCCATTTATTTTATATATATACTTATTAAATTCATTCTTCGCTCCCACCACTTCCGTCGTTTAAAAGTCACCCCCCAAAAAGAAGGAGAACGCCCCAAAAATCTAGTGTGAGAAATACCGTGTTTCTCTCTCTACATCTCCCTCCTTTTCCTTGTTCATATCGCCGCATTAATGGCTCTTTAGATTTCTGTATTTCTGTAATTCTGTAATTACTCCGCCATTAATTCATCTTTGTTTTCTGTAATTGTCTGATCTGATATATTTGGTTTTTGTTTGAAGGTTTTACAATACTTTGACCTTGTATTTTGAAGTGATTCTATCGGTTATTTCGTTTTTTTTTCTTTCTTTGAGTTGAAATTTTTGCTGTGGATTTTTCAGTATTGGTGGTTGAAGTTAGCTATTAGGGATAAGGTTTGACATTGTAGTCATAGACTCCAATCTATGTGCCTTCGTGTCTGTTCATATACACATGGTGATTGCGTTCTGAAATTCGAATTTGGTTGAAGATAACAATTGTGTATATAATTACTGATTTTACGGTAGATTTGAGTATTCTTTTCCAGAAAGTAGAATTTGAGTATTTTTTTTTTCCCTTTTTTATTTCAGACTTTTGATTTTTATAAATTTTTGGGTTCATTCTGATTTTATATCACTCTGAGGAAATATTTGCATATATGTATATACATGAGTATATGCGTGTATGGAGAGGTCGAGCGATAGAAACCAGAGATTTTGGTTTTGATCCTACTATAATTTTGATGATCGTATAAGACACTGAGCTTGGATTTGCTTTTTTAACGCGTTTGCAATTGGATTCTACATAGTGCGTACTAATATGAACTTCAAGCACTTTGGAAATGAGCTGCCGGGGGAGGGGGCCGCCGGTGGTGGAAGGCTTCCGGGGTATTATCCATTGGTGCGACAGCCATCAATCTATGCACTGACTTTTGATGAGCTTCAGAGCACCATGGGAGGGATGTCAAAAGATGTTGGGTCTATGAACATGGATGAATTGTTGAAGAATATATGGACTGCTGAGGAAACTCAGAATATGGGATCTAGCTTTGGTGGACTAGAAGGGGGTGGTATTTCTGGTGGCCATTTGCAGAGACAAGGGTCTTTAACGCTGCCGAGGACGTTGAGTCAGAAGACTGTTGATGATGTTTGGAGGGATATATCGAAAGAGTATGGTGGTGAGAAGGATGGCAGTGGTGTTGGGGGATCTAATTTTCCGCAGAGACAGCAGACTTTGGGGGAGATTACACTTGAGGAGTTCTTGTTAAGAGCTGGGGTTGTAATGGAAGAAGCCCAATTAGCTGGAAAACCTGATAATAATGGATTATTTGGGGATTTGTCACGATCCCTGAACAATCCTCCTGGTTTAGGAATTGGTTTTCAACAGACGGGTAGGGGTATTGGGTTGTTGGGTAATAGAATGCCTGAGAGCAGTAATCAAATTGCTATTCAATCTGCTGCTAATCTACCATTGAACATAAATGGAGTTAGATCTACACAGCAACCACTGCTGACATCACAGCCGCAGCAACAGCAACAGCAACAGCAGCCCATTTTTCCCAAGCAACCTACTATGACTTATGGTGCTCCCATGCCTATACCCAGCAGTTGTCAGTTGGGTAGTCCAGGAATTAGGGGTGGGACTGTTGGAATGGTGGATCCAACTATAAATGGTAATTTGGTTCAAAGTGGTGCACTACAGGCTGGTGGGATGGGAATGGTTGGTTTAGGAGATGGGGGTGTCACGGTTGCAACAGGATCCCCAGCAGTTTCATCCACCGGGCTTGGAAAGAGTAATGGACATACAGCTTCTGTGTCGCCAATTCCTTACATGTTTAATGGAGGTTTACGGGGAAGGAAAAGCAGCGCTGTGGAGAAAGTCGTTGAGAGAAGGCAGAAGAGAATGATAAAGAATAGAGAGTCAGCTGCAAGGTCTCGGGCCCGTAAGCAGGTTAGTCTTGAAATATTTATCATGCAACCATCCACTTTCATATTTTTGCAATGGCTTGTTTATGAATGTATAGAGTACTAGCCTCATTTGTATGATCACTGCTGGACCAGGTCATATTCAATTTCTCAAATTCTCCAGAATTTAAGTACTATGGAACTGTCGTTAAGAATGTAGTCATAAAATCATCTATAAAAAATTTCAATTATTATGTTACTCATGGCAAGTGCACTATACAGTCTTGTCCTGAATTTTAAGGACAAGTATGTTGTCTATGTTAGATTCTTCCAAATCTGGCAGAATAATTTTTCCAATTTGTGCTGGTGGGATTTGCTAAGCAATTCTCTTGTGATGATTTGATAAATGTGAACTCCCTCTGTGCTGCTGACTAATGCTCTATTTTTCAGTCTTATAAATTTGGAATCTATCCTGTCAGTTTTTTTTCATCCTGGTTGGAACCATTAAACAAATTAGAGGCACTGCTCTCTTTTGTTTTCACTTTTGATGGTTGCTGCTTTTTTCAGGACGCCTGTTGAGGCGTAATACCCCTGATACCACTAGACTCTAGGGAAGAGACTCAGGGAGAAGGAGGTGCTATGTGATGACCCAATTTGGGTTTTTTTTTTTGGTTTGGGGGGGGGGGGGGGGGATATAGTAAATGGTCTTAGCTGATTGATACAATTCTTATGGAGGGGTAAGTTGTAGGTATGGGAACATCCGAGTCTCCATTATGTCGAAGGCTATAGAATTGGTATGAGGTGTACAGCCAAGCGGTTCATATGTCCATGTGAGATTTTCTGATGTGTAAGCTGAACGTCCGAGTGTAAAGGTTATGCTAATGCTGACGTAGCTTTACCTGTTAGGAGTTCAGTCTTTCTCGTTTTACGTATCATCAACCAAAAATTTAAAAAGCAAATTTCGGAAGATTTTGATACACATTAGCTTTAGCTCACATAGAATAACTAGAAGAACAAGCAGTTCACAGTCTACTTCGGAAACATATGTATGCCCCATGGAAGTCGATCAGCTTTCTTTTATATCACAGTTTGACCAATGCACCAATTGACACAGTCAAAGGCCTGGCAGAAGGGTATTTCCAGTGACTGACATGCGGAAGAGCTGACATCAGAAGTCAACGTCTATAAAATAACCCAAGTCACTACCATGAAAACCTTTTGAAGTTAACCACCTTGGGTAGCTCAGTTGGCCAAAGCCTCTGGTTTCTCAGTGGGAGGTCAAGAATTCGAAGTCTTCTGAGCGCAAAGCGTGCCTGTTTGGTAGGACCAGATTTCAGTTACTTGAACGAACCGTATTCAAATATCTGGTGTGGGACTTGAATCTCCGGCGATACACAAGTCCTGATTGAAATGGTGTATGAGTTGAGGGATCGGTTCATATACCCGAGTTTTACCCTTAGTTCTACTCAGAGTCACGAGCGTGAGCGACATAAGCGCGCTTTTACGCGCTGAGGACAGGCCGAGAGATTTCCCGTATACCGAAAAAACCTTTTGAAGTTAAGATTCACTGCATGGGAGTAGGGGCGGCAATTTTTGACACGACACGACACGATAACTCGATACGAACACGATACGAATAAATGGGTTTGGGTTGACTATTTTTTGGTACAAATCCGTGTATGACACGACCCGTCAACACGAAGTGTTAATGGGTCGTGTTCGAGTTCAACCCGCTTAACCCGAATTGACCCGTCAACACGAAGTTTTTAACTCGAATGAGATTGACCTGGCCTTTTCGTTACATGTATGAGTTTTCATGTTCTGATGGTTTATTTTTTCCATTACTTCTGATGTTTAATTTGATTGCGCGATGTATGATTAGCATATTTAATTAGTATTATAGAAATAAAATATTAATCATTTGTATTTGTTTATCAAACATTGACATAATTATTGTATAAAAAAGATATTATTACTCATTATTATTATTATTATTATTATTAAGTTAATTTTTAGTTTGTAGAAAAAGTATGAGGAGAGATTCAATTAAGTGAAAATAAAATCTTAGCGTTAAATTTTTATTCAAAATTTATGTGGGTCAACACGAATACGAACATGAACACGACACGAAAATAAATAGGCTAACTCGACACGACACGATTAGTTAAATAGGTTGGGTTAGGGTTGATTAATGTTCGACACGACTAATGTTCGACACGACACGAACACGACACAGCACGACCCGATTACCACCCCTACATGGGAGGACCAGCCAACACGTATCTTGGACTTCCCATCTGACCACAAAGCACCATCCTCCACACCCACCTCGGAAGTTAACATATGTGCAATCCTCATCATGCAGCATCAACTTCAACAAACTGCACGAGGCACCGAGAGTAGGGCCTTCAGAGAGTCATTAGATGTGCAATATCTGGCTACGTTACGATTCATACCATGAAACCTTTCATAGATATGTGGAAGCTAGGACCTAGAGTCCTGAACGTCTTGTACCCACTCCAAAGTTGTGCTTTGACCCTGTGATCTCATCCTAATATCTAGTTCAATGACATCATCCAGCACTGATATATATCTTTTCAAACCAGTCTTCCGAAGCTTTTGTTAGGTAGTCGTGTGGCTGAGTATATTTTCATCTGTTTCAACTGAATCCTTTTAGTGAAAGACTTAAATTTGAGTGAAATAGTGCTTAATGTGCAATAAATAAGCAAACAGGGTTTATGTTGCCGAGCACCTTTACATGTTACATAAGGCAAATACTTGTATACAGAAAAAATTGTCTAGCATATAGTCAAATAAACCATTACTGAAATTTGTAATGCCCTGATTTTGTAGTTTATACTTTTAATGGGTTTTTACTTTATCTTTGTTATATTAGTACCACTATAGTCTGGTTATCTAAATGTCAGTAATCACAAATCTCGTGCATTGATGCACCTTCAATACAAAATAGAAAATAAAACTGTCCTCCAGGAGTATGATTTGTAGCAGAGGTCATTGTTTTTTGACTACTCCATATCATGGTTGGCTTCATACGTTTGATTTTATAAAGATAAAGAAAATATGTCGTATGACATGCGAAGGAAAGCAATGAAATTAGAGAAATATTACGTAACCCAAATTTGCATCCCAAATGAAGGAGGACCATTGGATGAGTAGGTCCCATCAACTTTTTTAAATGGAACTCACTGATCCAATGGTCTCCCTTCATTTGGGATGTAAATTTGAGTTACAAATTTGGGTTACATAGTATTGCTCATGAAATTAATGCATTTATTCTCGATGGACATGTTGCATCCCAAAACTTCATCATAGATTGTACATCTTGTTTGGCAGAATGGTAAAGTGATGCAATCTTATATGACAAGTGGTAACATTATGAGAAGTTATGTATCTAGTTGACAACATTGATGCAATCTTATACATTCCGTTACAACAGGGTAAGGTAATGGTATGTATGCTCCAAGGCACATAATCATTTCAATTTTACTATCTGAAAATTAGTATGACCATTGAATAAGCTTCAACCTTTAAGAATAGAATTGTTATATAATACAGGGGACCTAGAAACAATCATATTTTATTTTAGACATGTTGTCCAGACTTTCTTGGTTAAGCATTTGCTAATTTAGCAGTTTACTTCTTTTTTTGATTTTTTTTCCAGGCCTATACAACGGAATTAGAAGAAGAAGTTGCAAAACTGAAAGAGAAAAACCAAGAATTGCAGAAGAAACAGGTATGTTTCTTATATGATGTCTGCGTATTTCGGGTGTGTGCCTTTGATTGGTCTAAAACATGCAACTTTTGGCTGTTGCAAGCCATCATTGATGTGTTCTGTTATTGTTGCAGGCAGAAATTATGGAAATGCAGAAGAACCAGGTATTATAATTTATTTATTACCGAAGAATTCAAAGTTCACCATCTTTATTTCTTGCTAATCAGCTGTGAACAAATCCATTGCTCTTAAAAAAATAAACCGAATGTTTTAATATTCTTTTTCATTATTGCTTTCAACTCCCACTCATGGAAATTACTTTTCCATTGTTGATAACATCTTTCCAAAACTTAAAAGGAAGATTATCTTAATTCTCTTTTCTTCCTCTTCTCCTTCTTCCCTTCTTTAAGCTTTTTCCTCGTATTCTTTCCTAGGATCAAACACATGCTCAACTACAAATACCATCATCTAATGTACGCTTTTCTTTTCTCTACTTAGAGAAGACTAAAGAAGCTAATATTTCCCCAATGAAAAGTTGGAAAATTTCGGTATTTTGTTATCTGTATTCTGTGATTTTAGGACCACCATTGAAGATTGAGCAGGTTTATGTCCATTGTCCATGGAACTTGGTGTCCGAGTTTTTTTTTTTTTTTTTCTGATCTAATTTGTCAAATATCAGAACAGATTCACATTAGTCATTGCTACATGTTAGGCCTGAATCTCAATTCAGTTCTAAGTTCTTTACCTTGTAACTTATGATTCATTATTTTAGGTTGGAGTTGTGGATTATGAAAGATTGATGAGTAAATAGATGGGATTATGTTTTGAAAATGATAATGGTTGAAACTGATTATTGGATGTTGCATTTGGTGATTACAGGCCCCGACGATGATGAACCTGCAGCAGGGAGTTAAGAGACGGTGCTTGAGACGGACACAGACCGGACCATGGTGAAGGGTCTTGTACATTGATGGTTGAAAATTACTTAAAATGGTTATCGATGGCTGTACATATATGAGAGAGAGACATGTTTTCTGTAGATCAAAAATGATGGAGATTTTTATTGTGCCGTAGATTAGTTATTCCAGTTTTTCTCTCAACTCTGCTTCAGTTGGGAACGAACATCATGCGGATGTAAATAAAGAAAAGCAGAAATATACCAGGTTTAGATATTATTCATGCATGATTTTCAATTTTAGCACAATCCAAAAGCGGAAAGACACGATTTTGACGAACTATAGCTTTGTTGTTTGGCCGGACAAAGATGGAAACGAAAAATAATTTTTTTGTACCACATCAAAAACAATTCTTACCCATAGATCTTGCATTGAGTCACACGTGACCATTGATCATGAAAACAACACAACAAACCAAACGAAATTCTTACCCATAGATCTTGCATCGAGTCATTCATGACTATTGATCATGAAAATAACATAACAAACCAAACCAAATCAAATCTTATGTTCCAATCGTTTTGGATCGACTATATGAGCTCGTCTTCGCCATTTATTTTAGTCATATGCTATACGCTTATTTTCATACGGTATACGCTCATGAAAGTAACAAAACAAAACGAAATAATTAACTAAAAAAACTTCCCAAGTATCTCATTCTTAAAAAAAACACCGTACCAATCCTCAGTCGGTGCAATATCCATGTCCTAAAATAGGTATAGACCCAGTTAACACTTTCGAGCACTCGGTAGCATTACACACCATCCCGCCCTAACCAACAACGAGAGCAAACAACAACAATACTTGACTACGAGATTTGCAAATAAATAGGATGTTCAACTTTTTGATATTCGGGATTAACTTTAAAAAAAAATTAAATTTATGCGGGAAAACAAGGAAAGAAAACCACTGGGTTTAGGCCTCTCACCGAAAAACATGAACTTCAAGCGTCCTGTCAGTTGTGGTACTCATTGACGTCTCAACCCTTTCCAGAAAAGACATCACCGCCCGAATCTTGCATACCACACTGGATCACCCACTAAATTAGTAGAGGAAAAGCTTCGTAACTATGCCCAGAGAATTTTACTTTATCCTCTATGAAATTACCTCGTAAAAATCTCGATAATATCTGGCCAAGCAATAGCAAGAATGTAGTAGCGGCTCAAAAGTGCAATCACGCATTTTTAGCCCCCAGAAAAAAAATATTTCTAGTAAGGATAACCAGCGGTGCAACCATTATCTTTCCAGGAGATCATTTTCCGACGATCTCTACCTCTAAAGGACCGGGCCATGAGTCTACCACTAACAGGTTTGCACAAACCAACATCGACCACGGAAGTACTCTTTCTTTTCTCCGAAGATGAGGCTGCTTCATCCATGTAGAAGTCAAACAGCATGGCTAGGCAACACACTTGATGACCTAAGATGAAGTTTTCTTGATCCCAAGGTATCATTTTCGTTATGTGAACATTGACCTGTGAAACACAGAATAGCAACTTCAGTTTCTAGCACATAAAGGTATAAAAATAGAACATGAATGGGTTTATTGAAACAATAAAAACAATTTTAAAATTATTAAAATGTAATCCCAAAACACGCTGCCCTCCTAGGCGTGCAACACTAAGTAATCCAAGCCAACACGCATTACTGACTAGCGGTAAGTTACATAGTTATTTTAATACCAAGAGTCTCTTTAGGCGGGTCCCGTGAAACAAGTTCGCCCTCAAGTCAAGGGGAATTTTTTTCTTTCATAAGAAAAGCCCCTTTATTAGTAAGGTGGTCCAGTAAAATGGAGCTTTTCTTCCAGTAGATTCTGCGAACTGAACTCAAATGCACTGTCTCACAACTCCTAAGATTAAAAGTGCTTCACCAAAAACTTTTCCAAATAATCCCAGTATACGCGGGGGGTAATCTACGCGGGGCACAATATGTTTAACATACAGAAACATAAAGTTTCCTACATCTTGATCCCTAACAAATCCATTGCCAGTAGAAGTATATTGATTTTACTGACAATAGCTATTCCAGTACCAAAAAGTTCTTAATTGCTCACCTCTGCCTCCATGGCACGAAGTTCGTTGTACCACTTGGAACCATCAGTTTCAGAATTATTTTCTCCATGTGATGCAGTGTTAAGACTCAGTGCAAAAAGAGGCGGCCTAAGAGGATACTCCATGCCGATCTTAATCTGCCATAAGTATTAATAAGCATTAACTGAACAATGAACAAACATGAAAGAAAACTTGACATACAGATGAGAACGAAGCATATTTGACTACCTTGGCTTCCCAATGCATGATCCTTTCATCACTGTCCAATTTTCTAGTTAGTACAAGACAGTATTCCTGGACCCCACAGTTTGCCCATGACCTTTTGCCTATCTCAGAGCCTCGATTGCTGTCTGCATTCTCAGTCTCCGGGTTGATTTGTGCATGCTCATCCAGGTCACTTTCCGAATCGAGCAAAAGATCCGCATCCTCGTCATGTTTCTTGAAACTTACTGATTTCCCCCTGTTAATTGGAGATACAATACTCTTTGAAATCAAAGCCAACCGTCTTGAATGCTCAAGATCAGATCCTTTTGAATGCATGAGTTTCACATCATTTACGACTTCTGAGGGGGTGAGTTTAACATCCTTCACGACAGGTGCAACCAAAATTAAAGTTGGAAGTTCCCCATCTTCCCTGGCATTCTCTATCACTTCCTTTGAAGTACCAGATACTCCATCCACATCGATATCTACAGGACCCTGAACTTGTTCCACATCAGTAACCGGCAAATATGAAGCCTGACTAGGCGCAGATCCCATGGGTAACCAGCTATGCAAACTGCACAGAGGGGTATGTGAGGCCCACGGAACACTTTCACAGGTCAGAGCCGGCCATCTAAGCTTCGTTAGCAAATCAAGCTGCTCCCTGTATATCAACCAAAGATTTCCAAGTTTACAACATGCACGCCTTACCATGCAGACATGCAAAACACTACCAGGGAACTCAAAAGAATTAATTATGAGAAAACAATATAAGAAATTTTCTCATTTGATAAATAAATGACCCAAACTAAAATAAATTAGCGATAAATAAAGAAATTCTCACGGATGAGAATGAACACACAGAATCCTTGAGTTCCAATGGTAACACAATAAGAACCATCTAATTCATAAACTTTGATAGAGGTTCAAGCCAATGGAAACAAAACTGTAGAGGCTAACATTCTGATTTTAACCACATTCAGATATCTGCCTCATATTAGCTATCCGTTCCTAAGGATCCATGACTCCAAACATACAGTGCAGTGACTCACGCAAGCGCCAGGTGAGCCTTTCTCCGAGTGCGGATCCTTTGCACAACTGTCTGCACCCGACTCTGTTGACGATACAACGACAGACCTGATACAACTGCTGCATGTCTAGCAGTTTCACTGTCTGAAGTTTCTAAGCCTGAAAACAAAGGTGACACTTCTGGCAGAAAATCAATTCCTGCCAAATGCTGGGCCCATTTATATGGACGTGAAATTCTCCTTTCATCAAATGCAAGAGCATCACCAATGCAGAGCTTGGCTGACTGCAAAACATTCACGAAATACCACCATAGTAAGGAAACAGAAATGAAAACCAGAGCATGATACAAATCACTGATAAGATATTGAAACTAAAGAATGAACCTGGTGAGGAAGCTCAAGGCCAGTGTCATCAGGAAATAAGTTGCATAAAATGTTATTTCTGGGACCTTCTTGGGACCCTTCAACCCCAACGCATACAACAGCCAACTTTCCCAAGTATTCAAACTTTAGTGTGATAAGTTTTGAATGCTTGGAGTCAGAAACGTCGTCATCGTGTACATGAAGCATGATTTTAAGGGGATGAGCCTGATATATTCCTTCCTGGTCAAGAGTCTCCTTGCCTGGAACCTTCTTTGGCCGCTTTCTCCTTCTTTGGCCATCATCTTCCTCGTCAGGAACATCATCCTCAAATTTGGAATTCTCTGAGTTGGTAGATATCCCTGAACCACTTTTGACAAGTCAAAATTTTTTAATTGATAGCATGAACACTAAGAAGCAACAGTTTTGCCCCGTCGCACAGCTCCCCCCGGGGGAGGTAGGAGGGATTGAGAACAAAAATGCAGTTCAGGAGTGGGCCCCAACTGGGGACCAAAAAAAAAAAACCACTCGTATCATAAAAGATTACAAGCCCCTATGTCAGGGGCCATCAGATCAAAGCAAAACTAATCCACACTTGATCAAGCTGAAAGCCATGTCCAACAGATGTATTCTGGAAGCACAGACATGACATGAAACATTGACACCAACATGGTTAGAACAAGCTACAAATAATTATTTTTATAACCGAATAATGTAGCATATAAGACGTGCATGTATGGATATATATATATATATATAGAATACCAGTAAATGACCACCCACTTTTCACTTAAAAAGCATAGTAAAATCACATCAACACAATAATCCAACTCATACATACATACCTACAATGTTCCCTTCTCTAATATAATCTGATTGTCCTT
Source organism: Ilex aquifolium (assembly GCA_951799425.1). Taxonomy (NCBI): domain Eukaryota; kingdom Viridiplantae; phylum Streptophyta; class Magnoliopsida; order Aquifoliales; family Aquifoliaceae; genus Ilex; species Ilex aquifolium. The sequence continues at coordinate 5,112,260 of OX637406.1, forward strand.
TATTCTTTGTCCAATTAAAATTTTAGAATATATAATATTAAGAATAATACACTTTTATCTGTGGTATGAGACAATTGGATGTCAACTTTCAAGTGTTATTTAACCACATGTTAGCGAGGTTCCTAAAAGTTGGATATGAAGGGTTGGAAATGTTAGCAAAATGAATGTCGGACATGTGTTCAACATTTAACATTTATGTTTTGAACTATCAACGTAACCAAAAGAGGATTGGAAATATGTCCAAGAGAGTCCAAGAAGTATTGGTGCTTGACAAGTGTCTGAGATAGAAATGGCACCTGTTAGAAGGGGTCTTTGCTTCTCAGAATATGTTTGATGCCCTTGATTGTCAAGATGGAAAAACCACATCTGGACCAGGCAGCCAATCAGAATGGATAAAGTTGGGTTCCATTAACATTCCCACAAGCAACCAACCTCATTCTTTTGATATCTTAAAATCATTTAATTTAACCCGACATGAATTTTCAGAATTCTCTAAACATAACTGGGCATTAGTTTGGTTTGGTTTCTAGATATTCCTGGAGTGTCTAAGCAGTATTCAGACTAATCAAACTCACCGAGTGCTTCGATGAAAGAACACAATAGCCAACACCATACTTGAAGAAAACTCAACAAATCAGCCAAACGTACCACCATTCATAATCTAAAAAATAAAAAATAAACCAGCAATTCTAAAGGGAAAAGTCATAAAGAATGAGGTCCAATCAGGTACCAGTATCTTTGTTTGCTAGCTGCCGCGCATAAGCTTGAGCATCCTTTATACTTCCTACAATCTCCAGATCAATATTCTCTCCAAAAGCTTCCTTCTGGGCCAGGAACTGTGAGTAAATTACATAGAGAGGAGGTGGAAGCAACTCTGCTGAATGCTGCTGCTTTAGTTTCTTTGTGTGCAGAATCCCTAGTTGATGCTGAGCAGGCAAGGATGCTTTCTTGAGAGCCTTGAGGTGTGAAGGGAGACTTGATAAGAACTTCTTCCTGTTAGAGATACTCTCCTGGAGGGTTTTCTTTTGTTGTTCCAGTTTCTCACGAAGTTTACATAGTTCTTTACGCTGACACAGGAAATATATAAGTACTTCTCCATCAAGTAACAACAAAAACAACACCATATTTTACTAAAAATCAATTATAGACTCATTATAGGTTGTGTATGCAGGTAAACTGCATTACGTCTGCTAAGACAGCATCAGGCTCCTCTAGAGTTGGACCTCCGAAGATGAACAAATGGAAAGCAGGGCCAATTTTAGGAAGTAAAACACTAAGATACCTTGAGAGAAAAGAATCTATGTTCATGAGGATCCCATATTCTCCTTGCATAACAATCGTAAAATCTCTGAAGGTGCTTTTACAAGAAATTTTTAAAACTTGATCTCAGAAGTCCATAGTGTCTGCCGACATCTTTATGTTTTACTCCTTATGTCTACATAAGCTTTAAACATCCGAGCCCTATTCCTCAGGTATCCTCAATTCCTCATGAAAAAACAAGGATTATGTTACATGCATACATCAACATGAGCACACACCCAAACACACTGCAAAGGGAACATCCAGGTGAACACTGTCTTCAGGATCAATTATTCACCAGAGCAGGACACAAAGACGAACAATGGAATGTAATGGACAAAATTCCACAGAATTTCACAAGACCTTGGTAACTCCTATTTTTTTTTTTGGGTGTAGTTGGGAGACTAGTAATACACCATCAACAGCGACCAGGGAAGAAGGGGGCGGGGGCACGGAACTAAATATCCGGGGATTTTAAGTACATATACTGATCACACTTACCTGGAACAGCTCATAGTTGAGCCTCTTAAGCATCAGATTGTGTGTACTATCATCAGTATCATGTGATATCACAGAGTTTTTTATTTCTTCTGGTGCATCTCTTAAGAAATCTTCCTCGGGTACAAGTTCAATCTCAGGATATTTAGATTTGAAGTCTTTGCAAGCCTTTATTGCTTTCACATAGTGACTTTTCTCATACATCAAGTTGTGGAGCTGCAGGGTCGTAAAATCAGTGGGTGTTTTTGCACACTCCGTTTCTGCTTTTACACGATCTTCTTCAAGCAAGATAGAACGATTTGCCTGCAAAAGTGTATGATAAGCGACATAAGATAGCGTTAAGAGGAACTAAATGACACAAGTCAAGTTCCATTTTGGTCATCTTCAAAAAAAACATCTCTTAGTTAATCCACTCCCTCGGAAGAAAAAGCAGTACTGAAAATCAGTATGCTCATAAATCTACAGCTATGCCTTCGCCGATATCTGAGCTTGGATTGAATTACACACATATGCACACTAGTTGAACATAAATACATTGAGACTAACTACAAATACAACCAAAGGCTAACAGACCTAATACACTGAACATGTTTATACACTAGAGTTCCTAATAAAGCAACTAAACAAAACCTACTAGCACGATTAGATTAAGAACACAAATAGCATATAAACATAAGCACATAGAAGTTAGCGCGGCCCAAATTTTGCCATTAGTTCAAAAACTCAGTCGAAAAGCATCCAAATAGCACTAATTTCAACCACAAATCATTATTACACACTTGTAAACACACATACCAAGCCCTAACCGAGAGAGAAAGCCAGAAAACTCAAATATGCTCAAATCTATACATAATATTGTGTGTGTGTGAGTGAGAGAGAGAGAGAGGAGAAGGAGGAGGAACCTGGCGGAGAGTGACAAAATTGAGGAACATTTGAGTGGCGAGCTCTCTGAGCTCAGATTTGGACCTGCCTTCTTTCTTCACCGATAGCATCTTAGCGACGATGTCCTCCACTGAAGTTCGGCTATGTTGCAGCTTATCGTATACCGATCTGTCTATCTTGCGCTCCGGGAGTATTTCACCTGGTTCCGCCATCGTCACGTCCATTCTTCGCCCTTCACCCTCTGTCTCTCTCTCACTGCAACTGTTGAGACCTGGGTCTATCTCTGAGTTACTTTTTTATATACGCTTTTTATGGTCTCCTGGTTCGGCCCACGAAATTGCGAGCAGAAATGGTCGGATGGGCTCAGTTTCGTTGTAGGCCCACGAGTGCGGTTTTTGTAAACGGGCTGGACCCAATTTCAGTCCCAACTCAACCAAACAAAAGTATATTTTTTTGGGGAAATTGTGAAAAAGTACACTATTTAAGACTTATTTGTGGAAAAGTACCTCAATATAAAACATATGTGTATAAGTATCTTTGTGTGTAAATGTTTGGTGAGGAGGTACACTTTTGCTGATTTGTAATTTTTTCTCTTACGGAATTGCCATTTTCCTTTATTAATGGGTCACAAATATGGCAGTTATTTTAGAGATTCAGTTTCCTTTTTTTAAGCTATATCATTTTTTTGAATTTTGAATTACCTCTTCCTCCTTCATTTGACAGACTGTTTCCTTCTCCATTTCGTAACACAAGGTTTTATACAGTCTGTAAACATTTTATTCAAACACCCATTCATTAGTCGGCTTGAATTAAGTACTTATTTCATAAAAGGTTAGCTTTTTCCATACCGTTACCGGGGTTTCACCAATCTGCCAATATCTTGCAGTAGAAGACCAGCGACAGGTATGTTTTCCACACTGTTATAAATTTTTTTTTTTTTAAAATAAATTGTAATGACGAATATATATTCCAAATTACTGTTTACACAGATTTTTTATGGAGGATATGATCATTTTGTTATGTCGTTATGAGAATGAGTCGTTAATTATCCGGGTTTCAAGGTTTTCACCGTTTGAGGATGTGTTAACTCGAGTGTTTGATACATGGGAGTTGTTACGGGTTTTGCATGTACGGTTATCATATTCACTCCTCGAAATCCCAAATTATTTTTTGAAGAATGATGAAAACTTCAAAAATATGTTTGAAATGTCACGTTCTCTTAACGTCAATCATGTTCCTGTGAGGATAACTGTAAATGATGATGATGACTCAAATGGGGGTGCTGTTAATAATTCAATTAAAGATTTGCATAATCCGGATGATGATTCTGATTCTGATTCAGAGGATGATTTGTTGCCTCGTTATAGCCAACATAACGAGAAAGTTCTGTTAACATCTGGGTGGATTAATGAAATCAGACATGTGGGACAGAAATTTGAAGGTGGTGTGTTGCATTTTCGTAATTCTCTTTGCAAATACTCGATTGAGTGCGGTTTCAAATTCAACTATGTTAAGAATTGCAAATATCGAGTTGTGGCTGAGTGTGTGGCAAAATATTCAACGGGTTGTGGGTGGAAGGTGAATGCAAGTATTCAAAAGGTAAATGGATTTTTCTACATACGGAAATTTCACAACGAACACACATGTGATGAAGCATTGCGTACAACAGATAACAGGAGGATGAATTAAAGTTTAATTGCATATTTAATTGTTGATCATGTACAGGAAAAAAATGCTACTTGTCCCACCGAAGTTGTTAGTGAATTTCTGTCGGATTACGGTCTTACAATTTCGTACGATCGAGCATGGATGGCAGTTGAGAAAGCGAGAGGGAAGATCCTTGAGAATCACTCGTTGTCGTACCAGCAAATACGATGGTATGTTGATGCTGCAATTACAAACAATCCTGGCAGCCACATTATTTTAGATTGTGATGACGATACTAACCGGTTCCAAAGATAATTCGTGTCATTCAATGCGTCGATTGATGGGTTTAATTATTGTCGTCTTTTGTTGTTCATTGATGGAACATTTTTGAAAGGCATGTATAAAGGTAACATCCTTTCCGCAACTGACAAAGATGGCAATCAAGGTATTTTATATATGGAATCAAATTATGTCAGATATATAAATGTCACATTTTAATGTTCTTGGTGTTATTGATTGATGTCTGTTGAGTTGGTTAATGTTTTTTTTTTTTTTTTAGGTTTATACCCATTAGCATTTGTTGTTGTTGATTCTAAAAATGAGGCAAATTGGAATTGATTTTTACAACAGTTGACGCATATTGTGGACCATGGTCGTGAGATTACTTTTGTGTCCAATCGGAATGTGGGTCTTTTAGAGGCAATGCCAAAGGTTTTTCCAAATACTCATCATGCTTTTTGCTTGCAACATCTAAAAGCCAATTTAAGGGACAAATGTAGCGGAGGTTAGTTTTCCAATAAAACCAGAGAGCATATGGTGTTATTGCTACGTGAGTATGCTTATGCACCGATTGTTTCTCTGTTTAATGAGAAGATTGAATCTCTCCGTCGAGAAGGTGGGCCAAACATTGATAGGTTTTTGTCAAATCTCCCAGCTGAACATTGGACAAATGCTTATTTTCGGGGGAAACGGTATGGTGAGATGTCTTCTAATGTTGCGGAGTCTTATAATGCTTGGATTTCAAAGGCACGACATTTACCAATTACTAGTATGGTTGATACTATAAGGAGTCAGATTATGGACCAGAAGGGTTGTAGGTTGAAAGAATCTGAAAGTTGGAATGGTAACATATGTCCTAATATGGACTCCAGAATAAGTGCAGCATTTCATGAAGGTAGATCTTGGTTTGTAAGGGTATCTAGTAATGATGTGTACGAGGTGAATTCATATCCGTCGGTCTCTGTTGACATTTTGAATGGCACTTGCACATGTTTTCAATGGCAGATTAATGGATTCCCTTGTTCGCATGCAGTTTCAGCGATACGCAAGAGTGGGCGGAATATATATGAATTCATTGATTATTATTTTCATGTGAGCACATATAGAAAGGCATATGCGGACCCAATACACCCAATTCTAGCACTTGGTCATCCAGATATTTCGCTCGAACCGATTAATATTTTGCCACCATCGTCTAAGCCTCAGCCTGGTCGCCCGAAGAAACGAAGAATTAGGTCCAGAGGTGAACTCATTCGACAGATTCGTTGTGGTCGTTTGGGAAGCCACAACATAAAAACATGCAATGCACCGTTGTGATTAATTATTATTGACAATGTAGTTGGTGTCATTTTATGTTTATTTTTCATTGAATACGGAATAAATTAACAATGTGGTTATCAAACTTGGTGTGTGTTTATAGATGGAGTGTGTTGGAGTGTGTTAGAATTGAAGATGATTTTTGCCAATGTGGAATATCTTTTATAACTTATCTATGCATGTAATATTTTTTTGAAAGTTGTACATATGTATTTGTCACATGGTTAGTAACCCATGTCACGAGATTCACTGCTAATGTCAAAGTCAGACCATGCAATGACAAAATGTTACCAAGCAACGTCACACTGATGCAATCCATATTCAACATCTAAAAGCAGACATTGACACACTTGTACTAGCCAATGCCACAATGTTACCAACCAATGTCACATTGATGCAGCCCACATTTAACATGAAAGCAGTCATTGACACACTTAAACCAGTCAATGCCACAATGTTACCAACAAATGTCACATTGATGCAGCCCACATTCAACATGTAAGCAAACATTGACACAATTGTACCTATCAATGACACAATGTTACCAACAAATGTCACACTGATGCAGCCCACATTCAACATGAAAGCAGATATTGACACACTTGTACCTGTCAATGACACAATGTTACCAACAAATGTCACACTGATGCAGCCCACATTCAACATGAAAGCAGACATTAACACACTTAAACCATCCAATGCCACAATGTTACCAACCAATGTCACACTGATGCAGCCCACATTCAACATGAAAGCAGACATTGACACACTTGTACCTGTCAATGCCACACTGTTACCAACCAATGTCACATTGATGCATCCCACATTCAACATGAAAGCAGACATTGACACACTTGTACCTGTCAATGACACACTTGTAGTAGCCAATGCCACAGTGTTACCAACCATTCTCACAGTGATTCATCATGAAATCAGACATTGACATACTTGTACCAGCCAATGCCACAATGTTACCAACATATGTAACAATATTATCATCCAATGTCACACTGCTACAACCCACATTCAACATGATAAGCACACCCTGATAAATTGTTACAGCCAAACGTCACCCTCAATCCAATGTCATCAAAAAAGACTAATATAAGCACTGTCACACTTGTATCATCGAAAATTTCACACTGCAGAAAAAGAAATATAATACTGCTATCTGTCAATTAGCTAATGTCACACTGTTACAAAAGAAATCTCAGTATGACAAGTCAATGTCACACTGTTACATATCAGAATAACAAAGTGACAAAGCAATGTCATACTGTTATAATCCAAAGTTGCATTGCTACAACGCAAAGTCACATAAGTACTACCAAAGTCAAATAGTATCATTATATTAACAGTATTACATCAAAGTCCCAATGACATTGTTCACTAATCACATTTACACTTCAAATGTGTAATAACAGTTTGCAGAACTAATCATGTACCCTCAAATTTGACTTTCAATGTTTGTCTCATTTTGAAATCGTCTTCTGTCCAGGAATTTTGATGATTCAGAAACATTGACAGCATTTCACTTCGAAAGTCTTTAATTTGTCTTTGTGTCAAATTCTCTTCTACGTCTTCTCCTGTTGCCAATTGCTTCATAATGTAGCAAACGTACACACCACAGTCGACCCTGACATATACTTGAAATTAGTTTTTTATTTCATTATTTGAGCAGTTAACTAATAAATAAAAAATGATGCTTACGTGTTTGATTTCTGCTGTGGACTTTTCTCACATGATATCATCGGTCTGACCATGTCTTGTATGTTGAGAAGATTGTCACTGTCTGACATCAACTCTTTAACCTTGTCTTCCACATAATTTTTCTGTCATTGCAGTCAATTAATAAGTTATACCCATGTTGAATATTATATTAAAAGTTCGGTTGAGTTTAGAAATTTGTTTACCAAAATGATAGCATCTTGGAAGTATGCGTCCCTGCCACCTTTTGTCCTTGGACATATTAAGTTGTAGTGTATCCAAACCCCTTCATCAGTGTCCAGCACAAGCAAGGTCCAATGGTCTGGAACTCCATTTTCACTATTACCATTTGAGTTCATTGGGAAGACAATATAACGTGCCTCCATACCAGGCAACAGATGCTTGTCAATTTCCTTTTCTCTGGCTTCTTCTATATTGGGGTCACGTACAAGTGTCTACACATTATCACAGGTATGATTAAGATATGATTATACTTATCAAGAACTCACATATTTATAGCAGTTGATTTTTTTACCCAACATAGGCTGTTAATGAATATACATCGCTGAAAGTGGATGATTCACTGCATTTGTTGAAATCTAACAGCATATCTCCACATGTGTCTATTACCTGTTTTAAAATATTTATTTATTAATAAACAGACACAAAAGTACAAGTTCATTTACTGCATTTTCAAAACATATATACATACAGTGTTGTATAGTTCAAGTCCCCCCATAAGCTTCAGTGCATCTTCGACATCAATGTAACTTCCATACCCAATTCCAGACCATATTTTTGCCCTGCAATATAATGAAAGTAAAATCGTATAACATTAAAATAAAGTTGCCCATGTATATTTATTACATAAAACATATGACACTTACGTGTATCCTTCGGCGTCATAAATTTGTTTTAACTTGCTCAGGTCATTTGGACTCAAATAGTTGCATGCTTTCCACAATTTTTTAATGACCCTTTCAGACATTCCTTTGATTGTAGTGGATTTGTCAGGTAATTGATCAACATCGACAAAATCTTCTTCTTCCACTTGATCGCTTACCTTGCTGGTCCCATCGTTTTTCAATGTCACATTCATTTTTTTCCCCTTTTTCTTCGCACTATATTCGAAATTTTCTTCTATTCGCCTTTTTTTTTTATCTTCCTAATCATGGATGATGTACCCTTTGGTGGCGTCTGTTGTTGGGTTGGAATCGTGGTTGGGATGAATGTTTGTTGGTATTTCTACGTAATGGCATGGACTGACATCTCGTTTACTTGTTCAACCAGAGCATCGTTTTCAGCTTCAAGTTGTTGAATTTTATCCTTTGCTGCTCGCATTTCAGCCTGGAATGTTTCTCTCTCTTTATTCATGTTGACGACCATGTTTTTCATACTCATTTTCAGTGATTCATTCTCCTTTGCAAGCTTCATGATCTCTTGGTTGTATTCTTCATCGGTCTTCTTTGGGTCGCACACTCTCTCATCATGCATTTGTTCTGACTCATAAACAGCAACATCCAGGAGAGTTTCAAATGGTTGTCCTTCGTTTACATTACCATCACTTGCATCCAAGATGTCATCATCATCGTCAATCAACAAGTCGTCCTCCTGCCACGGACTGTTTTCACGAACATCATGTTTTTGCTCATGTGTTCCTTTTTCCTCATGGATTTCATCCTTTTCAACACTACCTGAGTCGTCCTTTCCATGTGGACTACCAACTGTTTCAACCTTGTTGTCTCTCTTTTTCTCATTATGTTTTAGCAATTTTTTTTCCTCCTTGGTCTTTTTCAACTTCTGACAGATAACCTGGGAACAAATGGATTTTGTCAATTTCTTTTTTCATTAAAAACATGTATAATTCCACATTCACAAAATTAATTTTGCTAACATTTGAACAAATTTCGCAAGATAAATGATATTGTGACATGCTTGTCACAATTAGCACGTTTCATAAATTCAGACATTGTATAAATGAGAATAGATATTTAAAACTCAAATTTAAACTTACATCTTTTGACACAAGCTTCTGTAGCTTCCTTTGCCTCATTGCCTTTTGAAAACATTGTAAATTTCATTTCATGAATCTTGGGAATACATTTGGCATTCTAGGGGTTATCAATGTTGTGTGTTCATAAAACCAAAACTGTATGTGTTTGTAAATATTGTTAATGTCAATTTGAAAAATCATAAAAAATTATAACAAATGCAACATCTAGATTTAAAAAATTAACATACAAAAATACTAACCGGTATCAATAAAACGCAACCAGTGATTGCTGTGGGGGTATCCACCTTTTTCCTCAATGATTAGATAAGTGCACCTTGAATGGCACGACACCAATCATACTTCCTAATCTCATCTACGTTCTCCACATATGAAACATATCCCCACCCAAGCGTGTTTCTTGTGTTTGTGAAGAAAAGGGACACCAACAAGAGTAGACAAAACAATCTTGCAACGTCGTCAAAATCTATTTGAGTTGTACCAACCACTGCAGGCCTCAATTTACTCTTTATCAACGTTGCATTCAATCTCTTGTCTTTTCTAAACCAACATTGGATAAAAGATGTTTTTTTTTTACCATGTTTGGTTGACTTAATCCTCACTTGCCCATCTTGTATTCCAAAAATGAGTTTCACATCACTCATACGCAATCTCAGTTCTTTCCCACCGATTTGAAATCTAGAGGTTTGTCCATTGAAACATAAAATCATTTTTAAGACTTCTTTGTCCGTTTTCCTGCACCATGCTTTGTCTACCTTCCTATCTATTATTTTTTCAAACAAGAACCAAAAGGGTGTCTTCTTCAATGCATTCTTGTGCTCGTCTCTTAGTTCAACATCATCTATTGCCCTAACAATAGCCTGCATGTTGGACCTGTATTGCGGTTCACATTTCTTTTCTATTATTTTTTCCTTCGTATCTTTCCCCATTCTGATATCACAAACACAGTTATCAGTTCATTTTGTATATGATATAGGGGAAAAATTCCCAAAATAATGTGAAATCAGATAATGTGACATTAATACACATGAATATACTGTGTGACAACAAAAGTAACATTATTTTCCACTCCAAATGTATGATTCCTTATTCACAGTTAATGTTGTGGTTGTCACTATCTGCAACAGAGACTTTCACTATTACACACTGAACCCATTTTTAACAGTCAATTTTCATAATTGATAAAGTGAAACCACCAAAAATGAACAGTGCACCCATCAAGTAAATGAACAACTCATACTAAACATCATGCATTGAATGGAAGCAAAAAGAATGACGAGCAAAAAAATATAAAAGTATCAATGGGTCATTATCATATGAACAATGTAACAACTATAAAGCAAATAAATAGGTACAGATACTTACAAAACAAAAAACAGAGTTCCCATCCACACTATAATGGACAATCAATGAAAAAAAAACAATAATTGACACTGTACTTCAAAAAAACACTGATGACTCTGAATCAGCAATCGACAGTGTAATGGACAATCCTATCATCAAAGTTACCACTATAGAAACAGAGTAACATAAAAAATCACAATTTGCTAATCACCCACAATCATCTTGATCAAAACACCACAATTCACATACAATAATGATTGAGAATCGCAAAAAAAAAAATTAAAGAAAAACATTCCAAAGAAGTGTCACATAGAACGACTTTAAGAATAATGTTTTCAAAGTTAAACAGTGAACCCATTAAAAAAAAAAATTTAAATTGGGTTGAATGAAAAATCAATTCTGAACATTGGGTATTGAATGGAAGTTTTCAAATTTTGATCAGTGAACCCATTAAAAAAAAATAAAAATTAACAATGTGTTGAACGAAAAACCCATTATGAACAATGGTTATTGACTGAAACTTTTCAAAGATGAACAGTGACCACATCAACAAACTAAAAAAAAAAAAAATTAAGAATGGGTTGAACGAAACACCCATTATGAACAATATGTATTGAATTAAATTTTTTCCAAGTTGAACAGTGAATTGATCACTATAAAAAAAAAAAAAAAAACTACACATAGGTTGAACGAAAACCCATTCTGAACAATGGGTACTGAATGATAGTTTTCAAATATAAAGAACACATCAACAAAAAAAAAATTTGAAAAAAGGTTGAACGAAAAACACATTCTGAGCAAAGGATATTAAATGGAAGATTTTCAAGATGAACAATGAAATTATCAACGGAAAACAAAAAAAACCCCTTCCTGAACATCAAGTCTTCCAATGAATAAAGGGATAAGGAAGTTTTCTCATACCTTTGTAACCACAATGTATTCCAATGTCTTTACTGATTCCTTCTTCACCATCCAATAGTTCCTCTCTCACTTTCTCACAGCAACACCCATCCGAAGAACAAAAAAAAAAAAAGATTTTCACCCTAGCCTTTTGAAGTAACGGAGGTTTTTGGAAGTTATGTCATCAATTTTTGAAGAGCCCACAATTTCGGCAATATCGAAGGAGTTATATATAACAGTCCATTCCCGTTGTTTCGCATATGGAGACAAAAATTTAGGAGACTGTTCACATTCATCCGAATGGGCTATTTTAGACATTTACAATGTATTGTGTACTTTTTGACCAATATTTTTAAAAGTGATACTTTTTGCCCTATAATTTCTAAAAAGGGTACCGGCCCCCTTAAAACCCTATTTTTTTCTTTCGAAAATTTGGAGGCCGGTCCCCTTATATGGACTTGTTTGAACTTAAGTCCGCCAATGAAACTTATTTGTTATGAAGTCCATTTTTTTTCAATTTTACCAGACTATCCCTTTCCTTTAGAAGTGAAGTAAAATTAAAAATTAAAAACTCCTAAATTTTAGGAGTTTGACTAACATTAAAAAAAATTCTCTCTTATAACTATCTATATTCATATATAGATTATGACTATATATATATATATAGTAACATTAAAAATAAAAAATAGTAACATTCAAATACAAAAAAAAATTATCATTTAAATACAAAAAATAATATCATTTAAACACAAAAAAATAGTAACATTTAAACATAAAAAAATAGTAACATTCAATATTAATATTTTTTAAAAATAACAATAGTAACATACTTAATAAAAACAGTAAAATGTTTAACAATAATTATCTTTCTCATATATCTATATAATAAAGTAACTTACAATTCAAATCTCAAAAGATAAACAAATGACTTTTGCTATTTGCGGTTGAAATCGCTTTAAATTTTACTTTAAAGTTAATCTAACGGCTAATATTAACACCTTAAATTTAATAGGAAAAATAGGGTCTTAAGGGTGTGTTTGGAGTGATTTTTTAAAAATACTTCTAAAAATTATTTCTCATAAATACTTTAAAAAAAATAATAGTGTTTGAAACCGCCCCACCACTACTTCTAACCCCACCACTACCTCTACCCCCACCACCACCGTCGCCGTCGCCGCCGCCACCACCGTCGTCGCCACCACCGTCGTCGTCGTCGCCGCCGCCGCCACCACCTCTGCCATCGCCACCCCCCCCACCACCACCACCACCATCGCCACCGCCATCACCGTCACCACGATCATTGCCACCCACCACAACCATCACCGTCTCCTACCACCACCACTGTCGCCCACCACCTCTCATCCCCACTACAAACCGATGCTTAAATTATTTTATCTATTCTTTATGTTTGTGATTTGATTTTAGATATGAATACAAATATGTTTATTGTTTATCATTTTTTATTACACTGTGTCTTCAGGCACAGACAATAACTAATCTATATAATAAAGTAGCTTACAATTCAAATCTCAAAAGATAAACAAAATGATTTTTGCTATTCGCGATTGAGATCACTTTAAATTTTACTTTAAAGTTAATTTAACGGCTAATATTAACACCCTAAATTTAATAGCAAAAATAGGGCCTTAAGGGTGTGTTTGGAGTGACTTTTTAAAAGTACTTCTAGAAATTATTTCTCATAAATACTTAAAAAAATATATATATATATTTGAAACCGCTCCATCACTACCTCTACCACCACCACCGTCACCGTCACCGTCACCGTCACCGCCACCGCCACCGCCACCGCCACCGCCACCGCCACCGCCACCGCCACCGCCACCACCATCACTACCACCACCACCGCCACTACCTTTACCACCACCACCGCCACTATCGCCGCTGCCGTTGTTGCCGCCGCCACCACCACCATCGTCGCTGCCGCCATCACCACCACTGCCACTGTCACCATCACCACAACCACAACCACAACCACAACCACCCCCACCGCCACCATCGCCGCCACCACCACTGCCATCATCGTCGTCGCCGCCGCCGCCACCACCACCATCATTGCCACCACGGTCATTGCCACACACCACAACCATCACCATCTCCTACCACCACCACTGCCGCCCATCACCCCTCACCCCCACTACAAACCGATGTTTAAATTCTTTTATCTCTTCTCTATATTTGTGATTTGATTTTGGATATGAATATAAATATATTTATTGTTTACCATTTTTTATTACTTTGTGCCTTCAAGCACATACAATAACTAGTATATAATAAAGTAGTTTACAATTCAAATCTCAAAAGATAAACAAAATGACTTTTACTATTAGCGGTTGAGATTGATTTAAATTTTACTTTAAAATTAATCTAACGCTTAATATTAACACCCTAAATTTAATATATGTTTTTTGTTTTTCGCCGCCACTAACGCCACCACAGCCGCCGCCGCCACCACTGCCATCGCCGCCGCCACCACCATCATCGCCACCACGGTCATGTCACACACCACAACAATCACCGTCTCCTACCACCACCATTGCCGCCCACCACCCCTCACCCTCACTACAAACCGATGCTTAAATTCCTTTATCTCTTCTCTATGTTTGTGATTTGATTTTGGATATGAAAACAAATATGTTTATTGTTTACAATTTTTTATTACTCTGTACCTTCAGGCACAGATAATAACTAGTATATAATAAAGTAGTTTACAATTCAAATCTCAAAAGATAAATAAAATGATTTTTGTTTTTCGCGGTTGAGATCAATTTAAATTTTACTTTAAAATTAATCTAACGGTTAATATTAACACCCTAAATTTAATAGGAAAATTAGGTCCCTAAGGGTGTTTGGAGTTACTTTTTAAAAGTATTTTTAGAAATTATTTCTCATAAGTACTTTTTAAAAAAAAAATAGTGTTTGAAACCGCTCCACCACTACCACTACCTCTACCACTGCCACCCCCACCCCCACCACCACCACCATCGCCACCACCACTGCCGTCGTCGCCGCCATAACCACCACCGTCGCCGTCGCCTCCACCACCACCATTACCGCCACCGTCGCCACCACTACCGCCGTAGACACTACCACCATCATCGCCACCACCACCACGGCCGTCGCCGTCGCCGCCACCACCACTAGCGCCACCGCCGCCGTCGTTGCCGCCACCACCACCGCTGCCGTCGCCGTCATCCCCATCGCCACAACCACCACCATCATCGCCACCACCGCCGCCATCGCCACCACCATCGCCACCGCCGCCGTCATCACCACCGCCACCGTCGTCGCCCCCACCGCCGCCGTCATCGCTGCCGCCACCACCACCGCCACCACGGTTATTGCCATCCACCACAACTATCACTGTCTCCTACCATTACCATCTCTCACCTCCACTACAACCGATGCTTAAATTCATTTATCTCTCCTCTACGTTTGTGATTTGATTTTGGATATGAATACAAATATATTTATTGTTTACCATTTTTTATTACCATGTGTGCCTTCAGGCACAGACAATAACTAGTCTATCTATATCCATATATAAAATAAGACTATATATATAGAGAGTAACATTAAAAATAAAAAATAGTTAAATTCAAACGCAAAAAATAGTACCATTTAAACACAAAAAAATTGTAATATTCAAAAAAAAAATTGTAACTTTGAATATTAATTTTTAGGAAAATAATAGTAGTAACATACTCAACAACACAATAACATGAACAGTGATATAATAAAAAACATAGTAACATGAAATATTCAAGCAAAAAAATAATAATATTTTAAAAAAACATCTAACATATAATCAACATGAGAGTGGATAGACGAGAAAACAGTAACATGTTCAACAAAAAAAATTGAACAAAATTGGGGCAAGTACTCAGTGCAAATGAAATGAATATTTGACAAAGATTTCGGAGTTTAATTTTCTCAAAACCTTCAACAAAGTTCAAAGTTGTCTACCTAACCCACCAGTTTTTCAAATGAGGATTAATGATCCATCAAATTTTCAAAGGCCCTTCTTGTGCTAAGTCGTTAAATCAATTGAATCCAAATACACACATAGATAGATAATATGAAATAACAATTTGAGCTTTGAGAAACAGAGAAAAAACGAACATATGATTTTTGTTGAACCCTTAACCATATCCGTGGATGTGAGTGAAAATGGTTTTCTCGTGTTAAGCTATGAACTAGTTTCTTGATGGATTCAGCATCATTTGCAACCACGACGACGTCGCCACTAGCTGGCTGGAGAGAAATAGAAGGGGAGGGGGAGGGCTTTGAATTTGAATTTTAAATTTATGATGGAGATTTTATTGACAAATTTTAATTGACATTGAATTAATGGATAACAATTTCTAATATAGGAAATTAATTTAACCTCCTTTTAAGGAAAAATATTTTGGAGTTTAAAAAAAATAGTGGACTTAATTACTTATTAGTAAAATTAAAAACGGACTTATCCTCAAATAAGTTTCATTGACAGATTAAACTCATTATAAGTCCCTTGAGGAGGAGTCAGCCATAATTTTCACATTTTCTTTTTTTTTAAAAAAATTAAAGAAAATTTTTTCCTTTGAACTGAATATTCGCCATATTCTTCTGAAAATCTGCCTAAACTATTGGGGTTTTCTCTGTAATTATCGTCATTATTTATGAGCCTTGTAGATTTGACTGAAGTTGGACCTTCTGGTCACAGAAACACTCAGTTCCATTCCAAAGCCCTAATCCTGCGTTGCAGCACTTTACCTTTGGGAGGGAATTGTTCAAAGCGCTTCAAGGCTTCAACAAATGGCTATCGACGAACTCGAAGACGAAGCATCAGCTATCGAAGCCCTAGGCTCCCTGTTCAAGCTCACTGAAGTCCACTTATGGTACGTTGTTTTTTTCTCTCTCCTCCTCTCCGTGATATATTTCTATGTGTGTTTTTTTATATGGGCGATGTTTGTTTATTCAACAGGGACGATGGTTCGCCCGAGACGCGAGAAGTGTCGCTTTTGCCGGAACCTATTGTAAGCTTCTGCGTTTAATTTCAATTTAGTTAATTTACTGAGCTCATACCTAATTTATCTCGTTAGCATCACAGCTTGAATGCTTTATTGTTAGGCTGATTGAATTTTCATCCACTTGTGTTTCTATTGACTGCTTATTTTGTAACGTAGAACTCGCTTCAGGATGATGACAATGGCTCAAACACCGTTTCGACAACCAGTGGTTAGTGTTCCACCCTCCTTTTCACCCGGTTATGAAATCCACACTTTTATTCATTCGTCGATGATTAGGATTATTTGCTAGTGAGTGAATGTCTTTATCCCATTCATTGATTTTTGGGACAACGATTTCTTGAAATAATGTTGGGATTTTATTTATGTTGTCATATGTGGCTTACATGATATTACTCAAGTATTTGTTTAATCTTTCTTTTTGTCTTCAGACTTTTGCCCTTTACCAGAGGACGAAGAAATCACTTGGCAGATGAATGCATTGGGGCTTCCTCTTTCCTTCCACACAAACAAGGATGTAAGTCTCCTACTTTGCTTCAGTAATTGAATGTTAGAGCACTCGATTCAGTGCTTATCATGGCATCGATATGTTCATCACTCATACTCAAATGTGTTCCATTATCTGTAGCTGCTAATTTAATTTGTTTGGTAGCTGGATTTCTCGTGGAGAAGAGAAAATGACATTGTTCTAGCACACAAAAAAGATAAATTAGTTGACTTGTGCACAGCAGCATGCTTGTAGAGTGAAAAAATATATATGAACTGATATATCAACTCATTTATGGGCTTTGGCTTTGTTTTGTAGAGAAGAAATGGAATGGTCAAAGGGAAAAGAAAATATATGAACAAGAAGCATTTGTGTAGCCATGAAAAAATCGAATGTGGAGTGCTAGATTCAACCAAAGTAAGTGAGGAAGAGATTGCATCTCCCAGGGCTTTTCATGATAGCAAAAGCAATTATTTATGTTGCATGTCAGACCATGGTGAACCATCACTATGTGATGTTGAAGTGGATGTCAATAATTATCAACCCCTCTCTAGTGCAGGGGAAGATTCAGCCGCTTTACCTGCCAGGAGTACTTCCGCTGCTGAAAAGGAGCAAATTTCTGATGATGGGCAAAATCATTCACTGGATTGTCAGTCTTTACTCACCAATGGTAATTCAAAGGATGACTTGGAAATGGTGGCTAGTTCAATCAATTTAGATAATGGAATGTCTGCAGAGAGCTATTTGATGAATGATGTTGTCGACCAAATTGAGAACAAACTGGATGAAGGATCAATAGAGTTGGTCTTTTTGGTAGGCCCCTCAGTGTCTGTTCATGAGACAGAAGATAAGTTAAGCAGTGATCTCAGCATTGAGTCAACACAGGGCCCTGATATTGTTGCAGATTCACAGTTCTCAGAACCACTGGACTGTAATGAAGTCGACAGCAAATGTAATGGTGATTTGGGAGATTGGATGATGCATTGGGATAGTTGCTACATGAGAAACTACTTTTATAATATCAAAACACAGGAGTCTACATGGGACCCTCCTTTGGGCATGGAGCAGCTAGCATTTGAAGATATCACCGTTGAAGCGAAGGAAATGATTGTTGAGATGGATCTTAGCCCTGCAGTGTCCAGTGAAGATCTGTTACATTCATGTAGTATGCAACATAATTTTGAGTCGTCAGAAGAAACCAGAAAAGATAATGGATCCTTGGACCAGCTGCTTAATGAGCCTTCGCTTGGGTTTGGGCTTGCTTCTGACAACTTTCGTAGCTCCAATACTACGAAACAGAAAAAGAAAGTGAGGAGAACACGCGCACGTCAGAAATTATTCGTTGTTAGTGAAGGTTCATCTCTCTCTCTCTCTCTCTCTCATATAATATATATATATACCTGTGTGTGTTTGTATGTGAGTTTGCATTTAATTTCATATTACCCATCATCCATAGTATTATAGCATTGTGAGTTCAGCATTTTGTCATGTCCGTGTCAATTTGCATATCTCCTAAACAGCCACGCTTGCAAAAGATGGGAAATGTTTTGAATTCTGAGCGAGAGGTCATGTTGCTGGTGTTGGCATACAAAATGCGGGAAACCAAAAGTAGTTGATGACATTTTATATTTTAAACTGTAATGATGATTTATGGTCTACTTGGTTGGGCTTTGCTTATTATGAGTGTTATTCTGTGCTTTTTTTACCAACTGTTGTTTTTTTTCTTGCAATCAATTGATAGTTTATATAAAAGAAATTTGAAGTTCTATTCTCTTAATGAAGTAGTTTTTCTTCTCACAGAACTCCAATTCCACGGTGTTTTGGATGAATTTTCTCCCAATATTACTAAATATTGGTGGCAGAGATACATTTTGTTTTCCAAATTTGATGATGGTATAAAAATGGATGAAGAAGGATGGTTTTCTGTCACTCCGGAGCCTATTGCCAAACATCACGCATTCCGTTGTGGTAGTGGTGTTGTGGTTGATGGTTTCACTGGAGTTGGGGGAAATGCCATACAATTTGCAAAAAGGTGGGTATGATTATTACTTCATTTTTATCTCTTCAATTCAATTATGCTTTACATTGGGGTAAAGTCTGAGGTTCCTTATGGGCTAATACTTACCTGAGCGATTGTGCCTGTTTTACCTAGATCTCCACTTAGAAAATGGAAAGGAACCTCAAACTTGGGGAAGATTAGGCTTGTAATTGAAGTCAATGGTATTATCGTTTTTCTCTTGTACATTTTTTTGTACTGGAGAGTTGATTAACTTTTACCATGTTGCAACCTACGCAACATGATTCTATGGGTACTTGGGACATACCGCTTGGGAGTTTAGCATGGAAACATTTAGTATCCTGGATTGTTGTGAATTTGTGGGTCCATACTCTAGATAGTAGCCAGATATGCATATCTAATAGTTATATGCCCATATACAAGTTAATGTGGGTTGAATAATGTTTTCTTTCGGTCAAGTAAAGCAGATTTCCTTAATTCATCGTGTTTTGGAAGTTGTAACACACTATTTTGGGAGCGAATGGCTTACCAGCAGTTATATTTTGGGCTGGAATAGTGAAAACTGCCAAGATCTATTTATTTTGACATGCGCAAAGAATTGTTGTTGCATTTCTTGACTCACACCAGAGACTATATATATGTTCTGCTTTTCTTTTGCAAATTTGTTATATTATTTCTGTTCCTGATTTTTTATTATTTATTCTTTCAGGAGTAAACATGTTATTGCAATTGATATTGATCCAAAGAAGATTGACTATGCACAACATAATGCTGGCATCTATGGAGTTGATCACCGTATAGAGTTCATAAGGGGAGACTTTTTCCTTTTAGTGCCAAAGTTGAAGGTATAGAACTTTGGCAGAATAAGGAATTGTTTTTGTAACTTCGGAAGTTTCCTTCGACATAATAAGGGATTGGTTTTGTGATTTTGGAAAATATTGATATTGCTTCCTCCCCAAGTTGCTTCTCTTTCTTCTAATTTCTCATCCGCTTCTTCTCTGTCTTCTCATCCTTAATTTTTCCCTACCTAATCTACATCACTTCCTTTTACTCATTTGTTGATATTCTCCAGGGTATGCATTTTCATGTGAACATGGAAATATACCACAGGACATCTGCAAATGAATCCAGTTTACCAAAAGGAAAGAAATGTGAATTAGGGCTAATAGCAAAAAAAAAATTAGGGCTGCTTTTTTCTAGAGCTCTTTTTAGTAAATATAATAACATAAAAAGAAATTTGTTGTCCAGATATTGGTACCGTTATATACAATATCTAGAGCTTATTTATGATTTATTGTTAAAGTACTGGATGCGTTCTGTCTTTTTGTTTGTTTGATTAATGCTCTCCGGTTCTCTTCTAAAGTTTATTTAGAAAAATCTGATTAATGTTTCCTGTACTGCAGGCAGACACAATCTTCTTGTCACCGCCTTGGGGTGGACCTGATTATGTCAAACTAAAGGCATATGACATCAAGACCATGCTTAAGCCACATAACGGGTTCGGCTTCTTAGCTTTGGCAACTTAACTCTGATGGTGCTTTTTTCCCTCAACAGTGCTAACACAATGTGTGTACTTATGCAGACAATTTCTTTTCAATGTTGCAAAGGGAAGCACTTCCAGAATTGTCATGTTCCTCCCAAGGAATGTTGATATCAACCATTTGGCAGAGTTATCTTTATCTGTCAGTCCGCCATGGTCACTTGAGGTTCGTTGCTGATGTTTATGTTCCCCCACCTTCCCATTCCCATTCCCCTTCCCCTTCCCTCATCTTCTCCTGCAAATGGTGTGTATATATAGGTTTGTTTAGTTGGTTGCATTAGGGAGGATTAAAGAAACATATTGGATGAAAACTCTCTAATCTAGGTTTATACTAGATTTGGATGCCAAAATTAGTTTTTACATAAGATTATATCATTTTCACATACCATATATGAAATTTTGATACCATCTAGCCTGGTATGGTAATGTAACCCTAGTATATTATATCGTCATTTTACTATTTCATCCCCCACAAGCGAAACAAACCTATTTGTATCCCCTTATTTATTTGGGTAAAAATCATTAAGACACCTTCACTTTTGGTCAAATAATATGACGATCCTTGATATTTTCAAAACGACACGCCAACTGCCCGATACCGTACTTAATATGATTAACGACGCTAATAGTGTATAAGTTTATAGATATCTATAAAAACTCCATGATAGTAATACTAACATTTGTAAGACAATTTTACTCTTTGGAAAAAATAGGACCAAAAAAAAAAAGAAAAAAATAGTTTTAAGACAATTTTATATATATGGAAAAAAAAACCCCTTTTTTTTACATGGTGCACCATGCAAAAGATTAGATTAAAGTAGATTGAGGGCATTTTGGCCAACTAAATATTAATACCATGGAATATATGATCTAACCAAACACAAAGGTGGACTTGATACCTATTAATTATTCAAATCGTAGTCCAACGCATTTCAAACACCAGATTGAAATGTATAGTTTTGTTGTTCCCTCTTTAATCTTATGTTTATATGTATGTATTAACTTAGTTTTAATTTCAACCCTTCAAAGGTCATAGTTCTGGATCTACCCCTTTATCCGGCTTCCCTGTTTTTATTCTCTGCTAAGCATATCAATTCAATGTGATGGTCTCAATTCTGGATCCAGCCCTTAATCTGGTTCCCCCACTTTATCTCTTTGCTTTTTTATGTTGTAATAGCAGATTATCTTCTAATTCAAGATCATGGTCTCAGGTGGAGAAGAACTTCCTCAATGGCAAGTTGAAGGCAATTACTGCCTACTTTAGCGAACCGTCAGTGTAGAAGACGAAAGGTCAAGATTTTGTTCATATTGACTGGGTATTGAGCTAAAACTACAAGAAGTGTTGTTTCCTTGCCGGGCCTGTGTTCTGTACATTGTATTACAATATTTTTTTATGAGTGAGAGGGAGAGAGAGAGAGATGTATATTGTGGAATGTTAGAAATACACATTGTACTTTTGTTTCTTTGTATGGACCAATGTACAAAAAATGTATACCAGAATATGAAATCCTCTCTGTCTATTCAGAGGTCAAGTGGATGGAAAGTGGTTAGCCCTCTGGTGTGCTGCCCTTTTACTTGGACAAAATGTATCATAATTGAATTGTTTGAAGCTTTCTTTTGTGCTTGGCATGTTTATCAATGGCGGGGGCTTTCATTTATGAAATTTTGGCTTATGCCCTTGTAGGGATTATGGTTGTTTTGACAGTTAGCCTATAGTGTGTATCAAATCTTGCTGTATCAATACCGGTGGAGGGAGTTTGTTGAGAATTTTAAATTGGATTTGAGAAGAAATTAGGTGGAAAGTAGATATGACTGCAACTTTCTTTTTGATTATGATCCTGTTCTTTTTGAATTGGTTGTGCGATTGAGAGGGATGAACTACACATTGACAGTTGGAGTTGGTTGTGCGATTGAGAGAGACAAACAACACTTTGATTCTTCATTTTGGGTATCCAACATGGAGATGACTACGCGGTACCGAAAGAAAAAAAAATGGTATCCTATTTTTAAATTTTATAACTTTAATTGGTGTTTTTATAATTTTAATTAGCATTTTTATATTTTTTGTGGATCATCTTAAAAAAATGTATAACTTTTGTGCGTGATTTATAATTTGTGTTTTTACAATTTTTATAGTAAATTTTTTCACTTTTGTGATAATTATTTTTACCCACACAAATTATAAATTATGATATAGTACTATTTTTTTTTTGTTTTTGTTTTGCATAGACTACTCTGTCCAACATATCTACTTTTTAGGTGGAGACGGTGGTGGAACCCTATCACGTTAGTTTTAACTTTATACATTTAATTGGTTTTATACAATGAGTTGATATTAATTGGATTTTATAATTAATTATGTCAAATGAGATTAGTATCATCTTTGACTTTTCAAACCTACAATCCATAGGCACTCTGAATTAGAAATTCTTTGAATTTCTTTAATTTTATAACGGTTCATATGATAAAAGATTAAGAGGGGAAAAATAAAAATAAAAAATAGTTTTTTTTAATTACTCAAGTTTATTGTGTAAAATTTATTTATTTATTAATTTTTTTTAACAATTATAACTTCTCTCTTATGAGTTGTAACTTGACTTTTAAAATGTGTAATTTAACCTTAAAAGTTATAATTTTCAGTATCGATTTCAATTTTTCATGATCGATCATGTCATTTACAAGTTGTAACTTATCCCTTAAAACAATTATAATTTTTAATACGGTGGTACCATAGCCTTTCGGTGATTAATTATTACTTCACGAAACTTGTCAATCCAACAATATTTGGAAAACCAGATTTCGCGGCGGGTCAAATGATCTAGTCATTTGATGGATTATTCTTACCCTATTCAATGGCTCGTGTGAATGACATATAAAAGATATATAAAATTCCATTGAAAAACATGTCTATGTATCTGGTAGCTAACCCTTCCAACTACTTCTCCCGTAATTTGATAGAACTCAAATAGGACTGATTTTTAGTAATTTATTCCAATGACAGCAAATCCTAACGTTTTGGGATTTTGATTTCTACGGGTATTTTAAATTGAGGGAAAATATAAGCAATCATGGGGTACAGTTCTTTTGTACTACTGCTGATGTGTTATTCCATTAAACGATATCGTTTTTCATGTGCAAAGCAACGTCATTTAGGAAAATAATATCCATGTTGTATTGCAGAGTCATTTGATGTGTTAAACAACGCCGATTAAGGAAACATTATTCCGATATTGTGAATTATTTACCAATGTACAACTGTTTTTAAACAAATTTATCAATCTACGACAATTTTGAACTTATTTACTAATCTATGACATTTTTTGAAAGCAAAGTCAACAAATCCGCTTTCATGTAGAAATGAGAGACAACAAATCCGCTTTCAAAAGGGTTTTATCAGAATTTAAAAAAACGAATTTATTGACTCCGGGATTTTAGTAGGAGGCGACATTCCCCTCTTAGTTTTGAGTAGGCGGAACCATTCTATTTTGATTTTTCTCCACATTCTTACCGGGTGATCCGAAAATTTGCCTATGATTTGTTCAATTGATATTTCGATATAGAAAGATCTCCTTATTTCTTCACCGCAGATTCTCCTTTCAAAAAGTGTCCTGAATTTGCCTATGGTCTTCGTGAATTTGTTGACTCCACTTTCTACATGAAAGCGGATTTGTTGACTGCACTTTCTACATAAAAACGGATTTGTTGACTCTGTTTTTAAAAAATACTATAAATTAATAAATAAGTTCAAAAGTATCGTAGATTAATAAATTTGTTCAAAAATTATCTGTACATTTGTAAATAATTCCCCATAATGCAATACTGCAAAGGATTCATGCCTTATTCCAAGATGGTTTGTTTTGCAAGGTTGTGTAACTACAAAATAGAAACTGACAACAATAATTAATGCTGCAGGTTGCACTGAATATTTTCTCCTGGAGCCGACAAAGGTTTTGCTCTTACCAAAACCTTTAACTTGTATGTACTGCAGCTCTCATTCACTCTTCTCAGACAAGTAGTCCAGGATCCTACATTATAGTACAGAAAGAGTTATCATTCAAAAAAAAATTATATAATTTTAAAAAATAAAAGTTATAATGTTAAAGAATATGATCGATCATTATATTTCTTAATTAATTATAAATTATTTAAAATAATTATAACTTTATTTTTAAATATAATAATTTTTTATTGAATGCCAACTTCACTTGTTCATATAAGTTTCTCTTGTTCCAGCTTGTGATTTACGAAGACTATTTTTTTCTTTATAATTATTAAATTGATAACGAATTTCAAAAAATCTATATAATAAAGTAACTTACAATTCAAATTTTAAAAGATAAACAAACTGACTTTTACTTTTTGCGGTTCAGATCACTTTAAATTTTACTTTAAAATTAATCTAACGGCTAATATTAACACCCTAAATTTAATAGGAAAAATAGAGTTCTAAAGGTGTGTTTGGAGTGACTTTTTAAAAATATTTCTAGAAATTATTTCTCATAAGTACTTTAAAAAAAAAAAATAGTGTTTGAAACCGCACAATCACTACCTCTACCACCATCACCCCCACCACCATTACCTCTACCACCATCACCCCCACTACCACTACCACCACCACTGCCACTGCCACCACTGCCACCGACACCACCATTGTCGTCGCCGTCACCGCCACCACTACTGTCGTCGCCGTCGCCGCCACCACCGTCGCCGCAGCCGCCACCACGGTCATTGCCACCTACCACAACAATCACTGTCTCCTACCACCACCATGTCTCACCCCCACTACAACCGATGTTTAAATTCATTTATCTCTTCTCTATGTTGTGATTTGATTTTGAATATGAATATAAATATATTTATTATTTATTATTTTTTTATTACTCTGTGTCTTCAGGTACAAACAATAACTAATATTAAATATATCGTCAATTTAATGATTATAAGTAATTAAATTAATAAATTAAATCTAAGTACCATTACAGTTTTTTTTTTTTTTAAATTAATTACACCAGGTGAGCCGGTTTGGCCGGCATGAATCCAGGCTGTCGAGCTACAGCTGACTGGACACAGTCTGAGCCCAGCTCGTTGCACGAGGCTTTATTTATTTCCTTCCTCTCACAACAAGTCAATTGCCGATTAAAGTGGATCCAAATGGAAAGGAATTTGGATATAGTCCTAGCCTTATGCTATTATACTCTCAATTCCTGTGGTTCAAAAAAAAAAAAAAAAAGGTCTCAATTTCCTCCCAATTTTGATTATTAGAAATAATCTCATGCCTAAAAATATTTTTATATTATAATTTATAGTTAATTAGTCTAAGGTCTCTCATTTGGTGTATAAACTAATTTTAGTCATACCTAATTTTTAATATAAAAAAAGGTTCTCCGATTTTTGAAAAAACTTGTATGCAGTCCTTGTGTCAGTGAGAATATTAAGAGATTGATTAGTTACTGATTTTCATTACCCATTTTATCCTCATCACATGATTTTAGCCTAAATATAGTTTTTTTTTTTTTGCATTTGTTATTAGGTTTTTGCGGTGTTATATATTAGTTTTGAAAATTCAAACTTGTGGACCAAACAATTTGGACATTATGATGATGTCTAACGATTTGTGTTTAAGTGTACCTGTCTGACAATCTGTGTTTATGGAGAAAAAAATACATTATCGATCTGTGTTTATGGATAAGAAGATACATTAACGATCTGTGTTTTAGTATACCTATCTGACGATCTATGTTTACGAAGAAAAAAGAATATTATCGATCTGTATTTATGGAGAATACAATATATTAACAATATGTGTTTTAGTGTACATGTCTGACGATTTGTATTTTAGTGTACATGTCTGACGATCTGTATTTTAGTGTATCTGTCTGACAATCATGCGTACCGTTGTTGTTTATATTTTTTTTATTGTGTACCTATTTTTTTATTGCGTACCTATTATTTTTTGGCTCAAAAGTATATATATATATATATATAAAAATTAATTGTGTACCTATTTTTTTTAGTGTTCATGTTTTACGATTTGTGTTTATGGAGTAAAATGTATAATATAATGACGTAGCTTGTTAGAATATGTGTTTAAATTAGTTTTATGACATTGTCATTATTTTTTGCAATTATAAAAGACGTTAGTTATGTACATTACTTTGACTTTTTAACAGGGAGCTAATCCAAAAAAGAAATTAACGTTTGGATTTTTTTTTTTGAAATCCTATTGGGCCTAGGACTGGCCACCAAATCTCTCTATAATTTAAGTAATAATTTATTTATTTTTAGTTATATAATTTTAAAAATTAAAGTAGATAAAGAAAAAATAAGAAAGAAATAATTGTAGATTAATCGAATTATCTTGAATTGGATAATGTATTGGTTAAGTTTTATGACATTAGGGGTCGGATGGAGAAAATAATATTTTTTTGGGGTGAAATTCTATAGACCGATTTTTTTTTTTTTCAGTATCCTACTATTGATTATCACTTTCTATGGTAAAATTATAATTTTAAAATAAGAAGTTACAATTGTTAAAGGGAAAACCATGATTCATCACAGACACTCATGATCGATCATGAAATTTCAGTATCAATTTTAATCTTTAATGATCGATCTATCTTTTAAAGTTGTAACTTATACCTTAAGAAAATTATAACTTAATTTTAAAAAATTATAATTTTTGGTAAGATAGGGTGCGATTGTAAGAATCCAAAATTTACTATTTTTGAGATGGATTCACAACGACTCTTTAAGAGATATCTTGTTAAAAATAAAAAAACTTTGACACTAACACATTAGTTGGCCAAATTTGAATGGGTATATATATAGTAGCTTCCCAAGCTTGCCATCAAAAGTTAATGATAAAGACCCCCTTAGACACCCGCTATCTCACCACAATTAACTGATTGTTGATTCTGCTTCAGGTGGCGCCTCTGCTTCTCTCTCTCTCTCTCTCACACACGCACGCTTGAGAGTGTGATGAGAAGGAATAGACAATGCCGGAGCTAGGGTTTGAAGCTCAGAACCAGTTGAGTTCAGGCTTCGGAGCTCGTGATGTTAGTCCTGATTCCGTGATCTTCACTGGGGAGTCCAACTTTAGTCTCTTCTCTTCTGCTTCTGGTAGCGTTGATCGTTACTCTTTTGTTTCTGATGTTCATGATCAGGACTCTGTCGTCTCCGAAATTAATCAGGTAATTCCATTCCATTTTCGTTAGATTTTTTGGTGTTCTACGTCTTGGTCTCTGTGTGTATCTTTTCCTGAATTTTGTTTTGTGGATGTGGGCGAAGAACAGTGCTCTAAGCAAAGTTCACGAGCTGAGATAGGAACAGAAAGCCTAAAATGCTTGATAGCTCCTTTGCACTAGCGGTCAATCAGTTTTGATTTTATTTTTGCAAGACTTTTTTGATATTCTCATCTGTATTTGGCCGCAATTTTGTCCGTCTGTGTCTGTGTATTGTGTGGGGGAATGAGTTGATATTTCATACAAAAAGCGATAATGATTGAACGAGTGAAAACAAAGCTGTCAAATCAATTTCTTAACATTTTTCAGTCCGACTGTTATGAATTCATTGCCTTTTAATTGGTAGTATGTAACAGCAATGAAATTTCGAGCATTAACTCTCTAGTGCTTGAATTTGGAACTCGTCCACATCGAAGAGTTAAATATCTATGATTTGAACCAGCATTTGGCAGGACATGAATATCGTGAGAATTCGAGTGGTCTAAATCGAGATCCAAACAAAGTCCCAGTACTCAAGGATAGTCACCTTATCAGAAAAGAAAAAACAAAAGGTACACTGCTACTCTACATTTTTAGGTAGTCTAATCCGTCCTTTAAAAGAATTATGAATTTCGAATTTCAGTCGCTCTTTGTTGAAAACTCACTGTTTCAGTCAATTATATGCAGTTCGAAAACAAGGCAATAATTATAAGGAGTCTGAACCAGATGACGGAAATCTAACCCTAGATTCTGCAAGAAATTCCTTCTCTCTAGCTCTCAAAGGTACTACCAAAGAGAAATACAGGACTACAATTTAATTTAGAGCATTGCGTCTAATTTTATGTCTTCTGGTTTTTTAATTAGAATGTCAAGACCGGAGGGTCAGATCTGAAGCTCTATTAAGGAAAGAAGACAGGCAAAGGAATGTTTCTCCAGATCTAAACAATTCTATGACCAATGCATCCAACTCCTCTCTGCGAGTTGGAGTTATGAAGAAAAGCTCTGTTACCACTCGCCAACCAGCAACTTTTCCAAGCCCCGAGACACCAAATTATCAGCATAGGAATGTTGGGATTCAGAAAGGTTGGAGTTCAGAACGTGTACCGCTGCATACAAATGCTAATAGGATGCATGTGGGGTCTTCGTTGTTGCCTTTCAATAATGGAAGGACATTACCTTCTAAATGGGAAGATGCTGAGAGGTGGATTTTCAGTCCAGTTTTGGGAGATGGTGCCTTGAGGCCTTCATTACCACAGCCAAAGAGGAGGCCCAAGTCTAAAAGTGGGCCTCTTGGGAATCCTGGGATCACGTACTATTCGTCGTATTCCCCAGTAGTGCCTATGTTGGAAGGAGGGAATGTTGGGAATTTAGTAGGGGGTTATCCATTTTCGACTGGAGTTGTGGCAGCAGATGGTTTGGCAATCCGGTGTGGTGGAGCTGGAAATTTTCCTGCATGCACTAAGCCTTGCATGGCAAGGTCAGTCAGTGTACATGGATGCTTTGAAATGTTCAATCAATCATCATTGCCTGGATCCCAAGGTAAATGTTTATCCTTTCATTGGGCTTCTTGTATTTACCGTAGATTACAATCTGTATTAACGAAATTATGTGGGTCTTGAAAATTTATATATGTATTTCTATTGTATTTCATATCCAAAAACTGCTTACCAATAGTTTGAGAAGTGGGGAAGGTTGGGTGTTTGTGGCTATGTGTGGGTGCATGTAGTCTATAGTTCATCCCATGTACACTTCTTCATGTTTGTTTGGACAACATTGTAAACTCTGTCATGCATGAAGAAAAGAATTGATGCCAACTATTTAGCAGGTCACATTATAAAATCAATTGCTTCTCCTGTTTGCAAGATAGTCCTTTCCTCTATGAACAGATAGATGCTGGATATATCATCTGATGCAAATTAAATAATTACAATCGTGTTTGCCATTGTACTTCAGTCATCATTGATGTTTTTGAAATAGGTATGTTATTGCTGATTTTGCAAAACACCAAAAAAATTATATACCAAGTGATGTTGTTGTCCCTTCCATTTTTTGCGTTTTCGTCGTCATTGACTTTGAAATGGGTATCTTATAATTGAGTGAAACACCGACATTTTATATTCCAAGTGAACTTCTTGTACTTTTTTTTTTTGTGTTTTTTTAGTTTTCCCCCAGGGTTGGGGGGATGGGTGGGGGTTGTTTGTTCAGTTTACTCTCTTTAACTTCCAACAGAGAGTGCTTAAACACATTACGTTTCAGTTTTCACGCATTCTCGCATTAGTCATAGTGATTGATCTGAAACTTATTGGTCAATACCAGAGATTTGAATATAGCCAGAGCATTTAAAAAAAATAAAAATAAAAGGGAGAACAATTAAAGAGTTTCCATTCTGCCAATCTAGTATTCTGAACTCCTTATGCAAAACTTAGGGCCTGTTTGGTTTGCGTTTCAAAAACAGGTATCCGAAAACAGTTTTTGAGAAGAGTTTTAAGAAATGGTTTTTGAAAATTTTTATATTGCAAAACCTGTTTGGTTATATATTTTTGAAAATAGTTTTAGAGAACAAAAAATTAAAAACTTGTTTGGACAATTATCACAAACTCCCCCCCCCCCCCCCAATCTCTCCATCTTTCTCTTTCTCTCCATTTCCTCCACACAACACACACCCACACAACACACAGAGCCACCACCGAACCACCACCAAAGCCACAACCACCACCCAATCAATCCCCTTCTCCGATTGACCGCCACCACCCAACAACCACAACCACCACCCACCATCAACCCAAACCGAGAACCACCCAAACCCACCACCAAGACCAGCACCGAAACCCACACAACACACAGAGCCACCACCGAACCACCACCAAAGCCACAACCACCACCCAATCAATCCCCTTCTCCGATTGACCGCCACCACCCAACAGCCACAACCACCACCCACCATCAACCCAAACCGAGAACCACCCAAACCCACCACCAAGACCAGCACCGAAACCCACACAACACACAGAGCCACCACCGAACCACCACCAAAGCCACAACCACCACCCACCATCAACCCAAACCGAGAACCACCCAAACCCACCACCAAGACCAGCACCCAACAGCCACAACCACCACCGAACCCAGAGCCACCCAAAAACCCACAACCATCACCGAATCACCACCCAAAACCCACAAGTGAACCACCACCGAAACCCACCGAACCACCACCGAAACCCACAACCACCGAAGTATTCCAATTCTTCAATTGGAGCCTCGACTTCGACTGTGACAGAGAGAAACAGGGAAACAGGGAGAGAGGAAGTGAGCCTCGACTTCGACTGTGACCTTCGACGATGAAGAGAGGGAGAGTGGTGAAGAAGAATGAAGAGAGAGAGAGTGGTGGAGAAGAAGATGAGGCGGTCAGTGAGGCGGTCTCTCTTTTTGTCTCCAATGAAATTCGATGGGGAGACCTCATTAGTGTACAGTAAAAATGTCTCCGTGTTTCCAAAATTATCAAAGAAAACTATGAAAACTAACCCAACTTGTTTTCTGATTTTGTGTTCCAATTCTCTTTTTTTCCGAAAATTTTGAGAAGAAAAATGCTAAACAAGCAGGTTTCAAAAAAAAAACTGTTTTCGAGAACAAAAAACTGTTTTTGAAACACTAACCAAGCACGCCCTTAGTAATTTTGGCCTTTACATTATGTCAGATGCATAGTTCCACATCCCTAACTTTATGGTCTCAGAATATTACATTTTGTGCTTGAACATGGATGTTCTAGATCTTGGTGCACCTCCTTCCAAGTTAGGCAGATCTATCTTCCTCAAATATGCATAATTTTGTGCAACTTTTCCCACTTCGCTGGTAAGAGAATCTCCTGTGATTGTTGATGCTTACAGACAAATGTATATCTTCATTACTGTTTGGAAAAAGAAAAGCCTCCAAACTTGATATTGCAGAAGTAGCTTACCCAACTTTTGAAAATTTTCCATCTGGGCAAGTATGCTACAAGCATAAGGTATCATGATTGTTAGGAGTCATTTAATATTTTGCTTTTGATGAACATAGTCTACTTGTCTTAATATCTGAGTAGTCTTCTTGTCTTAATATCTGAGTGTGGGGTAATGTACCAGCTTTAATTTGTTTTGCTTGTTTGTATTGCCACTTTAAAGATGTGTATGATAATAAGTGAATTAAAATATACTGTTCATATTTCCTTTCTAATTGTGGCTTATTGTCATTGGCTTAAATGTACAGTTGAGAAACTTGATGATATTAAAGAGGCAGACAACATTTCTCGTGCTGTTTCAAGAAGGGATATGGCAACCCAAATGAGCCCAGAGGGTAGCTATTATTCGTCTTCCAGGATGCAGTCTTCTTCCCCTCCTTCCACCCCTTCTAAACCTGCCATTGTGAAGTTGCAGAGTGTCCATTCCTCTAAACCAGAAGTCAGGGATGTGCAGGTCGATGAACAGGTAACTCTAACTAGGTGGTCCAAGAAACATAGAGCTCGAATTCCAGGGAAATGCTCGGAAAATGTTGATCAGTGGAAAAGGAAAGCAATGGATGTCCGATCTAATGGTTGGGAAGTTGCAGAGACAGCAAAGAGCATTTCAAAGTATGTGTACTTTGCTATTGTCAAATCATATTCTCCTACTTTACTAAACTTTTTGCATATTTAGTTTAGCATTGGATATGATTCAGGGCAGATCCAAAATGAATGGGCCATTGAAATTTGAATAGTTAGATGCTAACTAGAAGAGAAAATGGAAGAGCTAAAACTAAAGAAAAAAAAAACTAGTGGACTCCAATTGAATGCACTGAGATCACTTAATATACAGTCTTGATATTTGCCATTTTGGTTTACTAATAAGCCATAAGACTCTACGGCCAACAGTGTGGAGTAGACGCGTGTCACTGTGGCATGAAAAATGTTTATTTCTTGCTTTCTTGTGGCAACATCAAACCTTCTGGTTATCTGAGTAATTATAACTAATTTGTGTAATCTATTTTGAGTTCTGAGTCACTATATCTCTTTCACCTTTAGTTTCAATTTAATAAAACCAACGGGCCTTTGGTCCAATGATACTTCTTATCTTGTGAAGGCTCAGTCTTCACTGACTTAGACGTGGCGTTTGTGCCAATTATTGGGCTTGCTATTGAATTCTTGCTTTCTTTTCTTTTCCCTAACCACATCCAAGATCCCACGACAAAATTGACCAAACAACATAGCTTCAGAACTGGTGGTTCCACAAAAATCAGACACCTCATTAAGCTCTAAGAATACAATAAAAAACAGAAAAAAGTGTTTTTTTTGGTTTTATGCTCTTTTCTATATAGATTTATGATTTATCGATATTTATTTCAGGATGAAGAGTGAGGAAGCCAGAATTACTGCATGGGAGAATCTGCAGAAGGCAAAAGCTGAGGCGGCGATACAAAAACTAGAGGTCAATTTTTAATTGCAAAATTTCATATATGCAGTTCCAAAGTTCTCATTTCTTTGCTAGATTATCACTCAACCCTTAGTGCAATAACCATGCTTTCATTGATGTATTATAAGTTAGCTTCCTCTTTGTATTTATTTGAATAATTAAGTAGTCTACAGGAGGCTTCATGGATGTGACCTGATTGGGTGTGCCATATGCCTTAAATTTATCACTGAGGAGCATAGTCCCATAGGATATATGCTAGTCTGTGAGAGAGCTGCACACTTGTTCAATATAATGGCACACATTAGGTACTTTAGAAACTCTCAATTGTCCCAGCAAGAAAAAAGAAACTTTGTATGGTGGTCTTTTGCTCAGGGATCCATGTATAATAAATATTTTTCTGGTACCCAGCTGGCAAACCAGGGAAAAATATGCACACGATTAATTTTTCTTTGTTTCTAAATAACCACTTGGATGTTTTGAAACTACTTTTAAGTAATATTTTCTGTTAATAATAACATAATGAAGTTGTGTTCTTTGGAAAATAAAATCCAGACCCCCTTTAATGGGTGCTAAACTGAGTATTATCTTTTACAAAGATTCAATTGGATAGAAAGAGCCTGTAAGAGGGAAACTATTTCCCAAGAAACAAGAGACGGAGATTCATCACCATCACTCCACGCTTCTGGGAGTGTGTTGGGAATTTTTTAGGGATTTGGCGGAAAAATATTATTCATGTGTGAAGGTAGATCACAAATCAATTGATAGTTTTTCTAAGCCTGAAAAGGTAAGAAGATAGACTGAGAATAGTAATTATGGCAGGCATATTCTCCAGCTGAACATTATGTTAAATAAATTAAGGAAACTTTAGGCTTTTATTTGTAGTGGGGTACTTAATGAAGAGGTCTGGAGTGGCTCTCTTAGAAGTTGTTTTATAAGCTTAAATTTATTCTATGCATTTTTTTGTCACTTCGTCAAAATTGAATTGATTTATTAGCTTTAAATTTCTATTGATGTATCTTTATTTGTTTTAAGTATGAATCTCGAAATATGGATCCCCTCCCTGTGGGCCAGCTTGGCCTGCTTGGAAACCCAATAATCTACTCCCAGCTGGGGTTATTTTCTTATGACTTAACTGAATCAGTATAGATGAAACGTGATTTAAAATGCACGAGGTTCTTTGTTGAGATTAATCATGTTGGAGCATTTTTGCATTTGGTAGTAGGGGCTGGACTGACTTAAAACTTGTGCTTCAGATGAAACTGGAAAAGAAGAGATCATCATCCATGGATAAGATAATGAACAAACTGAGGTCAACGCAGAGGCGAGCCCAAGAAATGAGGAGCTCAGTGTTAGCCAACCAGTCGCATCAAGTTGCCAAAACTTCCTATAAGGTCATATTTCTCCGCAGGACACTCCAGATAGGTGCCTTAAGAGGCTGCTTTACTTGTCACGCGTTTTAGTGCCTCATCCCAGCTATCAGTTACTCCAGTGTAATCAGCTTCGATTGCCAGGTGATTCCTTGTGTAGTCGGTCTGTTCAATACGTAGTCTTTGTTTCTTTGAGTTTATTCGGATTACCATGCCTCTAGCCCTAGATGTTTAGTTGTTCATCTAAGGCCTAGCATTGTAGCCTCTTTCAATAATATTGTTGCAATTAGCAGTCAGCCGACTGTCCTGATATGCAAAAATAAAGAGAAAACAATAAGTAATTCTAGTCAATGCACTCCAATATCTATGGTCTCGCTTCGGGTAGAAGGGAATCTTGGTGTGGTTCTTTATGCTTGAGGAGGTTATTATTAGCAAATTTCTTGTGCCAAGTGCAGAATAGCAGCGTCAGATATCTACCACCATTTTTTGTATATTGGATCTTGAGATTCATTTCAGAAAGTGGGTATTCAAATAAACCAGCAAAAGAGAGCATAGTACTGGAATGGAGATTGATTTTGATCTTCAGTTGCTCTACACAATGATAGTGCTCTTTGTTCTCCAACCAAAACAAGTCTAATTCAGTATTGCAGCCCAGACAGTTAAAAATGTGGCATTGTGTTGTATAGGTTTTCTCTTTCTATCCAAAAGTACTTGAAAGTTCCCATCATTTCATCTTACCTGGAAATAGCTCCGTCAACGGATTGGATTTAGATCGAATTTTGACTGATTTGAATACGATTTAAAAGTCCGATCCGAACCTGATCCAATATTACGACGGTTTTTATTTTCGTGATTCATATCCGAATTTGCTAACAATTTAAAATCGATTCGAATAACTTAAATTAATTAAATTTTAACAAATTATATCTAAATTTTAACTAATTTTTTTAAACTAGTCACATAATTTCTTTAACATTGATATGGAGATATTTAAATAATTTGGATTGGATCATAATTGGATTGGATCATAATTGGATTGGATATAGTTATATTCAAATTCAAATCTATGAAATATGATATATCGGATTTGGATTATTAGTAAAAATATTAATTCATATCATGTTAATTGGATTCGAATTAGAATTCGATCCATTGATAGACCTACCTAGAAACGCGTATTCTCTTGTGAAGAAAAATTCATGGAATACCTTTGTTGGGTGTATTTTTCTTTTTCTTGGGAGTTAATTCGACGCGACCAAATTTAACTTTTAGTGAAGATGTGTTTGCATTCAGAAAGGGGGTTGGGGTGGGAGTGTGGTTTTGTATTGCTGTTTTTTTTTTTTTTTTTTTTTAAATTTTGGGTTGTGAGGGGTGGCTAGGTTCATTTGTGTGAGAGTTGAGGCGCAACAGAGATAGAAGGGGTTTTAAGTATTATTTCAAAAAAATTTGGGCAATTGGTGTATTTTTTATAATACGAGCAGCTGCTAGATGAGATGCACGTAATCGTTTAATTAGTATTCTTCATAATGGAACATTTAGATGCAAATTAAAAAAATTAGGAATTAAAGTGAATTAAAAGAACGAGTATCAAAGTGAGAAAAAATACATACTTGAGGTACTATTACTAGATTTAGCCTTTTCTTTCCTGGGCATGAGTCATTCCTAAAATCATGGTAGCATATTGCAGTCTATTATATTCGGGGAGAAGGGACTTTTTCTTTTTTTGGTTCAATAAGTCAGGGGTGTCCGGACCAGTTTACGCGTACCTCGATTAATTTTCTCCTAAGTTTGGTCAAAGGTAGGTCATCTATGTT
This sequence comes from Ilex aquifolium, assembly GCA_951799425.1. Taxonomy (NCBI): domain Eukaryota; kingdom Viridiplantae; phylum Streptophyta; class Magnoliopsida; order Aquifoliales; family Aquifoliaceae; genus Ilex; species Ilex aquifolium. The sequence continues at coordinate 5,149,036 of OX637406.1, forward strand.
GAGACTAGCGTATTCATGACGGATAAATTTCTCATGGCCTGGTCCCAAAAAATTGTCAAAATTTGAACTCACGACGTCTAGGTTTACAGTTCATTCTTATTACCATTGGGGTTGAGAAGGGACTTCTAGTGTGAAGTAGAGTCTATGAACTATTATTATCAACTTTGTTCCAATGTTTCAATGAAACATACATGTATAGCTTTGAGCAGGCTGTGGAGAGAGAAGTATTCAATTGTTTTATTTCTATTTCATTTTGATTTAGAGAGATTGGTTTTTCTACTTGAGAGTGAATGATTTTAGCGAAGAAACACTTGTCATTTTTCAGATTCGATCTGATTAATATAAGAGAAAGATTTATAATTTAGAAGCTCGAACTTACATATATATTAAGGATGAACATTTAATTTTCTTTTTTATGCTTCTAGAAACAGCATTTTGATAAGGTTTCCACAAAAATACTTAAAGATGTTTGCATTTGAATACATCTCACCTAGCATAAGGGACAAAATAGGGAAGATTACATTGTCCTTTTCCCATTACAGGAGGGCCCACTAAAATCTAATCTCACCAACCAACCAACCAACCAAATTTCAATGTTGTCTCATAAATTTATGTCCATGACAAGACACTATGGTATCGAAAAAGAAATTTCGGTACTATACTTCTGAACTTTATAAATTTTTTTTGGAGTTTGATCTTGTGATTTACTTGCAACAAAAAAATTATAATTTTTTGAATCAAGTTATAATTTTTAAGGTTTGAATAAATTTTTTAAAGTCAAATTATAACTTTTATAGTAAGTTACGATCAATTCTTATATTTTTAAAATTTATCACAAATTATCGCAAATGTTGTAAAATAACCCTTAAGGATCAGCATTCTTTATGGTTGATTCACCTTTCAAGCAGCTCAAATAAGGATCAGCATTCTTTATTTGGGTGCCTATATGCTTACTTTAATCTTGATAATAGGAAGAAATCTAAATTCTCCTCAATACAATAGGCAGAATTAACACACAGGCCAACAATTGAGTAGCTTAGTTTGAAGGAATTAGCCGTAAATCGGACGTCTTGTGTTTGACTCTCGCTTATGTTTTCTAGATTCAACCTATACTTGTAGTTAGTTGGTGATTGCAGATATATGCTTATTACTCTATAAAATTAAGTTCAATCGTAGCTTGTTTTACAGAGATTACTCGTCATATATAAAAATAACTGGACAGAGACTGATATTATCCGACCGTTTTATGATATAATTGGTAAAATAGAGTATGTTAGCAGGATACAGTGTATTTGGGCTTCGAAGGGTGCATGCCCTATATCCATAGGACAAGAGGGTAACCCCTTACTCCTTATATGAGAAAAAAAAGCATTCAATACAAGGACGATGTTGGGACCTTAGTGGGAAGTCTCACATGGGTTTTTCGACCACTTGTGATTTTGTATCTTTCATTTCAGCTTTAAATTTTGCTGTCCAACCTCCTAGATTGGATTTGGATTTGTATGTGAGGAATAAATGGCTTTTAGTGAAGCATGATCCTTGAGACATAAGCACTACTCTCCTTCGATCCTACCTTGGGAGGCAACCTACCCCTTCTCTCCTCAGGATTCCAACATAATGGAGAAGGAGAACTGTTCGAACTAATGCTTTCTTTAGACTCGTCACTGCAATGTAAACTATAAATGTAGGCAATTATCTACAACTATATACATATGTGTGCCCCGTGCAAAGCATATGTTTTTAATGTATGGATTGAATTATTGTAGCTAAAAAATTAAAATTTAAGTGGTTACTGTGATTTAAATGTTAAAAGTTAAAATTTAAATGAACTAGTCATAACCCGTACCTGAAGTCACGATGAAATATAAAATTCGAGCGCTAAAAAGAATCCATCCCACTATATTAAATAATAATTTTTTTCTTCATTTCTTTGATTACATCATTTAAAATATATGTTTATCCATTATTTTCTTAAAAATATCGACAATTTTTTTTCAAAATACGTGATCCGATAAATTTTTTTTAACATAAGTATACTATTGTATATGAATAATATTTTGAATAAAAATTATATTAAACTATAAACTAATTAAATATTAAAATAATTGGGCAAGTGATAAAAATGGGTGATGTGATGTTTTTGAGGGAAAAATGTGTAAGAGATAAAATTCAACTTGTGAGTTATCTTATTATATAGATTACCGTGCTTCAAAAGTGTGGTTAAAAGATTAAAAATTTAAATTTAAATGAGTTACCGTGATTAAAAGGTGTGGTTGAAAAGTTAAAAATTAAAATTTAAACAAGTTATCATGGTTAAAATGTTAAAATATTAAATCATATTATTAATCGTTAGATCTAAACAATCTAGGCTGTTATTGTATTTTTCTAAATAAGGAGTTTAAGCAGCTCAAGCATGAGACTCTGTTTTATTATTATTTATATATAACTCATAAACTCATTGCTCCCTTCTTATCTATAATAATAAAATAAAGTTTTCTGCTTGAGCTGATTAAGTCCCTCAGTTAAAAAAGTACAGTAACGACTCAGATTATTTAGATCTACTAGTTTATATTACGATTTAATCATAGTAACTCATTTAAATTTTAACTTTTAACCATAATAACTCATTTAAATTTTAACCACATTAATTTACTTAAATTTTAACTTTTTAACCACAATAACTCAATCCATACATTAAAAAAAAAAAAAAAACTTTGCATGGGCCACGACTAGTTGTGGTAGAAGACATCTCTGCTCAATCCTATGCGCTGCCAATAAGTGCAAGAAATATTTCCAGAGTGGGTTATAGCTCAAAGATCTTCGAAGAGTACCAGCAATTAGCCCTAATAATTAAGGGTGGGCAATTCTCATCCTTTAAATTTTTTTTTTTACCTCATTTAAATTTTTTATTTTTAATTACTAAGTTTACTCATCTGTACCCATCTCATTAGTTATTAAATTCACCCTATGTATATTAACTAATTAAAAATTAAATTCATCCAATTTTATTTCGGTGTATTTCAGTATGACAATATTTTAGATTCAGAATAAAAATGAATAATTTATTTTTTAAATATTAGTTAAAATATATCAAAATATTGTAAAACACATTAAAATATTTCGAAGATATTAGTGAAAATATATCAAAACACCTTGAAATATTCTAGTTCACTTCGGAACATTGAAATTTTGCTTCAAATACTTTTTTTTTGTTTCGATTTATTTGAAATATATATTTAATAGTTTAATCAGATGGATATAATAAATGTGATGGGTATAAATTGGGTGAAGTTAATAATTTGAGGTAAGAAGATTAAATGAGATGAGATTAGTCCCATCCAATAATTAATTCCATGGTCCAACGTGGACAGCCACGTCAGACGGAAGAAGTGACCACGTATATTTGTTTCACGTGTCGAGCCGTGATGGGAACAACGTCAGGATGGGTGCCGACGTGTAAAATACCACCGCATATTGTCAGACCATCACGTTTATTTTAGCATGCATTCTATGACAATCAGCCCCCACTCTGATTTACTTTCCTCAGAAGAGGAAGACTACTAAGTTATAAATTTTAAAGATAAATCGTATAATTATATTATTATTATTTTTAGAATCTGACCGCTTCCATACCTATCGAGAGCGAACTTAATTAGACTAGTGTAACAGTCAACCACCGAACTCTAATATGTACTATAAACTCGGACCTCCACATTCAAAATGAAAAATTTGGGCCGTACGATTATATTTGATCGAAGTTCATTATACCAAGTTGTGCTCAACTTAAGAGAGGATGGAGAATCGTTGCCATTTGACCTTAAGATCATGGAGATCCCCCAAACAAGTCCTACATCGTCCCAATTGATCTCATCCCTTCAACGCATAGCCTCACTAACATCTCTCTCTCTCCAATGCTGGAAGAGAATTTGCAGATAGTTGTCAACCCGCCAACGTTATCATTATGATTTCCAGAGATAAGAACTCAAAAAATGTAACTTACTGAGCCGTTTTTATTGGCTGTTCTTCTGATTGGAAGTGATCAATTCTATCCTTGATTGTAGTTACTTAGTCCAAGAATCAAAAAATACCCTCTTGCACTCGTGTTTCTGTGTGTTTGTCAGGTGTGTATGAGAGAGAGAGAGAGAGAGAGAGAGAGAGAGATTCTTAACATTTTGGGCATGGATAACAAGTCTAAAGGTGTGAAAATAAGTGACTATGAAGCTTATGATAAAAAAAACATGACGACAACAATGACAGTGAAAGAGCTTTTTTCTTTACATCCCCACAAGTTAAACAGCTTCACAAAGAGAGATAAATTACTTCAAACTAATTCTCTATCCGTCAAGTATCAACTAAGCATATGAACATTTTAAACACACACTATTGTCTTCGAATCTTGGCAATTACTTGTGACTAGACTTTTATCCCCATGAATACTCTAGTTCAGCTGTAGATGACCTGCCTCTGATTGGATTAGATAGGAGATTAGTTGAGATTTGTGTAAGCTGCTCCGGACATTCAGACCATTGAACCAACACAAAAAAAACACACACACTACTGGTAGGGTTTTGCAATAGAAAAATAACTACCATTCCCACTAATTATTGGCACAGGGAAGCCATGAATGCCAATTGGCTTGTGAGCCCCTGCTCGTTCAAGTGATTGCACCTGGTTCTTCAAGAACTTGACGTAGTGAATTGCTTCATCTAACATGGAGGCTGTGTCCATCTTGGTCCCTCCTGGCACAAGTCTCTGAAGTGTCCTAATTCTCTCACTTATCCTCTCTCTCCGGTGACGCGCCGCCACGCTCTGAGGATCCTTCGATATCTTCACGTTCCTTCTCTTAGGTGGCTTCACTGATTCGGGGTCGATTTGAATAGGCTGCATTGCTGCTATTCGGAAGATCATCTCTCTCATAGCCGCCATTGAATTTCTCTTCTGTGACTCTGAACGAAATGTATTTGCACCAGCTAATTCACCACCGCCATTGCTCCACCTCCCAGTACTTGAATTGGGTAGGAAATTCAGTGCTGAATGTTCTTGATGGACTTGGGCAGAGTTATTAAACGATATGGTGGATGGTGGGTTCATAAATGAGAGTGAAGAAACTTGTGGGTTTTCTATAATTTGTGGCAAAGAGCCAGAACTTGTGCTTCCTCCACTTCCACCGGAAAATTCCATAGTAGGCGTTTCAACGACATCGTTGTAGGCTCCGCAGAGCTCAGAAAGCTTGTCCATCTGCATCATCATCATCAGGTCCAATTGATCTTCATGACCAGACTTGAAGAAGTCAATGTCCATGGCTTAAAACTCTCTTTTATAGTGAACCCTAATAAAATAATACAAAAAAAAGAAAAGAAAATGAGTTATTGGGAAGAGGAGTAGAGAAAAGAGAAGTGCTCAAAAGCTGAGAACTGAAAAAACTGATGGGCAGAGGGATGGACAAGGGAAAGAGAAGAGAGAAGACTCAGAGTTTTTATCAGAATGTTCAGTGATGAAGGAAAGAAAATATTAGGGTTGGGAGGAGAAATGAAGGAATTAGATAGTGATATCGGGAACATACTATCAATCTCGTGGGTAGACTATATATAACAAGTGGTGGAATTTTATATTGTAAATAATTGCCATTCCAATGTCTTCCCTCTAATATTTTGACACAAAGTTGGTGAGTTTTTTTTCTCTCTTATGAGAAAGAGTAATTATTAACTTTAAACGGTGGCTCAAGTAATAATAGGAATGAGTTATGAATCTAAACGTTTTGAGTATGAATCTTAACAACTCCTTAGAGTTAGACCGTAAGGGGTTTATCCCACATGAATATTCTAGTCCCGACGTGGATAGTCTGCCTTTAACCGAACCGCGAAACGGACTAGTCGAGATGCGTGCAAATTGGTCCGAACACTGCTTATCCTTAAAAAAATAAAAGAGTACTTATTTTCCTTTCTTTATGCTGAAACAATCTTCTTCTATATCTAGCTAACAGATAATAAAGTTAAAAAATCTTACATGATGACTGCTGCCTAGAAGGGTATCATGAAGCACGCTCACTGGCTCAAAATTGCGGGACAGCTCTAGGGTAAGAGTTTTATGTTTTTCTTTTTTGTTTTAGTTTTTTGAAACGACGAGGATTAGTTTGATGTTTTGATTCGAGTAAGTATCGATAAAATAACATTTCTTAAACTAGTACACGAGCTTTAAAACAAAAAAGAAAAACATAGTATCCAAGATAAGCTTCGAAAAAGTTTATAGCTAGATAAGATTATATCTATCTCATGAAAATTGATTCCCCTATTGATCCTATCTTCTAGATCTTTTGTTTAAGTTCTCAGTGTGAGTGGGAGTATATGAGCCTTAATTATGAATCTCTTACTCATTGCCAACTCTAATATAGATTGTTTGAGAACTCACTAAGATGAGAGAAACTCTTAAACTTGTTCAAGAAGTCTGAGTTATGTTATGTCGGAGAGAGGCTTAGTGAAATAGGCATGAATGTAAAGATGCGAACTACTTCCACCTGGACAGAAAGATCATATGAAGCTTCACCGGGGTTATGGATCAAAAGGGTAAGAGAGTGGATGTTAACTCATCAAAAAGATTTTGGCCCACCATTTCAATGGTCTGGATCTACCAACTGTTCCAGGGAATGCCATAACTGCTTTTGATGCATGAATGAATTGTATATTGATATATACCCCATTGAGTGGAACTGAGAATAGATCAGTTTTAACTTTGCATTAAAATTTACATTCTTTCAAGAACCACCCTAAAACCCCACTCACATGACATGAGTCAGAAGTATCATGCAGTGCAGACCCCCTTTAAATGAGATTACTCTCAACCGCCCGGTGGACGGCGGTGAAACTCCGGCACCGGCACGTCCACGGGAACAATACACATGGAGATAATCTACAAGATGGGGGTTGGGGACTACAGTAGTACTATTACAGGTTCAATTAATCTATCCATGGAACGCTTTTCGAAGTGGATCAGGTTCTTCTTCTTTAACTGCTTTCATGTGCTGGTATTGCTAACGGTCTTACCTAGCATTGAACTGGCTTATTTGTCAACTTTTATGTCAGTCAGATTTGTCGAATTTGAATCTTGATAATTTTTTGAGTTCAGACTATAAAAAATTTATTTATTTATTTTAATTTTTTAGTCTCGACATTGATAACTTGCATTTGATCAAATCAGAGAGGAGAATAATTGAGGTGCACGTAAATTGATCTAGACACCCTTCATTGTTGAACCAAAAAAAAAAAAAGTAATTTTGGACCCCCCAATTCAAAAAAATAAAGTAATTTTGGACCTGGACTTAAAATGCTGACTGATTAATCACAACTATTGAATCAATGACAAAGATTGAACAAGTCAACAAATTAAGTCACATTTTAATTCCAAGTAGCATTCTTTTTAGGGTAATGCTATTGGGACCTAATTTTTAGACCTAAATAGGTGACCTGATGATGTGGCAGCTGAGGTGTACTTACCAACTCAGCAAATTAAGCCACCTAATTTCTTAAAAAAAAAAACTTCAAAAATCAACAACTTAAAAAAATCTGATTTCATCAAAAAATCTGCCCTCTTTTCATATTCTCTCTCCCCGAACCAAGCACACTTTCTTCCCCAAAGCCCTAAAATTTCTCCTCCTCTTGAACCGCATGAACAACGAGCTTCTTCACCGGAAAAGCCCACCTGAACGACGAGCCACAAGCAATAAACCGATTCATTCTTCATATTTCTTCATAGCCACAAGCAGTAAACGACGAGCCACGAGCCAAAAGCAGTAAACATCTTACGACGAGCCGTTCTCTTCCCTCTTCATCTCATTGTCCAGAACATCTGTCGAAATTGACTCCACCATAGTCGGCTCTACAGTACGTGGATTTCATTTTATTTATTTTCTGGGTAGTAATTGGAGGTTGATTCAATTTGTTTTTTATTGTTTTATTTCTAGTTATTTATTTTGATTTATATATATATATATATATATACAAACAAATGTTTGATTTATAGATTTGTCAACCGTCATTATAAATTTTTCACATCAGCTGGTTTTTTGAATTCATTAAATCAACAGCAGCAGCAAGCTCAGTATTTTGTTCGAGCATGCACTGCTACTGTTCACGTCACTATTTAGTCAGTCTGTTACCCACCAAATCTTGCTTTGTTCCGAAGACTTACATGGGTTGGCATCATTGATGCTCTTTGAATGGTTTAAAGAGAAGCTACAAGCAAGATTTCTTTGGAAAAGCTACCCATCACTTTATTTTTAAAGTACCCTCTTAAAGTTCTTTTATTATGTAAGGGGCAATGTTTATGTCCTCCCCTACTCTCTTTATAATTTTGTTTTTTAATAAAATTTGCCCTATATGGGTTTAACTTAAAATATATATATATATATATATATATATTTCAACCGCAAAAAAAAATCATTTACTTTTGCTGGTTATTTTGGAGCATAAATAAATTTCTTTTGTTATGGTGTTCAGGCATATTTTGCGTTAGACAAAATTCTGGTTAATCAACAAAGCACGTGTTGCAGTAAAATTTTATTACAATGGAAGGTGAATCTTCAAGTAGTTTGCAGTTGATAGAAGAAAATGTTGTGACTGAAATGACGAATGTCGTTGATGTAGACGAGCCTAAGGTTGGGATGATGTTCGAAAGTTATAAACAGTTGCTTGAGTATTACACGGGTTATGGTAAGCGGTTAGGGTTCCCAGTGAAGATAAGATCATCAACAAAAGGGGATGATGGTGAGTTGAAATACGTGACTATTGCTTGTTCTCGATCAGGCAAGTCAAAGTCCACTTCCAAAAATCCATTGAAGCCGCAACCAAGCATAAAAGTAGGTTGTAAGGCTAAGGTCCTAGCAATTTTGTGTGCAGATGAAAAGTGGCGACTGAACACTGTCATGCTTGATCATAACCATGAGTTGAGTCCAAGCAAAGCCCGATTTTTTCGATGCAATCGATTGATGAGACCACATGTGAAAAGGAAGCTTGAATTGAACGATCGAGCGGGAATTAGACTAAATAAAAATTTCACCTCGTTTGTAGTTGAAGCTGGGGGGCATGAAAATATCTCCTTTTTAGAGAAGGATTGTAGAAACTATATTGAGAAAATAAGGCGGTTACGGCTCGGAGAAGGAGATGCCTCTGCAATACAAAAGTATTTCATAAAGATGCAAGCTGAAAATGCAAATTTCTTTTATACAATGGATTTGGATGATGAAGGTCGGTTAAGGAATGTGTTTTGGGCTGATGCGAGGAGTAGAGCAGCATATCAAGAATTTGGTGATGTTATTACATTTGATACTACATATTTGACAAATAAGTATGACATGCCTTTTGCTCCATTTGTAGGTGTTAATCATCACGGGCAATCGACTTTGCTTGGATGTGGTTTGATCTCCAGTGAAGACATAGAAACATTTACTTGGTTGTTTCAATCGTGGCTTGCATGTATGTCTTGGAAAGCTCCACATGCCATAATTACCGATCAAGACAAAGCCATGCAAAAAGCAGTTGAGATTGTTTTTCCTAATGGTAAACATCGATGGTGCTTATGGCACATCATGAAGAAATTGCCTGAAAAGTTGAGAGGTTATGAGCAGTATGAATCCATCAAATATTTCTTGCAAAGGGCCGTTTATGATTCATTAAGTTGTACTGAATTTGAAGAAAGTTGGAATGAAATGATTGAAAAGTATATGCTACATAATAATGATTGGCTGAGTGGGTTGTACAATGAGAGGCGTCGTTGGGTGCCGATCTTTGTGAAAAACATTTTTTGGGCGGGAATGTCTACCACACAACGAAGTGAGAGTATGAACTCATTCTTTGATGGCTATGTCAACTCTAAGACTACCTTGAAACAATTTGTCGAACAATATGAAAATGCATTGAAAAGTAAGGTGGAAAAGGAGAGCCAGGAAGAATGTAAGTCTGTATCTTCGCAAGTCCCTTGTGTAACCCATTATGACATGGAGAAACAAGTTCAAAGAGTCTACACTATCTCAAAATTTAAGGAGTTCCAAAGCGAATTGACAGGGAAGATGTATTGTGATTTGACTTCGGTCAAAGTGGAAGGTTTGATTTCTGAATACGACGTATCTGAGGATATCATGATTGAGGAGAAAAGAAAGAGTGCAAATTTCAAGGTTTGGTTCAATGAAAAAGATTCTGAAGTGAAGTGCAATTGTTGCTTGTTTGAGTATAGAGGAATATTATGCAAGCATGCAGTGGCAGTGTTAATCCGTAGAAAGATTTACTCACTTCCTGATAAGTACATCATACGGAGATGGAGGAAGGATGTGAAAAGATGTCACACAAAGATTAAAATCAGTTATAACTGTTTGAGTGCCACGCCTGAAGCAGAACGATTTGATAAAATGTGCAATGCTTTTAGCGAGTTGGCAAGCTTGGCGGCAGAATTTGAAGATAAGTGCACGTTTGTGATGGATTGTATACATGATCTAAAGGAGAAACTACAACAAAACGAAGGAGGTAGTGGGAGTTATCAACCAAGTCCCAGCTCGATTGTTGGTAGAAACTTTGGTGAGAAGAAAATACTTACTCCATTAGCAGTTAGAAGCAAAGGCCGTCCACCATTCAAAAGGAAGCAATCAAAAGTTGAGCAAGTTACAAGGAAAAAAAAGAAAACGAAAAAGAAGACGATATCGCAAGGAAATAATACCACTAAAGGAGAAGAGGTGTGCATAAAATGACAATTTTATTAATATTAATGAAATAATAATGTAGTAATTATTTCATTTCGTTATTTTATTTTTTGTAGGATTGCCGACCGAGTGAAAGTGATGCCATTGGGCTTGTTGGTGGTCAACCCACGAGTGAAGCGATTGATGTACTTGGAACACAAGAAAGTATTGGGATGACAGTATGACATCAACATCCAAATTATAATTATAATATTTGGATGTTATTTATTAGTATGATCTGTCTTAATTTTTTAACTCTAAACATGTAGGATTCGCATATTACACAAACGGTTAATGTTGGCATAAGTGATGGTCAATGCTCCTCTTTGCAATTTTGTAATGTGAGTTATGAAAATTGTATATGTTATTATCTTGTTGACATCGTAGTTTTTTTTTTATTGTATTATCTACTGTTTTTTTTTTAATGTTTTTTTGTCATAGAACAATATGGCCTTGCTATGGGGGGTCACTCAAAGAGGTCTTGGAAATCATTTCATGGTTAGCAATCTAAGATTCATTATAGAAATTCTTTTTTTTAATGGTTGTACTATAATTTCAATTTATGAAATTTCTTATTCTTGTTTACCATAACCAATATCTTTCTTGGGATGGTGAATAGGGTATGCACCCTGTGCCTTGTTCTAGCTTCATGCCCTGTTCTAGCTCCATGCCTTGTTCTAGCTCCAACGAAATGGTAGACATTTCGGAGTTGCCCATTACGTCTTCAACGTCAACCTCTAATGGCAAGTATATTTGATGAGTTGGAGAGAAAGTTAGGAATTTTTGTTTTTTTATTCAAAAGTTGAGTTTTTGTTCTTAAACTTGAATCAACCATTAATTGTACTATTTTTTTTTTCCTATAGCAGGTACGGAGAAGAGGAAGATCGTCTAGTTTTGCAAGAGGAAGATTGTAGTATTTTGTGTTCACTTTGTGTTACCCGTCCATCTGACATGATTTCTATTGCTATGGTGGCGTTGATTTGCATTGTTATGAAAGAAAAAGATTACCTAGTTGTGCAAGAGAAAGACTGTAGTTAGTATTTTGTGTCAATTTGCGTTACCAATGTTGTATTGTTCTAATACTTTTGGATACTTTGGATATTTGTAATACAATTTATGGGTTGAATTTCGTCTTTTGATAATTCATTTTTGTGGTTTGAATATTTGCTTAATTTTATCACTTGGTTAATTATCTCATCAAGATCTACCCCACCTCTAGAGGATTAAGGCAGCTGGTCTGCTTGACTGCTCCTCTGATGCTGCCTATAATCTCTACTACAAATGGACTGCCTGTTCAGCTGCAAATGGACTGCCTATTCACTTGGTTAATTTTAAAAGCTGCATGTTTTCATTTCAGTTTGTTGAATTGAAAATATCTATTTGAATTTTTGACAATATCTATTTGAATTTTGACAATATCTATTTGAATTTTTTAAAGCAACAAATTTGTTGCATTCATTCTGATGACAGCCTCCATTTTCTCCATCAACCCATGTCTGATTTAGGTGATGTTTGATTGGAGTTAGTTTTTTTTTTTTATTGGGCATTTAATTGTGGCTTGATTGGGGCTTCTTGTTTGGTGTTTTAAGTTGGATGGTAATAATGGTGTTCTGGACTGGGGGTGTATGGTGGTGGTGGCAGTCATGTAGTGGTTGCCATGATGGCGAGGTGCATACATTCGTGCATGAGCACTGCTCTACTAACACCATGTAACATTTGGTGCTACGTACAAATCTTGGTATAAGAACTTACACATTTGGTGTAAGAAATATACATAGGCAGACTACAGATTAAGAGGAGCAGTACATTGATTCAACAATTACTTTTTGGTATAAGAACTCAATTGTTCCACACAATGATAATATATCTACTCTCCATCAATTATAAGAATTTACAACGGTTTTCTTCCCAAACAGCAACCCATCAATTCTAAAACAATTTACAATAGATTTTACAATGTCCAAAATATCAGAGTCCTACATAGACAATTCGTCGAACAGTTTGTAAGCAAAACCAATCTTGAGACTCCTACATATACCTTTCCCCAAAAAAATACCCAATTTCAAGCACACAAACCATAGTCCCCATTTTCATCAACAAATCAGTTCAAAAAAAAAAAAAAAATTCATCCCTAATTCATAGGTCTGTTGATATGGTGCTGGACAATAGGCAGGCACTCCGACGAAGATAGTAATGACTTTGTGTATCGCCGGATGTCTGATTCCGATAACCGATGTTCACCGAAATTTTTAAGCTTATCAGCTAAAGAACCTCCAGAAGCGTACTCCAACAAGACATTGTATAATTTCTGGCCATTTTCAAAACTGAAACTGTCACCAAAACAACGAACGATCTCCGGACAATCCTGAAGCTCCTCCAATACCATCTTTTCGTTCATCAACAAAACAGAGTACGAAGCATCACAATATTTCACGGCCATTAATGGAGGAATTTGAGGAATCATAAACAATAATTTGGGTATTGCAAGATTGACTGTCTCAAAGCTTCCATGGCCGATTTTTCCACCACGTACCCACTCCATGGGTATGATCAGAGCTCGAATTGTGAGGCTTTGTGGGTAAAAAGGATGGTTTACTGTGAAGAAGATTGTCATGAGGATGTTTGCACTTTAGGGCTTTGGGGAAGAAAGTGTGCTTGGTTCGGGGAGAGAGAATATGAAAAGAGGGCTGATTTTTTGATGAAATCAGATTTTTTTAAGTTGTTGATTTTTGAAGTTTTTTTTTTTTAAGAAATTAGGTGGCTTAATTTGCTGAGTTGGTAAGTACACCTCAACTGCCACATCATCAGGTCACCTATTTAGGTCTAAAAATTAGGTCCCAATAGCATTACCCTTCTTTTTATTCTCTACTATTGGATTAATGGTAGACTTCACTATTATGCATAAGGTCAACAATTAAGGCCCACCCTTGAATATTTGAGCCCTTACACAAAAATTTTAGATGAGGCCTAAATTATTTTTTGATGTGTAATTTATTTGTTTTTGTTTTTGTTTTTAAATATTTAAATTCAAATCTTTTAGCATGTGTATAATCAGGTGAAAAACAACTTACAAAATAAACACATTATGTAAATGATTATATTAAGATTAAAATTAACTCAAAAGTTCAAGAAAATAAAACTAAACAAATAGGCTAAATTTATTGAAAATTAAGATAAAATGAGAGAATAAAGTCTTGTAATTTTTTTATACAAGAATATGGTATGATCTTTTTTTTTTTTTTCAAATGTACATATATATCTACGATTTTAAAAAAATATTGGTATTTTTTTTTTGATGGTTTCACGTAACATCCTAAATTTTTTGCATTCTTTTTAAATCATATAACATTATTTTATGAGACATGTGCGAATGGGGCCCTAGGTGACTATCTAACTTGCCCAAGGGTGGAGCCGGGTCTATCAACAAATTAAGTACAAGTAACATTTTCCTTTGGAAAATGTCCTCACTTGCATTACTTGGCTTCTCCCACATTGTAAGCAATTATTTCATAAGGTCATGCTACCCAACCCTAATTCTACCGAAATGCCATATTTAAATATAAAATTTTGATTTGATCTCGTTATAGTTGTTCTTATAAATAGTAAATATGGTGAAATAACAAAATAAATAGGGTTTACATGTAAGTTGTGAAAATAATTTTTCGGTATCGTAGCAAAAAGCTGTTTCTTAACAATCATTTGTGACACATGACTCCACACTAAATCCACTATACTTATCACTTAATGGAAAAAATCTATAGTACACGGTTGATATTGTATCAAAGAAAATTGAATTCAAATTAAGATCTAATAAGATCATGTTAAGACATAGTGAGCTCTTTTTTAAATATAAATTTATTTTTCTTTAATTATGTAATTTAAAATTAAAATGAACAGAGAGAAAATAAGAAAAAGACAGAGGAGAGGAAAGGAGAGAAGAGAAGAGAGAGATATGAATTAATGAGGTTATTTGACATTGAAGAGTGTTTTAGTTGAATTGTTTGGAATTGAGAGTCGTGCAGAAAATATGATATTTTTGAGTTGTAAAAAGAATTTTAGGATGAATTTTGTACCATTAGATAAAATAAATGAAAATTAAATCAATATTCACCATTATTGTGTTTTTATAAGTTGAGAATTTAACTATTTATAAACTTCAGTAACATTAAAACATTAATGAATATAGAATGGTTGAGATGATAAACGAAAAAAAGAATTGCATTTACTCAATTGCATGCACAAAATACACTATCACCTAGCGTCGTTTGTCACTTTAGATCATCTTATTCTTGTTAAATGGTAGTCTCCCATGGTTATGAATATGTGGTTAGGTGTGTGTGTGTGTGAGAGAGAGAGAGATTCTTTAGTAACTAGGGGAGGATTGGGGCACCAGTATAAGGGTCTATCTGACATAATCAATAATTTGATATAATTTCAATTAGGGCTTGCTTTGGGTTCGTTAGGGTTATTACTTCCTTGGTAGCTTCAGACATATTATAAGATCTTGTCTATAATAATGTTGCTATTTGTGTTACATGGCTACTTAGTATAGGGTAAAAGAACAATTTCTTGGACTAACTACTGTTTATAAAAAGAAGTTATACGACATATTTCAAAGCACACCCATTGAGGGAGTAGACTATTACACCCAATGAGCTCACTATATTTTTCTAGAGAATATAGCTCAAAAACACCTAGTCTAATTAGGAAAAAATTCACTACCCAAGATACTAAAGCACAAAATAGAGATAAAACTATGTGCACCACTCATTTGTAGATAAAATGTGTTAATTGAGACGAGCTATTCGGGTTCGGCTCACAAAAAATTTGGCTCAAGCTTGACTCGTGTTCTAAACAAGCTGAAGTTGAACAATTTTTTAGGCTCGTTATTTTTCTAAACGAGCCTTAAAGGCTTGACTCAAGTTCGCAAAGTTCGGATCGTTTATATGTAAAATAGTTGAGCTACTCAAGCTCGACTTATGCTCGTTCGAGTTCTAAACAAGTTGAACTTGAACAAATTTTTAAACTCGTTTAGAAAATGAGTTTGATAGACTCATACTCAAACTCGTAAAGCTCGGTTTAATTAATACCTTTATCTATAGTCGTCGGATTAGTGACGACCACTGATCCGACGACTACAGATGATTTGGTGAATACTTTTGGTGTGTATAGCATTTGCTCCACAAAATGGTTCTTACCAATTCTAATATCCATAGTGACTGAGAAATCTAAGACATTTATACCGCAAAGTTAATTTTCAATATCATAACTCTACTTTTACTCCAATAAAAATTTGACACATGTACAATTGTCGATTTTTTTCTTTCTAAATAATGCCTACAAATGAACCAAACCTAAATTTACAGCTAAAAAGATGTACTGAAATTATTTTGGAGGTACGATAAACTTATCCGAGAAATCGAATGCTTCCTCAGGTTGTATTTGAAGAGGTGGGAAGAAAAAGACAGGAAGAGAAATAGAAAAGAAGCATGTGTTGTCTGGGGGCGTTTGCCGGATCCTTTTTCTGCAGCACCAATCCAATCCTCTCAGCACCCTGATTTCATAGCACTGTCCAAGTCGATGGCTAGTAAGTACAATTATGTAAACCTGTCAATCGTGTTGAGTGAGTTGGCTTCGTATTCAATTTTATTGGGTTCGTCTTAAAAAATATTTTGTTTATATCGATTCGTTTATTAATTCGTGTCTAATGAATTGTGTCCATATCGGGTTCGTATTATGTATGAACCGTATATAATTAATATATAAACGAATTATATCGTGTATTTTTTTTGATTTATTTCACATACCCGATTTATTTATTAATCGTGTTGTGTCGGGTCCACTCATTTATTAAACGGGTGGTTTAAGAAAGACCCAAACCTTCGAATTTTATATCGTGTTAACGGATCAGATCATATTTCGACACCTCTACCATTATACCACCCTTCTCTTTCTCTCCAAACATTCAATAATTATAAAAATATTGTATATTTTTTTATCAATAAGACATGAATAAAGAGACATGTTCTATGCAAGAAGAGGTGGGTTTGGATAAAAAGAATCACACATTATAGAGATCCTGTTGTTGGGTGGATTTTTTTACTTTGCATTATCACGGTTGCACCACCTTATCTTCTCCCCCTCCCCAAACATCCCATTTAAAATAGTCTAGTGTATAAGTTATATATTGCTATATAATACACAAAATGTATAACAATTCTAAATTCTCCCCCACTTTCTTCAAAACTCTCTGGAAACTGTAGCGAGGGGTGTCAACCATGTCGAATTAAATAGTTATAAATCGTTTTAATTGGGTTCGTGTGAAAACCAGTAAACGGGTGAAAATTTTCAAACCGAATACGATTTGTTTATTAAGCGGGTTACATGATACAACTAGTTTAATCCGTTTAATAAATGAATTGGGTTGGCTAGGGTTGGGTTAACATGATAATCCTTTTAATCTGTCGCCCGTTTACTTGACATCATCTAAAAAATTATTATTAAACTTTTTTTAAAACTGATCTGATTAATAATTACATATATTATTCTAGCTAATTTTTTTTTGAATAATTATTAATTTATTATTATATTAATTTTATTTAAACGGATGATAAACATGTTGACATGCCGCATCTGAACACAACCCGACGAGTTCACCCGTTTACTATCTTATCCCGATAAAATCTCAGCCAAACCCGTTTAATTTCGTGTCAATTAATCGTCTTGTGTTGGATTTTAACAAGCCTAGCTATAGCATGCTGATCCATCAAAAGTGGTCCGCTCTCTCTTTCTCTCTCTCTACCCTGTTTTCATCAAATCAACATGAATGGATTGCTTCGTACCCTAATGTTAGACTTATACTCATATCAAATTAAGAGAGATTTCGAGCATCTTTAACATTTATCTTTTTTTAAACTCAAATTTAAATTTAGATAAAAAAAACTTTTAAAAACTTTTTCCAAGGTTAGACCCATACCCATATCAAATTAAGAGAGACTTATTTTTTTACTTAAATCAAGGGAGACTCAAATCTATATCTAAATCTTTAATGATGAGATTTCACTCTTTTTTAAAGATCTAATGATCATATTTTATCCTTTTTTAAATTTAAGTTTGTCCTCATTTAAATTTGAGTTTCTCTATTGTAGAGGTGTATACCAAATCAAGTTTTTTACTCAAATTTGGATAAGGGTTTGAATTTTTATTAGAAATGATAAGAGGTTTGAATATGGTACCAAAAAAAAAAATACTATACGACTTATCACTTTTTGGACATTTATATGGTCCTTTAAGCATACAACGTCCAGATTATAAACTATTTTTGATCATAAATTTATCACATGATACTTAAATATGGGCAAAAAAATAACTTGTGTAGCTGTTGACCAAATTTTGGTCAAAAAGCTACCCAAATTACGTAGTTTTGGTCATGAACTATTCAAATTTGGGTCAAGAGCTACCAAAATTATACATTTTTAGTCAAGAGTTATCCAAATTATTTTTCACCCATATTTAAGTACCACGTGTCAAATTTATGATAAAAAATTATTAGCAATCTAGATGCTGTCTACTTGAGGGATCACATAGAAATATATTTTATATTTTAGGGATCAAAATAATACAATTAAAATATTAAAGACAAAAATGAGATAAATTTCATATTTTTAGGAACCTTCAATGTAATTAATCTTAAAATTTATAACTTTTTAAAATTTTTGTCATTTTTCTGATGTGGTATCGAAAATGGGTATAGTAGGGTTACCTTTTGGTTAGGTTTCAGTTTGTGAGTGCGTGAGGTGAGGAGGGTGGCGTGGCAGTCTCGCTGTCTGGTCTTTGGAAAGGACGATACTGGGCTCCCACCTTCTTGGGCTATGAGAAGTTCCAACTTCCGAGGCAATAAATAGGTACACATTGGGCTCCTAATGTCTCACTGTTTGGTAATACGATGTCGTTTCTCCAGCACACTGGTCCCACGAGAAAAAAACATTGTGGGCCCTGAAAATGATCAACGGCTCGAGCTAATCCCTCTGAAAATGATGCAGCCAATGGCATGGTCGTCCGTTGAAGTGTTAATTAAGTCGAGTTTTGCGAGTTTGAGTTTGTCGAATTCTTTTTTTAAACGGGCCTAAAAAATTATTCAAACTCGACTTGTTTAAAATTCGAGCATAGCCCGAGTTTGAGCCAAAATCGAACCGAGTTGGGGCTCAAGCCTGACAAACTCGTTTTTTTAAACAAGCCTAAAAAATTATTTAAACTCAACTCGTTTTAAACACGAGTAGAGCTCGAGTCAAGCCTTATTCGAGTCGAACCCGAGTAACTCATCTCGATTAACACCCTTAGTAGTCCGGATTGCCTTGATGGGATTTTTTTTTTTTTAAAAAAATTCATTTAAATTTGACATCTTTTTCATTTTTGTTTTGGGTTTTTTGAGTGTAGATACATTTTTTGACTTATTTGAGATAAAATATATGGATATACATTTTACTTTATTAAGTTCAATTTTAATAAAACATTTTGTAATTAGGTACAAAATTCAAATGTCATTTTTTTACTTACTTAACATTTCCTTAAATTATGCATAATTTTTATTCTCTCCACCTCTCTCTCCCCTATTTTCTCTCCATCTCTCTCTCTCACACAGTTACTCTCCCCTAGTTTCTCTCTCTCTATCTCCCATGATAATTTATTTTCTTTCAAATATGTAAAGATTTGATTTGATTTATTCATCTCTCATTCCCCAATTTTCTCTCACCGTTACTTTCTCTTCTTATTTTTTTTCTCTCTCTATATATTAACGTTACAACAACGCAATTATACAAATCAGTTATAATTGTCCTATAATACACCAAACAATTGTCCTATAACATATCAAATAGTTACACCAAACAATTATACAAAATTATGACACTAACCTAATTTGTCATTCAGATGTTTATATAAACAAAAGAGTTGCACCATTTAGTAACACAACATGGTTACATCAAATTTGATATAATGGTAAAGTCTTTTTCTGTAATAATAAACTCAATTTGATGTATATAATTGGTGTAACTATGTCGTGATACTAAATTGTGTAACTATTTGGTTTATGTAAATAATTGAATAATAAATTGGGTTGGTGTTGTAATTTCGTGTAATTATTTAGTGTAACTGTTTGATTTATTAGAATACATGAGTAACTGTTTGGTGTATTATAGAATAATTGTAACTAATTTGTATAACTGATTGGTGTAATTGTATTATTGTAACATTGATATAAAGAAGAGGGAGAATAAGAAGAGAAAGAGTAATGTTGAGGGTCCGTTTGGTTAGAAATAAAAAAAGTGATGGAAAGTGAAAATGATAAAAAGTGAAGTGAAATAAAATAAAATGATAGAAAATATATTTTCATGCATGTATTTGGTTAGGAAGAAAAACTTGCGATAAAGTTTTAAAAAAATTTCATTCTATTGTTTGAAAAGGAAAGTTATAAGAAATTTTTTCTAATTGTCTAAATTATCTTTAATTATATTAAATTGTTCAAAAGAAGAAAAAAAATATGTATTATAATTGAAAGTTAAAAAATTTGAAAAAAAGTGGCTCGTAACCTAATTTTAAGACAAACACCAATACAAAGGTATTTGGACCAAATTATATAGTTAATCAAATCCATACTAATATTTTTTAAAATTAATAACCAATAAAATATTTTAAGAAAAATAAGAATAAAATAGAAAGTTAGTTATAGATCACAATTTTCTTGCATTTTCTTCTGTTTTTTACAAGAAAAAAAAGTTGGTTAGTTGTGAGAAAATTCAAGTATAAAAGAAAATTATTTTTTCCATCATTTTCTATTTCATGCTAGCCAAACACATAAATATTTTAAAAAATT
This sequence comes from Ilex aquifolium, assembly GCA_951799425.1. Classification (NCBI taxonomy): domain Eukaryota; kingdom Viridiplantae; phylum Streptophyta; class Magnoliopsida; order Aquifoliales; family Aquifoliaceae; genus Ilex; species Ilex aquifolium. The sequence goes on from OX637406.1 coordinate 5,169,630, forward strand.
TATCTTTTTTGCATTTTCTACCATTCTCCCACTAAACAAATGGACCCTGAGAGAAAACAGAGGGAGAGAGAGAGAGAGAGAGAGAGAGAGAGAGAGAGAGAAAATAGGGGAGAGAGAGTAAGAGAGAGAGGAAAAATAGGGGACATAGATGAAAAAATTAAATCAAATCTTTATATATTTAACAAAAAAAATTATCAATGTGGCAGAGATAGAGAGAAAATAGGGAAGAGAGAGTAAATGGAGAGAAAGAGAGTAATAGAATAATAAATGATCTTTTAGTCTTTTTTTCAAAAAAAATACACTTAAGGTTAAATAAGTTTTCTTAATGTAGTTTAATTCAATTAAGTTTAAATTTTTGTATTGGCTTTTAAATTTCCCTTTTATTTTTTGGATTTTCAAGGGCCAATAGGTCAGGCCACCGGCCCACACGATGAACAGACTTTATGGGCCTTAATTGGATCTATCCATCTGCTAAAGTGGGCCAAAACATTTGAAGTGACCCAAGGCTGAGCCAGTAGCCCAATGGCCCACCAGGTCATGGGTCAGCCCGAACTGTAAGATAACAACTCGTGGGCAGTCTGATAATTTAACGGTGCAGCCATGGATAGACTTTTTTAGTATGTTTTTCACTCCCTCTACTCATTCCCCCCCCCCCCCCCCCCCCCCCAAAAAAAAAAAAAAGGGCAAAATCCAGTTTACCCCCTTGTGGTTTGGGTGTTTTGCACATGACCCCCCTATGATTTGGAAATCAGCACATTACCCCCTTATGCTTTTGGACCGATATGCACAGTTAACACCGTAAACAAAAGTGATAAAATGACTTTAGTACCCTCAACTATTCATCATCTTCTTCCTCCCTCTCAATTGTTGCCTAATTTTCTGAAAAATCAACCAACCACCCAAGTTTACAAGCTTTTCTCTCTCTCTACAAAACACCAAACTTCCTCAAACCAATGCCAATATCCTCTACTATTGATGATACCCAGAATAAAACTGGCACGTGCTCAGTAAGAGAGCTCAGCTCGGGAGCTCAGGCAAAATAAGCTGAGCTCCCCTAGCCATGAGCAGAGCTCATCCAGTCAGCACTAAGAGCTCATAGTCGAAGGCGCGAGAGGAGAAATGCTGAGGGAACAACAAGACGACTCGGATACCCTTATTAAGGAGGTAGAATCCAATCCGAGGCAGAAAACTCGTATTTAACCATGATCTCCTCCTAAAACTAAGGAGGATCCCACAGAAGAAGGCAAAGATCTCTCCGTTTAAAGCCAGCCATAAGGAATTTAGGTAACTCCGGAATTGTGGATGAAGAAAGGGCACGATCCCTTCAATATAGGATAGTCCCGTATTAGAGGTAAATATGGGGCTATAAAAAGAAAGAGATATCCCCCATTAGAGAGGGAGATTTTTTGAAACCCTAGTTCCCTGAGTATTCGACTGTAACACCTTCAATTCATCAATAAAGAAGAAGGAGCAAGAGCCTCCATTAGAGAGTGGACTAGCCGAGCTCACTGGCCGGTGAACCACTATATTTCCACCGTATTTCACACATTATACACGACTAATTAGAGCTTTCATTCTCCACTTCATGAGCCTTGTAGCTCAGATGCCATATTAGTCCCCATGCAAACTGTTCACGCCAATTAATCTGGTTCCTTAGCTCGTATCCGGAGGTTTACACCATCAGTTTGGCGCCGTCTGTGGGAACGACTGTTCCTGTTACAAGTAAGCTGATTCCTCAGTGACTGATGGTAATAACTCGAAATATGAGCAGAAGTCAAACAAACCTACCCCGAATGCAAGATCAGCCGGAAACTGCCCACGGCAAACAACCCGGGAACATCCAGGAGGCGAATTCCCCCATTAATAACGAGTTGGAGGCCCTTCGTCTCGTCAACCAACGCTTGCTAAAGGAAAATGAAGAGCTGTCAAAGCTCGTACAACGCCCACGGGAGGCACCACCGGCCCAAGAAGGCCAGAATAATCCCCCTCATAGGGAACCTCGATACTGGGACCCCCTTAGAGAGGTCAGCGAGGGAGGAGAAGGCAGCCAGGCCAGGGGATATGTCCCCTACGTACCCCCTGGTAATGGCCATAACGACGAAGTGCAAAGTCGGAACGACAGGGGTGAGAGAGGTGATTTTTTCCCTTATCCGCAAGACAGGAGAGAGCAGCACTGGGAGCAACGCTTCAAAGACTTCCAGCAAGAGCTCAGTCATATGAAAGAGGCCGTAAAGAGTAAGGCCCCGGTTACAATGGATGTTTTGGTTCAGCAAACTGAATCCCCATTCACCACGGGGGTGCTACACTTCCCTCTCCCATCAAAGTTCAGGATGCCCCAAATGGAGGTCTTTGACGGATCGAAAGATCCCGTGGATCATCTCAACACTTACAAGAACCAGATGGAGTTACATGGGTACCAGGATCCTGTACGCTGCAGAGCTTTTGCCATCACGCTGAAAGGCTCCGCCTTAAACTGGTTTCATAGGCTCCCACCAGCCTCGATCTCATCCTTTAAAGAACTCTCCATTGCTTTTGTCTCTCACTTTATAGGAGCCCGGATACACAGAAAGCCGAGCTACCACCTGCTGAATGTGAAGCAAGGTCCCCAGGAAAACCTGAGGACTTATGTCCAAAGATTTAACTCGGAGACATTGAAAGTAGACGTCCCGGATGAAAAATTCGCCATAACTGCTTTCATTGCAGGATTGGGAGTGCAATTAAAGGATTTGATGTTCTCCATATCAAAAAACCCTCAGGCAAGTATGGCTGAGGTGTTAGCCAAGGCAGAGAAATATATAAACGGTGAAGAGGCACTCCTTTCTAAGGTGGTCGGTACGACTTCACGAAAGGAAAAGGAAAAAGAAGAAAAGAAAAGGGACAGAAGCCCTAGGAAGGAAAAAGGACGAGAGAGGTCCCCAAGGAGAGACAGAGACCGCTCGCCAAAAAGGAGAGGAAATGTCAGAGATCGGCTGGGTCCCATGCAACCTGAACTACAACCCAGGTATGGGCCTCAGCGGTTTACCCCACTCACCGCTGCTGTGTCAGAAGTACTGTATGAGGTCCAGAACGAGAAATTTTTAAAATGGCCACCTAGGATGAAGGCAGACCCGGCAAAGAGAGACCCCACGAAGTACTGTGATTATCACCGGGATCATGGGCACCACACTGATGACTGCATTCAATTAAAGAAGGAAATCGAGTTCTTGATCCAGCGAGGTCAGCTGCGTCGTTTTATAGCCAACGATGACCAGAACCGAGCTCTTCCGCCTCCACCACCCCGGCAGCAGGCACCAGCACCACACCAGCAGCCTCTAGGGGAAATCAGAGTGATATCTGGAGGGTTCGCCGGAGGTGGAGAGTCTAGCTCAGCTTGGAAGGCGCACCTCCGACGGATCAGAGCCGAAGAAGCTCTCGAAGTGCATGCTGTGTCCAAAGCACCGCGTTTGGATACAGCTATCACTTTTTCAGATGCTGATTTAGAAGGGTGCCAATACCCCCATGATGATCCATTGGTGGTACGAGCAGTGGTGGCAAATAGAACCGTTCATCGGGTTCTAATTGATAACGGGAGCTCGGCAGATATTATTTTCGCACCTGCGTTCGACAAGATGGACATAGGAAGGCAGAAGCTTGAACCAGTAAGCACTCACTTACTAGGATTCTCCGGGGAAAGGGTGCTCCCCCTGGGTTCAATCCAGCTCGTGCTCACCCTGGGGGACCCACCTTGCCAAGCCACTACCACTGTCAAATTCCTAGTAGTCGATGCACCATCTGCGTACAACATCTTGCTTGGAAGGCCATCCTTAAATTCTATGAAGGCAATCCCTTCTGCCTATCATTTAGTCGTGAAGTTCCCCACAGAGAATGGAATCGGAGTGGTCCGAGGAGACCAGCGCGTAGCACGGGAATGCTACATGGCTTCTATAAAAAGGAAGGAGGTTGAGAACATCCAACTGGACGAGCTCGACATGAGAGATGAAATGGAGACAAGACCAATGCCATCGGAAGAGCTGGAACCAGTTCAGCTTGATGAGAAGCCAGAACACCTCGTTTATGTGGGTTCCAAACTGAACGCTGAGCTCAAAGGACTCCTCATTCAATTCCTAAAAGAGAATATAGGAGTGTTCGCTTGGAAGCAAGAAGACATGGAAGGGATTGACCCATCGGTTATTACCCACAAGCTATGCGTTAACCCAACTTGCAAACCCATCAAACAGAAGAGGAGGAGCTTTGCTTCTGAAAGGCAAAAGGCAATCAATGAGGAGGTCAGCAAACTCCTCCATGCCAAGGCTATCAGGGAGGTTCATTACCCCACTTGGTTAGCAAATGTAGTTCTTGTAAAGAAAACCAATGGGAAGTGGAGATTGTGCATCGACTTCACTGATCTCAACCGAGCATGCCCCAAGGACAGTTTTCCTCTACCTCGGATTGACCTAATAGTGGATGCCACTGCAGGGCACGAGCTCCTCAGCTTCATGGACGCCTTCTCAGGCTACAACCAGATCAGGATGGATCCCAGCGATCAGGAGAAGACCTCCTTTGTGACTGAACAGGGAACATATTGTTATCAGGTCATGCCCTTCGGATTGAAGAACGCTGGAGCCACTTACCAGCGGTTAGTAAATAAAATGTTCCAGAAGAAAATAGGAGCATCCATGGAAGTTTACATTGATGACATGCTAGTGAAGTCACTGAAAGCAGAGCTCCACATCGAGCACTTAGCTGAGTCATTCCGAATTCTAAGGGAGTACAAAATGAAGTTAAACCCTGCGAAATGCGCATTTGGGGTCTCGGCAGGAAAATTTCTGGGCTTTATAGTCAACAGCAGAGGGACTGAAGCCAATCCAGAAAAGGTTAGAGCAATGATGGAAATGCAATCACCATCCAACACGAAAGAGGTGCAACGTTTGACAGGCAGGATAGCTCCACTGAGCCGTTTTGTGTCTAGGGCTAGCGATAAATGCCAGCCATTTTTTCAAATCTTGAAGAAGGCATTCCACTGGGATGCCAAGTGTGAAGAAGCATTCGAAGACCTAAAGAGATATATGAGCTCTCCCCCTGTTCTGGTGAGCCCTCTAGAAGGGGAAATTCTCACCCTCTACCTAGCAGTTTCAGATTTTTCAACAAGTGCAGCGCTAGTTAGGGAGCGAGACAGAGCTCAGCAACCAGTCTACTACTGTAGCAGAGCTCTGAGGGGGGCAGAGGAGAGATATCCAAGGATGGAAAAACTCGTTCTAGCTCTGGTTACAACAGCTAGGAGACTTAGACCTTATTTCCAGGCTCATACTGTTGAGGTTCCAACAGATCAGCCAATGAAGCAAGTACTACACAAGCCGGAATCCTCAGGGAGGTTGGTTAAATGGGCCGTAGAGCTCAACGAGTTTGATATCAGGTACAAGCCAAGAGCTGCCATCAAAGGGCAAATTTTGGCAGATTTTATTGCAGAATTCACAGTAGCAGCGCCTATGGAAACCACGGATTTAGTACCGGACCTTCCCATATGGAAGCTTTCAGTGGATGGAGCTGCCAATGCTCAGGGAAGCGGTGCAGGAATGATCCTGACCTCCCCAGAAGGAATAGACGTCGAATATGCCCTCAGATTTGGGTTCAAAGCTTCAAATAATGAGGCAGAATATGAAGCCGTCATCGCTGGGCTTAATCTTGCCTATTCTATGGAAGCAGAGCAGCTGGAGATCTGCAGTGATTCCCAACTGGTGGTGAAGCAGATAGAAGAGTGTTACGAGGCAAGAGGCGAGAAGATGGTCCTGTACCTCAAAAAGGTACGAGAACTAATGAAACAGTTCGTGCAGGTTAAGGTCAGACACGTGCCTAGAGTGGAGAACTCACGAGCAGATGCTCTGGCAAGGTTAGCAACTGCCTCGCAGGAGGATTTGGATAGGCTAATTCCAGTAGAGCACCTTCCAAAGCCCTCGGTAAGCATCGAAGAAGAGGAAATTCTATCAATTGAAGCTCAGCCGAGCTGGATGGATCCCATCGTAGAGTACCTTCAGAATGGAACTTTGCCAAATAATGCCAAGGAGGCGTCCAAGCTAAGGGCCAGGTCAGCCAGATTTTCCCTGATGCAAGGGAAACTGTACAAGCATGGATTTTCAATGCCTCTCCTTAAGTGCGTAGGAGACGAAGATGCTAACTACATACTCAGAGAAGTACATGAGGGGATATGTGGCAACCACATAGGAGCTCGGGCCTTGGCAGGAAAAGTACTGAGGCAAGGATATTATTGGCCCACCATGCTCACAAGCGCCACCGACTTAATAAGAAAATGCAAAACTTGCCAGGAGCATGCTAATATGTCCCACTGTCCTCCCGAGCTCCTAACCTCGGTGGTAAGCCCATGGCTTTTTCAGCAGTGGGGGTTGGACATTCTGGGACCCCTTCCCACCGGTGTGGGGCAGTGCAAGTTTGCCATCATAGGAGTGGATTACTTTACTAAATGGGCGGAGGTTGAACCTTTGGCAACGATCACAGAGCAAAAAGTTCAAAACTTCGTTTGGAAGTCGATAGTTTGCAGGTTTGGAGTTCCCAGAGCATTCGTGTCTGACAATGGAAAGCAGTTTGATAATTCAAAGTTCAAAAGTTTTTGTGCCGAGCTCGGAATCAAGAACTATTTCTCAGCTCCTGCCCATCCCCAGTCTAATGGGCAGGCAGAGGTCACAATAAGAACCATAAAGTCAGCTTTGAAGACCAAGCTAGAAAACCTGAAAGGCAAGTGGGTGGAGTACATTCCGGAGGTGTTGTGGGCCTACAGGACCACCGCCAGATCTGCGACTCAGGAAACCCCTTTTGCTTTGGCCTTTGGGACCGAGGCAGTGGCCCCAGTGGAGATAGGGCTCCAATCACCAAGGGTGGAGTTTGCGGATTCCGAGCACAATGATGAGTCTCTCTTGCTAAACCTCGATCTCTTGGATGAAAAGAGGGACAGAGCTCTGCACCGTGTCCGTACATACCAAAGGAAAACTGCAAGGTACTATGACAGGAGGGTAAGACACAGAAGTTTCAAGGTTGGAGATTTGGTACTTAGGAGGCTTATGCTTGCGAGAAAGGATCCCACGCATGGGAAATTGGGACCCAATTGGGAGGGGCCCTATATCGTGTCAAGGATAATCAGACCAGGGAATTACGAGTTGCAAACAGAGGAAGGAAAGGTTCTACCTCACTCGTGGAATGCCGAGCACCTTAAGAAGTTTTTTCAGTAAGTGTTACTTGTAATAGAACTACTTTTAAATAAGAAAGAGCAAGCCTTTTATTCACCCTCCAATGGTCTTCAAAGCTTATAAATGCAAGATGAGCTCTTCAACTCATAAACAAACGATAAGCTTCAAAGCTTATAAATGCAAGATGAGCTCTTCAGCTCATAAACAAACGATAAGCTTCAAAGCTTATAAATGCAAGATGAGCTTTTCAGCTCATAAACAAACGATAAGCTTCAAAGCTTATAAATGCAAGATGAGCTCTTCAGCTCATAAACAAACGATAAGCTTCAAAGCTTATAAATGCAAGATGAGCTCTTCAGCTCATAAACAAACGATAAGCTTCAAAGCTTTTAAATGCAAGATGAGCTCTTCAGCTCATAAACAAAAGATAAGCTTCAAAGCTTATAAATGCAAGATGAGCTCTTCAGCTCATAAACAAACGATGAGCTCTTCAGCCCATAAATTTAAGATGAGCTCTTCAGCTCATAGAAACCCGATAAGCTTCAAAGCTTATAAATCAAAGATGAGCTCTTCAGCTCATAAAAACACGATAAGCTTCAAAGCTTATAAAAGAAAGATGGGCTCCTCAGCTCATAACTACAGGATAAGCCTCAAAAGCTTATAAACAAAAGACGAGCTCTTCAGCTCGTACAAAATTCAAGGCTGAACGCTTCTTGAAGACACCAACAGTCAAATTCAAGACTGAACGCTTCTTGGAGACACCAATGGTCCTCCCCCCAGGACCAGATACCCTTGTGCACTGCCTACACACTCAAAGACCTCGAAAGGTCCAGAACAACTGAGAACACCTATGAGGCCAGATGAGAAGTAAGGTCAGAGCAGACATGATCTTCTGTTCTCCATCGATATCCGTGGTTCGACCTAGGGGGTCAGTGAAAGACCAAGGTCAGAGCAGACATGATCTTCTGTTTTCCATCTACGTTCGTGTTTCGAACGAGAAGAGTAAGCTGAAATAACCTAACAGAATTCGAGATGAATGAAAAGTCTGGCATTCGAAATATCCGACAGTGCAAATATTCAGAAAAATACAAAAAGAGTCATAGTCTGATATCGCTTAAGAAAAGAAAGAACGATACAAGGAAACAAAGATTCTAGTCTTTCTTAAGTTCAGATTTCAGCTCAGCAACCTCTCCCTTCAGGCTAGCATTCTCTTTCTTCAGCTCATCCCTTTCCTGCTCAGCCTTTTGAAGCGAATTAAGGAGCTTCTGACCAACAGAGGTAAGGAAGATGGTGGACAGAGAGTCAGGAGAAGGGGAATCGTCCCTCTTACGCTTCCTCGAACTCGTGACGGTGTTTCCGTCCTTGTCAGAATCCCCATCCTCATCAGAATCAGAGAAAGAGGTCCAGGAAGAGTAAGGAATAGTGGAAAACTCAAACTCAGTAGCCTCAGCCCCAAGCAAATAGAGGTTTGCGCTCGTCATCAGCTCGGAATAAGTCTTAGACTCCACAAGCAACAACTCGTTGATATTCACCATCCCTGGTAAATCCAGGTCAGGTGGATCTGCACAGCAAGGACATAATCAGAGCATATTTTTAAAAGGAAAGTACTCAAAAGAGCTATGCTCGAGCTTACCAATACGAGAGAAGCTCTTCCAGGACCGAGGAATCCTGGCTTTACGACAGCGATCCTCAGGAGACCTCCAAGCCTCTCCAGAAGCGAAGAAGAAACGCTCAGACCACCCTTCAGGGTTGGAGGGAAGATCTAGAACCAGAGGGCGTAAATTGAAATCCCTCCAACGGAAGAAACTGAAGCAGGGGGCATTATCTTCCTCAATCTCAAAGAAGTATAGAAACTCAGAGACAAAGGGGAACCTGCCAAGAGCATGAAGGCGGCAGAACAAGAAGAAGCTTACCATAGCACCCCATCCTCGTGGAGAAAGGCGAGAAGGGCACAGGCCATAATAGGCAAGAACTCGCCCAATGGCCGGATGAATGGGAAGGCGAAGTCCCATGTCCATAGCACCTTCAAAGAAACAGACTTCCCCTCGGGGAAGGTAGTTACAAGGCTCGTCGGAGGAAGAAACTCGCATAGGCAAGTCAAGATCAGGGAAAAACCGTTTCTTGATGTCCGTCAAATCAGAAGATTCAAGTAATGAAGGGGACAAATAGCGACAATGCCACTCCCATTCGATCCCAAAGGAGGATCGTTCCTGGAACAAAGAAGAAGTGGATGCGGCCATCGAAAATGCTGGTAAGGAAAAAGATGCAAGAAATCAAGAAGAAAGTCAAGAATAGGTCATGCACTTGAGAGCTTTTCAGGAAACTAAGAGCCAAGAAAGAGGGAATCAAGTGGCCTGTTCAGTTTCTTAATTAATAAAGGTAGCAGCGGTTATGGAAAGTGGCTACGGTTATGGAAAGTGGTTGCGGTTATGGAAAGGGGAAAGACGTGGCGGTTATGGGAAGCGGTTGAGAGAAAAACGCGGGAAAAGAAACCAGATACTACCCCTCCTATTTGCACTCAAAACGACCAACGAAAATTCTGACCCCACCAAGCAATATACCCTCCATATTTGAGCTCAGCCCAGTAAAAAACAGAGCACTTGTATACCAAATCTTTGAGGTGTGAAAGCTCAAAGCCTCGCTTAAGGAAGGCCTAAAGCACTCCGCAAAGCAAGATGTGGGGAAAAGAGAGGTGAAACGTAGAAGAAGGTCCTCTACTCTTAGAGAAATGGAGCAACGAAATTTATTATCTGATCTAGAGAAGGGTTCGTTTAAAGAATCATGAAGCTCAGACAGAACCCGTAAATTCAGACAAAAGAACCACGAAGCTCAGAAATAAACTTTAAGATCAGACAACAGAGCCAAATAGCTCAGAAAGCGCTCTTCAGTTCATACGGAAAAGACAAAGAGCTCAGAGCTCTCAAGTTCGAAAAAAGAACCGTCTTAGCTCAGTAAGAATTTATAAGCTCACAAGCACGAGCTATGCAACTCTGAAGGAGCACGCCAGTTCAGAATATAGAGTTGAGCAGCTTAGGACGAAGAAGAATAAGGAGTGGACCCCTAGGGTACCAACTACCGAGCTTAAAAGGCTCGGGAAAAGCAGTCGAACATAACACCAAGTCCCCTGTATTCTTCAAACCTAGTAATTTTGCTTCAAGAAGTGCACAGCACCCCTCAAAGCAAAAGGGGGCAAGGGGAGTATACAAAGTTGAGTGCATGCAAAGCCAGGCAAATAAGTGCACCGTTGCGGTTCGAGTCGAAGTCGAATCAAAATCCAAAAATACATACATGCTGAAATTGAAAGATATGTATATATATACTAAGCCAGCAAAAGAGCAATAAATGAAGTCAAAGACTACATCACGAAAAATTCTTTACAGAGAAATTACAACTAAAAAGACCTAGGATTCTGGAAGAAGAGGGATTGAAGGATCTCGCAGCTCAGTAGAGGAGTCCCTTGCTTCTGTTGCTGAGGGCTCACCTTGAACAAGGGCTTCAGACACCACGACAGCTGAAAAGGATGCAGAAATAGGAACAGCAGGAGCTGCAGCAGAAAGCTCAGGAATCGTTGTTGAAGGCTCAGGGAGCGCGATAATAGCTTCTGAGGTCCCAGGGGCGGGTGTATCTTGACTTAAGGCAGCAGCTGGGGAGTCTGAGATATCCCCCTCATTGTCAGTGCCAGATTCTTCCTTTTCCTCCTCAGTGGGGATAGGGAGATTGAAATCAAGGTCTGGATATGCTTTGGTAGCCTTACGCCTAAAAGCAAGCCATCCAGTAGCCCATGAAGTGGTGGCCTCATCCTTAAGCTCGGCAAACTCTTTGTCTCTCTCTTGAACCAAATATTTCTGCTCCTCGAGCTCCTCACAGAGTTTGCCGTTAGCCTCACTGAGGGCAAGATAATGTTGATTAACCTGGATGAGCTCCCTCTTAACGTCAAAGGCCTCCTGGTTAGCCTTGGACCACGCCTCAACCTTAGCCTGCAGGTCCTTCTTAACCGCCTTCAGCTCATCCCGAGTCTTCTTTTCCCCTTCCTCAGCTCTGGCCTTGACTGTCAGTGTATGTTTGAGATCGGAGGCTTGCTTCACCATCTGTTCGTTGAGACCCTCCATCTGCACTTTAAGGCTCTCCACCTGAGCTCTGAGGCCTTCATTCTCAAGAGACAATTCTGAAACCTTGGTCTTGTATTTCTTTAAGACCTGGAAAGAGCTCTCTTGAGAGCGAACTCGGTGCAGCAGACCTTTCGTATGAAGGGCAACCTGAGAATATAAGGAAAGTACAGCAAATAATGTCAGACCACGAAATACAAACAAGCAAAGAGAGACAGGGGGTTAACACTCACAGTAGCAGCTCCCTGAAGGGCCAAAGAGATGGATTCCTCTAGGGGCATGGAAGCGGCCTTCAGGACATCAGATTCAGAAAAGATAGAGGAAAGAGCTCCAGCAGCAAGGTCTATATTGTCAAAAAAGGAGTCCTCATCTTCCTCCTCAGACTTTCTCTCTTTTTCAGTCACCTTCCCAGAAGCACTGTATTCGAACTTCTCGGGTTGAAGGTCGGGAACCAATTCCAAAGCCTCCTTGACCTCAGAAGAAGAAGGGGAAGCCTGATCCCTCTCCTGAGCAGACGCCAACTTAGAAGGGGCCACTGGAGGGGAAGAAGAGGTGGTTGCAGCTTGTGGAGTTCCAGAGGAGGAGGGTGGAGCCTTGCTTGGAACCTGTCCTTCAGCTGCAGAGGGGGGAGAAGATGCTTCCAGCCTGGGGATCTTAGCTCGACTGTTTGGGCCGCTCCCAGAGCCTACCCGAGCTTTGCGTTTCCTAGACCTGCCACCCTCCATCAGCTCTGCAATTTTGGCCTGAAGCTCTTCTGGATCAACCTTCATGGTAGAAGGACCTGGAAGATCTGGAAGAAGTAGGAAAATGTAAAGAAAAAGAGAAAGGAAGGAAAGATAATGAAGAAAGGAAAAAGAATGGCGTTGAAATCACCTTCGTCAGCCCCTAAAACAGACAAGGGGATCGCTAAAGTCGCCACAGGAAGACTCAGACCTAGCTGTACCAGGTTCCTTGACTCAATCAAGTCGGCGTACTTCTCTGGCTTGATCTTCTCCAACTTTGCTAGCAACTTTTTGTCCTCAGGGCTGAGCTCGTAGCGTTCACCTAAGAGGAAGAAAGTATGCAAATAAGAAAAAGATAAGAGGCCGGCAGGTTCCAGATCAGAGCTCGAACTCAAGTAAGGACTCACGTAAATTATCTGGTTCAGCCCAGGCCGTAGGGATACCGAGTGTGTCTGTCTTATCAGCAGGGTTGTACTCCCAATTGGTGCCCCCGATAAAGAAGAAATGTTCCTTCCAGTGTTTATGGGAGGTCGGAATGTCAGAGATGAGCTGCCTAACACTGGCACGCTTGGAGGCATACAAGAAGCCTCCGGAGGTCGGTTTTACATTGAAGAGCTCTAAGAACAAAGGAATGCTAGGAATCCCAAGTTTATGCTTCTTAAACAGGACTAACAGACCAACCATGACGCCATAGAAGTTGGGGGAGATCTGGGAAGGGCACACATGAAAATGTTGCAGAACAGCCTTGATGAAGGGATGCAAGGGAAAACGAAGGCCGTTGTCAAAAGCAGCAAGAAAGAAGCAGACTCTGTTATGAACTTTTTCTACATAAAAAACGGATCGATCTGGGCACCAGGGTTCGACCGCAGGGGGAAAACCATACCGAACTTTATAAGACTTCATTAGCCTAGGGGCCTCTTTACTGCAGCCCACAGATTCGGCATGCCTAAAGGCAAGCCCTAGATACGAGGTTTTTTCCTCCACCCCGACTCCACTTATCTTAGCTTTGCCTTTGTCAGGTCTGGGGGGCAGGGAAGATGAGGTGGAGGGAGGCTCCTCGGCGTAGACCTCAGCCTCTACAGCCTCTACACCCGGAAAATTATCAATCTCATCACCAACTTCCCCTAAATCCGTATCTTCCCCGGCTGACCTAGATCCTAGAAGTGAAACAGAGGAGCGAGTGGCTTCAGAAGAAGCAGACATGATAGGGAGAGAAAAAGGAAGATGGAAAGAGCGATAGAGCAAAGGGGGATTAGTCAGGCACTCTCTAATGACCCGGGAATCAACACAGTGGCTCCCAACAGCAAGGATATGAACTACAGAACCCCAATCCACGAAGTGGTGAAGTGGGGCTAGACAATGGTCACGATTCCAAAAATAAAAGAACCGAAAAGCCCAAAAATGCAATAACCACCTCGAACTCGAGGGATCCAGAGCAAAAAAGGAAGAAATAAGGGCAAAGGACGTACCTAACCCAGGGATAGTGGCAAACAGGAACTTGGAACGAAATCGGAAAAGGAGGCGTCGCAAGTCTTCGAAACGAGGTCCGGAAATTCGATTTCGGGCAAGAAAATAGAAAAACCAAGGCAAGAAGGACTGGAATCGCAGAGAGCGGAGACGAAGGGCAGTAAAGAAGATGAATAGTGCGAAGAAGCAGTTTAGATAGCCGTTTTAAGCATTTAAAGCCTGGGAGACATGGGCTGAGACGTGCGCGGGAATCGAGGAAAGTCATGATGGCTATAAAACCGTCAGAAATCCTACAGCCACGTGCCAGCCACACGCACGTCTAACTCGTCTTATACAAGTCATCCCCTGCCTGAGCTAACTCAAGGCAAGGGCTGGGGGGCAACTGATGATACCCAGAATAAAACTGGCACGTGCTCAGTAAGAGAGCTCAGCTCGGGAGCTCAGGCAAAATAAGCTGAGCTCCCCTAGCCATGAGCAGAGCTCATCCAGTCAGCACTAAGAGCTTCTAGTCGAAGGCGCGAGAGGAGAAATGCTGAGGGAACAACAAGACGACTCGGATACCCTTATTAAGGAGGTAGAATCCAATCCGAGGCAGAAAACCCGTATTTAACCATGATCTCCTCCTAAAACTAAGGAGGATCCCACAGAAGAAGACAAAGATCTCTCCGTTTAAAGCCAGCCATAAGGAATTTAGGTAACTCCGGAATTGTGGATGAAGATAGGGCACGATCCCTTCAATATAGGATAGTCCCGTATTAGAGGTAAATATGGGGCTATAAAAAGAAAGAGATATCCCCCATTAGAGAGGGAGATTTTTTGAAACCCTAGTTCCCTGAGTATTCGACTGTAACACCTTCAATTCATCAATAAAGAAGAAGGAGCAAGAGCCTCCATTAGAGAGTGGACTAGCCGAGCTCACTGGCCGGTGAACCACTATATTTCCACCGTATTTCACACATTATACACGACTAATTAGAGCTTTCATTCTCCACTTCATGAGCCTTGTAGCTCAGATGCCATATTAGTCCCCATGCAAACTGTTCACGCCAATTAATCTGGTTCCTTAGCTCGTATCCGGAGGTTTACACCATCAACTATCAACCTAGTTTTAAACCCCACAGACTTGTTTCCTTAAATAGCCCCCGTGACCCACGAATTTAAGCTCAAAGGTGATCACAAACTCATTTTGACAGGTTATGTACATACCAGATTTTTTTTCAACATTTTGGCCAATTTTGACCCTTAATTTCTCCCTCGTTTCTCAACTTTTTTGGATGATTCAAATGCCTAAATTTAACGTATTTCTATCCTATTTCCAACCATGTATTTAGTTTGTCCAGATCATGCACAAGGTAAGTGGAAATCGAGCTCCAAAGTGACGGGTTCATCATTTTCAAAAATTGTCACGATTTTTAATTCAATTTTTCACCCACCGAACCTTATTATTTCTCGATTCTAACTTCAAAAATGGATTCCTTGACCCTAAAAATGGTGGATTAGGCCCCCCTTCACCGCCCACTCGAAATTTTGAATACCCAAAAATTCAAGTTTCAAGCTTATACTATATTTTTTTGCAACATTTGGGCCAACTTTGGCCCTTAATTTCTCCCTCGTTTCTCAACCTTTTTTGGGTGATTCAAATGCCTAAATTTAACCTATTTCTACCCTCTTTCCAACCATGTATTTAGTTTGTCCAGATCATGCACAAGGTAAGTGGAAATCGAGCTCCAAAGTGACGGGTTCATCATTTTCAAAAATTGTCACGATTTTTAATTCAATTTTTCACCCACCGAACATCATTCTTTCTCGATTCTAACTTCAAAAATGGACTCCTTGACCCTAAAAATGGTGGATTAGGCCCCCCTTCACATCCGAAATTTGAAATTTTGAATACCAAAAAATTCAAGTTTCATTTGTTTCCTATCACTCTGTTATTACTAGTGTCTTTTGGTTGATTGAATTTGGCTTTGAAGTGGTGGCAATGGTGGTGGTGCACAGTAGGGTGGTAATTTAGTGGAGTGCGCAGAGGCGGTGGCAATTTGTGTTGTTGCATAGTAGGAATGGTGGAGATAATGGTGCTGTTGGGCGACACAATTGGAGAAAAAATATGAAAGTCAATTGTTCAGGAAGATGAAGATTGAAGAAGGGTATTATTGTACTTTTTTTGTGTCTAGTTTTGGAAGGAAACACATTTTGTTATGTCAAATCTCCTGTTAGGCACGTGACATTCACGGATGGTCTAATCTAACGGAAAAACTAACGGTAGCATTTTAGTCCAAAAGCACAAGGAGGTAATGTGCTGATTTCCAAATCATAGGGGGGTCATGTGCACAACACCCAAACCACAAGGGGGTAAACTGAATTTTGCCCAAAAAAAAAAACACCCACCCACCCAACCCGACCACCGGCGGCAATCGACTCATGTTAGCAGACTAGCAGGCCTATAAGGGAGTAATAACAGTGATTTAAGCATCAAGAACCACCATCAACCACCACTCAAAATGATTGATCAGTTATTTCCACTAAATAATTATTCAATCTCAATTCATACTATACCCCAACGAAACTTGCCCACCATGCATTGGACACCCCATCTCTTGGTGCTTCGGTGCCTTAGGAGTAGACTATGGTACATTCAAGGGAATTTTCGGTACCATACCGAAAATTTCGAATTTGTAGAAATAATTACAACTTCAGCAGTATGTTTACTAAATTTATGAGATTATTTACAACTTCAATGGGTTACCTGTTAGATACCGGTTGGTAGACAAGACAAGACATTGAAATGACATGTCAGATAGTACATCATGATTACTAGTAATTTTGTTACCATAATGATGAGAATATTTATAACTTCAGTGGTATATTTATCAAATTTGTGCGAATATTTACAATTTCAGTAGTATATTTATCAAATTTGTGGGAATATTTACAATTTCAGTGGTATGTTTACCAAATTTGTGGAAATAATTACAACCTCAGTGGTATGTTTACTAAATTTATGGTATTATTTACAACTCAATGGGGTGATTTGATCGATCGTAAAAAAATTTGGATAGATCAGTCAGTTGTAATTGAATTTGATCGATAAGAAATTATATTGATCGATCAAATCGTTGCAAATGTGTAATGTGAATCAAAAGTAAAAAAATACTGGTGAGATTTGATCGATCGTTTACAAAATATGATAGATCACTTTGTAGTAAGTTAATTTGATCGATCAAAAATTTATATTAATCGATCAAATTGTTGCAGATCATAAATACTGTGGACATCTGATCGATCAAATATGTTTAATGATCGATCATTAAGTTACAGATGTAGAAGTTGAAGGGGCAAGTGGGATTACGATCGATCGAAAATAAATATGATAGATCAATTATTATGTATTTACTTAAATGCCCTCAAAGAGAAATTAATTGAAGTGTTGTAAGGGGGGCTTTGTAGTAAATAAACATCGGATCATGTTATTGCAGATTCGTAAAAAAATTATTCAAGTTGTAAATATTGCCATAAATCTGGTAAGCAATCCATTGCAGTTGTAATTATTTCCACAAATTTGGTAAACAATCCACTGAAGTTGTAAATATTCCCATAAAGAATTCATTGAAGTTGTAAATATTCCCATAAAAATGGTAACTGATCCATTGAAGTTGTATATCTTCTTGGATTAGTTGTAAAATATTCATAAATTAAGCACACATATGTGTGTATTGATCGATCGATCATATTTAATGAATTTACTAGTAATGCCATAAATTTAGTAAACATACCACTGAAGTTGTAATTATTTCCACAAATTTGAAATTTTCGGTATGGTACCGAAAATTTCCTTAGATGTACTATAGTCTACTCCATTAATTGTTTGGTGGAGTGTCGTAATCTCATTGACTAGATTGATGTTAACTCTATTTTACAGAATTATAGTATTTCATTTTTTTATCTGATATTTTGTAAAAGAATTTTTCGTGGTCTATCCTACTCGATTAAATATATTATTTCTATCCGAATTCAATCCAAAACAATTGGGTAAGAAGTCGAATAATAAATCGGGTGAACACATATTTTTTAGTTATTAATTTTTAGATCATTTTAACAATTTAATTAAGTAACCTGCATCAATTAACTAGCACAATAAACTAAAAACACTAAAGAAAACACAATAAATTTGATAATACATAAATAATTACAATAAAACACAATAAGTAAATCATAAATATCAATACATTAGATATAAGAAAACTATAAACATCAATAAAATATTATGATTTCTAAATTTTTAGAATATTAAAAGATTTTCCGTTAGTGTACCCAATTTTTTCGGATAGTCGGTCAATAAAATTGGATAGGGTAGAATAGCACCAAAATTTACTGGTAATAAAAAATTTGAATGTCGCTAGTTAAATATCTCAATAGGTCATATAAAATAATAAAATGTAATAATTTTGTATGAAATATTTTTTTATAAAAATAACAAATAATATTTCGTACCATACCAAAACTTACAGAAGTCAAGAAAAGTGGCTGAGATGCACAGCAAAGATTAGATCTATATTGAGGGAGAGTCTACGGTAGGGGTGGCAATCGTGTCGTGTTGTGTCGGGTTCGTGTCGTGTCGAATATTAGTCGTGTCGAACATTAGTCAACTCAAACCCAACCCATTTAATAATCGTGTCGTGTCGTGTTGACCTGTTTATTTTCGTGTCGTGTTCGTGTTCGTAATCGTGTTGACCCACATAAACTTTGAATAAAAAATTTAACTCTAAGATTTTATTTTCACTTAATTGAATCTTTCCTCATACTTTTTCTACAAACTAAAAATTAACTTAATAATAATAATGAGCATTCATATTTTTTTTTATACAATAATTATGTCAGTGCTCGATAAACAGTTACAAATAATTAATATTTTATTTCTATAATACTAATTAAATATGCTAATCGTACATCGCGCAATCAATTAAACATTAGAAGTAATGGATAAAACAAGCCATCAGAACATGAAAACTCATACATGCAACGAAAAAGTCAGGTCAATCTCCTTCGAGTTAAAAATTCCGTGTTGACGGGTCAATTCGGGTTAAGCGGGTTCGTGTCGTGTACGACCCATTAAAATTTCGTGTTGACGGGTCGTGTCATACACGGGTCGTGTCAAAAAACTAGTCAACCCAAACCCATTTATTCGTGTCGTGTTCGTATCGGGTTATCGTGTCGTGTCAAATATTGCCACCCCTAGTCTACGGTACTGCCTGGTCAAACAGCGGTACCGTACCCAAAAAAAAGTGTGGCTCTAAATTTTTTGGTATTTAATATTACTCAAATGTGTGATTGTAAATTTTTTGTCATTAAATATTACTCATTAAAGGTGTAACTTTGCTTATAAGGGCCCGTTCGCTTCGAGTATTAAATTTGGGTGGTATTAGACATCATTTCCATTCCACTCCTATCAAATGGTATATTATACTCGGTCTTAAACTATAATCCCATCATTCCCCTTGTTTGTTTGTCACAAACATTATTTGTGTAATACCTATTTAAAAAAGTCAACAATTGCAACTATTCTATAAAAAGACAATTTTAACCTTATAATCCAAAGTCAACAATTTCGGCTGCAGTATAAAGGCATTGTAGATAAGGGCATTTGGGTCTTTTTATACTTTAATACCTCTATGAAATTTGTACCGAGATATTATACCACCGGGTAGGTGGTATTGAACAGCACCTTGTACAAGGGATTATTGGCACTGTTCATGTCGGGTCAGTATTATGACCCGAAAATTAATACCGACTAAAAAAAGCCCAACAAACAAAGTATAAGGTAGGCCCCACGTACTATTTTCCTAATACCACCCTCTTGTACCACCCTTATACTCGAAGCAAACGAGCCCTAAATGTAGTAATATTACCTTAAAGGGTTGTAACTCACATCAAATACTTGTAACCTCAGCCGTCGTTTTTTTGTGGTACTATTACCTTTATTAGTTGTAATCTAACCTTAAATACTTGAAACTTAACCTTAAATGTAATAACTTTACCATAAATAGTTATACATCAATTTCAAAGATAATAATTTTACTTTTAATTGTTGTAACCTTACCTAAAGAGTTTGTATCTCACTTTTAAATGTGATAACTTTGTCTTTGCAAGTAGTAACATTACATTTAATAGTCATGATCGATCATGATTAATTAAGATCGATCCCAATGCCAATTTTTTTTTTTTTTTTTGCGATTCTACTCAATTAGGATCGATCATGATTAATTAAGATCGATTATAATGCCAAAATTTTTATTTTTTTGTAATTCCACTCAATTAGGATCGATCATGATTAATTAAGATCGATCCCAATGCCAATTTTTTTTTTTTGCGATTCCACTCAAATTAGGATCGATCATGACTATATGAGATCGGACTTTTTTTTTTCTAAACTGGTCCCGATCCTATATTTAATTACATTAAATTGATATGTAATTTTATGAAATTAATTTTCAATTTTTTCCAACTAACACTCAATTCATAAAAAATAACATTAAATTGACTTGCGATTGTATTAAATTAACATTCAAAATTATAAATTTAAAAATCATAAAATTAACATTAATTTAAAATTAACATTAATTCATAAAATGTTAATTAATTTATGAAATTACATGTCAATTTAATGTAACTAAATATAGGATCAGGACCAGTTCAGAAAAACAAAAAAAAGTTCAGCTAGTCGTAATCAATCCAATTTAATTGGAACCACCAGAAATTTAGTTTGATCCCAATTTTTGGACCATCAAATGCAAAAAGTTCAATCTCATATAGTCATGATCGATCATAATTTGAGTGGAATCGCAAAAAAATAAAAAATTGGCATTGAGATTAGGGCTGTCAATTTTCGACACGACATGCTAACACGACACGAACCGAACACGAAATTAATGGGTCCAACACGAAATTAAATGGGTCAATGGATAAAAACGGGTCAACACGTATAAACACGAAAAAAAACAGGTCGGGTTCATGTCGAAATCAGGTCAACCTGATTTTGACCTGATTAACCCGTATATTGTAAACAGGTTGATATAAGTTGACCCGAACCCGACCTACCCATTTATTACCCGTTTAACCCATTTATCCAAATATATAAAAGCAACAAAAAAAAAAAAAAACATAACCCTAACCCTAACCCACCACTTCCACTTTTCCACTTTTTCACTCCCACTCACCCGCCGCTGGTCGCCTAGTCTCGAGGAGGAGAGGAGGGGTCCCTGTTCCACCATCTTCGTTCTGGTCGTTCAAGCCTTAATCGTTGCTCAACCGAAAAGGTTTGCCCCTCTCTCTCTCTCGCTGTGTGTTCTATCTCTCTGTGTCACCGACGCTGTGTTCTCTCTGTCTCTCTCTCTGCACGCTGCGACTCAATCGAAGTGTAGAACAGTCAGAAAATGGGCCATTTCTGTTGTTATTTTCTCCATCAACACTGTCTCCCCTGAGTACAATTTCGGTATTTGAGCAGTTCAAGTCATTTGTTTTTACTTACCTTTGTTCCGCCTGAGAGATCACCATGACTTTTGGAACTTTTAGATGCATGATTTGGATAGAACTTGGCATACTAAAACCATTCAGGAGAGTACTTTTGGGGAAGCACTGTCCTAGACCTGCTTTGGGATTTCATTGATTTACATCATTAACTATGAAGTTGTGCCTTGTTATTTATGGATATCGTGTGTTTGCAGAGGGGTGCTTACAAGAATCTTCTAGATGCTTTTCTGAAAGTTCTGCAAGAAGGGGACCTGTAGAACTTTACAGAGGCCTCATCCCCAGTATAATTGGAGTAATCCCTGCTGCTGGAATTTCTTTCATGTGCTGTGAGGCGTGCAAGAACATACTTGCTGAGGAAGAAGATGATCCATAAAGATGGGAAACGCAAATTCTGAGGTATATACTAAGACTGAGACACATTAGATGTTTGCTTGGGTAATCCTCTGCTCTACTCCAACTGAGTACTGTGACTGAAACTAGAACCTCAATTCTAATTTCTGAGTTGGAATAGTTTTAAGTATAGCTATTCAGTACTTCTTGTATGATTGTATTTTAGCTATTGGAAGGTATATAGTCCAGAATTTTCCACTTCCATTGGTTTGTGGATCAAAAGATTTGTTCACAGCAAAAAAAAAATGTTTACAAGAGGCCTCTGTTCGAAGTCACTTCAACTCTTTTAAAACCAATTTTTATAATCTGAATTTATGACTTTCGTGTCCTGGGGAATTTCTACTTTAAGCAATAACACTTGAGTTTGTTGTTTGACAATGAGCATGTCACCACAAACCAGTTAGCTTGAAACTGGATTTGTGTAATCTTTGAAAATCACCATTACATGATTCCTTATTCTACATTGCAGTATCTACAGTATTCCCGTTTGAAAATCACCATTACTGATTCCTTATTCTACATTGCAGTGCAGGCAGTGTAGTTGAAGCAGGCAGGCAGTGCAGTTGAAGTGGCTATTTTTAGTGCCCATAGAAGAAATTTTTGATTTTTTTATTTCATGTTTTGAAGGATTAAAGCCATTTAATTGGAATTGGATGTTAGGAATTGGTTTCCTTTTACTTCTTGTAATTCTTTGAATTTTATTCAATAAAATCTTTTGATTTTTTTTTAAAGGTGTTGAACAGATAAAATTTGATATGTGGGTTAAACAGGTTGGGTTAAACAGGTTAACATGTCGTGTAATGTGTTAACTCGAAAATGACCTGTTTATTAAACGTGTCAAACATGTCAGGTTCGGGTAACACGTTTAATAGCCAGGTCAGGTTAGTGTTTACACATCTCGACACGATTATTAAACATGTCAGGTTAGTGTTTAGAAATTTTTGACACAAACACGAAACAAACCCGACACGAAATGACCCAACCCGACACGTTTGACACCCCTAATTGAGATCGATCTTAATTAATCATGATCGATCCTAATTGAGTGGAATTGCAAAAAAAAAAAAAATTTGGCATTGGGAGCGATTTTAATTAATCATTATCGATCCTAATTGAGTGGAATCGAATAAATAAATAAATTTGGCATTGAGATCAATCTTAATTAATCATGATCGATCATGACTATTAAATGTAATGTTAGTATGTTAGTACTTGTAAAGACAAAGTTATCACATTAAAAAGTGAGGTACAAACTCTTTAGGTAAGGTTACAACAATTAAAAGTAAATTTACTATCTTTGAAAATGAGGTTATAACTATTTATGGTAAAATTACTACATTTAAGGTTAGATTACAAGTATTTAAGGTTAGATTATAACTAGTAAAAGTAAAAATACCACAAAAAAACAGCGGGTGAAGTTACAAGTATTTGATGTGAATTACAACCCTTTAAGGTAGTATTACTACATTTATAGGCAAAGTTACACCTTTAGTGAGTAATATATAATGACAAAAAATTTACAGCCACACATTTGAATAATATTAAATACCAAAAAATTTACAGCCACACTTTTTTTTTCGGTACGGTATCGCTGATTGACCAGGCGGTACCGTAGACTCTCCTCTATATTGAAGGGGGAATAATATGTAACTCAAATTTGTAACATAAATTTACATTTCAAATGAAGGGGACCATTGGATGAGTATGTCTCATCAATTTTTTTAAATGAGACCCACTGATCCAATAATTTTCTTTATTTATGATACAAATTACAGATTTGAATTTGCTCATATTGAATTACCCCCACCAAACCTGAAATTCTAAATCAGTCACGGGTCACTAAAGCAAAGAAGTAGGATGAGCCATAATGAGTGGTGTGTTTTGATCCATAAAAAAAAAAAAAAAAAAATAATGAGTGATGTGATATAGGTTCCTTCTTTAAAGCTGGCTTTTTGTTTTAAACGGGTTACAGCTAGCAGATAACGAGTGATGTGGTATACGTTCTTTCGTTACAGCTTGCATATTAAAATGGTATATGAGACTCTTTTGATAAAAAAAAACAATATATGAGACTCTTATGTTATGAGATTTGGAAATAATTAAATATATATAATCTTATTCCTACAAATAAAAACTATTTTCGTTATTCGAACCGTGATCTTTAGTCACAAGCAGCAACGTTGTTGTCGCAACCTTATAGCTAGCTGATTATACCAAGAAAAGGAAAGACCCAGAAAAGTTTAGTTGACCCAAGGTCAATTTAAGCACACTCCTATATGCATATATACAATTCATAGTTCACACAGACATGGTGTCATTGCAAAAGTTCTGTAAAGAAAAGATGGAGCTGTCTAAAAGGGTTCCTCTGATGTCATTGTTTGGATGGTTTCTTTTAGCTCTTCATGCTGGTTCAATTTCAGCAGAGAGGTCTACTTACATAGTCCACATGGACACAACTTTCATGCCCAAAGCTTTAGCTAGCCACCACCACTGGTACTCCTCCATTGTTGATTCCATTAAACCTATGGGACCAACATCATCATCAGATGGCCATCATTCCAAACCAATTCTTCTCTACACTTACAGCAATGCAGTTCATGGTTTCAGTGCAGTCCTTTCTCAAGATGAACTCCAGGCTGTGAAGAGGTCTCCAGGCTTTCTCTCAGCTTACAGTGATAGCCTTGCCACTCTTGACACAACCCACACCTTTGAATTCCTCTCCCTCAGTTCTACAACAGGGCTATGGCCGGCTTCAAAGTATGGCAAAGATGTTATAGTGGGTGTTATTGACACCGGCGTCTGGCCAGAAAGTCCAAGCTTTCGAGACGATGGAATGACAAAAATTCCATTAAAATGGAAGGGGACATGCGAGGTTGGACAAGAGTTCAATTCTTCATTGTGTAACTCAAAGCTCATTGGAGCTAGATCCTTCAGCAAGGGAGTTATAGCTGCGAATCCTAATCTTGGCTTTCTGAGTATGAATTCCACAAGGGATACAGATGGTCACGGCACGCACACTTCATCTACAGTTGCTGGAAATTATGTTGAAGGTGCCTCATTTTTTGGCTATGCTTTTGGGACAGCAAGAGGGGTTGCCCCACGTGCTAGGCTAGCCATTTATAAGGTCATCTGGGACGAAGGGCGCTATGCTTCTGACGTTCTTGCTGGTATTGATCAGGCTGTTGCTGATGGTGTCGATATAATATCGATATCTATGGGTTTTAGTTTCGATCCTTTGTATAGGGATCCTATTGCGATAGCTTCATTTGGTGCCATGGAGAGAGGTGTGTTGGTTTCTTCTTCAGCAGGAAATGCGGGCTTGCGTAGGAGATTGCACAATGGAATTCCATGGATCTTGACAGTCGCAGCAGGCTCAATTGATCGTTGGTTTGCCGGGATATTGACTTTGGGGAATGGATTAACCGTCACTGGCTGGTCCATGTTCCCCGCAAGAGCTGTTGTGGAAAATGCACAGCTCGTTTACAACAAAACCATATCTGCTTGTAATTCAACTCAGCAGCTGTCGATAGGAGCCTCATATGAAATCATCGTATGCGATGACACTTGGCCATTCAACGAACAAATAGCCAATATTGCTGCTTCAAGTTTTCGTGCAGGTATCTTCATATCTGACAATCCAAGAATTTTTGAGTCTAAGTCTTTTATTTATCCTGGAGTTGTGATTAGCTCGACGGACGCACAAGAGGTGATCGATTATACTTTAACTGCTGGTATTGAAGCTACGGCCAGCATTGAGTTCCAACAGACCTTTGTTGGCACAAATACTGCACCTGTTGTATCTTCTTACACTGCAAGAGGTCCTTCACCAAAGTATCCGGGCGTCCTGAAGCCTGATGTAATGGCACCAGGGACATTGGTCTTAGCCGCTTGGGTCCCAAATCGTTATGCAGCTCAAATTGGTTCAAATATGTACTTGGCCAGTGATTTTAATGCCATCTCAGGTACATCCATGGCTTGTCCTCATGCTTCTGGCATTGCCGCACTCCTTAAAGGTGCACACCCAGAATGGAGTCCTGCAGCTATTCGGTCCGCAATGATGACCACAGCAAATCCATTTGATAATACACAAAATCCTATCAAAGACAGCGCCCTAGATTTCGAAATCGCTACGCCTCTAGCCATGGGAGCTGGTCAAGTTGATCCGAACCGCGCACTTGATCCAGGTCTTATATATGATGTTACTCCACAAGACTATGTTAAGCTCCTCTGCTCTATGAATTTCACTCGGAATGAAATCTTAACCATCACAAGATCAAACAAAAATCCTTGCTCGACCTCGTCTTCTGATCTGAATTACCCATCATTTATCGCTTTGTATACTTACGGAGCCATGGGCATATTAGTTCAGAAATTTCAGAGGACTGTTACAAATGTAGGGAAGGGTCCAGCAACCTATAAGGCTGAGGTGATGGCACCAAAGGGTTCTGTAGTCACAGTATCACCAGACAAACTGGTGTTTGGGCAAAAGTATGAAAAGCAGAGCTACACTTTGACTATCAATTATTCAGGTGACGAGAATGGAACTGTTACATTTGGTTCTATAATTTGGGTTGAAGATAATGGTAAGCACAGAGTGAGGAGTCCTATAGTGGTTTCGCCTACTGTAGAACTTTGGTGATCGTTCTTTGGGTTCATGGTGGGTTATCTTGGTTGGATTGTCTGACCACACAACATCCAGAACAAGAAAACATCCATGAACTGCACAATAAAATGTTTAAGGTGGTCAAGTTTGCAAATATATTCTGAGGTTATTATCCACAGCTTACTTTCCGAGCAATAAAAGAAATTGAAATGAATTGATGGCAAATTCCAAAAACCCAATAAATGTTAATGAAGTCCACTTATCTCCTAGTGGTGAATATGCCACATCATTTAGGATGAATATTTAATATATATATATATATATATATTGGAAGGACTCAAGGCGGCTCAGCAGATCCCAAGACGACAGGTGTACATGTGCAGCTGTTATGAAGCCGTGGAGCCGATGCCGAGGAATGGAGCCGACTCCGAGTAGTGGATGGTTTCGTGGAGCCGAGTACAAACTTCTGACACCCGCAATTAATGCGGTGTGACCTAGCATTTATGGAGATGTGAGTGACTCAGACAGAGCATTTAATGAGACTCTGTACTCTCGAAGACCCAAATTGACAATCATGAGTGGGTGCATTAATGGCTGAGACGCCGAACACAGAATTAGGGGTGTTTGCCCCCTAGACGCCGGCTACTCGGGAGCAGGTGTCAGACGCCGTTCATAGGCACTCGAGTACTCGGAGGTAGCTGGAGGTTCGCGGCGTGGCCCCGAGGGCTAGTCTCATCCTCCAAGCATTAATGACACGGGAATCCAGGTAGGAAACACTCATTGCGCATGGGTAATTGTGAAGGGCATTAAATGCTGAGATGACCTCTGTGTCCGAGCAATCATTTCAAGTCCAGGTATAAATACCCCTCACGAAAATGGACTAAGGTACGCGAATTCGATTCAAGACACATTCAATTGAGCTTCATCCTCTCTCTCTTACTGACTTGAGCTTCGGAGGGGATAAGCCGGGCGTGCGCCTGACTCCCTTTTTCCTAACCTTGTAGTTGTTTCAGGGTTCATCAGTAGCTCAACCGCTATCTCAAAATTGATTGCAGGAATTATCCCGTGCAATTTGGCGCCGTCTGTGGGAACATACAACCTTTTCCTTGTAGCGGTTGCACCCATGGTGAACACACGATCCCAAGGTGAGGGAGTAGGGAGTTTACGCATGAGAAACATGGAGGCTACCCGACTCCCGGTGGTTACAAAATTTGGCCCAGTGGGTCAATTAGCTGGGGTTGAGCGTTTTTCACAACGGACGTTCCCAGTGGATCAAGGTCCAGGGGGGCAAGACCCCTCATCTCGTGACATCGTGGAAATGGTGGAGAAACGTATGGAGGAACGCATCAGGGAACTTGAAAGAGACAACGCTAAGGTGCGGCATAGGCTCAGAGAGTTCGAGCAGTCAGCAAATGCCAGCTGGCGCACCCGAGAACCAGAGGGTCGAAGTCTTAGCCGAGGGGAATCCAGGAGGGCAAGGCCTGATACGCCCGAGAGGAATCGGCGCGGACGCTCAACCGATAGACAAAATCCACGAAATTGGCGAAAGCATGCACCCGCTGAAGGGTCTGGAGAAGATCGCCACGGGATGAGTCTTTCGCGGTGGGACCTCCGTCGTGGGATTCCTCAAGGTACCATGGCAACGGGATCTCAGGCGGAGTCTACCGCGATGGGGTCGAGGGGAGCTAGAGAACCCCGAGAGCACCCTGACGACAGGCACCGAGAACCGCAGCCCAGGGGAGATGATGTGGAGCAGGTCTCTTCTCCCTTTGTGCGGTCTATTAGGGAAACTAAAATGCCGAAGAAGTTCGTTGTCCCCCGATTCAAGGTGTATGATGGGAGAACCGATTATGAGAGTCACCTTCGGCATTACAAGCAACTAATGTCAATTTATGACACCGATCAGAGGGTGTTATGCTGAGTTTTCCCCATGAGCCTGGGGGATACCGCTATAAAGTGGTACGAGAGTTTGGCCCCGGAGAGCATCAAGTCTTGGAAGCAAATAGCCGAGCTCTTCAAGGCGCGATTCATCACCAGCACTAAAAGGCCGAAAGATGTCGGCGCCTTACTGACACTTAGACGGAAAAACGGGGAATCCCTTCGACAGTATGCAATACGGTACTGGGAGGAGGTTAACGAGGTGGACGCGTGCTCGGAGGCGATGGCCGCGGCGTCTTTTCGGCTGGGGCTGTCTCGGGACACCGGCCTCTACAGGTCTCTTACTAAGAAGGTTCCTGAGGACATGAAGGACCTGATGGCACGCATAGACAAGTATGCACGAGTTGAGGAAGAGACTACTGCTCCCGAGAACAGAGCCTTGGCGTCGAGGAAGAGGGAGAGAGAACAGCCATCTCGGAGGAGTGCACCCACTTCGCCACCGAACCGCTTGTCCTTCCAAGGGGTTAACACGGTTTTTAAAGAACCTATTTACAGGATGCTGAGGAAGATAAGGTACCAAACTTATTTCAGGTGGCCCCCAAAAATGTTAGGTGACCCGGCCATGAGAGACTCAACAGCCAGATGTTCTTATCATCGAGATTTTGGCCATATGACTGAGGACTGCAAGGTGTACAAGGCCTTCCTCGAGCAGTTGGTCCGGGATTGGCACCTTGGAGAGTTCATTGACCAGAGGCCCCGCCGGAGGGCGGCTGAGGAGAGGGCGGAGCCGCCCCGAGAAGTTGTTCCTATAATTTAACGTTATACATGCCTGCACAGTTGAAAGGCCGACGTATAACGTCATTCGGGCTGAACGCCAGAGGGTTTCGCAAGCGTTGAGGGTTGAAGAAAATGAGTGGGAAGGAGAATCCTCCAAGAGGCCCCCGCTGGATCACGAGGTCATCAGCTTCTCCGACGCCGACTTAGGGGGAGTGGCCCTGCCGCATAATGATGCACTTGTGATCACTTTGCGAATCGACAAATATGATGTGAGGAGGATCCTGGTGGATTCCGGGAGCTCGTCCGAGGTGATGTATGACGACCTTTTCCGGAAGTTGGGAATGGCCCGCAGGGACTTGAAGCCTGTCTAGACCCCCCTCGTTGGTTTTAACGGTTCGAGTGCTCTTCCACTCGGCAAGATCACTTTGATGGTTCGGGCGGCAATCGTCTCGATCCCGGTAGAGTTTTTGGTGATAGACTCTGATTCCTCATACAATGCCATAATGGGAAGGACGTGGTTGCATGCCATGAGAGCAGTCCACTCCAGCTATCATCAAAAAATGAAATTCCCCACCCCGCGCGGCATCATGGAGATCCGAGGTGACCAGTTGGCAACAAAAAAACTGTTTCTATGCCGCGATGAAGACGGGACTCGGTACCCGGCTGGGAGACCGTGATCCTGAGGAGGTGGTGGCCAAATCGCAATCACAGTTTGGTCGGCTTGGGGTAGATGAGCCCGCGGTGGATCCAGCCGACCGTTCCACCGAGCCGCTAATCAAAGTCCTTTTGAGTTCCGATGATGAATGGAGGTACGTCTTGATAGGGTCCTCATTGGATAATGCCGAGAGAGCGGAGATGACTTCTTTCCTGCGCCGAAATGCCGACGTTTTCGCCTGGACTCATGCCGAGATGACAAGGATCAACCCCGAGGTCATGACCCATCGGCTTCATGCTAATTCGAATATCAAGCCGGTGAAGCAAAAGGCGCGCAGGACGGCCCCGCATCACGCAAAAGCCGTGGACAAAGAGGTTGATAAATTGCTAGAGGCGAGTACCATTCGGGAAGTCCAGTTCTCCGAGTGGCTGTCTAACACGGTGTGCGCCAAAAAGAAGGAAGGCAAGTGGCGAGTTTGCGTGGATTTTACCGACTTGAACAAGGCGTGCCCCAAGGACGAATACACGCTCCCTAAAGTTGATCAGCTGGTGGACGCAACCGCGGGTCACAAGCGCATCACCTTCATGGATGCTTGGGCTGGCTATCACCAAATCGCTTTGGAGGAGTCGGATTAAGAGAAAACAACCTTCATTACGCCCCGAGGAATCTATTGTTATACGGTGATGCCGTTCGGGTTGAAGAATGCCGGTGCTACCTACCAGCGGCTAATGAACAAGATGTTCAAGCATTTTCTCGGCGTCACCATGGAGGTGTATATTGATGATATGCTGGTGAAGAGTAAGGAGAGCGCCGATCATCTTACTGATCTCGGCACTACATTCTCCATACTTTGACGCTACGGATTAAAGCTTAATGCCTCGAAGTGTGCCTTCGGGGTAAGCTCGGGGAAGTTTTTGAGGTACTTGGTAACCCATAGGGGCATTGAGGCTAACCCCGAGCAGATTCAAGCGGTCCAAAACGTCCAGGCGCCCAGGACCATCAAAGACGTCCAGAAGTTGACTGGGATGCTTGCCACCCTTAACCGGTTTATTTCCAAATCCTCTGATAGGTGCAAGACATTTTTTACCAAGCTGAAGGGGGCGGCAAAGGGGGTCTGGGACGAGGAATGTGGCCAAGCACTTGAAGGGATTAAAGAATATCTGAAGTGTCCTCCGACCCTGTCCGTCCCAGGGGTAGGGGAAACACTGTACCTCTACTTGTCTGTCTCGGAGGAAGCTGTCAGTGGTGCTTTGGTAAGGGAGTGTGAAGGGGCACAAAAGCCCGTCTATTTCATGAGTAAGACCTTGCTTGACGCCGAGACGAGGTACTTGCCGATGGAGAAATTAGTCCTTGCCCTGGTCGTCTCGGAGAGGAAACTCAGGCACTATTTCCAGGCACACACCATTGAGGTATTGACTGATCGCCCTCTCAAGCCCATCCTTCAGAAAGCTGACATACCAAGTAGAGTCGCCAAGTGGGCTGTGGAGCTTGGGGAATTCAAAATAAGGTACAAACCCCGTACTTCAATTAAGGGGCAGGTCCTTGCTGATTTTATTGCCGAGTTCTCTGCGCTCGAGCCCCCGCCGGAGATTGCCGCTTTCAATGTTAACTGGAGCCTTCATGTCGACGGGTCCTCGAACGCAAGGGGGGCAGGAGTAGGGGTAGTACTGGCCAGTTCAGAAGGATTCACACTAGAACGAGCTATCAGATTGGGATTTAAAGCATCTAATAACGAAGCCGAGTATGAAGCACTGTTGGCAGGGATCGACATTGCCTACTCGGTTGGAGTCAGACACCTGCATGTCTTCTGTGACTCCCAGCTAGTGGTGAATTAGATCAATGGCGACTTTGAGGTTCGGGATACCAGGATGAAAGCATACTGTTAGAAGGCGAAATCCAAGATAGAGAAATTTGAAAAAGTGGAAGTTTCCCAGATTTCAAGAGATCAGAACACCCACGCCTTAGCCGTAGCCTGCCTGGCCTCGGCGTTGGCCTCAGAGCTAACCCGGCATATCATTGTTGAAAATCGGGAAAAACCAAGCATAGAAGAGACAGGTGCCCAACAAGTATTGCCGATGCAGACACAATCCACTTTGGGCTGGATGGAACCCATTGTTGCATATCTGACGGAGGGCGTGTTCCCCGAGGACGTCAAAGAAGCCAGGAAGATCAGATTTAAAGCTCCTAGGTTATGGATATCCGCCGATCGACAGTTGTACATGAAATCTTTCTCCGGACCCCATCTGTTTTGTGTCCCCGAAGACAAGGTGGAACCTCTGCTCTACGAGATACATGAGGGCGTATGTGGAAGCCATATAGGAGGCAGATCCCTTGCGCATCGAGCAATAACACAAGGGTATTGGTGGCCTTATATGCAGAAAGATGTGAAGAGTTACGTGCGGAAATGCGACAAATGTCAGAAATTTGCTCCCATCATCCGACAGCCGGCAGGAGATCTGAATTTGCTGACTAGTCCTTGTCCGTTCTCTCAATGGGGGATGGATATTGTGGGTCCACTCTCGAAGGCCCCCTTAGGCAGGAGATTCTTATTGGTAGCTACTGATTACTTCACTAAGTGGATCGAAGCCGAGCCCCTGAGCCGTATCCGAGACGCCGAGACAAAGAAATTCGTGTGGTAGAATATAATCACTCGGTTTGGGATTCCTAGGGCTATCATCTCGGACAATGACACTCAGTTCAACAGTGGTCCTTTCAGAGAGTTCTGCTCGGGGTTTGGAATATGCAACTATTATTCCACACCAGCCTACCCCCAGAGTAATGGACAAGCAAAGGTTTCTAACAAGACTGTGTAGCAGGAATCAAGAAAAGGCTTGAGAAGACAAAAGGAAAGTGGACCGAGGAATTACTCAACGTACTGTGGGCCTATAGAACTACGCCGAAGACTTCAACAGGGGAAACGCCGTTCGCCTTGACATACGGGGTTGAGGCTGTCATCCCGTTAGAAGTTGGGCTCCCGACCATCCGAAGTCAAGCATTCGATTTGGGGAATAATGACCAGATGCTTGCGAAAGATCTTGACTTGGCTGAGGAAAGGAGAGAACTGGCGTCCATCAAGTTGGCCAAGTACCAAGGGGAACTGTCAAGACAGCATCAGAAGAAGGTCCGAACAAGAGATTTTAAAGTGGGGGACTTGGTGCTCGGGAACCCACCGAAGGGAAGTTCGGACCTAATTGGGAAGGCCCCTACAAAGTGGTTGCAGTGGGGGGCACCGGGGCATACATGCTACAAAGTATGGACGACAATGATGTAATCCGACCTTGGAATGTGTCTAATCTGAAGAGATATTTTTGTTAATATGGGTTCAATATTCTGTTTCTGCTTGAAATATGATAACATGAGACGAGCTCTCGGTCGTTAGGGGCATGGTCCCGAGGGGTATAAGACCTCACCGATTGGGGCAACGCTCTCAAAAGTACAACACGAGACGAGCTCTCGGTCGTTAGGGGCATGGTCCCGAGGGTATAAGACCTCACCGATTGGGGCAACGCTCTCAAAAGTACAACACGAGACGAGCTCTCGGTCGTTAGGGGCATGGTCCTGAGGGGTATAAGACCTAACCGATTGGGGTAACGCTCTCAAATACAACACGAGACGAGCTCTTGGTCGTTAGGGGCATGGCCCCGAGGGGTATAAGACCTCACCGTTGAGGCAACGCTCTCAAAAGTATAACGCGAGACGAGCTCTCGGTCGTCATGGTCCTGGCCCCGAGGGGAGGTTGGTGACAGCGTAAGGATCAGCAGTTAAAGGGTTTGCTCGTCTTAACGGTATGGGTCTCGGCCCCTAGGGGTACAAGACCGGGGCTGGCTGCCTTGCTGCCTTAGTTTTCTCTTCCCAGAGACCAAGTGACTCAGAGTTAGCCAATCGGAGAAAAAGCGAAAGAACACATGTAAAGAAGAAATGACAGTGTAAAGGTGAATTGCATTCACAGTTCAAACACAAACGAAATGATTAAAGGTTTCATTACAAATCAAAATGGGGCTTTGCGTCCCCTGTGGCTTACATAACAAGAAAAAAAGGGGGGGGGGAAAGAAACAAAAGGAAAGCAGGCAGCTCGCCGCCGAGTTCACCTCGCTTCATGCGTGGTAAGATCTTCAACAGGCGAAGGAGGAAGGTCGGGGTCTTGGCTAATAGTGAGAGGGGAATGATGATCTGAGCTATCGCTTACAGTGATGGCTGCACTGGTTCCCTTGGCCGCTTCACCCACCTCGGCATCTGGTTGCCCTTCTGGAAGGACCTCGACATCAACCCCGGCAAGAGTGCTGTGCCTCTTGAAAAGTTCATCAGCCGGGTTCAACAGGGTGGCGTGCAGGGCATCTACCCATCCGCGCTGATAAGAAATGGCCTTAGCTTCTTCAAAGGCGGGGACCATTCGGTCTTGGGTTTCCAGATACACCCTTTCGCACTCACTTTGCAGCCTTTGTTGCTCCCCCGCCTTCTCCTCCGTCAAAGAGTCCACTTGGGCGGTTAACTCTCTAACGAGGCCCTCGAAGTCCAGAGCCTTGGCCTCGGCAGCCGAGACTTTGAGCTCATACTCCTCTACCTTCTTCATCGCCGCGACCTCACTCGCCCTCAGTTTCTGCAAGTCGGCATCCAGGGCGTCGCGTTGACAGATGAGATTAGTGATGTGATTTTTCTGGTCGGCAAGGATCGCCTCAACGCCTTTGATGTGCACATCATTGGATTCGATCATCTTTTTGGCATTCCTCGCCGCCTGTTTGTGCTCCCAGAAGCGTTCGATGATGACCCATAGCTGTTGGGAAGCCTGGAAAATGATAGGAGAGCAAGTCAGGCGATTGCCGAGTATATGGAGTAAAGTTAGAGCAAGGCACTTACCACCAAGTTACTCTAGAGAGCGCTTAAGAGAAGCGCATTGTCGGATTGACTGTGGTGGACCCTTATGTCAGCTGCGAATTGGAGGGTCGCCGCCACGACAAATACCACCTCCTTATCCTGAATGATAGAGTCTGATTCCAGGACGGGTTGACCCTCCCTCCTTTCCTCCTGAGCAACCCACTAAGCGGAAGTGGACGCTCCAGGGGTAGAGGTGGTCACACCCGGGGCGTCGTAGCGACGTTTCTGCCGGCGCTCTTCTGCTTGCCGGCGTTCTTCAGGTCCCTCAGGATCCCGACCCCTCCTACCCGTTTGTTGACCGCCGGTAAGGGGGACTTGGTGAGTTGGTTGTTGGCGGACTAGCGTCTGGTCTCTCAGCGGGATGGCGGGGTCCACTGATCGCCGAGGGCGAGATGGAGGTGGAGGCGCATTCTGTTGCGGTAGAGTTGGTGAGGGGATGGTCGGTGCTGCGCTCGGGGGTTCTCCCTGCCCCGAGGTCCTAGCTCTTCGCCGAGCAGCGGCGGCTTCCATGTCGGCAGCTGAGAGTTGTGGAACGTTGAACATGTCTTCGGTTGGAGGAGGGGGCACAGAAGGAGAAGGGGTTCTCTCGGTGTCTTCCTCTGATGAAGAATGGTCCTCCCAGCATTTAGGATCGAAAGAAGAGGGGATCTGGGCAAATCGGCTGTAGGTTAGATGGTAGCCGAGAAGGGCATGCGCTGCTCGGGAGTATTCGTTGGCCGGTTCGGAGGACCACACCTTCAACAAGTCGGAAAACCTAACTTGGGACCTCAAAGGCTGAGCAGCGTCAGGTCGGTATCCTTCTGCAAAAATGAAAAACAAGATTAAAAGTGAAGATGATTATAAGCCGAGCAAATATTAACTAGTGCAAAACACACCTTCATCCCTCGGCACCTTGGGGCAGTACAATCCATCATACTCGGGCCCTGTGCCTTTCTCCCAGCTTCCGCAGAGCATGATCAGATCGTCGAAGTACCCCTTGTCCGAGTCCGGTATGTGGGTGACCAGGTACATTGAGGTGTCCCGGGCCTTGAGGTAATACCTTCCCCCGCCGACTAGTCTTAGGTCATAGCAGAATAGGATTTCGTCTACCCCTAAGTCTATCTCAAGCCGAGCATTCAGGGCGATTACGCCCATGACTATCCTAAAGAAATTCACCCCACACTGGAGTGGAAATAGCCGGAGCTGCATCAACACCTTTAGTACAAGGGGAGGCAAAGAGAAGGTTAACCCCTTTTCCATAATGGCCTTGGTGTAAAAGGGCATCATCTCTATGCTCCCACGTTCCCTGCTATGGTGTGTGGAGTGGAATGGGAAGGTCAAGACACGCTCGGGATCTGGTATTTGGCCCTAAAGACACCTATGTTATCTTCGTTGACTACGGTCTTCTTCAACCTACGGGTTTTTGGTGAAAGAGGGCCCCTAGCCTCGCTACTACGGTTACTAGCCATGAGAAAAGACGCTGGAGAGAATGGAAGGAGAAGAGGAAAAGAAAATAGAGTGGAAAGAATACTTACATAATATTCTTCGCAGAGAAGTTCTCGGGGGGAGAGGAAGGAGTGCTCGGGAGCTAATTGCTTGAAGGAAATTCAAAGTTGCAAAGTTCTCAAATGGCCAAAACTTCTCCTATTTATAGGTAGATGAGAGAGCGGGAATCGAGAAGACACTGTCATCATCAGAAGATTTGAAAAAGGCGGCTCAAAACGTGCAAGTAACCGCCCCTCTTTAATAGACGTGACCAGTAAGCCACCACTCTCCTTGCGCCACCTGTCCCACGTTGCAAAAATAGTGGAGGCTGGGGGGCAGTTGGAGGGACTCAAGGCGGCTCAGCAGACCCCAATGCGACATATGTACAGGTGCAGCTGTTATGAAGCCGTGGAGCCGATGCCGAGGAATGGAGCCGACTCCAAGTAGTGGATGGTTTCGTGGAGCCGAGTACAAACTTTTGACACCCGCAATTAATGCGGTGTGACCTAGCATTTATGGAGACGTGAGTGACTCAGACAGAGCATTTAATGAGCCTCTGCACCCTCGAAGACCCAAATTGACAATCATGAGTGGGTGCATTAATGGCTGAGACGCCGAGCACAGAATTAGGGGTGCTTGCCCTCTAGACGCCGGCTACTCGGGAGCAGGTGTCAGACGCCGTTCATAGGCACTCGAGTACTCGGAGGTAGCTGGAGGTTCTCGGCGTGACCCCGAGGGCTAGTCCCATCCTCCAAGCATTAATGACACGGGAATCCAGGTAGGAAACACTCATTGCGGATGGGTAATTGTGAAGGGCATTAAATGCTGAGATGACCTCTGTGTCAAAGCAATCATTTCAAGTCCAGGTATAAATACCCCTCACGAAAATGGACTAAGGTACGCGAACTCGATTTAAGACACATTCAATTGAGCTTCATCCTCTCTCTCTTACTGACTTGAGCTTCGGAGGGGATAAGCCGGGCGTGCGCCTGGCTCCCTTTTTCCTAACCTTGTGGTTGTTTCAGGGTTCATCAGCAGCTCAACCGCTATATCAAAATTGATTGCAGGAATTATCCCGTGCATATATATATATATATATATATATATATATATATATATATATATATATATATATATATATATATATATATAAAAATATAGCAGTACTCCTACCCTAACATATTCGATGTTTTGATAAAACATATTACCTTACCAGGAAATTAGGGGCCTTACCTTAACATCCTACACAAGGGAACACCTTGGGTTCTCAATGTCGTTGCTAGTACTGTCCTGTGGATCGTGAATTCATCAGTGCAATTCTACTAGAAGGCAAGTCCCAATCGATTACATGAATTCCTGCGACAATGCAAGGGAATTCCCGAAACTTGGGCACAAGATTGTTGATTGCCGCTCATTTTAAAAAGTGAGCCAGCATACAAAGGGCTTCTTAGTTTTCGGTATCCTTTCATGGCTGCTGCTAGATCATTGATACTCATAAGTTTTCAGTATGAAGTACAGTATTCCTGCATTTGCATAACCACAAGCAAATTCAAGCAATTACTCCAAAATAATACTAGATCATGAACAAATAAGATAATCCACTAGGTTTTTTTGTTCTGTCTTTTTTTCTATTTTGGACCAGTAAGAATGAAAGTAAGCATCAATTTAAAATCCTAAGAAATAGAATGAGCAGCATTTACAAGCACAATAGGTAGCACAGAGTTTTGTCCATGATGCACATATAATATAGGGCTTTTTAGCTCACCATCGACACTTGTCAGATGGAGGTCTTATATCTCTCCCACAAAGACTGCTTAAACGGAGGAGAGAGGGGAGGGGAAGAGGGAAGACGGAAGATGGAAGAGGGGAGACGGGGGGAGGGGCATCAGAAGTAACTCTCACCCCTGTTGAGTGGAGCAATGCTTACAGAACTATTCTCACCAGGACACTGAAAAGATTCTACGGTAGGTTCACTGGGGCAACCACCCATAAATTGCTTGAGGGGCATGAGCCCATGCAGAAGTCTCCTGTCAAAAGGGTTAACAATCAACTTTTGTGGTCCTAACTAAACTTACCAACCACAAGGAAGAGAACGTACGTGTGAAAGCTCAAAATATGGAGGTTTAGTGATATATCTGTATAAGTACAAGGAGTGATTGAAGTTTTCCCCACATTTATCATCATAGGTAGTAGTTGCCTCCAATAGTTACCAACAACATAGATGTACATGAGAATAATCAGACAAGATGTCCATATGATGTACTAAGTTGGAGCCAGTGGTGTCATGGATATAATTTTGAGAGAGAGAGTAGTTTGTACAGTATATTAACACTAATAACTCCTTGCGAAACATGCAAAGATTTGTGCAAACTTAGAAATATCCTGTAAACAGTTCTTTTGTTTCGAACTAAAGTTGGAGTTCCTATATATGTTTGAAAGTAGGGGGCTATACCTATTCTAGATTGTTGCATTCAAAGTTGGCATATGATCAAGTAGATCACAATTGGATCCCCCCGACTGCAGTACTAAATAGCATGTAACCAGTCTGCGACCCCAAAAATAGGTACAATCAATAAGTTTTGTATCATAAAGCAGCATAAAAAAGAGAGAAAAGAAAATCAAATCCACACAAGAAAAGAGCATAGCACGCTAAAACATCCGTTTCCAGTCCTCACCATAAGCAAACTTCGCCCCAAAGAGGTAATAACCATGCCGCAGGCACATGATTAGCTTCTATTTTTTTTAATTACCTAGAGAAGATTGCCAAGAAGATCCGCAAGTAATAACAATGAAGTACTAAACAGCTAGGGGGGTTTGGGAACATGAGTTGGGGAATAAACCCCCTTAAACCCATGTTTGACAACTATG
Organism: Ilex aquifolium; assembly: GCA_951799425.1. NCBI lineage: Eukaryota > Viridiplantae > Streptophyta > Magnoliopsida > Aquifoliales > Aquifoliaceae > Ilex > Ilex aquifolium. Next base: position 5,208,134 of record OX637406.1, read on the forward strand.
CATTTAGCCCAGGGTTTGAAACCCAGCCCGGTCATGAAACCCAAGTTTATGGGTTTCATAAAATCCATGGGGGTGGGGGTGGGTTTCATATCTAGGTTAATGAGTTTAACATCTAAATGACATTTATACCCCCCATATATCCATACCCATGTTTAGATTAAATTGGTTAAGAGACACAATAATTATTTATATATAAATATATTATCATAATAATCATATATCATTGAACATACCAAACATGGGTATGAACAGCATTAAATGTTGAATTTCATCTTTGAATCTCATCTTTGAGTTTGAAAGAGTTTGGATAAGCCAATCCAAATCCCTCCCAAAAAACACACCAAAAAGGCCCTAGGTCCTGGGCTTGGTATAAGCCAGGTTTTGTAGGCTTCCTGCTTAAAAGCAAATCGACTCGTTAGTTATTGAAAATCAACGCATTCTGGAAAATTCAATCTCAAGGCAGTCATAATCATTTCACTTAAAACGTACACAACACCGAGTCTAAGAGCATCTCCAAGAGACTCAATAAGCCCTCCCCTTTAGCTATTTTAGATAGCTTATCCCTAAAAATCCACTCCAACAGGCTAGCTAATTGGCTATCTATTTCCCATAGCCCTCATTTCCCTCGCCACAGCAAGCTAGCCCATTCAGCTCGCCAGACTCTCTGTCTCCCTCACCTCTCTTCACTCTCTTCGTCTCTCTGCCTCCCTCTTCGTCTCACTGAAGCTCCACAGCACAGAGCCTCCATCGCAGGTCCACCGAAAACAAATTGAAGCTTCACCGAAGATCATTGAAGCTTCACCGTCTGAATCTGCACCATCTGAAGCTTCACCGAGAGCCTTCATATTTGCTGCTTCAGATTTGCGAAAGGGTTTGCTTCACCGTCTGAATCTTCACCGTCTGGATCCACTGTCTCCACCGACTGGCTCCACTGTCTCCACCCAGTAATTCCACCGTCTGAAGCTTCACCGAGAAGGCTGAGACACGAAAAGGTCCACCATCTGGCTCCACTGGCTCCACCGACTGGCTCCACCGTCTGAAGCAACCGACTGAGATTTGGGTATGTTGGGTATTTGGATTGTGTATTAGATTTGGGTATGTTGGGTATTTGGATTGTGTATTAGATTTGGGTATTAGATTTGGGTATGTTAGGTGATTTGTGTATTGTATTGAATTGTGATTTGTGTATTTGGATTAGATTATGTATTGGATTGTGAATTTCTGCTGGGTTTTTGTTGTAATGGACTTTGGTATGTGATTTGTGACTAAGAAATTACTTGGCTTGTTGAAAACAATTGAGTTTGAAGTGATGACATGACATACTATATAGTATTTTAGATTTTATTATTGAAAGTTAGTTGAAGTGGATAGTTAAAATAGATAGTGTTGTTGGAGTGACTTTGAAAAAGTGGTTAGCTAAAGTAGATAATACAATATTTTAATATATTTTGAGTAGCTATTTTAGATAGCCTTGTTGGAGATGCTCTAAGGTGCTTACATAAAACCACGGAGTCCATTTGACAAAAATGAGCACGACTTCCTTGTTAGACACGTAATAATATAATATTATATATAAACAATCTTAAAAGCAGTATATTAAAACAAGAATCCTCCTTAATCAAGGTTTCTAGCTTTTTTTTTGGGTTTTTTTTCTTTATAACATGTGGGTCAACAGTGATTGCACAAGCTCCTTAATATCTCAGATTTTGAGCAAGATAGAAATATATGGGCATGTATTTTGAGCTCGACTCGTGTTTTAAACAAGTTGTATTTGAATAATTTTTTAGGCTCGTTTAAAAAACGAGTCTTAATGGATGGACTCAAGTTCGCAAAGCTCGGTTCGTTTATATGTAAAATAGTCAAACTACTCAGGCTCGGCTTAAGCTCACTTGAGTTCTAAACAAGCTGAGTTTGAACAATTTTTTAAGCTTCTTTAAAAAAACGAGCTTGACAGGCTCGAGCTCATAAAGCTCAATTCGATTAACACTCCTATCTGTAGTCGTCGGATCAGTAACAACTATTGATCTGACAACTGCAAATGATTTGGTGGACATTTTTGATGTGCATAACATTGCTCCACAAAATAGTTCTTACCCATTGTAGTGTCTATAGTGGCTGAGAAATCTAGGACATTTATACGGCAAAGTTAATTTTCGATATCATAAATCTACTTTTACTCCGATAAAAATTTGACACATGTACAATTATCTATTTTTTTTTTCTAAATAATGCCTACAAATGAACCAAACCTAAATTTACAGCTACAAAGATGTAGTACTGAAATTATTTTAGAGGTACGATAGACATATCCGAGAAATGGAATGCTTCCTCGAGTCGTCAATCGACAGGTTGTATTTGAAGAGGTGGGAAGAAAAAGACAGGAAGAGAAATAGAAAAGAAGCATGTGTTGTTTGGGGGTGTTTGCCAGATCTTTTTTCTGCAGCACCAATCCAAACCTCTCAGCACCCTGATTTCATAGCACTGTCCAAATTGATGACTAGTAAGCACCATTATATTACATATTGTACGAGAGATTTCTTGCAATAGTTTGAGATAACGATTCCTGCGATGAACGATCTAAAACAACCAAGGGAAGGTTAGGAAAGGGGCCGGGTGAACACCCGGCTTGTCCCCTCCGAAGCCTAAGTTAGTATAAGTTTGGAGGCTTGAGCACAGTGTATTAGTTTTTCTCAGTGTGAATTGCGTACCTTTGTCTATTTTTCTGAGGTATATTTATACCTGAATCAGCAATGAGTGCATGGACATGAAGTCTTATCTCAACATTTAATGGACTGTATCCCTACCCATGTGTGATGAGTATTTTCTACTTAGATTCTCGTGTCATCAATGCTCGGGCAATAGGATAAACTCCCGGGACCACGCCCAGAGCCTAAGGCTATCCCCAAGCACTCAAGTGTCTTTGATTGGCTTCTGACACCTACTCCCGAGCGCTCGGTGCTCGGGGGGTCGGTACCTTGGGTTCCGTTCTCGGCGCCATAGTCATCAATGCTTGCATTCATGACTGTCAGTTTGGGTCTTCGAGGAAGCAGATGCTCATTAATAGCCCTGTCTTAATCACTCACATCGTCATAAATATGCTGTCAAATCACCTTAAATGCTGGTGTTGATATACGTACTTGGCTTCTCCGAGCCATCCATCCTCGGCTCCACTCCTCGGCGTCTCTTGAGCTCCATAACGGCTATCTCTTCACACGTGTTAGTCTGGGGGCTGTTGAGCCGCCTAAAGTCCCGCCAATTGCCCCCCAGCTTCCGTTTTGTTTGCGGCATGGGACAGGTGGTGCAAGGAGATTGGAGGCTTGTTAGACACGCCTATTAAATTGGGGCGGTTACTTGCACGTCTCACGCCGTTTTTTTCAAATTCCCTAATGATGACCTGCCCCTTCGATTCCTGCTCTCTCAGCAGGCTATAAATAAAAGATGTCTCAGTTGATTCAGAACTTTTGCAATCCTGAACTTTCCTCTAGCAATCAAGTCCCGAGCGTTCTTCTTCCATCTTCCGAGCACTCTTCTGTAACCCTCCGAGCACTCTCCTTGAAGATCCTCCACCTATAAGTACTTCCCTTCCTTCAGATTTGCTTCTCATTTCCTTTGCATTTCTTCTACATTTCTCTTAGAACCCATCAACGGCAAGAACCCGTAGAACCATGGAGGGGGCACCAGTCAGGGCTAGGGCCAACCGTAAGTTAAGGAGGACCGAGGTGAATAACGACAATATCCAAGCTTTTAGGGATAGATACCAAATCCTCGAACCTGTTTTCACCTTTCCTTTCGATCCCCGAGTCTGTTGATGACGGTTGAGTCTCTCTGTCACTCCCACATTTGTTGGTCATGGTAAGGGGCAGTTGCAACTAGTGGCTGACCTAGCCAACAACTGCCCTTAACTGTTGTGCATGTTGAGTGCACATGCCAGCAACCCTTATGCTATGCACATGTCAATATTCTGCACAGAACCGCCCCTGCATGCCATGCACATGCTAGCAACCATCTGGAACCGCCACCATCTGCAGGGCACATGCCACAACTGTTCGGAACCACCTCACATTTTGTGCACCTACCTTCCTTGCGAGCCCACAACACCTGATTAGTCTTGCCTTCGTGCCTAGCCATGCCCAGCCCATGGCTTAGTTTTCCAAGCTAGCATTGCCCCATAAATCGAGCCACCCGACTAGCCTTTACTTGCATGCCTGCTTGTGCCCACGTGCCCATGCATTAGCTGTTACGCCCAGCCATGCATGAGACTTCAATCACCTATTGATTGCACCCAATCTTGCCCATGCATAAGCTGCCTCACTCAGTCATGCATGGGTCTTCAATCACCCACTGATCATACCCAACGTGCCCATGCATGAGCTATCATCCTCAGCCATGCATAGGTCTTTAATCACCCCCTGATTGCATCAAAGGTTTGCTTCCTCAAGCAAAACCCAATTTGGCTAAGGCATGAGCGCTTTTAGGTGAGGCTACCCCATGCCAACGTCGAGCCAAAAGCTAAGGGGGTAACAACAGGGCAGTATGGTTCTCCCTTGAGGAGGACTGAGCAACGGGGGGCAGACGAGTATGATTGTCAACCTCGATTTGGGGTAAGATTTCGAAAGTTTAGTCTGTTCGAGTAGACCTTTCAGTGTATGACTCTCTACCTATTGGGATGTGCTTGACTGAGATCTAAAAAGACTCTTAAGGTAACTGGGGTTATTGGTCTAGATCAACATATGAGAGAATGATAAATGTGAATTGGTGGCTGAAAGACCAAAATTTTGTGGGTTTCCTCTATCGGGCACCTTGACAAAGGTTTCGAGGAAGGATGCGAAGAGGGAAGTGAGGACTTTGAATAGGAGCGTGTTGAGGGCATCGCAGACATGACCCTCTTGAGGTCATGGTCCCACGGTGACCAATCTCGATCATTGACCTTGGGAGCCTCATTTCGCCTTGTTGTTGCACCCCTCATTGGAGGCCGCATCCAGGTTGCGTTTGAGGAAACACCACATTTGCCTAATTAATATTGAGACACATGGCCTACACTTAGCTTGTGAGAGCATTTACTTCACCTCCTTTTGTTAACAGACTACTCGAGTTTCTTCCATCCCATTTACTTATCTTATTCATCCCCTTTGATTATCCTTAACATAAACATGTGTGTCAGTCTCTTTTAATTCCCCACTTAAATATATTAAATTAAAAATTAAAGTAAAGATTACAATTTAAATTTAGTGAGTTTACCATAAACTGGATCATTTGAGATCGATTATTCTAATAGTTTAGAATCAATTCTAATTTAAATTTACTTCTATCATTACCATTTACCACACTAAATTAATTTCAAATATTCCAAACTTTTGGAAACGACCTACTTTAAAGTTTAAACTCAATCATAACTAATACACAGCAAAATTTGGAGGCCGTGCCATAATTTCTCAATAATATCAGGACCAACTAGCAAATGTAAGGAATCTTTCTCCTCGACCATTTCTCCAGTGTTTTGCAGAACACGCCTCTCTCTCTCTCTCTCTCTAGACTGTCATGGCTTTACCTCAACACCAGTTTCAACACCACATTCAACCACGACAACAACCACCACCTAAACCATCCAGGTAAAAAAGACACAAAAATTGAATTTTTTCTCCAAAACCCTAATTTTTTTTTCTCCTTTTTTCATCCCATAATCTCATATTTTGCTGCTTTTTTTGTTGTATTTACAGAGATTTGTACAGCATGGATGCTCAGATTTCACCACCGGTCACATATTTCAACGGTCCAAATCCTCCCGATCAGTCTCAACACCCACCATACATACCTCCCTGTAGTCTCTCTCTCTCTCTGTCTCTCTATCTATTTGAAGCTATTTTTTCTCATTTTTTTTGGGTTTTTCTTGGTCCAGTTCACGTGGTGGGGTTAGCACCGGGTCCGGCAGACGGGAACGATAGTGGGCTCGATTTGCAGTGGAATTACGGCTTGGAACCGCAGAAAAAGAGGCCAAAAGAGCAAGATTTCTTGGAAAATCATTCACAAATATCATCTATTGATTTCTTGCAGGCCCGATCGGTGTCGACTGGGTTAGGTTTGTCTTTGGACAATGGGCGTTTGGCTTCGTCCGGTGATTCGCCTTTGCTTGGTCTCGTTGGTGATGACATTGAGCGTGAGTTGCAGATACAGGACGCTGACATTGATAGATACATCAAAGTTCAGGTCTTTTTTTCTATACATACACTCTATTGTCATAGTTAATTAGATTTACAAAGTTACTGTTTTCTTTGATCGTCTATGTGTTTCAATTGGGTGTACAGTGGTAATGATTGCTTTGCTTTGCTTTGCTGTTTCTTTGGTTTTTGAATGATAGCTGGTGGGTTTTCTGACTATATACATGAATCGACTCTAAGTAGTTCCCCAACTACTTTTGAATCACCAAGCCCCCCAAAAAATTGAGAGTTTGTTGCATTTTCACCTGTATTTTGAAATGGGATTGGTCCTAAGATATTCATTCAATGATTAATGCCCTTGTAGAAGACAATTGTATCCAATGGAATATTTATATCTTTGCTCGATTAGGGTAACATCTCCATATCCCCTGAACATATTTGCATTAAACTGCTGTAGCAAACTTGATATTCTTAGAGAGGGTATGGAACATTCTTTGAATTTGTATAGCTGAATTGCTTTTGACATCCTATAGTACCACTGAAGAATCCGTTATTCTACTACTGCCGTTGGATGGCTGCAAATTTGACATGTAGATATGCCAGTGTTAGACTTCATGCAAACCATGCAACTTAGGAGTTGCATTTTATGCTAGCTATGCTAAATAGGGAAGTCGTTTTGTTGGACTCTTATGCAAGTGCACGAGTTTCCAAGTTCAGCTAAGGTCAGGCCACACTATATTGGGAAGGTAGAAGTAATGTCTAGATATATTGCTCTTTCTGAGTAGTTAAGCAGGGAAATTCAGTTATCTGCTTTATTTGGTAGCATGAAGTTGTCTTGAAATAGGTCATCGGTGCATCATTAAATAGTTTATAACTTGTTTTGCTCTTGAAGGGTGACCGGCTAAGTCAAGGAATCCTAGAGAAAGTTCAGGTCAACCAACTTCAAACTATCTCATACATTGAAGAAAAAGTCCTCTCAAGACTCCGTGAGAAAGAGGCAGAGGTGGAAGATATCAACAAAAAGAATATGGAGCTTGAATTGCGAATGGAACGGTTGGCTGCAGAGGCCAGTGCTTGGCAGCAAAGGGCCAAGTACAATGACAACATGATCAACATCCTTAAAATCAATCTTCAGCAAGTTTATGCACAGAGCAGAGATAGTAAAGAAGGGTGTGGTGACAGTGAGGTAGATGATACTGCCTCTTGCTACAATGGTCGAGCCATCGATTTCCACCTGCTTTGCAAGGATAGCAATGAAATGAGGGAGTTGATGACTTGTAAGGTTTGTAGAATCAACGAAGTATGCATGCTTTTGTTACCATGTAAGCATCTCTGCTTGTGTAAAGAATGTGAAATTAAACTTAGTCTTTGTCCATTGTGTCAGGCCTCGAAGTATATAGGCATGGAGGTCTATATGTAGTAGGATAATGAACATCTAATGTCATCTTCTTCTAATCTCATGTCAACCTACACTTGTTCTTTTTATTGTCTTCTATCATTGCTCCCATTTTTCTGGTCTTGGGTTGTTGTTTGCTGTTTTAGCACCTCTATATTTCCTACATTTCTGTGGACCATGTCTTTCATGTCTGTTGATTTTGTCCATTTTTTTCGATAATCTCCTATGGATGGCAGAATATGCTTGCTTCGATTTCGTGCCATATGATTGCTTTGGTGAACTAGGGATTCTTTCAGTTTCCGATAATCAAGCTATTGGCTAACATATGCATTATACAGTTTCTCAATGTGAGTATATATTTAATGTATAGCATTGAATTTTACCGAGATATTCAGAGGGAAGGGGCATAAAAGAAACTAGAGCACAAAATATGTGCCAGATGATTTATCAGTAATGCGAGGTAAGAAGAGAAGAACCAAAAGGAGTTGGAGGATGTTGGAGAAGAAAATACATGCCCATATATTTCTATCTTGCTCAAAATCTGAGATATTAGTGAGCTTGTGAAATCATTGCTGACCCATTGTTATAAAGAAAAAAAGAAAACCCAAGGAAAAGAGCTAGAAACCGTCATCAAGGAGGATTTTTGTTTTAATATCTTGCTTTTAAAATAAAATTATATATAATATTATACTTAATGTGTCTAACAAGGAAGCCCTGCTCATTTTTGTAAAATGGAATGCACGAGTGCCTTGAGAGTGAATCCAGAATGCATTGATATTCAATAACTGACGGTTGATTTGCTTTTAGGCCGGAAGTTTGCAAAATCTGCTTATACCAAGCTCAGGAGCCTAGCTGTTTAGTACTTAATTATTATTACTTGTACTGGATTTTCTTAGAAATCTTCTGTAGGTAATTAACAAAAATAGAAGCTAATGGCATGAGTGTTACTTCATTGGGGCAAAGGTTGCTTATAGTGATGACAGGAACGGATGTTTTAGGGTGCTATGTTCTTTTCTTATGTGGATTTGATTTTCTTTTCTCTTTTTATGCTGCTTTGATACAAAGCTTCTTGATTGTACCAATTTCTGGGATTGCAGACTGGTTAAATGCTATTTAGTAGTACAGTCAGGGAAATCAATTGTGATCTAATCATATTCTAACTTTGAACGTAACAATCTAGTATAGACCCTACTTTCAAACATATTTACGTACTCCAACTTCAGTTCAAATCAAGAGAACTGTTTACAGGATATTGAAGTGTGAACAGCTCTTTGCATATTTCGCAAGGAGTTGTAAGTTTTGTGTTAATATAATATACAAACTACTGTCTGTCAGCATTATATCCACGACACAACCGGTTCCAACTTACTACATCATATGACATCTTGCCTGATTATTGTAATCGTGATTATTCTCATGTGCTTCTATGTTGTTGGTAGCTGTTGGAGACGACTACTACCTATGAATGACAAATGTAAGGGAAAAATTCTATCACACTCCTACTTCACAGAAATATCACTAAACCTCCATTTTGAGCTTTTGCACAAATGTTCTTTTCCTGGTAGTTGATTAGAGGTAGTTAGGACTACAAAAGTTGCTTATTAACCTCTTTGACAGGAGACTTCTGCCGGGACTGATACTCCAGCAATTTATGGGTAGTTGCCCCGGTGAACCTTATGTAGTATCTTTTTCAGTGTTCAAGTGAGAATAGTTCTGTAAGCGTTGCTTGACAGGGTGAGTGTCATTTCTGGTTCCTCTCCCCCACTCTCCCCTCTTCTCCTTTCTCTCATCCGTTTAAGCAGTCTTTGTGGAGAGATATTAGACCTCCATCTGACAAGTGTTGATGGTGAGCTCAAAAGCCCTGTATTATAAGTGCATCATGGACTAAACTCTGCCGTCTACTGTGCGTGTAAAAGCAGCTCATTCTGTTTCTTAGTACTTTAAATTGATTCTTACTTTCATTCTTACTGCTCCAAACACCATAATACTCTTTGTCTTCCACTATTTGCACATTAATGGTCCACTAACAATCCTTATTAAAAAACCTTAATCATACAATAAAACTCTAAAACAAGTTTATTCAATAAAACTCTAAAACAAGTTTATTTTCCATCAAACATAAGAATATGTTTTCTTATTATAGATGTTTTGTGGTCAGACAATCCAATCAAGATCCCCAAACTTCTATAGTAGTCGAAACCACTATAGGACTCCTCACTCTGTGCTTACCGTTATCTTCAACCCAAATTATAGAACCAAATGTTTCAGTTCCATTCTCGTCACCTGAATAATTGATAGTCAAAGTGTAGCTCTGCTTTTCATACTTTTGCCCAAACACCAGTTTGTTTGGTGATACTGTGACTACAGAGCCCTTTGGTGCCGTCACCTCAGCCTTATAGGTTGCTGGACCCTTCCCTACATTTGTAACAGTCCTTTGAAATTTCTGAACAAATATGCCCATGGCTCCGTAAGTGTACAAAGCGATAAATGATGGGTAGTTCAGATCAGAAGACGAGGTCAAGCAAGGATAACTGTTTGATCTGGTGATGGTTAAGATTTGATTCTGAGTGAAATTCAAGGAGCAAAGGAGATCAACATAGTCTTGTGGAGTAACATCATATATAAGACCTGGATCAAGTGCGCGGTTTGGATCAACTTGACCAGCTCCCATGGCTAGAGGTGTAGCGATTTCTAAATCTAGGGCGTTGTCTTTGATAGGATTTTGTGTATTATCAAATGGATTTGCTGTGGTCATGATGGCAGACCGAATAGCTGCAGGACTCCATTTTGGGTGTACACCTTTGAGGAGTGCGGCAATGCCAGCAGCATGAGGACAAGCCATGGATGTACCCGAGATGACATTGAAATCACTAGCCACAAAGATATTGGAATCAATTTGAGCTGTATCAACATTCGGACTCCAAGCGGCTAAGACCAATGTCCCTGGTGCCATTACATCAGGCTTCAGTATGCCCGGATAGCTTGGTGAAGGACCTCTTGAAGTGTAAGCAGCAACAACCGGTGCCGTTTTTGTGCCAATAAAGGTCTGTTGAAACTTAATGCTAGCCGAAGATTCATAAATACCAACAGTTAAAACATAATTGATCACCTTTTGTCCGTCCGTCGGGCTAATAACAACTCCAGGATAAGGAAAAAAATTAGACTCAAAAATTCTAGGATTGTCGGATATGAAGATACCTGCACGAAAACGAGAAGCGGCAATATTGTCTATTTGTTCCCTGAATTCCCAAGTGTTATCGCATATGATGATTTCATATGGCTCTCCTATCAACAGCTCAGTTGAATTACAAGCAGATATGGTTTTGTTGTAAACGAGCTGTGAATTTTCCACTACGGCCTTTGCGGGGAACATGGACCAGCCAGTGACGATTAACCCATTCCCTAAAGTTAATGTCCCAGCAAACCAACGATCTATTGAGCCTGCTGCGACGGTTAGGACCCATGGATTCCCATTGTTTAATCTTCCAGTTTCTAAACCCATATTTCCTGCTGAACAAGAAACAAACACACCCTTCTCCATGGCACCAAATGAAGCTATCGCAATAGAATCCTCGTACAAAGGAATATATCGAAATCCCAAAGAAATCGATATTACATCGACACCGTCAGCAACAGCCTGGTCTATACCAGCAATAACGTCAGAAGCTTGGGTTCCTGCTTCCATCCAGGTGACCTTATAAATGGCTAGCCTAGCACGTGGGGCAACCCCTCTTGCTGTCCCCAAAGCGTAGCCAAAAAATGAGGCACCTTCAACATAATTTCCAGCAACTGTAGATGAAGTGTGCGTGCCGTGACCATCTATATCCCTTGCTGAATTCATAGACAGGACGAGGTCAGGATTCGCAGCTATAACTCCCTTGTTGAAGTATCTAGCTCCAATGAGTTTTTTGTTACACAACGAAGAATTGAACTCTTGTCCAACCTCGCACGTGCCCTTCCATTTTGATGGAATTTTTGTCATTCCATCGTCTCGAAAGCTTGGACTTTCTGGCCAGACACCGGAGTCAATAACACCCACTATAACATCTTTGCCATACTTTGAAGCCGGCCATAGCCCTGTGGTAGAACTGAGGGAGAGGAATTCAAAGGTGTGGGTTGTGTCAAGAGTGGCAAGGCTATCACTGTAAGCTAAGAGAAAGCCTGGAGACCTCTTCACAGCCTGGAGTTCATCTTGAGAAAGGACTGCACTGAAACCATGAACTGCATTGCTGTAAGTGTAGAGAAGAATTGGTTTGGAATGATGGCCATCTGATGATGATGTTGGTCCCATAGGTTTAATGGAATCAACAATGGAGGAGTACCAGTGGTGGTGGCTAGCTAAAGCTTTGGGCATGAAAGTTGTGTCCATGTGGACTATGTAAGTAGACCTCTCTGCCGAAATTGAACCAGCATGAAGAACAAAAAGAAACCATCCATACAATAACATCAGAGAAACCCTTTCAGACAACTCCATTCTTCTTTTCTTTACAGAGCTTTTGCAATAACACCACATCTGTGTGAACTATGAATTGGCTAATATATGCATACAAGTGTGCTTAAATTGACCTTGGGTCAACTAAACTTTTCTGGGTCTTTCATTTTCTTGGTGTAATCCGCTAGCTGTGACGAAGGAACCTGTATCAAATCACTCTACTTCTTTGCTTTAGTGACCAGTGGCTGATTGAGAATTTCTTGTTTTGTGGGGACAATTGTAGATATATCTAATCTTTGCTTGCTATCATGCTATGCATCCCAGCCATCTTTCTTGACTTTTTGTAAGTTTTGTTATGGGATCAAAATATTATTATTTTTATTTAATAAAAATATATAACGTATTAAATTATTATATTTCATTATTTTGTTAATCAATAGTCAAAAAGTATTGAAAAGATGAATTGTAGTACATTGCCATAACCTTGTCAGCACCATCACTTGAAGTTGAAGAAGCCTGAGTCTGAGATACCATACAAAGGATCAACACGCATGATCTAAGTATGAACACTGAGACTTGCTTATGAGAAGCCAATTCTCATAACCCCATGTGATGAGCTTTCCTTACAGTGTTTGTGTATGTAGTGTGTGATCTTTACTTTTTCTTGGTGGAAACAGTTTGATCTTTAATGATGTGAGAACAATGTCCTTAATTCATTAAAGTGACTTTTTGTGGGTCTTTTTTATCCCTTTTTTTTTTCTTTTCTTTTTAACAAGCTTTTTGGCCTTTTCTTTTTCTCTCAATGGATTCATGCTGGACTTTGTAAAAAACCCATCAAAACTGATGCTTCAATTTATTGCTTCAGCTACCACAATTATTCCCTTATGCTCCGTTTGATAGGAATGATGGAAAATAGGAAGGATAGAAAATAGAATTGATACAATTTCTATCATTCAAGGAAGAAAAGTAGGAATGATACACTTTCTTTCCTTTATGTTTGGTTGGATGGATGGAAAATAAAAATGGCTAATTTTTTTTTTTTTTGTGTGTTGGCTAAGATTAGGGGTGACAATTGAGTCGTGTCGTGTCAAATTCGTGTTAAGTCATTACGAATTTGTGTCGAACATTAATCAAATTTAACTCAACTCATTTAACTAATTGTGTCGTATCGAGTTGGAGTTGACCGGTTTATTTTTATTTTTTATTTTTTTAAATTTTTAAATTTTTTTAAATTTTTTTTAAATTTTAAAAAAAAAATATATATATAAATACATATTTTATCATTGTATTTTTATATGAAATTAATGTATATATAATATATGTATATATTAAAAGATATATAGACAAATATGATACATCTCAACACAAATAATTAACTTTTCATCCACTTTCCTTCCGATTTTGGAGGGATCGATTTTGGTGAGTTGGAAAGAAAGTTAATCCATCAACTTTTCCATCCTTCCTACTATCCTTCCTTACCAAACATGATGTTTTATCTATACCTCCCACTTGTCATCCTTCCAACTTTCCATTCTTCTATTTTTCCATCGTACCAAACGGAGCATTAGAGCAACTCTAACTATGTTATCTAAAATAACTACTCAAAATATATTTAAATATTGTATTATCTATTTTAGCTAACAACTTTTTCAAATTCACTGCAACCACGCTATCTATTTTAACTAATCACTTCAACTAAATTTAACTAACTTTCAATAATAAAATTCAAAAAATAACAATTCAACTATACATTGTATAAATTTAATCAACAAGAGTAAATATCATAAAATATGAGCTACAAAAATAAATATCATAAAAGAAGAGCTTATCAAATGTACTTAACAAAACAATGATATATGTATCAGGAGGAAGACGATATGTATATGTATAAATCAACAGGAAATTCCAAAAAATCAGTAGGAAATTCCACTGTGGGTTTCGGATTGTAAATCAACATGTATATGTATACCAGTGGGTTTCGGATTGGCAAAGGCGGTGGTGTCGACTGTGGGTTTCAAATTGTGGGTTTTGAAAATCAGCAGGAAATTCTAAAAATATATGTATAAATTTTTTGTTGTTTGTTTTGAACAGAACCCATCTCCAAAATCAGGAGCCACAAAAACAGAACTCACCTCTGTGGAGACGATGAACCACCTCTGCGATGATGAAGATGATGTAGCTGGAGCTTCTGTGAGTGATGATTTTGGCGTGAAATGAGGAAATAGCTAGCCTTGGATGGTCGCTAGATCCAACGAGCGATATTTGGATTATGAGAAATACCGAGCGGGATACATAGCCCGTTGAAACTAAAATTTATGAATTGATTATCTAAAATAGCTAAAAGCTCCCTTTTACATAGCCCCTTGGAGATGCTTTTATAAACACAAAGCAGATATGGAGTGGGGGTCATCATGGATTATTGGCCGAACTTCTCACCCTGAAATTGGAGGTTCAAGACTTGAAGTCCGCATCGGGGCTCAGTGATTGACCGCAATACTAACCTAGTTAGGGTTGTTTCTAGGGGTGTCCATGGGCCGGACCAGACTAGGCCAGCGAATTTTTTTTCGGGCTGAGCTTGGGTAGTGTAGGCTTAAGCTCTTACCCAAGTGAGGTATCAGGCGGGTCGGGCCGGGTTTCGAGTAGGGGTAGGCTACCCGTGAGCCTATTTGGCGTGTGGACGGGCTTGCTGGACGGGCCTACTTGCGGGTTTTTTTATATACATATTTATTTAAAAATAATGAATATTTTTGTAACTTAATATTTGTATAAATTATATTTTTGAATCAAAAGTGAAGTCAAAATGGATAAAAATAAAATAATGAACTACATCCAATATAATGAATAAATCCTAACTAAGCTGACACCTACTAACTTATTTGTCATTTGCATTACTCTACCATTTAAAACTTGTATGTTTAATACATGGAAAAGAAAATAATACATTATTTATTGATGGCGTCAAACTGTGCGTATGAGCTATGGGATTGGATTGTGTGGTATGTACGATCTGCGTAGGGCTGGGTATGATATCTGAACTACAAGGCTCGTGAATTGGTGGATGAACGCTTTAATCAATCGATGTGTAGTGTGTGAAATGCAGTAAAAGTATAGTGGTTCACCGGCTAATGAGCTCGGCTAATCCACCTTCTAATGGAGGCTCTTGCTCCCTTCTCTTTATTGTGAAATTGAACATGTTACAGTAGAATACTCAGGGTCTTCCGGGTTTCTCCTCGTCCCCCCCCCCTTTTGATGGGGGTTGCCTCCTCCTATTATGGCCTCATCCTCCCCTCTAATGTGGAATTACTTCCTATATTGAAGGGACCGTGCCCTATTTTCCTCCCTAATTCCGGAGTTACCCAAACTCCTTATGGCTGGTTTCAAACGGAGAGATCCTTGCCTTCTTCCACGGGATTTTTCTTAGTTTTAGGAGGGGATCATGGTTGAATACGGGTTTCATGCCTTGGATTGGTTCTACTTCCTTTGTAAGGGTATCCGTTGTCATCTTGCTGGCCCCTTGGCATCTCTCATCTCGAATCTTCAGCAGGGAGTGTCAATGCTGGCTGGGCGAGCTCAGCCCATGGCTAGGGGGGGAGCTCAGCTTATTTTACCTGAGCTCCCGAGCTGAGCTCACTAACTGAGCACGTGTCAGTTTTATTCTTGGTATCATCAGTTGCCCCCCAACCTTTGTCTTAGGTTAGCTAAGGCAGGGGCTGACCTACACAGACTGAGTTAGGCCCGCATGTGGCTAGCACGTGGCTTGAGGATTTTTGACGGTTTGCAGCAATCATGTCTTTCCTCGATTCCCGCGCATGTCTCAGCCCACGTCCCTCAAGCTTTAAATACTCAAAACGGCTATCTGAACCGTTTCTTCACACTATTCATCTTCCTCGCTGCCCTTTGTCCCTGTTCTCTCTGTGATTTCGGACTTTCTTGCTCAAAACTTTCTATTCCCTTGTCTGAAATCGAATTTCCAGCCCTCGTTTCGAAGATTCGCATCGTCTCCTTCCCCCGATTTTGCTCCAAGTTCCTGCTTGCCGCTGTTCCTGAGTTAGGTACGTTCTTCGCCCCTTTCACCTCTTCCTCTGCTCTGGATCCCTCGGATTCGAGGTGGTTGCTACATTTTTGGGCCTTTCGGTTCTTTTACTTTTGGAATCGTGACCATTGCCTAGCCCCACTTCCTCATTTCGTAGATTGGAGCTCTATAGTCCACATTCTTGCCGTCGGGAGTTACTGTGCTGACCCAAGGGTCATTAGGGAGAGTTTGATCAGTGTTCCCCCTCTTTATCGCTCCTTTAATCTTCCTTCTTCTCTTCCCACTATGTCGGCTTCTTCTGGAGCCACTCGCTCCTCTGTTTCGCTACTAGGGGGTCGATCTGAAGACACCGATTTGGGGGATATTGGCGATGAAATTGACAACTTTCCCTGTGTGGGAGAGGCCGAGGTCGGCACCGAGGAACCCCCCTCCTCCTCTTCTCCTATGCCCCCCAGACCTGATAAAGGCAAAGTTAAGGTGAGTGGAGTCGGGGTTGAAGAAAAAGTTTCGTACTTGGGGTCTGCCTTCAGGCATTCCGAGTCTGTGGGCTACAGTAAAGAAGCCCCTGAGCTAATGAAAATCTATAAGGTTCGGTATGGTTTTCCTCCTGGGGTCGAGCCCTGGTGCCCAGATAAATCCGTCTACTATGTAGAACAAGTACGCAATAGGGTCTGCTTCTTTCTTGCCGCCTTTGATAACGGTCTTCGCTGTCCTTTACACCCCTTCATCAAGGCTGTTCTGCAACATTTTCATGTGTGTCCTTCCCAGATTTCCCCCAACTTCTATGGTGTCATGGTTGGTTTTCTAGTCATCTTCAGGAAGCATAAACTTGGGGTTCCTAGCGTTCCTCTATTTCTAGAGTTCTTTAACGTTAAACCGACCTCTGAAGGCTTCTTGTATGCCTCTAAGCGTGCCAACGTTAGGCAGCTTATTTCTAACATTCCATCCTCTCATAAGCACTGGAAGGAGCATTTCTTTTTTGTCGGGGGCACCAACTGGGAGTATAATCCTGCTGATAAGACAGACACTCTCGGTATCCCCACGGCTTGGGCTGAACCAGACAACTTGCGTGAGTCTTTTCTTGAGTCGACTGAGCTCTGGTCTGGAATTCATAGGCCTCTTGCCTTTTTCTTACTTGCACACTTTCTTCTTTTCAGGTGAACGTTTTGAGCTCAGCCCTGAAGATAAGAAGGTGCTAGCGAAGTTGGCGAAGATCAAGCCGGAGAAGTACGCCGACCTGATTGAGTCAAGATATTTGGTGCAGCTAGGTCTGAGCCTTCCTGTGGTGACTTTAGCGATTCCATTATCTGTTTTAGGGGCTGACGAAGGTAATTTCATCGTCACTTGCTTTCCTCTCTTCATCATCTTTCCTTCTCTTCTTTTTTTTTTTTACATTTCCCTACTTTTTCCAGACCTCCCAGGTCCTTCTACCATGAAGGCTACTCCAGAAGAGCTTCAGGCCAAAATTGCAGAGCTGATGGAGGGTGGCAGGCCTGCGAAGCGCAAGGCTCGGGTAGGCTCTGGGAGTGGTCCAAACACTCGAGTTAAAATCCCCAGATTGGAAGTGCCTCCTCCCCCCTCTGCTACTACAGAATTGGTTCCTACCAAGGCACCGCCCTCCTCATCCGGCACCCCTCAACATGCAGTCATCTCTCCTCCTCCAGTGGCCCCTCCTGGGTCGGGGCCTGCTCAAAAGGGAGATCAGGCTTCCCCTTCCTCCTCTGAGGTTAAGGAAGCTTTGGGAGTGATCCCTGACCTCCAACCCGGAAAGTTCTCATACACTGCTTCTGGGAAGACTGAGAAAAAATTTGAAGGAGATGAGGATTCCTTTTTTGACAACATGGATCTTGCCGCAGGGGCTCTCTCTTCTATTTTCTCTGAGTCTGATGTTCTGAAGGCTGCTTCTATGCCTTTTGAGGAGTCTATTTCTTCAGCTCTCCAGGGGCCAGCTGCTGTAAGCGCTACCACTTCTCCTCCTTCACTTATTTTTGTTTTGTGGACTCATGCGTTCTTTCACTTTTTCAGGCTGTCCTTCATGTGAATGGTCTACTGCATCGGGTTCGGTCCCAAGAGAGCTCTTTTCAGGTCTTGAAGAAGTATAAGGCCAAGGTTTCTGAATTGTCTCTTGAGAACGAAGATCTCAGAGCTCGGGTGGAGAGCCTCAAAGAGCAGATGGAGACCCTCAATGAGCAGACGGTGAATCAAGCCTCCGACCTCAAACACACACTGATAGTCAAGGTCAGAGCTGAGGAGGGGGAGAAGAAAGCTCGAGATGAGCTGAAGTTGGTTAAGGAAGACCTGCAGCTTAAGGTCGAGGCGTGGTCCAAGGCTAACCAGGAGGCCTTTGATGCCAAGAAAGAGCTCATCCAGGCTAATCAAGATTATCTTGCTCTCAGTGAAGCTAACGGCAAACTCTGTGAGGAGCTCGAGGAGCAGAAATGTTTGGTCCAACAGAGGGGCAAAGAGGTCGCTGAGCTGAGAGATGAGGCCACCACCTTGTGGGCTACTGGATGGCTTGCCTTTAGGCGTAAGGCTATCAAAGCTTTTCCAGATCTTGACTTCAATTTCTCTATTCCCACCGAAGAAGAAACGGAAGAGTCTAGCTCTGACAATGAGGAGGGTGCCTTGGTTCCTTCAGCTGCAGCCTTGAGTCAAGACATACCTGCCCCTGGGACCTCTGAAGCTCTTATCGTACCTTCTGAGCCTCTGACGGTGATTCCTGAGCTCCTAGCTGTAGATCCTGCTGTTCCTGTTTCCCTTGCTTCTGTTGCTGAGGGCTCATCTGCCGAGCTGCGAGATCCTTCATTTACTCCTCATCCAGAAACTTAGCTCTTTTTAATTGTAATTTAATTTTTTTTTTTTTGTAAGGAATTCTTTGAGATGTAACTTTGACTTTGGCTAGGGCCTTGTGCTCCATTGCCGTTTTACCATATTCATATATACCTCTGACTTTCGTTCGCACACTTACTTGTTTTGCTTTGTTTTGACTTTATGCTTTATACACATATTCTCCTTCCCCCTTTGCTTTGAGGGGTGCTGTGTACTTCTTGAAGCAAAATTACTAGATTTGAAGAGTACAGGAGACTTGGTGCTATGCTCAACGGCTTCTCCTGAGCTTTTGAGCTCGGTAGTTTATCTCTTAGGAATCCAGTCCCTATTCTTCTTTATTCTGAGCCGCTCAGCTTGGTATTCTGAACTGGTGTGCTCCTTTTGAGCTACATAGCTGGAGTTTGTGAGCCTATGAGCTCTCGCTGAGCTATTCAGCTCGTCTTTTGAGCCTAAAAGATCTGACTGAGGTTTTTGGCTCTTTTTTGTGAACTTTAAAGGTTCTTTTATGGCTCTCTTGTCTGAAATAGATAATAAATTTCAATGCTCCATATTTCTGAGAATAAAAGATTTTCTCCTACGTTTCACATTTCTCTTCCCCCCACCTTGCTTTGAGGAGTGCTTTAGGCCTTCTTTAAGCAAGGCTATGAACTTTTATACGCTGTTAAGTTTCTTTGAGGTATCGAGGAATCCAGCAGGAACTCTTCCTCTCCAACGTGTGTAGGGCCCTTAGAATTGCAGGCCATCAAGACTTGTTACACAAGTGCTCTTGTTTTTGACTGGGCTGAGCTCAAATATAGAGGACATGTTGCTTGGTTGGGTCAGAATTCTTGTAGGTTGTTTTGAGTGCAAATAGGGAGTGATCTTGTACCAATTTCTTTTCCCGCGTTTTTCTCCCAATCGTTTTCCATAACCGCAACCACTTTCCATAACCGCATCCACTTTCCATAACCGCAACTACCTTTATTAATTAGGAAACTAAACAGGCAACTGCTTCCCCCTTTCTTGACTCTTGATTTCCTGAAAAGCTCCCAACTTTTCCTAAGCTTCTTACCATCTGTTAGATTCCCCTTTCCTTTTCTTGTATGAAATATTCTCGCCTTTCTTCTTGATTTCTTGCGTCTTTCCCTTACCAGCACTTCCGATGGCTGCTTCTGCTTCTTCTCTGTTCCAGGAACGCACCTCCTTTGGAATCGAATGGAAGTCGCACTGTCGCTATCTGCCTCCTTCAATACTTGGATCTACTGATTTGGTGGATATCAAGAAACGGTTTTTTCCTGATCTTGACTTGCCTTTGCGAGTCCCTACCCCTGACGAGCCCTGCAATTACCTCCCTCGAGGGGAAGTCTGCTTCTTTGAAGGTGCTCTGGACATGGGACTTCGCCTTCCCATTCATCCGGTCGTTGGGCGAGTTCTTGCCTACTATGGCCTGTGTCCTTCTCGCCTTTCCCCACGATGATGGGCTGTTATGGTAAGCTTTTTCTTGTTCTGCCGCCTGCACGCCCTTGGCAGGTTCCCCTTCGTCTCTGAGTTTCTATACTTCTTCGAGATTGAAGAAGATGATGCCCCCTGCTTCAGTTTCTTCCGTTGGAGGAATTTCAGTTTACGTCATTTGGTTCTAGATCTTCCCTCCAATCCTGAAGGGTGGTCTAAGCGTTTTTTCTTCGCCTCTGGAGAGTCCTGGAGGTCTCCTGAGGATTGCTGCCGTAAAGCTAGGATCCCTCGGTCCTGGAAGAGCTTCTCTCGCATTGGTAAGCTCAAGCCGAGCTCTTTTGAACACTTCTTTTGGAAGGTATGCTCTTACCATGTTTTGCGTTTCGCAGGTCCACCTGATCTGGACGTGCCAGGGATGGTGAATATCAACGAGCTGCTGCTTGCTGAGTCTAAGACTTACTCCGAGCTGATGACGAGCGCAAACCTCTATCTGCTTGGGGCTGAGGCTACTGAATTTGAGTTTTCTTCCGTCCCCTATTCTTCCTGGACCTCTTTCTCTGATTCTGATGAGGAAGGGGATTCTGACGAGGACGGGGATGCTGGAGCTAGCTCAAAGAGGCGTAGGAGGGATGGCTCCTTTTCCCCTGACTCTTTATCCACTATCTTCCTCACCCCAGTAGGTCAAAAGCTTCTTGACTCACTCCATAAGGCCAAGCAAGAGAGGGATGAGCTGAAGGAGGAGAATGCTCGCCTGAAGGAGGAAGTGGCCGAGCTGAAGTCTCAGTTTAAGAAGAACTAAGATTTTTGTTTCCTCGTATCTTTCTTTCTTTTCTTGAATGATGCCAAACTATAATCTTTCCCCATATTTTTCTGAATATTTGTACTTTTGGATACTCTTGATTATCAGATCTTTCGTTTTTTTTTTTCACATGCGCAATTCTTTATGAGTTGAGGGGTGCGTCTCGAATTCTGTTGAGTTATTTCAGCACACTCTTTGCGCTCAAAACATGAACGTGGAAGGGAAACAGAAGATCATGTTTGCACTGACCTTGCTCTTGTGTTTGATTCCATAGGTCGGACTACGAATATTGATGGAAAACAGAAGACCATGCTGATACTGACCTCACTTTTCATCTGACCTCGTAGGTGTTCTCTGTTGCTCTGGACCTCTCGAGGTCTTTGAGGGTGTAGGCAGTGCACAAGGATCACTAGTAGTGGGGGAAAGACCGTTGGTGTCTCCAAGAAGAGTTCAGCCTTGAATTTGACTGTTGGTGTCTTCAAGAAGAGACCAGTCTTGAATTTTATGAGCCTTGAAGCTTGTATGAGCTGAAGAGCTCATCTTTTATTTATAAGCTTTGAAGCTTATCATGTATTTATGAGCTGAAGAGCTCATCTTTCATTCATAAGCTTTGAAGCTTATCGTGTATTTATGAGCTGAAGAGCTCATCTTTTATTCATAAGCTTTGAAGCTTATCGTGTATTTATGAGCTCAAGAGCTCATCTTTTATTCATAAGCTTTGAAGCTTATCGTGTATTTATGAGCTAAAAAGCTCATCTTTCATTCATAAGCTTTGAAGCTTATCGTGTATTTATGAGCTAAAGAGCTCATCTTTCATTCATAAGCTTTGAAGCTTATCGTGTATTTATGAGCTGAAGAGCTCATCTTTACTTTGGGAGCCATTGAAGGATGAATAAAAGACTTGCTCATTCTTATTTAAAAGTAGCTCTATTACAAATAACACTTACTGAAAAAACTTCTTAAGGTGCTCAGCATTCCACGAGTGAGGTAGGACTTTTCCCTCCTCTGTCTGCAATTCGTAATTCCCCGGTCGGATTACCCTTGACACGATATAGGGCCCTTCCCAGTTG
Source organism: Ilex aquifolium (assembly GCA_951799425.1). Classification (NCBI taxonomy): domain Eukaryota; kingdom Viridiplantae; phylum Streptophyta; class Magnoliopsida; order Aquifoliales; family Aquifoliaceae; genus Ilex; species Ilex aquifolium. The sequence goes on from OX637406.1 coordinate 5,230,279, forward strand.
GGCCCCAATTTTCCATGCGTGGGATCCTTTCTTGCAAGCAGAAGCCTCCTAAGTACCAAGTCTCCAGCCTTGAAGCTTCGGTGCCTTACCTTCTTGTCGTAATACCTTACAGTTTTCCTTTGGTAAATGCGGACGCGATGCAGAGTTCTGTTCCTTTTTTCATCCAAGAGATCGAGGTTTAACAGAAGGGATTCATCATTGTGCTCGGCATCTGCAAATTCCACCCTTGGTGATTGGAGCCCTATCTCCACAGGGGCTACTACCTCGGTTCCAAAGGTCAGAGCAAAGGGGGTTTCCTGAGTTGCAGATCTGACGGTGGTCCTGTAGGCCCACAATACCTCAGGGACGTATTCCACCCACTTGCCCTTTAGGTTTTCTAGTTTGGTCTTCAAAGCTGACTTTATTGTTCTGATTGTGACCTCTGCCTGCCCATTGGACTGAGGATGAGCAGGAGCTGAGAAGTAGTTCTTGATCCCGAGCTCTGCACAAAAGCTTTTAAATTTTGAGTTATCAAACTGCTTTCCGTTGTCAGATACGAACGCTCTGGGAACTCCAAACCTGCAAACTATTGACTTCCAAACGAAGTTCTGAACTTTTTGCTCTGTGATGGTTGCTAAAGGTTCGACCTCTGCCCATTTGGTGAAGTAGTCTACTCCTATGATGGCAAACTTGCACTGCCCCACACCGGTGGGAAGGGGTCCCAGAATGTCCAAACCCCACTGCTGGAAAGGCCATGGGCTTACCACCGAGCTTAGGGGCTCGGGAGGACAGTGGGACACATTGGCATGCTCCTGACAAGTCTTGCATTTTCTTACTAAGTCGGTGGCATTTTTGAGCATGGTGGGCCAATAATACCCTTGCCTCAGCACTTTTCCTGCCAAGGCCCGAGCTCCTATGTGATTGCCACATATTCCTTCATGTACCTCTCTGAGTATGTAGTTGGCATCCTCATCTCCTACGCACTTAAGGAGAGGCGTTGAGAATCCACGTTTGTACAGACTTCCTTGTAGCAGTGAAAATCTGGCAGACCTGGTCTTCAGCTTGGATGCCTCCTTAGCATCACTTAGCAAAGCCCCATTCTGCAGGTACCCAATGATGGGGTCCATCCAGCTCGGCTGAGCCTCGACTGATAGCATGTCCTCTTCTTCGACACTCACTGAAGGCTCCGGGAGGTGTTCCACTGGTATTAGTCTATCCAAGTCTTCTTGCGAGGCAGTTGCTAACCTTGCCAACGCATCTGCTCGTGAATTTTCTGCTCTGGGCACATGTCTAACCTTAACTTGCACAAATTTTTTTATTATTTCTCGTACCTTTTTGAGGTAAAGGACCATCTTTTCGCCTCTTGCTTCGTAGGCCTCTTCTATCTGTTTCACCACCAGTTGAGAATCGCTGCAGATCTCCAGCTGCTCTGCTTCCATAGAATAAGCAAGATTAAGCCCAGAAATGACAGTTTCATATTCTGCCTCATTATTTGAAGCTTTGAACCCAAATCTGAGGGCGTATTCGACGTCTATTCCTTCTGGGGAGGTCAGGATCATTCCTGCACCGCTTCCCTGCGCATTAGCAGCCCCATCCACTGAGAGTCTCCATATGGAGAGGTCCGGTATTAAATATGTGGTCTCCATAGGCGCTGCCGCTGTGAACTCTGCAATAAAATCCGCCAAAATTTGCCCTTTGATGGCAGTTCTTGGCTTGTACCTTATGTCAAACTCACTGAGCTCTATGACCCATTTAACCAACCTCCCCGAGGACTCTGGCTTATGTAGTACTTGCCTCATTGGCTGGTCTGTTGGAACCTCGATAGTATGAGCCTGGAAATAGGGCCTGAGTCTTCTGGCTGTTGTCACTAACGCTAAGACGAGTTTCTCCATCTTTGGGTATCTCTCCTCTGCCCCCCTCAGAGCTCTGCTACAATAGTAGACTGGTTGCTGAGCTCTGTCTCGCTCCCTGACCAGCGCTGCGCTTGTCGAAAAATCTGAAACCGCTAGGTATAGAGTAAGGACCTCCCCTTCTAAAGGGCTCACCAGTACGGGAGGAGAGCTCATATAATCTTTCAGGGCTTTAAATGCTTCTTCACACTTGGCATCCCACTGGAACGCCTTTTTTAATATCTGAAAGAACGGCTGGCATTTATCACTTGATCTAGACACGAAACGGCTCAAGGCAGCTATCCTGCCTGTCAAGCGTTGCACCTCCCTTGTATTGGATGGTGACTGCATCTCCATTATTGCCCTAACCTTCTCTGGGTTAGCTTCAATTCCTCTGCTGCTAACTATAAAACCCAGGAATTTTCCTGCCGAGACCCCAAACGCGCATTTCGCAGGGTTGAGCTTCATTCTGTACTCCTTTAAGATTCGGAACGAATCTGCTAAGTGCTCGATGTGGAGCTCTGCTTTTAGTGACTTTACTAGCATATCATCTATGTAAACTTCCATGGATGCTCCTATCTGTTTTTGGAACATCCTATTTACCAGCCGCTGGTAAGTGGCTCCAACATTCTTCAACCCGAAGGGCATGACCTGGTAACAGTATGTTCCTTGTTCTGTTACGAAGGAGGTCTTCTCCTGATCGCCTGGATCCATCCTGATCTGGTTGTATCCTGAGAAGGCATCCATGAAGCTAAGGAGCTCATGCCCGGCTGTGGCGTCCACTATTAAGTCAATCCGAGGTAAAAGAAAGCTATCCTTGGGGCATGCTCGGTTGAGATCAGTAAAGTCAATGCACAATCGCCATTTGCCATTAGTTTTCTTGACGAGAACCACATTCGCCAACCAAGTAGGGTAGTCAACTTCCCTGATGGCCTTGGCATGGAGGAGCTTGCTGACCTCCTCATTAATCGCCTTTTGCCTTTCTGGGGCAAAACTTCTCCTCTTTTGTTTGACGGGTTTGCAAGCTGGATTTACACTCAGCTTATGGGTGATAACCGAAGGGTCAATTCCCTCCATGTCTTCCTGCTTCCACGCAAACACTCCCATATTCTCCTTTAGGAACTGGATAAGGAGACCTTTGAGCTCTGCGTTTAGTCTGGAACCCACATAAACGAGGTGTTCTGGCTTCTCATCAAGCTGAACTGGTTCCAGCTCTTCCGATGGCATTGGTCTTGTCTCCATTTCGTCTCTCATGTCGAGCTCATCCAGTTGGATGTTCTCAACCTCCTTCCTTTTCACAGAAGCCATGTAGCATTCCCTTGCCACCCGCTGGTCTCCTCGGACTACTCCGATTCCATTGTCCGTAGGAAATTTCACGACTAAATGGTAGGCAGATGGGATTGCCTTCATAGAATTAAGGGATGGCCTCCCAAGCAAGATGTTGTATGCAGAGGGTGCATCGACCACTAGGAACTTTACGGTGGTAGTGGCTTGGCAAGGTGGGTCCCCTAGGGTGAGCACGAGCTGGATTGAGCCTAGGGGAAACACCCTTTCCCCGGAGAATCCCAGCAAGTGAGTGCTTACTGGCTCAAGTCTCTCCCTTCCTATATCCATCTTATCAAACGCAGGTGCGAAAATGATATCTGCCGAGCTCCCATTATCGATTAGAACACGATGAACAGTTCTATTAGCCACCACTGCTCGCACCACCAATGGGTCATCATGCGGGTACTGGCATCCCTCCAAATCAGCGTCCGAAAAAGTGATAGCTGTATCTATGCGTGGTGCTTTGGATACAGCGTACACTTCGAGAGCTTCTTCGGCTCTGATCCGGCGGAGGTGCGCTTTCCTGGCCGAGCTAGATTCTCCGCCTCCTGCGAACCCTCCTGATATTACTCTGATCTCCCCTAGAGGCTGCTGGTGCGGTGCCTGCTGTCGGGGTGGTGGAGGGGGAAGAGCTCGATTCTGGTTGTCATTGGCTACAAAACGACGTAACTGACCTCGTTGGATCAAAAACTCGATTTCCTTCTTTAGTTGAATGCAGTCATCAATGTGGTGACCATGGTCTCTATGGTAATCGCAGTACTTGGTGGGGTCTCTTTTGGCTGGATCTGCCTTCATTCGAGGTGGCCATCTTAAGAACTTCTCGTTTTGGACCTCGTACAGAACTTGCGACACAGCGGCGGTGAGTGGGGTGAATCGCTGGGGTCCATATCTGGGCTGCAGTTCAGGCTGCATGGGGCCCAGGCGGTCTCTGACATTTCCTCTTCTCTTTGGCGAGCGGTCCCTATCTTTTCTGGGGGACCTCTCTCGCCCTTTTTCCTTCCTGGGACTCTTGTCTCTTCTCTTCTCTTCTCTTCTTTTTCCTTCTCCTTTCGTGAGGATGTTCCTCCTACTTTAGAAAGGAGTGCCTCTTCGCCATTTATATACTTTTCTGCCTTGGCTAACACCTCAGCCATGCTTGCCTGAGGGTTCTTTGATATAGAAAACATCAAGTCCTTTGACTGCACTCCCAGTCCTGCAATGAAAGCAGTTATGGCGAATTTTTCGTCTGGGACGTCTACCTTCAATGTCTCTGAGTTAAACCTTTGGACATAAGACCTCAGGTTCTCTTGGGGACCCTGCTTCACGTTCAGCAGATGGTAGCTTGGTTTTCTGTATATCCGGGCTCCTATAAAGTGAGATACGAAAGCAATGAAGAGCTCTTTAAAGGATGAGATCGAGGCTGGTGGGAGCCTGTGAAACCAGGCTAAGGCTGAGCCTTTCAATGTGATGGCAAAAGCTCTGCAGCGTACGAGATCCTGGTATCCATGTAGCTCCATCTGGTTCTTGTAAGTGTTGAGATGATCCACGGGATCTTTAGACCCATCAAAGACCTCTATTTGAGGCATCCTGAACTTCGGTGGGAGAGGGAAGTGTAGCACCCCCGTGGTGAATGGGGACTCGGTTTGCTGAACCAAGACATCCATTGTAACCGGAGCTTTACTCCTTACAGCCTCCTTCATGTGGCTGAGCTCTTGTTGGATGTCTTTGAAGCGTTGCTCCCAGCGCTGCTCTTTCCTGTCCGGCGGATAAGGGAAAGAATCATCCCTATCGCCCCCGTCGTTCTGACTTTGCATCTCGTCGTTATGGCCATTCCTAGGGGGCACATAAGGAGCATGCCCCCTGGTCTAACTACTTTCTCCTCCTTCGTCGACCTCTCTGAGGGGGTCCCAGTGTCGCCGTTCCCTGTAAGGGGGGTTATTCTGGCCTTCTTGGGCCGGTCGTGCCTCCTGTGGGCGTTGTACGAGCTTTGATAGCTCTGCATTTTCCTTTAGTAATCGTTGGTTGACGAGGCGAAGGGCCTCCAACTCGTTATTAATGGAGGAATTCGTCTCCTGGATGATCCCTAGTTGTCTGCCGTTGGTGGCTTCCTGCTGATCTTGCATTCGTGGTAGGTTTGTTTGACTTCTGCTCATATTTCGAGTTGTTACCATCAGTCACTGAGGAATCAGTTTATTTGTAACAGGAACAGTCGTTCCCACAGACGGCGCCAAACTGATGGCGTCAAACTGTGCGTATGAGCTATGGGATTGGATTGTGTGGTATGTACGATCTGCGTAGGGCTGGGTATGATATCTGAACTACAAGGCTCGTGAATTGGTGGATGAACGCTCTAATCAATCGATGTGTAGTGTGTGAAATGCAGTAAAAGTATAGTGGTTCACCGGCTAATGAGCTCGGCTAATCCACCTTCTAATGGAGGCTCTTGCTCCCTTCTCTTTATTGATGAAATTGAACATGTTACAGTAGAATACTCAGGGTCTTCCGGGTTTCTCCTCGTCCCCCCCCCCCTTTTGATGGGGGTTGCCTCCTCCTATTATGGCCTCATCCTCCCCTCTAATGCGGAATTACTTCCTATATTGAAGGGACCGTGCCCTATTTTCCTCCCTAATTCCGGAGTTACCCAAACTCCTTATGGCTGGTTTCAAACGGAGAGATCCTTGCCTTCTTCCACGGGATTTTTCTTAGTTTTAGGAGGGGATCATGGTTGAATACGGGTTTCATGCCTTGGATTGGTTCTACTTCCTTTGTAAGGGTATCCGTTGTCATCTTGCTGGCCCCTTGACATCTCTCATCTCGAATCTTCAGCAGGGAGTGTCAATGCTGGCTGGGCGAGCTCAGCCCATGGCTAGGGGGGGAGCTCAGCTTATTTTACCTGAGCTCCCGAGCTGAGCTCACTAACTGAGCACGTGTCAGTTTTATTCTTGGTATCATCATTTATAATATCTAAATTTTTAAAACTTCAAATTTTGATATTGAGAGACTTATTTCAAAGTTTTAAATTTAATGGTCTAAAAATATAACTTTTTTTCAAAGGAAGGGAGGGTGGGCTGGGCTGGGCTTGACAGGCGGGCTCTTGGTCCGAGCTTCGAGCTGGGTAATGGGTTTGAGGGCAAACCCAAGTCCTCTTTTTAAGGATATTGGGTTCGGGCTCGGGCGGGCCAACTATCGGGCTTATCAGGCTTCAGACCTATTTTTTTTGGGCCGGATAATGAGACCCGTGGGTAACCCGGCCCATGGACACCCCTAGTCGTTTCCGAGAGGAGTAACAAGAGCGATCAGAAGCCTCATGATCTCACCAGTGAGGGTTTATCGTGGTAGTTTTTGGGCGTTCTCCTTTGCCCTCATCCCTTTTTATGTTCAATCAAAAATAGGTAGATTGATAACTATGATTGTCAAAATTGAGATGTCAAATTTAAATTTGAAGACTTATGTGACATTTTGACATATAAAATTTGACACTTTCACCTCATTAGTACTCCAAAAGACATGTCAAAATAATTTATTTTACTCCAGTTTTATCTTTATCTTTGGCTACATCAATAAAATAATGCTTAATAAAGGATTTTTACATACCAAAATTGATATGTCAAATTTGGCATAGTACAAAATTTTATTTTGCCAACTAGACATTTGAGATGCCTGTTGGATAAAAAATAATTGCCAAATGTTGCCGTTGAGAGCTAATGCCACTTGAAGTTGCTCTCAAGCTATGTGGGTCAGCAGTGCTCTAACCCCATTCAGGGTCTTTATTAGGGGTGACAATTTTTGAGACGATACGATAATTTGATACGAACATGACACGAATAAATGAGTTTGAGTTGACTATTTTTTTGTACAAACCCGTGTATGACACGACCCGTCAACACGAAGTGTTAATGGGTCGTGTTCGGGTTCAACCCGCTTAACCCGAATTGACCTGTTAACACGAAGTTTTTAACTCGAAGGAGATTGACATGACCTTTTCGTTGCATGTATGAGTTTTTATGTTCTGATGGCTTATTTTTTCCATTACTTCTGATGTTTAATTTGGTTGCACGATGTACGATTAACATATTTAATTAATATTATATAATTAAAATATTAATTATTTGTAACTGTTTATCAAGCACTGACATAATTATTGTATAAAAAAAATATTATTACTCATTATTATTATTATTATTAAGTTAATTTTTAGTTTGTAGAAAAAGTATGAGGAAATATTCAATTAAGTGAAAATAAAATTTTAGCGTTAAATTTTTTATTCAAAGTTTATGTGGGTCAACACGAATACGAACACGACACAAAAATAAACAGGTCAACTCGACACGACATGATTAGTTAAATGGGTTGGGTTAGGGTTGACTAATGTTCGACACGACTAATGTTCGACACGATACGAACCCGACACAACACGACTCGATTGTTACTCCTAGCCTTTATTAAGGCCCAAAAACAGATACGTCTCAAGTTTAATTTTTTTATTTTGATCAATTTTATTTTCGTATTCAAATGTCGGATTAAATTTTTTTCATCGATACTGCCTGCATATATCATTGTCTGGCTGAGCTTTTAACATCAATGCAGTTAATGTGATTGCGACCCTCTACCAAACAATAATGCTCTGAAGCCCCTAGAGTCGGTAAGATCATTGAAGATATTGTTGGGAGGTCTAAATGTATGGTCGACATGTTTAGTTCGGGTATAATATGAGTTGAGATTGAATAATTAATTTTATTTTTATCTATGATTGTTGAAATAATTAGGGAAAAGGAATCAAAGGTTCATATTTGGGTACTTTTTAGGCTTTATATATAATCTGGATATTTTTAAGGTTAATAGTCCATAAAAATAGAACTTAACAAAAATACCCTTAATGGATGATGTCATTTAATCTCATTGTTATATTTATTATCACTATCATTATCATCCCACCCACCATCGGCCACCCCCCACTCCCACACCATCCACCACCGCCCAACACAACCACCCATCCCTGCCACAACCACACACCAAAGCCGTCCACTACCACCACTATCACTATCTTCACCACTCACAACAATCACCACCACTACCCACTATTGCCACCACTTGGGCTGGCCCAATCACTAGGCCAAAAAGCCTGGATTTCAGGCCCTAATTTAAGGATGGTCCCATAATTTTTAAGCGTGTAATAATAAAAAATTTGAATCTATAAGAAATAAATTCCACAAAAGTCTTAGATTTAAGCCCAAATAACAAAATTTAACTTGAGTGAATTGAGCTTATTAATTAAAATTTAATTTTTTAAAACAAAAACAAAAAATTAACAATAAAACTAAAGCTGTTAAAAATTAAGTATTAACCCCCCAAAAAAATTTTAGTTCAAATTTACTATCATAATTTTTCAATCATTCTCTCTCCCCTCTCTTACATTGAGAATAAAAACTCGAATATAAAAATTTAATTAATATTTTGTATTTCAAAAAGTATAACAAAAATTTATAAATAATAATAAAAATAAAAAAATGCCTCATTTATTAATTCAGTTTTAGTCCCTAAAATGTCTTGGGCGGTCCTGGCCACCCCCACCACCAGCACCCTCTGCCACCACCACCCACCACCATTGAAGGGGCATAAAAGAAATTAATGTTTCTCAATTTATGTATTTAATGTATAGCATTGAATTTTACCGAGATATTCAGAGGGAAGTGGCATAAAAGAAACTAGAGCTGAAAATAAGTGCTAGATGATGTATGATGTATCAGTAATGCGAGTTAAGAAGAGAAGAACCAAAAGGAGTAGGAGAATGTTGAAGAAGAAAATAGGATAAAATACATTTTTGGTCCCTAAAGTATGTATTTAGTATCTATTTGGTCTCTAATATTCTAATTATGTCTATTTGGTCCCTAAAGTTTGTAATTTGTATCAAAGTGGTCCAATTCAAAACGCTATCATAAAATCGTTGACGGTTCTGGTCATGCGCCAATTACGGGACTCCTAATTTTTTGTCCATTTGGTCCCAAAATGCATTGATATTCAGTAATTGACAAGTCAATTTACTTCTAGGCAGGAAGTTTGCACAACCTGCTTATACCAAGCCCAGGAGCCTAGCTGTTTAGTACTTAATTATTATTACTTGTAGTGGGTTTTCTTAGCAATCTTCTGTAGGTAATTAACAAAAATAGAAGCTAATCATGCGCCTGTGGCATGGGTATTAATTCATTGTGGCGAAGGTTGCTTATGGTGATGATAGGAACGGATGTTTTAGGGTCACTTCTGGTGCTCCTCTCCCACTCTCCCCTCTTCTCCTCTCCTCTCTCTCCGTTTAAGCAGCCTTTGTGGGGAGAGATATAAGAATCTCCATCTGACAAATGTTGATGGTGAGCTCAAAAGCCCTATATTATATGTGCATCATGGACTAAATTCTGTGCTGCACATTGTGGTTGTAAATGCAACTCATTATGTTTCTTATTTCTTACTGGTCCAAACACCATAATACTTTTTGTCTTCCACTAACAATTATTATTAAGACACCTTAATAATATAATAAAACTCTAAAACAAGTTTATTTTTCAACAAACATCAGAATATGTTTGCAAACTTGACCACCTCAAACATTTTGTTGTGCATGCAGTTCACTGATGTTTTCTTGTTCTAGATGTTTTGTGGTCAGACAATCCAATCAAGATCCCCAAACTTCTATAGTAATCGAAACCACTATAGGACTCCTCACTTTGTGCTTACCGTTATCTTCAACCCAAATTATAGAACCAAATGTATTAGTTCCATTCTCGACAGCTGAATAATGGATAGTCAAAGAGTAGCTCTGTTTTTCGTACTTCTTCCCAAACACCATTTTGTCTGGTGATACTGTGATTACAGAGCCCTTTGGTGCCGTCACCTCAGCCTTATAGGTTGCTGCACCATCCCCTACATTTGTGACAGTCCTTTGAAATTTCTGAACAAATATGCCAATGGCTCCGTAAGTGTACAAAGCGATAAATGATGGGTAGTTCAGATCAGAAGACGAGGTCAAGCAAGGATAACTGTTTGATCTGGTGATGGTTAAGAATTGATTCCGAGTGAAATTCAAGGAGCAAAGGAGATCAACATAGTCTTGTGGAGTAACATCATATATGATGGTGTAAACCTCCGGATACGAGCTAAGGAACCAGATTAATTGGCGTGAACAATTTGCATGGGGACTAATATGGCATCTGAGCTATAAGGCTCATGAAGTGGAGAATGAAAGCTCTAATTAGTCGTGTATAATGTGTGAAATACGGTGGGAATATAGTGGTTCACCGGCCAGTGAGCTCGGCTAGTCCACTCTCTAATGGAGGCTCTTGCTCCTTCTTCTTTATTGATGAATTGAAGGTGTTACAGTCGAATACTCAGGGAACTAGGGTTTCAAAAAATCTCCCCCCCTCTAATGGGGGATATCTCTTTCTTTTTATAGCCTCATATTTACCTCTAATACGGGACTATCCTACATTGAAGGGATCGTGCCCTATCTTCATCCACAATTCCGGAGTTACCTAAATTCCTTATGGCTGGCTTTAAACGGAGAGATCTTTGCCTTCTTCTGTGGGATCCTCCTTAGTTTTAGGAGGAGATCATGGTTAAATACGGGTTTTCTGCCTCGGATTGGATTCTACCTCCTTAATAAGGGTATCCGAGTTGTCTTGTTGTTCCCTCAGCATTTCTCCTCTCGCGCCTTCGACTAGGAGCTCTTAGTGCTGACTGGATGAGCTCTGCTCATGGCTAGGGGAGCTCAGCTTATTTTGCCTGAGCTCCCGAGCTGAGCTCTCTTACTGAGCACGTGCCAGTTTTATTCTGGGTATCATCAGTTGCCCCCCAGCCCTTGCCTTGAGTTAGCTCAGGCAGGGGATGACTTGTACAAGACGAGTTAGACGTGCGTGTGGCTGGCACGTGGCTGGAGGATTTCTGACGGTTTTATAGCCATCATGACTTTCCTCGATTCCCGCGCACGTCTCAGCCCATGTCTCCCAGGCTTTAAATGCTTAAAACGGCTATCTAAACTGCTTCTTCGCATTATTCATCTTCTTTACTGCCCTTCGTCTCCGCTCTCTCTGTGATTCCAGTCCTTCTTGCCTTGGTTTTTCTATTCTCTTGCCTGAAATCGAATTTCCGGACCTCGTTTCGAAGACTTGCGACGCCTCCTTTTCCGATTTCGTTCCAAGTTCCTGTTTGCCACTATCCCTGGGTTAGGTACGTCCTTTGCCCTTATTTCTTCCTTTTTTGCTCTGGATCCCTCGAGTTCGAGGTGGTTATTGCATTTTTGGGCTTTTCGGTTCTTTTATTTTTGGAATCGTGACCATTGTCTAGCCCCACTTCACCACTTCGTGGATTGGGGTTCTGTAGTTCATATCCTTGCTGTTGGGAGCCACTGTGTTGATTCCCGGGTCATTAGAGAGTGCCTGACTAATCCCCCTTTGCTCTATCGCTCTTTCCATCTTCCTTTTTCTCTCCCTATCATGTCTGCTTCTTCTGAAGCCACTCGATCCTCTGTTTCACTTCTAGGATCTAGGTCAGCCGGGGAAGATACGGATTTAGGGGAAGTTGGTGATGAGATTGATAATTTTCCGGGTGTAAAGGCTGTAGAGGCTGAGGTCTACGCCGAGGAGCCTCCCTCCACCTCATCTTCCCTGCCCCCCAGACCTGACAAAGGCAAAGCTAAGATAAGTGGAGTCGGGGTGGAGGAAAAAACCTCGTATCTAGGGCTTGCCTTTAGGCATGCCGAATCTGTGGGCTGCAGTAAAGAGGCCCCTAGGCTAATGAAGTCTTATAAAGTTCGGTATGGTTTTCCCCCTGGGGTCGAACCCTGGTGCCCAGATCGATCCGTTTTTTATGTAGAAAAAGTTCATAACAGAGTCTATTTCTTTCTTGCTGCTTTTGACAACGGCCTTCGCTTTCCCTTGCATCCCTTCATCAAGGCTGTTCTGCAACATTTTCATGTGTGCCCTTCCCAGATCTCCCCCAACTTCTATGGCGTCATGGTTGGTCTGTTAGTCCTGTTTAAGAAGCATAAACTTGGGATTCCTAGCATTCCTTTGTTCTTAGAGCTCTTCAATGTAAAACCGACCTCCGGAGGCTTCTTGTATGCCTCCAAGCGTGCCAGTGTTAGGCAGCTCATCTCTGACATTCCGACCTCCCATAAACACTGGAAGGAACATTTCTTCTTTGTCGGGGGCACCAATTGGGAGTACAACCCTGCTGATAAGACAGACACACTCGGTATCCCTACGGCCTGGGCTGAACCAGATAATTTACGTGAGTCCTTACTTGAGTTCGAGCTCTGATCTGGAACCTGTCGGCCTCTTATCTTTTTCTTATTTGCATACTTTCTTCCTCTTAGGTGAACGCTACGAGCTCAGCCCTGAGGACAAAAAGTTGCTAGGAAAGTTGGAGAAGATCAAGCCAGAGAAGTACGCCGACTTGATTGAGTCAAGGAACCTCGTACAGCTAGGTCTGAGTCTTCCTGTGGCGACTTTAGCGATCCCCTTGTCGGTTTTAGGGGCTGACGAAGGTGATTTCAACGCCATTCTTTTTCCTTTCTTCATTATCTTTCCTTCCTTTCTCTTTTTCTTTACATTTTCCTACTTCTTCCAGATCTTCCAGGTCCTTCTACCATGAAGGTTGATCCAGAAGAGCTTCAGGCCAAAATTGCAGAGCTGATGGAGGGTGGCAGGTCTAGGAAACGCAAAGCTCGGGTAGGCTCTGGGAGCGACCCAAACATTCGAGCTAAGATCCCCAGGCTGGAAGCATCTTCTCCCCCCTCTGCAGCTGAAGGACAAGTTCCAAGCAAGGCTCCGCCCTCCTCCTCTGGAACTCCACAAGCTGCAACCACCTCTTCTTCCCCTCCAGTGGCCCCTTCTAAGTTGGCGTCTGCTCAGGAGAGGGATCAGGCTTCCCCTTCTTCTTCTGAGGTCAAGGAGGCTTTGGAATTGGTTCCCGACCTTCAACCCGGGAAGTTCGAATACAGTGCTTCTGGGAAGGTGACTGAAAAAGAGAGAAAGTCTGAGGAGGAAGATGAGGACTCCTTTTTTGACAATATAGACCTTGCTGCTGGAGCTCTTTCCTCTATCTTTTCTGAATCTGATGTCCTGAAGGCCGCTTCCATGCCCCTGGAGGAATCCATCTCTTTGGCCCTTCAGGGAGCTGCTACTGTGAGTGTTAACCCCCTGTCTCTCTTTGCTTGTTTGTATTTCGTGGTCTGACATTATTTGCTGTACTTTCCTTATATTCTCAGGCTGCCCTTCATGCGAAAGGTATGCTGCACCGAGTTCGCTCTCAAGAGAGCTCTTTCCAGGTCTTAAAGAAATACAAGACCAAGGTTTCAGAATTGTCTCTTGAGAATGAAGGCCTCAGAGCTCAGGTGGAGAGCCTTAAAGTGCAGATGGAGGGTCTCAACGAACAGATGGTGAAGCAAGCCTCCGATCTCAAACATACACTGACAGTCAAGGCCAGAGCTGAGGAAGGGGAAAAGAAGACTCGGGATGAGCTGAAGGCGGTTAAGGAAGACCTGCAGGCTAAGGTTGAGGCGTGGTCCAAGGCTAACCAGGAGGCCTTTGACGCTAAGAGGGAGCTCATCCAGGTTAATCAAGATTATCTTGCCCTCAGTGAGACTAACGGCAAACTCTGTGAGGAGCTCGAGGAGCAGAAATATTTGGTTCAAGAGAGAGACAAAGAGTTTGCCGAGCTTAAGGATGAGGCCACCACTTCATGGGCTACTGGATGGCTTGCTTTTAGGCGTAAGGCTACCAAAGCATATCCAGACCTTGATTTCAATCTCCCTATCCCCACTGAGGAGGAAATGGAAGAATCTGGCACTGACAATGAGGGGGATATCTCAAACTCCCCAGCTGCTGCCTTAAGTCAAGACACACCCGCCCCTGGGACCTCAGAAGCTATTATCGCTCTCCCTGAGCCTTCAACAACGATTCCTGAGCTTTCTGCTGCAGCTCCTGCTGTTCCTGTTTCTGCATCCTTTTCAGCTGTCGTGGTGTCTGAAGCCCTTGTTCAAGGTGAGCCCTCAGCAACAGAAGCAAGGGACTCCTCTACTGAGCTGCGAGATCCTTCAATCCCTCTTCTTCCAGAATCCTAGGTCTTTTTAGTTGTAATTTCTCTGTAAAGAATTTTTCGTGATGTAGTCTTTGACTTCATTTATTGCTCTTTTGCTGGCTTAGTATATATATACATATCTTTCAATTTTAGCATATATGTATTTTTGGATTTTGATTCGACTTCGACTCGAACCGCAACGGTGCACTTATTTGCCTGGCTTTGCATGCACTCAACTTTGTATACTCCCCTTGCCCCCTTTTGCTTTGAGGGGTGCTGTGCACTTCTTGAAGCAAAATTACTAGGTTTGAAGAGTACAGGGGACTTGGTGTTATGTTCGACTGCTTTTCCCGAGCCTTTTAAGCTCGGTAGTTGGTACCCTAGGGGTCCACTCCTTATTCTTCTTCGTCCTAAGCTGCTCAACTCTATATTCTGAACTGGCGTGCTCCTTCAGAGTTGGCTCGTGCTTGTGAGCTTATAAATTCTTGCTGAGCTAAGACGGTTCTTTTTTCGAACTTGAGAGCTCTGAGCTCTTTGTCTTTTCTGTATGAACTGAAGAGCGCTTTCTGAGCTATTTGGCTCTGTTGTCTGATCTTAAAGTTTATTTCTGAGCTTCATGATTCTTTAAACGAACCCTTCTCTAGATCAGATAATAAATTTCGTTGCTCCATTTCTCTAAGAGTAGAAGACCTTCTTCTACGTTTCACCTCTCTTTTCCCCACATCTTGCTCTGCGGAGTGCTTTAGGCCTTCCTTAAGCGAGGTTTTGAGCTTTTACACCTCAAAGATTTGGTATACAAGTGCTCTGTTTTTTACTGGGCTGAGCTCAAATATGGAAGGTATATTGCTTGGTGGGGTCAGAATTTTCGTTGGTCGTTTTGAGTGCAAATAGGAGGGGTAGTATCTGGTTTCTTTTCCCGCGTTTTTCTCTCAACCGCTTCCCATAACCGCCACATCTTTCCCTTTTCCATAACCGCAACCACTTTCCATAACCGTAGCCACTTTCCATAACCGTAGCCACTTTCCATAACTGCTGCTACCTTTATTAATTAAGAAACTGAACAGGCCACTTGATTCCCTCTTTCTTGGCTCTTAGTTTCCTGAAAAGCTCCCAAGTGCATGACCTATTCTTGACTTTCTTCCTGATTTCTTGCATCTTTTTCCTTACCAGCATTTTTGATGGCTGCCTCCGCTTCTTCTTTGTTCCAGGAACGATCCTCCTTTGGAATCGAACGGGAGTGGCATTGTCGCTATCTGTCCCCTTCAATACTTGAATCTTCTGACTTGGCGGGCATCAAGAAACGGTTTTTCCCTGATCTTGACTTGCCTATGCGAGTCTCTTCCTCCGACGAGCCTTGTAACTACCTTCCCCGAGGGGAAGTCTGTTTCTTTGAAGGTGCTATGGACATGGGACTTCGCCTTCCCATTCATCCGGCCATTGGGCGAGTTTTTGCCTATTATGGCCTGTGTCCTTCTCGCCTTTCTCCACGAGGATGGGGTGCTATGGTAAGCTTCTTCTTGTTCTGCCGCCTGCATGCTCTTGGCAGGTTCCCCTTTGTCTCTGAGTTTCTATACTTCTTTGAGATTGAGGAAGATAATGCCCCCTGCTTCAGTTTTTTCCGTTGGAGGGATTTCAATTTACGCCCTCTGGTTCTAGATCTTCCCTCCAACCCTGAAGGGTGGTCTGAGCGTTTCTTCTTCGCTTCTGGAGAGGCTTGGAGGTCTCCTGAGGATCGCTGTCGTAAAGCCAGGATTCCTCGGTCCTGGAAGAGCTTCTCTCGTATTGGTAAGCTCGATCATGGCTCTTTTGAGTACTTTCCTTTTAAAAATATGCTCTGATTATGTCCTTGCTGTGTAGATCCACCTGATCTGGATTTACCAGGGATGGTGAATATCAACGAGCTGTTGCTTGTGGAGTCTAAGACTTATTCCGAGCTGATGACGAGCGCAAACCTCTATTTGCTTGGGGCTGAGGCTACTGAGTTTGAGTTTTCCACTATTCCTTACTCTTCCTGGACCTCTTTTTCTGATTCTGATGAGGATGGGGATTCTGACAAGGACGGAAACACCGTCACGAGTTCGAGGAAGCGTAAGAGGGACGATTCCCCTTCTCCTGACTCTCTGTCCACCATCTTCCTTACCTCTATTGGTCAGAAGCTCCTTAACTCGCTTCAAAAGGCTGAGCAGGAAAGGGATGAGCTGAAGAAAGAGAATGCTGATGAGGATGGGGATTCTGACAAGGACGGAAACACCGTCACGAGTTCGAGGAAGCGTAAGAGGGACGATTCCCCTTCTCCTGACTCTCTGTCCACCATCTTCCTTACCTCTATTGGTCAGAAGCTCCTTAACTCGCTTCAAAAGGCTGAGCAGGAAAGGGATGAGCTGAAGAAAGAGAATGCTAGCCTGAAGGGAGAGGTTGCTGAGCTGAAATCTGAGCTTAAGAAAGACTAGGATCTTTGTTTCCTTGTATCGTTCTTTCTTTTCTTAGGCGATATCAGACTATGACTCTTCTTGTATTTTTCTGAATATTTGCACTCTTGGATATTTCGAATGCCAGACTTTTCATTTATCTCGAATTATGTTAGGTTATTTCAGCTTACGCAAAAAGTTCGAAACACGAACGTAGATGGAAAACAGAAGATCATGTCTGCTCTGACCTTGGTCTTTCACTGACCCCCTAGGTCGAACCACGGAGATCGATGGAGAACAGAAGATCATGTCTGCTCCGACCTTACTTCTCATCTGACCTCATAGGTGTTCTCTGTTGTTCTGGACCTTTCGAGGTCTTTGAGTGTGTAGGCAGTGCACAAGGGTATCCGGTCCTGGGGGGTGGACCATTGGTGTCTCCACGGAGCGTTCATCCTTGAATTTGACTGTTGGTGTCTCCAAGAAGCATTCAGCCTTGAATTTGACTGTTGGTGTCTCCAAGAAGCGTTCAGCCTTGAATTTGGCTGTTGGTGTCTCCAAGAAGCATTCAGCCTTGAATTTTGTACGAGCTGAAGAGCTCGTCTTTAATTTATAAACTTTGAAGCTTATCGTGTTTTTATGAGCTGAAGAGCTCATCTTTGATTTATAAGCTTTGAAGCTTATCGGGTTTCTATGAGCTGAAGAGCTCATCTTAAATTTATTTGCTGAAGAGCTCATCGTTTGTTTATGAGCTGAAGAGCTCATCTTGCATTTATAAGCTTTGAAGCTTATCTTTTGTTTATGAGCTGAAGAGCTCATCTTGCATTTATAAGCTTTGAAGCTTATCGTTTGTTTATGAGCTGAAGAGCTCATCTTGCATTTATAAGCTTTGAAGCTTATCGTTTGTTTATGAGCTGAAGAGCTCATCTTGCATTTATAAGCTTTGAAGCTTATCGTTTGTTTATGAGCTGAAGAGCTCATCTTGCATTTATAAGCTTTGAAGCTTATCGTTTGTTTATGAGCTGAAAAACTCATCTTGCTACTTTGGAGACCATTGGAGGGTGAATAAAAGGCTTGCTCTTTCTTATTTAAAAGTAGTTCTATTACAAGTAACACTTACTGAAAAAACTTCTTAAGGTGCTCGGCATTCCACGAGTGAGGTAGAACCTTTCCTTCCTCTGTTTGCAACTCGTAATTCCCTGGTCTGATTATCCTTGACACGATATAGGGCCCCTCCCAATTGGGTCCCAATTTCTCATGCGTGGGATCCTTTCTCGCAAGCATAAGCCTCCTAAGTACCAAATCTCCAACCTTGAAACTTCTGTGTCTTACCCTCCTGTCATAGTACCTTGCAGTTTTCCTTTGGTATGTACGGACACGGTGCAGAGCTCTGTCCCTCTTTTCATCCAAGAGATCGAGGTTTAGCAAGAGAGACTCATCATTGTGCTCGGAATCCGCAAACTCCACCCTTGGTGATTGGAGCCCTATCTCCACTGGGGCCACTGCCTCGGTCCCAAAGGCCAAAGCAAAGGGGGTTTCCTGAGTCGCAGATCTGGCGGTGGTCCTGTAGGCCCACAAAACCTCCGGAATGTACTCCACCCACTTGCCTTTCAGGTTTTCTAGCTTGGTCTTCAAAGCTGACTTTATGGTTCTTATTGTGACCTCTGCCTGCCCATTAGACTGGGGATGGGCAGGAGCTGAGAAATAGTTCTTGATTCCGAGCTCGGCACAAAAACTTTTGAACTTTGAATTATCAAACTGCTTTCCATTGTCAGACACGAATGCTCTGGGAACTCCAAACCTGCAAACTATCGACTTCCAAACGAAGTTTTGAACTTTTTGCTCTGTGATCGTTGCCAAAGGTTCAACCTCCGCCCATTTAGTAAAGTAATCCACTCCTATGATGGCAAACTTGCACTGCCCCACACCGGTGGGAAGGGGTCCCAGAATGTCCAACCCCCACTGCTGAAAAGGCCATGGGCTTACCACCGAGGTTAGGAGCTCGGGAGGACAGTGGGACATATTAGCATGCTCTTGGCAAGTTTTGCATTTTCTTACTAAGTCGGTGGCGCTTGTGAGCATGGTGGGCCAATAATATCCTTGCCTCAGTACTTTTCCTGCCAAGGCCCGAGCTCCTATGTGGTTGCCACATATCCCCTCATGTACTTCTCTGAGTATGTAGTTAGCATCTTCGTCTCCTACGCACTTAAGGAGAGGCATTGAAAATCCATGCTTGTACAGTTTCCCTTGCATCAGGGAAAATCTGGCTGACCTGGCCCTTAGCTTGGACGCCTCCTTGGCATTATTTGGCAAAGTTCCATTCTGAAGGTACTCTACGATGGGATCCATCCAGCTCGGCTGAGCTTCAATTGATAGAATTTCCTCTTCTTCGATGCTTACCGAGGGCTTTGGAAGGTGCTCTACTGGAATTAGCCTATCCAAATCCTCCTGCGAGGCAGTTGCTAACCTTGCCAGAGCATCTGCTCGTGAGTTCTCCACTCTAGGCACGTGTCTGACCTTAACCTGCACGAACTGTTTCATTAGTTCTCGTACCTTTTTGAGGTACAGGACCATCTTCTCGCCTCTTGCCTCGTAACACTCTTCTATCTGCTTCACCACCAGTTGAGAATCACTGCAGATCTCCAGCTGCTCTGCTTCCATAGAATAGGCAAGATTAAGCCCAGCGATGACGGCTTCATATTCTGCCTCATTATTTGAAGCTTTGAACCCAAATCTGAGGGCATATTCGACGTCTATTCCTTCTGGGGAGGTCAGGATCATTCCTGCACCGCTTCCCTGAGCATTGGCAGCTCCATCCACTGAAAGCTTCCATATGGGAAGGTCCGGTACTAAATCTGTGGTTTCCATAGGCGCTGCTGCTGTGAATTCTGCAATAAAATCTGCCAAAATTTGCCCTTTGATGGCAGCTCTTGGCTTGTACCTGATATCAAACTCGCTGAGCTCTACGGCCCATTTAACCAACCTCCCTGAGGATTCCGGCTTGTGTAGTACTTGCTTCATTGGCTGATCTGTTGGAACCTCAACAGTATGAGCCTGGAAATAAGGTCTAAGTCTCCTAGCTGTTGTAACCAGAGCTAGAACGAGTTTTTCCATCCTTGGATATCTCTCCTCTGTCCCCCTCAGAGCTCTGCTACAGTAGTAGACTGGTTGCTGAGCTCTGTCTCGCTCCCTAACTAGCGCTGCACTTGTTGAAAAATCTGAAACTGCTAGGTAGAGGGTGAGAATTTCCCCTTCTAGAGGGCTCACCAGAACAGGGGGAGAGCTCATATATCTCTTTAGGTCTTCGAATGCTTCTTCACACTTGGCATCCCAGTGGAATGCCTTCTTCAAGATTTGAAAAAATGGCTGGCATTTATCGCTAGCCCTAGACACAAAACGGCTCAGTGCAGCTATCCTGCCTGTCAAACGTTGCACCTCTTTCGTGTTGGATGGTGATTGCATTTCCATCATTGCTTTAACCTTTTCTGGATTGGCTTCAATCCCTCTGCTGTTGACTATAAAGCCCAGAAATTTTCCTGCCGAGACCCCAAATGCGCATTTCGCAGGGTTTAACTTCATTTTGTACTCCCTTAGAATTCGGAATGACTCAGCTAAGTGCTCGATGTGGAGCTCTGCTTTCAGTGACTTCACTAGCATGTCATCAATGTAAACTTCCATGGATGCTCCTATTTGCTTCTGGAACATTTTATTTACTAACCGCTGGTAAGTGGCTCCAGCGTTCTTCAATCCGAAGGGCATGACCTGATAACAATATGTTCCCTGTTCAGTCACAAAGGAGGTCTTCTCCTGATCGCTGGGATCCATCCTGATCTGGTTGTAGCCTGAGAAGGCGTCCATGAAGCTGAGGAGCTCGTGCCCTGCAGTAGCATCCACTATTAGGTCAATCCGAGGTAGAGGAAAACTGTCCTTGGGGCATGCTCGGTTGAGATCAGTGAAGTCGATGCACAATCGCCACTTCCCATTGGTTTTCTTTACAAGAACTACATTTGCTAACCAAGTGGGGTAATGAACCTCCCTGATAGCCTTGGCATGGAGGAGTTTGCTGACCTCCTCATTGATTGCCTTTTGCCTTTCAGAAGCAAAGCTCCTCCTCTTCTGTTTGATGGGTTTGCAAGTTGGGTTAACGCATAGCTTGTGGGTAATAACCGATGGGTCAATCTCTTCCATGTCTTCTTGCTTCCAAGCGAACACTCCTATATTCTCTTTTAGGAATTGAATGAGGAGTCCTTTGAGCTCAGCGTTCAGTTTGGAACCCACATAAACGAGGTGTTCTGGCTTCTCATCAAGCTGAACTGGTTCCAGCTCTTCCGATGGCATTGGTCTTGTCTCCATTTCATCTCTCATGTCGAGCTCATCCAGTTGGATGTTCTCAACCTCCTTCCTTTTTATAGAAGCCATGTAGCATTCCCGTGCTACGCGCTGGTCTCCTCGGACCACTCCGATTCCATTCTCTGTGGGGAACTTCACGACTAAATGATAGGCAGAAGGGATTGCCTTCATAGAATTTAAGGATGGCCTTCCAAGCAAGATGTTGTACGCAGATGGTGCATCGACTACTAGGAATTTGACAGTGGTAGTGGCTTGGCAAGGTGGGTCCCCCAGGGTGAGCACGAGCTGGATTGAACCCAGGGGGAGCACCCTTTCCCCGGAGAATCCTAGTAAGTGAGTGCTTACTGGTTCAAGCTTCTGCCTTCCTATGTCCATCTTGTCGAACGCAGGTGCGAAAATAATATCTGCCGAGCTCCCGTTATCAATTAGAACCCGATGAACGGTTCTATTTGCCACCACTGCTCGTACCACCAATGGATCATCATGGGGGTATTGGCACCCTTCTAAATCAGCATCTGAAAAAGTGATAGCTGTATCCAAACGTGGTGCTTTGGATACAGCATGCACTTCGAGAGCTTCTTCGGCTCTGATCCGTCGGAGGTGCGCCTTCCGAGCTGAGCTAGACTCTCCACCTCCGGCGAACCCTCCAGATATCACTCTGATTTCCCCTAGAGGCTGCTGGTGTGGTGCTGGTGCCTGCTGCCGGGGTGGTGGAGGCGGAAGAGCTCGGTTCTGGTCATCGTTGGCTATAAAACGACGCAGTTGACCTCGCTGGATCAAGAACTCGATTTCCTTCTTTAATTGAATGCAGTCATCAGTGTGGTGCCCATGATCCCGGTGATAATCACAGTACTTCGTGGGGTCTCTCTTTGCCGGGTCTGCCTTCATCCTAGGTGGCCATTTTAAAAATTTCTCGTTCTGGACCTCATACAGTACTTCTGACACAGCAGCGGTGAGTGGGGTAAACCGCTGAGGCCCATACCTGGGTTGTAGTTCAGGTTGCATGGGACCCAGCCGATCTCTGACATTTCCTCTCTTTTTTGGCGAGCGGTCTCTGTCTCTCCTTGGGGACCTCTCTCGTCCTTTTTCCTTCCTAGGGCTTCTGTCCCTTTTCTTTTCTTCTTTTTCCTTTTTCTTTCTTGAAGTCGTACCGACCACCTTAGAAAGGAGTGCCTCTTCACCGTTTATATATTTCTCTGCCTTGGCTAACACCTCAGCCATACTTGCCTGAGGGTTTTTTGATATGGAGAACATCAAATGCTTTGATTGCACTCCCAATCCTGCAATGAAAGCAGTTATGGCGAATTTTTCATCTGGGACGTCTACTTTCAATGTCTCCGAGTTAAATCTTTGAACATAAGTCCTCAGGTTTTCCTGGGGACCTTGCTTCACATTCAGCAGGTGGTAGCTCGGCTTTCTGTGTATCCGGGCTCCTATAAAGTGAGAGACAAAAGCAATGGAGAGTTCTTTAAAGGATGAGATCGAGGCTGGTGGGAGCCTATGAAACCAGTTTAAGGCGGAGCCTTTCAGCGTGATGGCAAAAGCTCTGCAGCGTACAGGATCCTGGTACCCATGTAACTCCATCTGGTTCTTGTAAGTGTTGAGATGATCCACGGGATCTTTCGATCCGTCAAAGACCTCCATTTGGGGCATCCTGAACTTTGATGAGAGAGGGAAGTGTAGCACCCCCGTGGTGAATGGGGATTCAGTTTGCTGAACCAAAACATCCATTGTAACCGGGGCCTTACTCTTTACGGCCTCTTTCATATGACTGAGCTCTTGCTGGAAGTCTTTGAAGCGTTGCTCCCAGTGCTGCTCTCTCCTGTCTTGCGGATAAGGGAGAAAATCACCTCTCTCACCCCGGTCGTTCCGACTTTGCACTTCGTCGTTATGGCCATTACCAGGGGGTACGTAAGGGACGTATCCCCTGGCCTGGCTGCCTTCTCCCCCCTCGCTGACCTCTCTAAGGGGGTCCCAGTATCGAGGTTCCCTATGAGGGGGATTATTCTGGCCTTCTTGGGCCGGTGGTGCCTCCCGTGGGCGTTGTACGAGTTTTGACAGCTCTTCGTTTTCCTTTAGCAAGCGTTGGTTGACGAGACGAAGGGCCTCCAACTCGTTATTAATGGGGGAATTCGCCTCCTGGATGTTCCCGGGTTGTCTGCCGTGGGCAGTTTCCGGCTGATCTTGCATTCGGGGTAGGTTCGTTTGACTTCTGCTCATATTTCGAGTTATTACCATCAGTCACTGAGGAATCAGCTTACTTGTAACAGGAACAGTCGTTCCCACAGACGGCGCCAAACTGATGGTGTAAACCTCCGGATACGAGCTAAGGAACCAGATTAATTGGCGTGAACAATTTGCATGGGGACTAATATGGCATCTGAGCTATAAGGCTCATGAAGTGGAGAATGAAAGCTCTAATTAGTCGTGTATAATGTGTGAAATACGGTGGGAATATAGTGGTTCACCGGCCAGTGAGCTCGGCTAGTCCACTCTCTAATGGAGGCTCTTGCTCCTTCTTCTTTATTGATGAATTGAAGGTGTTACAGTCGAATACTCAGGGAACTAGGGTTTCAAAAAATCTCCCCCCCTCTAATGGGGGATATCTCTTTC
Organism: Ilex aquifolium; assembly: GCA_951799425.1. Lineage (NCBI taxonomy): Eukaryota > Viridiplantae > Streptophyta > Magnoliopsida > Aquifoliales > Aquifoliaceae > Ilex > Ilex aquifolium. The sequence continues at coordinate 5,253,887 of OX637406.1, forward strand.
TTTTTATAGCCTCATATTTACCTCTAATACGGGACTATCCTACATTGAAGGGATCGTGCCCTATCTTCATCCACAATTCCGGAGTTACCTAAATTCCTTATGGCTGGCTTTAAACGGAGAGATCTTTGCCTTCTTCTGTGGGATCCTCCTTAGTTTTAGGAGGAGATCATGGTTAAATACGGGTTTTCTGCCTCGGATTGGATTCTACCTCCTTAATAAGGGTATCCAAGTCGTCTTGTTGTTCCCTCAGCATTTCTCCTCTCGCGCCTTCGACTAGGAGCTCTTAGTGCTGACTGGATGAGCTCTGCTCATGGCTAGGGGAGCTCAGCTTATTTTGCCTGAGCTCCCGAGCTGAGCTCTCTTACTGAGCACGTGCCAGTTTTATTCTGGGTATCATCAATATATAAGACCTGGATCAAGTGCACGGTTTGGATCAACTTGACCAGCTCCCATGGCTAGAGGTGTAGCGATTTCTAAATCTAGGGCATTGTCTTTGATAGGATTTTGTGTGTATTATCAAATGGATTTGCTGTGGTCATGATGGCGGACCGAATAGCTGCAGGACTCCATTTTGGGTGTACACCTTTGAGGAGTACGGCAATACCAGCAGCATGAGGACAAGCCATGGATGTACCTGTGATGACATTGAAATCACTAGCCACAAAGATATTGGAATCAATTTGAGCTGTATAAACATTCGGACTCCAAGCGGCTAAGACCAATGTCCCTGGTGCCATTACATCAGGCTTCAGGATGCCTGGATAGCTTGGTGAAGGACCTCTTGAAGTGTACGAAGCAACAACCGGTGCAGTTTTTGTGCCAATAAAGGTCTGTTGGAACTTAATGCTAGCTGAAGCTTCATAAATACCAGCAGTTAAAGCATAATTGATCACCTCTTGTCCGTCCGTCGAGCTAATCACAACTCCAGGATAAGGAAAAAAATTATACTAAAAAATGGTAGGATTGTCAGATATGAAGATACCTGCACGAAAACGTGAAGCGGCAATATTGTCTATTTGTTCCCTGAATTCCCAAGTGTTATCACATATGATGATTTCATATGGCTCTCCTATCAACAGCTCAGTTGAATTACAAGCAGATATGGTTTTGTTGTAAACGAGCTGTGAATTTTCCACTACGGCCTTTGCGGGGAACATGGACCAGCCAGTGACGATTAACCCATTCCCTAAAGTTAATGTCCCAGCAAACCAACGATCTATTGAGCCTGCTGCGACGGTTAGGACCCATGGATTCCCATTGTTTAATCTTCCAGTTTCTAAACCCATATTTCCTGCTGAACAAGAAACAAACACACCCTTCTCCATGGCACCAAATGAAGCTATCGCAATAGAATCCTCATACAAAGGAATATATCGAAATCCCAAAGAAATCGATATTACATCGACACCATCAGCAACAGCCTGATCTATACCAGCAATAATGTCAGAAGCTTGGATACTTGCATGCTTCCAGCCGACCTTATAAATTGCTAGCCTAGCACGTGGGGCAACCCCTCTTGCTGTCCCGGAAGCATAGCCAAAAAACGAGGCACCTTCAACATAATTTCCAGCAACTGTGGATGAAGTGTGTGTGCCGTGACCATTTATATCCCTTGCTGAATTCATAGTCAGAACGAGGTTAGGATTTGCAGCTATAACTCCCTTGTTGAAGTATCTAGCTCCAATGAGTTTTTTGTTACACAACGAAGAATTGAACTCTTGTCCAACCTCGCACGTCCCCTTCCATTTTGATGGAATTTTTGTCATTCCATCGTCTCGAAAGCTTGGACTTTCTGGCCAGACACCGGAGTCAATAACACCCACTATAACATCTTCGCCATACTTTGAAGCCGGCCATAGCCCTGTGGTAGAGCTGAGGGAGAGGAATTCAAAAGTGTGGGTTGTGTCAAGAGTGGCAAGGCTATCACTGTAAGCTGAGAGAAACCCTGGAGACCTCTTCACAGCCTGGAGTTCATCTTGAGAAAGGACTGCACTGAAACCATGAACTGCATTGCTGTAAGTGTAGAGAAGAATTGGTTTGGAATGATGGCCGTGTGATGATGATGTGGGTCCGACAGGTTCAATCGAATCAATGATAGAGGAGTACCAGTGGTGGTGGCTAGCTAAAGCTTTTGGTATGAAAGTTGTGTCCATGTGGACTATGTAAGTAGACCTCTCTGCTGAAATTGAACCAGCATGAAGAACAAAAAGAAACCATCCAAACAATAACATCAGAGAAACCCTTTCAGACAACTCCATTCTTCTTTTCTTTTCAGAGCTTTTGCAATAACACTGATGATGTCTGAAAATTAAGCCCAGGTTTACCTCAGCCCGGTAGGTCAGTAAAGGAGCTCAGTCTAGAATCCTGTAATACAGAGGACCCAGACCCGAGCTCAGTCTAAAAGAGTCCACGGCTAATGTCGCAATGAAGACATCCGGAAACAGCTGGCATCTTCAAGGCAACGGTTGGGCCGTGACTTTAGGCATAGGACTCTCAAAAAACCCGGGATCTTCTCCTTGGCCTGGGGGAGGATCCCACGATTAGAGGGGACAATCTCCGGAGAGAGGGATCCCCTAGGGGAGGAGTACGATGATAAATACTAGAAAAAAAACCCCGGTAGGGGGGACAATTTGTAATATCTTGAGAAGAATCAATATAGAAAAAGGAGCCAGTATCTCCATTACAGAGTGGATTAGCCAAGCTCGGCAGCTCGGTGAACCACTATAATCTCTTCGTCTTACATCATTTTCATTAGGGACAAATCTAGCCGCCGCATATCTGTTGAATACGTAGAATTACACCATCAGTTTGGCGCCGTCTGTGGGAAGAACGCTTCTCACTAAACAAATATACTGATTTCTCAGTAATTGATGGTTTCTACACGCAACACGAGCAAGAACCAGAGGAATCCCTCGAGGGCGCAGAGTCCGCTAGCAGCCGCTGATAGAAGACAAACAGAAGACCTTCGTGATTGTGTACCCACCACCGAGAGCGATCTACCAACGATGAATCCGCCTCCAAACAACGAACTGGACGCCCTGCGTCTGGCTAATCAACGATTGCTCCAGCAAAACGAAGAACTTATGAAACTCTTGCAAGATCCTCAGCAAGACCAGAATGACCCTCCCCATAGAGAGCAGCAGAACCACGACCCTCTCAGAGAAGCGGATGAGGGGGGGGAGAACAGCCAGGCACCCCATCAGCAGCCTAGAAGAAGAATGGAGGAAGAAGCACAGAGCCGGGGTGAAGGAGTTGAAAGAAATAACTTTCCTCCTTTTCCGCAGGAAAGAATGGAACAATATTGGGAACATCGTTTCCAAGACATTCAACAAGAGCTCAGCCATATGAGGGAGGCCGTAAAGGCTAAAACTCCAGTGACCATGGACGCCTTAGTACAGCAAACGGAATCCCCATTTACCGCCGGAGTACTGCACTTCCCTCTACCTCCGAAGTTCAGACCACCTCAGATGGAGGTCTTCGATGGGACTAAGGATCCGGTAGACCACCTCAATACCTACAAGAATCAAATGGAATTGCATGGATATCAAGATCCGGTGCGATGCCGGGCTTTCGCCATCACATTGAAAGGAACTGCCTTAGCATGGTTCCACAGACTCCCCCCGGCATCGATTTCTTCCTTCAAGGAACTCTCCATTGCTTTCGTATCCCACTTCATTGGGGCTCGGATCTACAGAAAACCAAGTTACCACTTGCTAAATGTGAAGCAGAGACCTGACGAGAACCTGCGCTCCTATGTGCAGAGATTCAACTCCGAATCACTAAAAGTAGACATCCCAGACGAGAAGTTTGCCATCACCGCCTTCATAGCGGGATTGGGAGTGCAGTCGAAAGATTTGATGTTTTCTGTATCAAAGAATCCTCAAGCTAGCATGGCAGAAGTGCTAGCCAAAGCGGAGAAGTATATCAATGGTGAGGAGGCACTCCTATCCAAAGTGGGAAACACCTCTTCACGGAAAGAGAGAGGGAAGGAAGAAAGGAAGAGAGACAGAAGCCCCCGGAGAGAAAGAGAACGAGGCAAGTCTCCAAGAAGAGACCGGGATCCATCCCCAAAAAGGAGGGGAAACGTGAGGGACCGATTAGGACCTCCCCAGCCTGAACTACAGCCTAGATACGCACCTCGGCCATTCACTCCACTTACCGCTACAGTATCCCAAGTCTTGTACGAAGTTCAGAATGAAAAGTTTCTTAAGTGGCCACCACGGATGAAGGCAGACCCCGCAAAGAGGGACCCCTCCAAGTACTGTGACTATCACCGAGATCACGGCCACCACACCGATGATTGCATTCAGCTGAAAAAGGAGATCGAGTTCCTGATCTAACGAGGCCAGTTGCGCCGTTTTGTGGCTAACGAAAATCAAAACCGAGCTCTTCCCCCTCCGCCACCTCTGCCGCAGGCGCCAGCGCAGCATCAGCAACCTTTGGGAGAAATCAGGGTGATATCTGGAGGGTTTGCTAGAGGAGGAGAGTCTAGCTCAGCAAGAAAAGCCCACCTACGAAGGATTAGAGCCGGAGAAGCTCTCGAAGTGAATGTCGTGGCCAAGTCACCACGCTTGAACACGGTCATCACTTTTTCGGATTCAGACTTGGAGGGACGTCAGTATCCTCATGATGACCCCTTGGTAATAAAGGCATTGATAGCTAACCGGACCGTCCATCGAGTCCTAGTTGATAACGGCAGCTCAGCAGATGTCATTTTCGCTACCGCATTTGATAAAATGGGTATTGGGAGAGAAAGGCTAGAGCCTGTGAATAACCACCTAATGGGATTTTCAGGAGAAAGAGTGCTCCCCTTGGGGGCAATCCAGCTAGTACTCACCTTAGGAGATCCGCCATGCCAGGCCACTATGACAGTAAGATTCCTAGTGGTCGACGCACCCTCTGCGTACAATGTTCTGCTTGGGAGACCTTCGCTCAACTCCATAAGAGCTATCCCATCTGCCTACCATTTAGTGGTCAAGTTTCCAACGGAAAACGGGGTGGGAGTGGTCCGAGGAGACCAGCGTGTAGCCAGAGAGTGTTATATGACCTCGGTAAGGGCAAGAGAAGTTGAAAACATCCAACTGGATGAATTGGACATGAGGGACGAACTGGAAACTAGACCAATCCCGTCGGAGGAGTTAGAACCTATACAACTAGACGATGAGCCTGAACATCTGGCCTATGTGGGGTCCCAGCTGAGCTGCGAGATAAAAGATCTTCTGATCCATTTCCTAAAGCAGAACACGGAAGTATTTGCATGGAAGCAAGAGGATATGGAGGGAATTGACTCAACAGTCATCACGCATAAGCTTAGTGTGAATCCCAACTGCAAGCCGATTAAGCAAAAAAGGAGGAGTTTCGCCCCAGTTCGGCAAAAGGCCATCAACGAGGAAGTCAGCAAACTTCTCCTCGCCAAGGCAATCAGGGAAGTAGATTATCCGGTATGGCTTGCTAACGTTGTCCTTGTAAAGAAAACCAACGGCAAATGGCGCCTCTGTATAGACTTTACTGATCTCAATCGGGCCTGCCCCAAAGATAGTTTCCCCTTACCTCGGATAGACTTGATCGTGGATGCTACTGCCGGCCACGAGCTCCTCAGCTTCATGGACGCCTTTTCGGGATACAATCAAATAAGGATGGACCATAGTGATCAGGAGAAGACCTCGTTCATAACTGAACAGGGGACCTACTGCTACCAGGTCATGCCTTTCGGGTTGAAGAACGCTGGAGCAACATATCAGCGCTTAGTGAACAGAATGTTTCAAAAACAAATCGGGGCCACCATGGAAGTTTACATCGACGACATGTTGGTCAAGTCGCTGAAGGCAGAACTCCACATTCAGCATTTGGCAGAGTCCTTTCAGGTTCTGAAGGAGTACAAGATGAAACTCAACCCAGCCAAGTGCGCCTTCGGAGTTTCAGCCGGTAAATTCCTGGGGTTCATAGTCAACAGCAGGGGAATCGAGGCTAATCCAGAAAAAGTCAAAGCAATTCTAGATATGCAACCACCCTCTAATACAAAGGAGACACAGCGCCTGACCGGGAGAGTAGCTGCCCTGAATCGCTTTGTGTCAAGGTCAAGTGATAAATGCCGACCTTTCTTTCAAATTCTAAAGAAAGCTTTTTCATGGGACACACAATGTGGGGAAGCATTCGAGGCATTGAAGAATTATCTAAGCTCTCCACCCGTTCTAGTCAGCCCTTTAGAAGGAGAAGTACTTACCCTATACCTAGCAGTTTCAGACTTCTCAACCAGCGCAGCGCTGGTTCGGGAGCGAGACAGAGCCCAGCAGCCAGTCTACTACTGCAGCAGGGCTCTGAGGGGGGCAGAGGAGAGATATCCGAAGATGGAAAAACTTGTGTTAGCCTTGGTCACAACGGCTAGAAGACTCAGGCCTTACTTCCAGGCTCATACTATTGAGATCCCAACAGATCAGCCGATGAAGCAAGTATTGCACAAGCCAGAATCTTCAGGAAGGTTGGTAAAATGGGCTATAGAGCTCAGTGAATTTGATATCAGGTATAAGCCAAGGACTGCCGTCAAGGGGCAGATACTGGCTGACTTCATCGCAGAATTCACGACGAAGACACCCTTGGAAGCAGCACAGATGATACCTGACCTCCCGACTTGGAAGCTTTCAGTAGATGGAGCTGCCAACGCTCAAGGTAGTGGTGCTGGATTGATCCTAACTTCACCGGAGGAGATAGATGTAGAGTATGCGCTCAGGTTCGGTTTTAAAGCTTCTAATAATGAGGCAGAGTATGAGGCAGTCATAGCAGGTCTAAATCTGGCCCACTCTATGGAGGCAGAGCAGCTGGAGATCTTCAGTGACTCCCAGCTCGTGGTAAAACAAATAGAGGGATCTTATGAAGCCAAAGGAGAGAAGATGGTACTTTACCTCAGTAAAGTACAGGAACTAATCCGGAAATTTGTGCAGGTAAAAATAGTACACGTCCCCAGGACAGAGAACTCCCGAGCAGACGCATTGGCTAAACTAGCAACTACTTCCCAAGAAAGGCTCGACAGATTAATACCGGTAGAGTACCTAGCAGAGCCATCGGTAAAGATTGAGGAGGCTGAAATGTTCCCAGTCTTTTCCACTCCAACTTGGATGGATCCCGTTAGGGAATATCTGCAGAACGGAACTTTGCCAAGAGAGCAGAAAGAGGCGGCAAAGGTAAGAATGAGATCTGCCAGATTCACCATTATACAGGGAAACTTGTACAAAAGAGGATTTTCGGTACCTATCCTTAAGTGTGTAGGAGAGGAAGATGCAGACTATATACTCAGGGAGATCCATGAAGGAATTTGTGGAAATCACATAGGAGCTCGAGCGCTAGCAGGAAAGGTCTTGAGGCAAGGGTACTACTGGCCCACAATGTTGAAAGATGCCTCCGATCTGATAAGAAAATGCAAAACGTGCCAAATACATGCCAACATCTCGCACTGTCCGCCAGAATTTCTAACGTCTGTAATAAGTCCTTGGCCTTTCCAACAATGGGGATTGGATATTCTGGGACCTCTTCCCACCGGTGCAGGGCAATGCAAGTACGCCATCATCGGGGTAGATTACTTCACCAAATGGGCGGAAGTAGAACCTTTAGCAACAATTACGGAGCAGAAGATTCAAAACTTCACGTGGAAGTCAATCATCTGCAGGTTCGGGATACCCAGAGCTATCGTTTCTGACAATGGAAAACAGTTCGACAACCCGAAGTTTAGGAAGTTCTGCGCAGACCTTGGAATAAAGAATTATTTCTCAGCTCCAGCACATCCGCAATCCAATGGGCAAGCAGAGGTTACAATCAGAACAATCAAGTCAGCATTGAAGACCAAGCTCGAATCACTAAAGGGGAAATGGGTTGAATATATCCCCGAGGTGATCTGGGCATACCGGACAACCCCCAGGTCAGCAACTCAAGAAACCCCGTTTGCATTGGCTTTCGGAACAAAGGCCGTTTCTCCTGTGGAAATAGGATTACCATCACCTAGAATGGAATTGATGGAGACCGAGCTCAATGATGGGTCCCTCTTGCTGAATCTTGATCTCCTAGAGGAAAAAAGAGAGACAGCTCTTCAGCACATTCAAAGTTACCAGAGGAAGACAGCCAGGTACTATGACAGAAAGGTCCGACTTAGGAGCTTCCGAGTAGGAGATCTTGTGCTCAGGAAGCTCTTGCTCGCAAGAAAGGATCCCACCCACGGGAAATTGGGCCCAAACTGGGAAGGCCCATTCGTGGTCTCGAGAATAATCAGACCTGGAAATTACGAATTACGAACGGAGGAAGGGAAGGCCCTACCCCACTCATGGAATGCTGAACACCTTAAGAGGTTCTATCAGTAAGCTTTCTTTGTAATAAAGATATTTTCAATAAAAGTAATGTTTTGAGGTTTGGGAACTATTCAAAACCTGTGAGCCAAGACCCCTTGTGGATAGGGCCATTCTTTATGTTGGAGTTTGTGACTATTTGTGATAATTGTTCATTACATATTTCTGCGAGTTCGGGATATGTCACAGAGGTTCCGCTAAAAACATGTCTCTTGCCCTTAAGAACCGGAAATGCCAATTAGCAACACTTGAGAGCCTCGTAGCTCAGACACACTCATTCAATCCAAAATCTAAACCAAAGGAATGATCAGGAAGTCCTATAGCGGAGCTCACACGCCCATTTCTGTAACAAAGCCCTTGGAGCTCGGGTAAAATTATAAATCTATGCAGTCAGCCACCGAGCTCTGGAACTTACTAAGACCGCTCGCCGAGCTCCGAAAGCTCGGATGAGCTCTACAGTCCAGCGGAACACCAAAGCTCATAACTAAGCAAGAGGTTCCGAACATCCGCTCAAGGGTCTCCCAAGCTAAGAAGAAACGAGTCCATCAGACCAAAACAAGCAATCACAATATGAAAGGCAGCAAGCAGGTAAACCAACAACAGGTCCACAGAATATTTTCAAAAAAAAAAAAAGGGGGGGGGGTACAAGAGTTCAGTTGATCAAAGAAAACATTCGGAGAAGCATAGAAAGCAAACTACGGTAAAAAAGGTTTCCTAATTCCTCTTGATAAGGGATCTCAGCTCAGCCACCTCGTTCCTGAGGCGGACATTTTCCTCCTTCAGTACGTCCCTCTCTTGCTCAACCTCGTGGAGCACTGCCAGTAGCTTGCTTCCAGCGGGGGTAAGGCTGGTATTCGAAAGTGAATAAGGAGAAAAAGAGCCCTCCCTCTTGCGCTTCTTGGAAGAAGTACCTACATCCTCCCCACCAGAGTCTTCTTCCTCATCAGCTTCATCACCAGAGTCGGAAAATGAAGTCCAAGGTGAGAGTAAGGTGGAGGAGAACTCATATCCAGCGGCTTCAGCACTAAGCAAATGAAGGTTCTCTTTCGTCATCAGATCAGCAAAGGTCACCGGCTCAGCAGCCAGTAGCTCGTCAATTTTAGGCGGCACGGGCAAATCCAGCTCAGAAAGACCTGAAATACAAAGACATGATGAGAATCAATCTTAAAACAAAAAAGGTTGAAAAGGATTCAGGGTTGGTCTTACTAGTGCGAGAAAAGCTTTTCCAGGACCTTGGGACCCTAGTACTGGGACAGCGCAGCTCGGGAGACCGCCAAGAACTCCCGGAAGCAAAGAAGAAGCGCTGTGACCATCCCTCAGGGTTGGAAGGAAGACCCATTACCAAAAGGGAAATATTATAGTGCCTCCAACGAAAGTAACGGAAACAAGGGATATCTTCTTCCTCAATCTCAAAGAAGTAAAGAAATTCAGAGACAAAAGGGAACCTGTCATTGCCATTCAGGCGCCAGAACAAAAAGAAGCTGACTAGAGCCGCCCAGCCACGAGGAGAGAGACGGGACGGACATAGACCATAGTACGCCAAGATACGCCCTATGGAGGGATGTATGGGAAGACAAAGGCCAAACTCCAGGGCACCTTCGAAGAGACAAACCTCTCCTCTTGGCAGGAAGTTGCACGGCTCGTTTGCAGTAGGGGCACGAAGAGGCAAATTAAGATGAGGGAAAAACTTTCTTTGGATACCTCCCAAATCAGAAGGAGACACCGTCGATGGAGTCAAGTAGCGAGAGTGCCGCTCCTGATCAACACCGAAAGAAGTACGTTCCTGGAACTGGGAAGAAACGGGGGCAGCCATCGAAATCAAAGAAAGGACAAGAGATAGATTTTCAGATTCGGAGGGAAGGCGAAGTTTCTTGAAACTTTCTGAAACTAGAGAGAAGGAAGAGGGCTAACTGTCTTTTCGTTTTCCTAAGAACTGTTGGCGGTTAACAACAAGAAAGGCGATAATAAATGGAGGGAAAGCAAACCGACTACGGGTCAAAGCTATTCGACGAAAGGACAGCGTGTCGTATCAGTTTCACCTCTTTCGGAGTTACTACCACCTTGGTGCTTAGCTCAGGATGAATTTCTTAATTCATAAAAAGAGCTCTGTAGCTCAGGATGAATTTCTTAATTCATAAAAAGAGCTCTGAAGCTCATGATGAATCTCTTAATTCATAAAAAGAGCTCTGAAGCTCATGATGAATTTCTTAATTCATAAAAAGAGCTCTATCGCTCATGATGAATTTCTTAATTCATAAAAAGAGCTCTGTGGCTCAGGATGAATTTCTTAATTCATAAAAAGAGCTCTGTGGCTCATGATGAATTTCTTAATTCATAAAAAGAGCTCTATCGCTCATGATGAATTTCTTAATTCATAAAAAGAGCTCTGTGGCTCAGGATGAATTTCTTAATTCATAAAAAGAGCTCTGTGGCTCAGGATGAATTTCTTAATTCATAAAAAGAGCTCTATCGCTCATGATGAATTTTATAATTCATGAAAAGAGCTCTATCGCTCATGATGAATTTCTTAATTTATAAAAAGAGCTCTATCGCTCATGATGAATTTTATAATTCATGAAAAGAGCTCTATCGCTCATGATGAATTTTATAATTCATGAAAAGAGCTCTATCGCTCATGATGAATTTCTTAATTCATAAAAAGAGCTCTATCGCTCATGATGAATTTTATAATTCATGAAAAGAGCTCTGAAGCTCATGATGAATTACTTAATTCATAAAAAGAGTTCTTCAGCTCTTGGTGAATATTTTTAACTCAGACTCAGGGACAATTATTTTGCTTTAAGGAAAACTAAAGTATTCCTTGAAGCAAGGAGGCAGAGACCAAGAACTTGCAGCTATGCAGCCTTCGATAAAGTCAGCTCAGACTGTTAGCTCGTAAAGAGATTTCTATATATCTCGCGAGCTCATAAAAAGAGACCAAGAGCTTGCAGCTATGCAGCCTTCGATAAAGTCAGCTCAGACTGTTAGCTCGTAAAGAGATTTCTATATATCTCGCGAGCTCATAAAAGACGTCTACAACCCACGGCAAGTACCCGGACGGTTCAGTCAAGACAGATCAAGTGTCAGAGAGCACGAAAAACACAAGGGAGGCAGAGACAAAAGCAAAAGGCTTTGTTCAAAATGAGCAGCGTGTACATCAATAGAAAAAAAAAAAAAAAAATTCCTATGATATGGAAGGGGCAGGAAGTGAAGTCGCTGGCAGGTCTGCAGTAGAAGTATTGGCCGGGTCTGCAGGTGAATTCGCGGATGCAATGGCAGATGAAGCCTCTGAAGAGGAAGTAACCAAAGTCCCAGGTGCAGCTAATGGAATAGAAGCATCAGCTTCGGTTAAAGCCCTCACAACCAGATCAGGAGAGAAAGGGGCCGAGGTAGGGAGGTCGACAGGAGCAGGGGGCATGGCAACTTCAGGAATACCCGAGGAAGGAGCAGGTACAGCGGGCAGAAGAGTCTGAACTTGAGCCTCGGGCGGCAGCTCTGGACCCGCAGGAGCTCCCTCAGGAACGGTAGTTGTGCCAGGCACCTCTGTTTCCTTTTCAGCTGAAGCCCCCTCATTTTCCTCATCTGGAACGTCAAAATTAAAATCCAGCTCAGGATAAGCTTCCTCAGCGACCCCTTGAAAAGCTAGCCACCCTTTTGCCCACTTAGTAACAACATCGTCCTTCAGCTTGACGATTAGTTCATCCCTCTCTTTAACAGTCGCACGTTGAGTTTCAAGGCCAGCAAGTATGACATCATGCGCTTCTGCAAGGATGCTACACTGACCTTTCAGCTCATTCACCGAGGCCAGCGCCTCAAATTTCTCTTGGTTTACCTTAACCCAGGATTCCGTCTTAAGTTTGAGCTCTTCCTTGAACTTTGTTAGCTCATCCTTACCCCTCGCCTCTCTTTCTTGGGCTCGGTTCCTCTCTGTCTCCAAGTCCCGGATAACGGAAGCTTGTTTTTCCGAAAGTTCCCGGAGGCTCAGAAGCTGAGCTTGGAGGTCGTCGTTGGCAAAGGTCAGCTCAGCAGCTTTGTTCTCCCAGGCTTTGGACGCCTTTACCGAGCTCTCCATAGAGCGGATTCGACTTAGGGTGCCCTTCACATGAATAGCCAACTGAAGAAAAGTACAGTCAGAAGTAAACAGAAAGCAGGCAGCAAATAGAGACGTAAGGAAAAACAACATGTGCTTACAGCGGTGGCTCCGTAAAGGGCTGAATTGATAGAACTCTCCAAAGACATTGTGGCAGCTCGGACAACGTCGGAATCAGGAATGATAGAAGTTATAGCGCCGGCAGCAAGCTCAATGTTGTCCAAAAGAGAATCCTCGCTTCCTTCAGTTTTAAGCCTTTTCTCCTTCTCCGGTTTGGAGCTCGGCGCAGTGATCAGGGAGGCACTCTCAGACGGCCCAAGAGGGGGACTGATAGGCTGAATTTGGGGAATTATACCCAGATCATTCTCGACTTCGGCTGAGGAGGGAGCTTGGTCCGAACTCGAGGGGGGAGCAAGACCCTCAGAAGCCGGGGCATGGGAGCTCGGTTTCTTCAAAAGGCTCCCAGAAGCTGAGCTGGAGCTTTTCGGGGGCAGTCCCGATTGATGCGATTTAGCTCTGGTAATGGGTCTACCATCTGAGCTGACCTCAGCCTTGCGCTTACTCCCACTCTGGCCCTTCTTTAGTTGGGCTATCTTGGCTTTAATGTCTTGAGAGGAGGGCTCCATTGAGGAAGAACCTGGAAATCGTAAAAGGAAATCCGTCATCAGCCAAAATAAGCCATAGAAGCTTAAAAAGATCTGAAACAAGAAAGGGAAGAATCACCACCTGTCACCTCAGGTAAAGCTTTTGAGGAAGAAACCGGGGCTTCGACGGAAAGAGGGGTGGGAGATTCTATAATTACCCCAGGAAGACTGAGCCCCTGATCTACAAGGACACGAGGTCTGATGAGCTCAGAATACCTCGCAGAAGGGCACTCTTCTAACTTCAGCAGCACTTCCTCGTCCTTAGGATCAAGCTCAAACCTCCTACCTAGGAACCAGTAAGAAAGAAAGGTCAGAGAAGGTCATGAAGCCTGAACACAATCCAAAAAAGTAACTCACCCAGATTATCCGGTTGGGACCAGTCCCTAGGAACCGGAAGAGTGTCGGTCTTATCCGCCGGATTGTATTCCCACTGTGAGCCCTCCACGAAAAAGAACTGTTTCTTCCAATGCTTGTGGGAGCGCGGGGGGTCGGAAATTAGCACTTTTGTCTTAGTACGTCTAGAAATGTACAAAAAGCCCTCAGAAGAGTTGTGCTTGACATTGAAAAAGTGAGTGAGCAAGGGGATGGTAGGGACCCCGAGCTTGTGAATCTTGAAGAAAACAAGTAATCCCACCAAGATCCCCCAGAAATTGGGAGGAAGCTGAGCAGGACAGACATGGAAATGTTGGAGAACGCCCTTGATAAAAGGATGGAGTGGAAATCGTAGCCCATTCTCGAAAGCGGCAACGAAGAAACAAACTTTCTTATGAACCTTAGAGATGTAGGGAGTATATTCGTCAGGACACCAATATTTAACCCCGGGAGGGAAGCCATAACGAGCACTCACGATCTTCATAAGGGAAGGACTAGCCTCACTACGACCTACATTCTCGGCATAGCTAAACGCAGATGACACTTCGGGAGCAGTAACACCCACACCACTCACTTTGCTTTTCCCTTTATCCGGAATTACGGGGGAAGACGTAGAGGGAGGCTCAACAGAAGGGGCCTGGACATCAACGGAGTCAACTCCAGGAAAATTATCAATCTCTTCACCCACAGCCCCCAGGTCAGAATCATCTTCGATTGATTGATCTCCTAAAAGAGAAAGAGAAGAAGGAGTGGCTCCAGAAGAAGCAGACATAATTGGGCAAGAAAAGGGCAAAGAGAAAGAACAATAAAGAGGAGGGATGTTACTCAAGCTCTCCTTAATCACCCAAGGGTTGGCACAGTAACTCCCTACAGCAAGTATGTGTACGATAGAACGCCAATCCACGAAACCAGGGAGAGGAGACAAGCAATAATCGTGATTCCAGAAATAAAAGAATCGAAAAGCCCAGAAATGCAATAACCACCTCGAGCTCGAGGGATCCAGAATGAGGAAAAAAGGAAAGAACACGAGAAGCGTACCTAATCAAGGACGAAAAACAAGCCGAGAGTCGGAGAGGGGAAGCCACGCACACGGGGTCAAAAGAGAAGATGCTTCTAGCGGAACCCTAGATTGGCCGGAGATTTGAAGGGTCTGAATTCGCAGGAGTCAATGAAGAGGGGGGGGGTCTGAAGCTTCAAGAAGGAAAAGTGGCCGTTACAGTCGAATCAAAGCCTTTAAGGCCTATCACACCGAGTGGAGAACGCGCGCGGGAAACGAGGCAGAAAATTGATAACCCATAACCGTCAAAGACCTGTCCTACACGAAATTCGAGGTCGTCAGCTCTGGCTTAATTTGAATTCAGCCCCTACCCAAGCTTGCTTGGGCTAAGGGCTGGGGGGCAACTGATGATGTCTGAAAATTAAGCCCAGGTTTACCTCAGCCCGGTAGGTCAGTAAAGGAGCTCAGTCTAGAATCCTGTAATACAGAGGACCCAGACCCGAGCTCAGTCTAAAAGAGTCCACGGCTAATGTCGCAATGAAGACATCCGGAAACAGCTGGCATCTTCAAGGCAACGGTTGGGCCGTGACTTTAGGCATAGGACTCTCAAAAAACCCGGGATCTTCTCCTTGGCCTGGGGGAGGATCCCACGATTAGAGGGGACAATCTCCGGAGAGAGGGATCCCCTAGGGGAGGAGTACGATGATAAATACTAGAAAAAAAACCCCGGTAGGGGGGACAATTTGTAATATCTTGAGAAGAATCAATATAGAAAAAGGAGCCAGTATCTCCATTACAGAGTGGATTAGCCAAGCTCGGCAGCTCGGTGAACCACTATAATCTCTTCGTCTTACATCATTTTCATTAGGGACAAATCTAGCCGCCGCATATCTGTTGAATACGTAGAATTACACCATCAAACACCATATCAGTGTGAACTATGAATTGGCTTATATATGCTTACAACTGATACAAGTGTGCTTAAATTGACCTTGGGTCATCTAAACTTTTCTGGGTCTTTCATTTTGTTGGTATAATCCGCTAGCTGTAACCCGTTTAAAAAAAGGAAAAAAGCTAGCTGTAACATCACTCTACTTAGCTTTAGTGACCAGTGGCTGATTTAGAATTTCATGTTTGTCACTTTGTTGGGGACAATTATAGATAGATCTAATCTTTGCTAGCTATCATGCTATGCATCCCAACCATCTTTCTTGACTTTTGTAGGTTTTGTTATGGGATCTGATGATACCCAAAATATGCTAGGATGAGCTCGGGTGATCAGCTCAAACTCTGCAGTTCGGGAACTCAGCCCGCTCTTGGTGACCAGGAAGTTCGAGGTCAGCACCCCTTCTCCAGTAGCAGCACCTTCACCAGTGGCACCGATGACAGTTGTCTTCCACCAAAAGCGCCACGCAAATAGTTACAGTCACATATCCAGCCAAAGAAGTCGCAACTACCTCAACATCTACCACTGTCGTTGCACAATAAGTGCAACCGTTACAAGAGATATGTAGGAATTACGTCATAGATCTAGTGAGGCCTTGGGCAAACTATAAATATGAGGCATTATCCTCTCAAATGATACACAAGCAATTGTAGCATAATCTAATACTATGTGTAATTCCCCCTTTATCAATATACTCCCCAGGAGCAAGAGACTTCCTTGAGAGTGGAATAGCCGAACTCCCGAGCTGGTGAACCATTATAAATTATCTGTGTTGATCCCATTTCCCTGGTCCAATTCTCAAGAGCCTAGAAACGCTGATTGAATTACTCAGTGCCCCTCAATTTCTTATCTCTGCGCTATCATACTACATACATCATTAGGATTGAAATATTATTTTTTTATTTAATAAAAATAGGGTAATTTAGAAGCCGGTACAAAAATTTAGACTTATTTTAGCTAAACTACATTAAAAAAACTTATTTTGCTCTAAGTGTATTTTTTTGAAAAAAGACTAAAAGGGTATTTATTACTCCATTACTCTCTCTCCTCTCTCTTCATTACTCTTTCACTCTCTCTTTCCTATTTTCTCTATATTTATTTCTCTCTCTCTCTCTCTCTCTCTCTCTCTCTTGATAAAAAAAATTTAAATATGTAATTTAATTTTTTCATCTCTCTCTCCCCTTATTTTTTTTCTCTCTCTCTCTCACTCATTCTCCTCTTATTTCCTTATTCTCTCCATTTTTCTCTCTCCTTATATCAATGTTACACAACACAATTATACTAATCAGTTACACCAATTAGTTACAATTATCCTATAATACATTAAACAGTTACTCATGTGTTATAATAAACTAAACAATTATACAAAATTACAACACCAACTCAATTTGTCATTTTGTTATTTACATAAATCAAAGAGTTACATCATTTAGTATCACGACATGGTTACATCAATTATATACACCAAATTAGGTTTATCATTATACTAAATTTGATATATATGATTGGTGTAACGATGTCGCGATACTAAATAGTGTAACTATTAAGTTTATGTAAACAACTGAATGACAAATTGGGTTGATATTATAAATTTGTGTAATTGTTTGGTGTAACTGTTTGGTTTATTAGAATGCATGAATAACTGTTTGGTGTATTATAAGACAATTGTAACTGATTGGTGTAACTGATTAGTGTAATTATGTTGTTGTAATGTTGATATAAATAAAGAGAGAAAATAGGGAGAGAGCGAAATGGTTACAGAAAATAAAGGGAGAGAGATGAAAAAATAAATCAAATCTTTACATATTTGAAAATAAAATAAATTATCAATGATAGATATAGAGAGAAAATATGAGAGAGATAGGGAAAGTAAAGGGGAAAGAGAGAGAGAGATGGAGAGAAAATAGGGGAGAGGTAGTGAAAGAATCTAATGAAATCTTTACATATTTGATTAGATATATAACTGTCAATTAAGAATGCATAAATTAAGGAAGGGTGTTTAGGTAAAAAAGATTTTAATTCATTTGAATTTTGTACCTAAACACAAAAAGTTTTATAAAAATTGTACTTAATGGAATAAACAACTTATCCATACACTTTTGCCTAAATAAGTCTAAAAAATTGTACCAACACCTAAAAAACCCATAAAAATATATATCGTATTAAATTATTATATTTCATTATTTTGTTAATCAATAGTTAAAAAGTATTGAAAAGATGAATTGCCACAACCTTGTCAGCACCATCACTTGAAGAAGCCCATACAAAGGATCAACACACATGATCTAAGTATGAACACAGAGACGTGCTTATGAGAAGCCATTTCTCATATAACACCATGCGATGAATTTTTCCTTACAATGACACCCTATATATGATTGAACTGAATTGTCTATATATGCATACAAGTGTGCTTAAATTGACCTTGGGTCAACTAATTTTTTTTGGGTCTTTCCTTTCTTGTTATAATCAGCTAGCTATAACCTGTTTAAATGTTTAAATTTTTATTTATTTTTTTTTTTTTTGTGATTTTGATCAATTTTAGTAATTTTTTTTTTCTTCGATACTGCATAAATCATTGTCCGGCGGCGCCTGAGCTGTCTTATTGACCCTGGGCACATTTTAACATCAATGCAAAGTGCCTAGAATAGGTAAGATCATTGAAGATATTGTTGGGTTATCCAAATGTAACGTCGACATGTTTAGTTCGGGTATAGTATGAATTGAGATTGAATAATTATTTTTATTTTTATTTATGCTGTTGGAAATAATTAATCAACCATTTTATCTTATCCCGATTTTTTTATATTTGAATCAAGGTTAGTATATGGTGTGAGTTCATTATTCTAATACCAATATCATATTTGGATGAGAACATTCTACATCAATGCTTTACTCTTTAGCCTATAACGATACTTTTGTCATTTTAGATATTTCTTCTAATCATACCTCATTTAATATTAATTATGGTATTAATTTATACTAAATATAAGATGTTAGATGACATTTTAAAATCGGATCGGTATTAAAATATGACTTACAGCACAATGACATAGTGGTTTGAGATTTAGTGAAAAACTCTTGTGCTGTATCGAATTCTAACTTTGTAATTTATAGAAAGGTAACATTGTAATAATGATCCCTAAAATTTACTTCTTTTTGGACTTTAGTCCTTTAACTTTCAATATTTCCAATTTATTGTGAAAACTCGTATTTTATTTATATACATAATTACTTTTTCAAAACATCGCTTAGTAATAGAAAACTCGGATGAGGAAACAGATTCATCGTTAGATTTCTTTCGCAAAAAGGAGTTGAAGTAGACAAGGCGAGTTGCATCCGACAGATAGTCAGCCACCCATGAGCATATCTGTCAAGCCAATAACTATCCCATAACTAGTCCGTTCCTAGCTAGGACAAAGAAGCTAGCTATTCTTTTTTTTTTGCGCCAACAACACCTCAGAGGCTTCATCGCGTAAGATCGTCTTCTGTTTCAGGTAATATTGCTAATTAGTAGAGTTATGCTTGTGTTCGATTTTTGATTTCAAACTTCAATTGGTTTCCGTTGTAATATGACCGTTATTAATATGACTGTTGAAAAATTCAAATTTTAAAATTTTGAATTTCGTGACCATTATAAATATGACCGTTATTAAAAAAAATTAAAATTTTGATGACGTGGCATAACACGTCAGCATGTGATGTCATCAATATGGTGATGACATGGTATACTACATAGTATTTTAGATTTTAATAATTAAGAGTTAGTTAAAGTTAGTTGAAGTGGTTAGCTAAAATAGATAGCGTTGTTGGAGTGAATTTAAAAAAGTGGCTAGCTAAAGTAGATAATGTAATAAAAAATTATATTTTTGCTAGCTAGTTTACATAACCTCCTTGGAGTTGCTCTAAGAGACAATCGAAGGTTTTAAGGTATGCGGTTGTATATAATATGTTCGTTTTTGAATCTTTTTGTAAAAAATATTTTTTTAATTATTTTTGATTGTATTTTATTTTGTATTATCGTGATATTGAAATTCTTATTGAATTTTGTTGAGTATATTGATCACATTGATCATGTTTTTTGTGAATTGAGACCGGATCGGGATAGCTAAAAGTCCAATGCATTGTTAGCTAATAGGCCCGTGAGCTAGGGTTGAGGCCAGATGATTAGTGAGATACCAAATTTGAGTCCTGATTCGCATGTGATATGCGAAATATGGGTTTGTTTCTTCGTATATGTTGTTTGAGATGCTTTGGTGATCCTTGGTT
The DNA here is from genome assembly GCA_951799425.1 of Ilex aquifolium. Lineage (NCBI taxonomy): Eukaryota > Viridiplantae > Streptophyta > Magnoliopsida > Aquifoliales > Aquifoliaceae > Ilex > Ilex aquifolium. The sequence goes on from OX637406.1 coordinate 5,273,535, forward strand.
TATTGGGTATTCGGTACAATTGGATATTCGGTACCATTGAGTATACTATTCTTTATCATATTGTATGCTTTTCTATTTTATTTAATATTTTCAGATAGATCCGTGAAAAAAGATCGGAACGAAATAGCTGAAGAATTAAATATGGGTGAATGTCGAGATCAATTTTGTACTATTGAATTGAGAGCTTCATTTGTTTTTGGAGGTTAAATTGATAACTATATTTTATTGAGGCAATTGGTGCTCCGTCAATTTTAGTTGGATGTAAATTAATGATGTTTAACTGAATAATGTCTTGGGAAATTGGAGCATAACATTTAGTCCTCAAAATTCACATATGCATTAAAAAATTAATAATTTTATCAAATTCAAGCTAACTTGTAACATAATTTAATTAACTAATCATACTATTCAATAATTTTTGTTTAATTTCAATAATTTAACTAAAACATATATATATTTTTTATCTACCATTAGATTGCGATACAATAATGAAATAACCCAAAAATTAAATATATACACCTACCAAATTGGATTATAAATTAAAAAAGAAAGTTCAATGACACATTAAATATGATTCGAGGTGAATATAGGAACTATATTTAATAATAAAATTGTAGGTGAGGAGTTAAACGGGTTCATACACGTCATTGTCGAAAGGACATAAAAGGAGGGTGTGAAGGATGGAGGAGGAGAGGAAGAAAAGGAGAGAGGAGGGAGAGATAGACAGCCAGCTCAAAGCTTAGAGCCTAAAGGTTTACATCCATTCCACAAAAAAATCTCTCCTTGTGAGAATATAAGGGTATTTATAGAGGAAGGTCACACATGTGTAGCCTAGGCATATGCGATGCAAACTAATAAACTGGTGACAAGTGTCTCAAGTATTAATTAGGTAGTAGAACACACCCTGCAACGGGAATCCTTACCTCAAGACTTTGTTGTGGGAACCTAGTCGCAGGACCCTCATTATGTTTATTTAAGGTCTATTCCACAATCCTATTTATCTTGACACATATATCCCAATTTCTCTTTTTTCATTCTTTTCTCGAATTATACCGTTTAGCTGGGAAAATATATTCGTAGATTCCAATTATAGTGGGACCCCACATGGTGGCCCGAGCACGTGTTTAGCACGGCGATATAGTAGGTCATGCGCTGAAATTTAGGGTCACTTAATTCGAAATCTCTAATGTACCTTGATTCATCCGTAATTTTATTTTTTTTTGGAAAGTAGTTTTATTTTCAAATTATATTTATGCATTAAATATCTCCTAGTTTTATGAGAGAACTTTAATATTCCATTTATTTTAGGATATATCACTTTGTTTGAATTTCAAAATTTGTTAATTATTTTTTTATATAATTTGAAATATAAAATTATTTACACTATAATAAAAACGTAACAAATTCATTAAGTAATAGTGTAACAATACACTATGAGAAAGACAGTGTAATAATACACCGTAACAAAAACAGTGTTAAGTGGTTTTGTGCATGTGGTAACAAATTTAAAACAGAGATGGACTGTTTTGAATGAAAATATATGTTTGCAAAAATGTAATAGTACAATATTTTTGTGTAAATGTCTTGTTACACTGTTATTGTTACACTGTTATGGAGTTCGGGTATTAATATAATTTGAAAACAAAATTACTTTTCAAAAAAAAAATACGCATGAATCAAGATACATTAAATATAATTTGAAAACAAAATCACTTTCCAAAAAAAATACCCATGAATCAAAGGAGGACATAAAAATACGGAATATTAAAGTTCTCCCATAAACTAAGGAGATGTTTAATGCACCACTTTCCAAAAAAAATTTGCATGTATCAAAAGGAGGATATAAAGGTCAAAAGAAAATATGAAAATTTCAAATAATATACTTAGAAATAAATAATTATCAAAATTGAGGATTTTTTTACTCTACATTTTTTTTTGTGTATTTTTTTACAATTAACTCAAATTTAGTGTATCCCCTTCTAATTTTCCCCTATATTAGACGGGTCTACACTACAGCCCAGCTTATAGACCACGAATGTTCCGAACGGGTGGGTTATGAGTGGGGTATATGGTGGGCTAAAAGTTTTTGTCTTGGGATTCAGACCATCACGGGCCGGCTTTCCAATCGAAGCCCAAACCAAAGGTAGGCACAGCCTGTGAGCTTGAATTTGTTGGGGGCAACAGTCCATCACTATTGACATTTGACCGGAGTTCCAACTTCCAACAAATAACTTTGTTATCTATTACATATTACCAGACCCTTTTTTTTTAACTCAAATTTAAATTTAGATAAAAAAAAATTAATTTTTTGCTGTAATGCTAGACACATACTCATACCAAATAAAGAAAAATTTATATAATAAAGTAGCTTACAATTCAAATCTCAAAAGATAAACAAAATGACTTTTGCTATTCGCGGTTGAGATCACTTTAAATTTTACTTTAAAGTTAATCTAACGGCTAATATTAACATCCTAAATTTAATAGGAAAAATAGGGCTCTAAGGGTGTGTTTGGAGTGAATTTTTAAAAGTATTTCTAGATATTATTTCTCATAAATACTTTAAAAAAAATAATAATGATTGAAACCGCCCCACCATACCTCTACCCCCGCGCTACCACCACCACCACCGTCGTCGCTGCCACCATGACCGTCGCCGCCGCAGCCACAACCACCACCATCACTGTCGCCGCCACCACCACCAACCCCACCGCCGCCGCCGCCGCCACCACCACCATTGCCTCCCTCGCCGCCATCACCGCTACCACAGTCATTGCCACCCACCACAATCATCACCGTCTCTTACCACCACCACTGCCGCCCACCACCTCTCACCCCCACTACAAATCGATGCTTAAATTTCTTTATTTCTTCTCTATGTTTGTGATTTGATTTTGGATATTAATATAAATATGTTTATTATTTACCATTTTTTATTATATTGTGCCTTCAGGCACAGGTAATAACTAGTCTATATAATAAAATAGCTTACAATTCAAATCTCAAAAGATAAACAAAATGACTTTTGCTATTCGCGGTTGAGATTGCTTTAAATTTTACTTTAAAGTTAATCTAATGGCTAATATTAACACCCTAAATTTAATATTAACACCCTAAATTTAATATGAAAAATTGGTCCATAAGGGTGTGTTTGGAGTGATTTTTTAAAAGTACTTTTAAAAATTATTTCTCATAAATACTTTAAAAAAAATAATAGTGTTTGAAACCGCCCCACTACTACCTCTACCACCACCACTCCCACCATCACCACCGCCGCCGCCACCACCACCACCACTACAGCCGTCGCCGCCACCACCACTACAGCTGTCGCCGCCACCACCACCGCCACCATCGTCGCCGCCACCGCCGTCGTCGTCGTCGTCGTCGCCACCACCGCCACCACTACTACCATCATCACCACCGCCGCCGCCGCCACCACCATCACCACTACCCTCGCCACCACAGTCATTGTCATCCACCACAACCATCATCGTCTCCTACCACCACCACTGTCGCCCACCACCTCTCACCCCCACTACAAACCGATGCTTAAATTCTTATATTTCTTCTCTATGTTTGTGATTTGATTTTGGATATGAATACAAATATGTTTATTGTTTATCATTTTTTATTACACTGTGTCTTCAGACACAGACAATAACTAGTCTATATGATAAAATAGTTTACAATTCAAATTTCAAAAGATAAACAAAATGACTTTTGCTTTTCGCGGTTCAGATCGCTTTAAATTTTATTTTAAAGTTAATCTAACGGCTAATATTAATACCCTAAATTTAATAGGAAAAATAGGGTCTAAGGGTGTGTTTGAAGTAACTTTTTAAAAGTACTTCTAAAAATTATTTCTCATAAATACTTTAAAAAAAAAATAGTGTTTAAAACCGTCCCACCACTACCTCTACCACCACCACCCCCACTACCACTACCTCTACCACCACCACCACTGCCACAACCACCACCACCACCACTGTCGCCGCCGCCGCCACATCCACCACCTCCACCACCACCACAATTGCCGTCGCCACCACCACTACCACTATTACCGCCGCCACCACCACCACCGCCATCACCACCACCACCATTGTCGTCACCGCCACCACCACCACCACCACCACCACCGCCGCCATCGCCATCGCCACCACTACTGCCACTGTCGCCGCCACCACCATCGCCGCTGCCACCACCATCGCCACCATCGCCACCACCATTGCCGCCGCCGCCGCCGCCACCACCACCATCGTCGCCGCCATCACCACCACAACCACTGTTGTTGCCGCCACCACCACCACTGTAGCCGCCGTCACCACCACCACCACAGTCGTCGTCGTCGTCGTCGCCACCACCACCATCGCCGCCACCGCTAGCACCACCACCACCGCCGCTGCCACCACCATCGCCGCCACCACCGCTGCCACCGCCACAGTCACTACCCCCGTCATCGCCGTCGCCGCCGCCACTGCCACCACCACCACTGCCGCCGTCGCCGCCACCACTACCACCAACGCCTTCGCCATCACCATAGCCATCGCCGCCGCCGCCACCACCACCACCGCCACCATCGCCACCACCACCACCACCCCCACCATCGTCGCTGATGTCGCCACCACCACCGCCGTCGCCACTGCCACCGATGCCATCGCCGCCACCACCACTACCACCACCACCACCACGGTCATTGCCACCCACCACGACCATCATCGTCTCCTACCACCACCACCTCTTATCCCCACTACAACCGATACTTAAATTCATTTATCTCTCCTCTATGTTTGTGATTTGATTTTGGATATGAATACAAATATATTTATTGTTTATCATTTTTTATTATTCTGTGTCTTCAGGCACAGGCAATAACTAGTCTTTTTATAAACCCAAATTAATGGAGACCCAAATACAATACTTAAATCCCAATGGTTAAATATTCTTAAGAGGCTTCACACTCTTCTCCTCTAGTTTGTCGTCCCCTCCAAAATTGGAGTTGGAGTCGTCAAGCCGGTCATCGTTGTAGACAACGACTTGCAAAGTGGCCTTTCAGTGTCGTCGTCTTTCCCTTTCACTGGTATTTCGAACTTGCAGAGTGACCAACGAAGTCGACGGTATGGTGATCACTTACAGGTCTCATGGATGAACTAGATTTTTTGAACAAAAATGTAAAAGAAAAGAGTTTTTTGAGATAAGTTAGGATTAATGGAGAGGTTTATATCAAATCAAATTATTTACCTATTTTTTTATTCAAATTTAAGTGAAAGTATGGGTTACTATTAGAAATGGTCCAATAGCTTCAATATAAAAAGAGTAAGGGAATTTGGAAGTCAGTATAAAAATTTGGACTTAATTAAGTTAAACTACATTAAGAAAATTTATTTGGCCCTAAGTGTATTTAAAAAAAATTAAAAGGTAATTTATTACTTCATTACTCTCTCTCTCGCTTCATTACTCTCTTAATCTCTCATCTTCATTTTCTCTCTCTCACATTGATAATTTTTTTTTTCAAATATGTAAAGATTTGATTTAATTTTTTCATCTCTATCCCCAATTTTTTCTCTCTCGCTTCACTTTCTCTCCTTATATCAATGTTACAACAACGCAATTATACAAATCAGTTACAAATTACCCTATAATACGCCAAACAATTATATTAAACAATTACAACATCAATCCAATTTGTCATTCAGTTGTTTACATAAAACCAAAAAGTTATACCATTTCATATCACAACATAGTTACACCAATTATATACACGAAATTATGTTTATCATTACACAAAAGACTTTACTATTATACCAAATTTGGTGTATATAATTGGTATAGTTATGTCGTGATACTAAATGATGTAATTCTTTGATTTATGTAAATAACTGAATGACAAATTGGGTTGGTGTCATAATTTTGTATAATTGTTTGATATAACTGTTTAGTTTATTAGAACACATGTGTAATTTTTTGGTGTATTATAGGATAATTATAACTGATTGATGTAACTGATTAGTGTAATTGTATTGTTGTAATGTTGATATAAAGAGGGAGAGGAAAATAGGGAAGAGAGAGATAAAAAAAATTAAATTAAATATTTACATATTTGAAAAATAAATAAATTATCAATGAGAGATAGAGAGAAAATGAGGAAGAGATAGGGAAAATAACGAAGAGAGAGAGAGAGACAAAATAGGAAGAGATAATGAGAGAGTAATGGAGAGAGAGAGAGAGAGAGCCAAAGAGAGATTGGAGAGAAAATATGGGGGAGAGAGAGATGGAGAGAATTATGCATAATTTAAGGAAGGGTAAGTAAATAAAAAAATTCAGATATCATTTGAATTTTGTACCTAATCACAAAATGTTTTATTAAAATTGAACTTGATAAAGTAAAATATTTATTCATATACTTCCTCTTAAATAATTCTAAAAAAATCTACCCGCACCTAAAAAATCCAAAAGAGTAACTCAACGAGGCTGAAATATCTGATTTTGCAAATGGGCCCGATATGGGTGTCCATGGGTCAGGTCGGGCTAGGCCCGAGAAATTTTTTTCGGGCGGGGCCTGGGTAGTATAAACCCAATCCCTTACCCGCGAGCTTATTGGGCGAGCCTTCTAGGTGGCCCTGCTCGTAGGTTTTTTTCTATACAATTTCATTTAAAAGTAATGAATATTTTTGTAACTTAATATTTGTGTAAATTATATTTTTGAATCAATAATAGAGTCAAAATGGATAAAAATAAAATAATGAATAATTTTATTTTGATTAGGGGATGAACTACATCCAATAGAATGAATACATTCCAACTAGGTTGACACCTACTTACTTATCTATCATCTGCATTACTCTACCTTTTAAAACTTGTATGCTTAATATATGAAAAAGAAAATAATACATTATTTATAGTATCTACATTTCTAAAATTTCAAATTTCGACATTGGGAGACTTATTTCAAAATTTTAAATTTAATGGTCAAAAAATATAATTTTTTTTCAAAGGAAGTGTGGGCGGGCGGGCTCTTGAGCCGGGTTTTTTTGGACAGGTTATTGGGCTGGGCTTCGGGTTGGGTAATAAGTTTGGGGGCAAATTCAGACTCTCTTTTTAAGGATATTGGACTCAGGCTCAGACGGACCAATTATTGAACTTATTTTGTTTGGATCGAGTAATATGACCCGTGAATAACCTGGCCTATAGAGACCCTGGGCCCAAAAAAGTTTATATAGAACCAACCTTTGAAGCAAGTATGGCAGAAAGGCTGATGCTGCCCTTGTCCTTGTCAGCCCAGGACTGCCACTAGTAAACAAGTCCTTTAATCTGGCCAATGAAGGAATCTAGGGCATTGTTTGGACCCATTGATGACATGGTCACGTGCTCATATCATTTGACAGATTGGAGGATAAATTATAATTTTTTTGGGTTAGGAGGATTGTGATCAACTTACGCATACCTTAATCAATTCTTTTTTCGGTCTAGTTAGAGGTAGACTATTCACATCGGAACTAGAAAATTTATAAGAGATAAATTCCTCAAATCATGGTCCCAAAAGGGGTTTACCAAAATTTAAACTCCAAATGTCTATATTTACAGCTCGTTTTTATTATCACTTAAATTACTATTGAGATTTAAGGATAAATAACACTTATTATCTTTAGAGTATGGATTTTAAAACAAAGAAAATTAGAATCACATACTCCAGGGTGTTTCATTTATGTTGTAACAACAGTATGCAATCGGGACGATATGAAACTAATAAGGGCAAATTATGAAAAACTCCCTTGTGGTTTGCCTTTTGTCATATTAGATACTAGTAATTGTCTGTTCTTGAAGACATTATATTACTTGTAAAAAATTGTAAATATTTATTCATAAATAAAGACAATGTATAATACAATTTGAACAATACAACGATCAAATTGATATTGTTCAACCTGTATGCAGAACATATATAATCAAACTTTTATATAACGAAAGTCACGCTACAACTATTGTAACATATTAATTAAAAAAATCGAGAAAATATATAATTATTATTGATCAAACATCCACGATTTTAACATTTTTAATAAACTTTATCTCAAATTTCAAAAAATTATAACTATTTGTGTTTCTGCAAGTTTCTACCTAAAGTTCATAATATTATCTCTGCACTATTTTTCCAATGTTAGTTCGTGTAATTTTTGTGAGAAAACATCCAAAAGTTTTCACGTGAATTTTCGTATATGTAAAAATTTTGTTGAGAAATTAAAATCAGTTTCCGTTTCATTTCAACTTAAATATTCGTAAAATTCAATTAAATTTAAGTTTAAGTAAGAATTTATACTTTATACTTGACAGTTAAATTCAACTCAATTCGAGTCTTAATCATAATTATGTCAAATCAAGAATTGAATTCAAATTCGACTTAATTAACATTTCTATCTTAAACCTACAAACTAATTTTTATTTATTCTCATTCACAGTGATACCATAATTTTTTTTAATTTAATTATTCTTATTATTTCAATCAATTTCAATTTGACTTCAACTTTGAATACTCGTAAAATTCAAGTAAAGTTAAGTTTAACCAAAAATATATAGTTTATAGTCGATAATCAAATTCAGCTCAATTCGAATCCTAATCATAATCACTTCGAACAGATAATCGAGTAAAATTAAAAGATTCTTGTAATTTTTGTGCAGAAAAAAAATGGAGGAGTAGTTTTGATCATTTAATCAATAATCTTAAACCAAATTTATCCGCAAAAAAATTTCAAGACAAACAATGCTAGCTTCCTTAGTATATAGATATATCACAAATTACATATATAATATTCGCATATTATTTCATTTGAATATTATAGTATTTTTATTTCAATACAAAATATGAACTATATTATAGTCATTCAACTCATTCTGACACAAAGAATCTGTATTTAAAATTCATTTATTTATTTAAAAATTTTAAAAATAATCCTTAATTATATAGAATCATAATTAACGACCTAATTAATGTGTATTATACCAATGAGTCTTTGGTCTAGTGGTACTCCTTGTTTTGTGAAGACTTTGTCTTCTTAAGGTCAAGGGTTCAAGCCCCTTTCCCTCCTCCCCCCCTCCCCCTCCCCCTCCCCCCAAAAAAATGTGTAGTATGAGAGAGAGAGTTATAAGAGAGATAAAAGTCTTAGAATTATGGAAGAAATGAAAGTCTTATTCAAAAAATTGGTAGAGGGAATTTTGCATTAGGATCGTCGGATCAATAATCGTCAAGTGATCTGAGCTGTGAAAAGTTTAAGACAAACTTTTTTAACTACTTTTATTATATAGATGTTTAGAGATAACTTAAATATGTAACTTTTAAGGGTTTTAGAGTAAAATAAGTCAGGTCCGTTTGGACCTTGATTTTTTTACCAGCTTATGCAGTAATTTTTTGGACTCAAAAAGACTTATTTAGGCTAATTCAAGAAGTTGATTTTATGAGTTTTTTGTTCGGCTTTTTAGAATTTTATTATGGGTTTTACATAACTTTTTAGTTTATTATATTCATAAAATATTATTAGTGACATAAAAGAAATTTAAAATTCATATTTTGAGAATTATTATACATAATCTATACATACATATATGTATTTTTTTTATTTTGACACAAAAAAACTAAAAAACAAATAGAAAATCAGTCCAAACAAACTTTTAAAACCGCAAATTTTTATCTAAAAAAAACATTTCCAAATAGACCCATTATCTATTTATAGTTTTGAAACCTACACATAAACCCTTAACATTTTGTATCAATCTAAAAACGTAAATTGTGACATGCACTAACAGCCTATGTTGACCTTCTCCCTCTGCCAACACCTAGGAATGTACCTCTACCATCACTCACAGCTGCATAACCTCTTCCAGCAGCTTTGCCAGTAATTCCACTCACTGCACATCACCTTTTCCACCTCTGCAACACCCTAAGTTGTGTATACCCACCCATAGTAGTGTAGCACTCCTACTAAAATCTGCCTTTTTTTTTTCTTACGTGGACTGAAACCTACTTCGAGTTATCATTATATACAATACTTATCCAAAATGACATGTAAGCAATACCTCTACTAAAATGAAAAGAACACACCATTAAATCTCAACACATTGCCAACCAAAGCACACTTGTGCACCTCTCAAATGTGCCTTGCACTAACAGCCTCCCAGTCATTGAGATTAGGCAGATGACATTAGTCATGAATGAGGGTAGAAAGGTAAAATCCTCTTTTCTATTAACTGTGTAAGGGAGTTTCAGATTGGTACAAAAACTCAGGCGGTTATGTGTATGTTCTGAAACTTTAAGTAGGTTATGTGAAACAGCAACGTTACAAAACTCAAATAAAAATTAAAAAGTAGTAACTCAAATGCATATCATCCATTGGATCAGTGAGTCCCATCAATTTTTTCAATGAGACTCATTCATCACACACTCATCCAATGGATGATATGCATTTAAGTTTTAATTTTTGAATTTCATTTAGATTATGTAGCATTTTCCTATGTGAAAGAAAATGGGGCAAACCATAAGGGGTTATTCATAATTTTCCCAACTAACAAAAAATTATTGGGAGGAGCTTAGGGCTGGTTCAGTGGTTAAATCTAATATTTGTTAACCCAGAGGTCTTAGGTTCAATCCCATCCTACATTCTCGAAGGGCTAGCCACCCTTATCTCTAAAGGGATATGCTCTAACCCAGCTCAAGTCACGGTGGCCAATCGCTGAGTTCGAGAGAGTAGTCGACTCAAGCCTCAACATCCTGCAGCAAAAATAATAATAATAATAAAAAAATAGAAAAAATGGTTAATATCATTTTTGGTTCCTAAAGTATGCATTTTTATCAGTTTAGTTCTCATTGTTACAATTTTGTCAATTTGATCCCTAAAATATTAAATTTGTGTGATTTTGGTCTCTACATAGATGGACCGGTAAGTTTTTGACGGAATGATCACGTGTTGAGCATGTGATGCTGTCTTAAAAAATGACACGTGGTCACTTTTATCTAAAAATATGACAGATTTTCTGATTAGTGACTTTTAATTTTGTTTGATTAGCAAAATTAATACAATAAACATTAAACTGATAAAACAATCATACTTTAGAGACTAAAAATATTATTAGCACAAAAAAAAATTGAGAGCATAGTGTAGAGTTGAGGAAATAGTTGAGTGTTTTTTTCAGTGATTAGGTGATGTGTTCAAAGTGTAAGATTTCCATAAGAAAACTTGAGGGCTGATTCTGGATAAAGCAAAATTTTATACCCATCACCTAAAACCCAAAGGAAGTCAGCTCTTTCCACTCAAACTGAGGATATAAATACCCATGTAGTGGAGATCAGAAATTGTTTCTATCTTCTTGCTGACAAGTTTGAGTTGAAGATAACAAACAAATACTAAAAAAAAAAACCAAGAAGAATGATTATAAGAGGCTATCTCATCTTCTCAACTGACGCAGAGAGATGGAGCTTTGTAACTCCAATCCTCACTACTGTGTACTGCAGCTTTTGCTTGGACGTTGCTAGAGTCTAAAAACATGTGGGCATGGGTTTCAATAGGAAGAAAACAATGGTAATATTCGAATCCCGGAAATGTGGGGTTGGTGGACCCAACAAGGTGGAGAAATTTCTGTGTGGTGGATTTTTTTGGGGTTGGTGGACCCAACAACGTTGAGAAATTTGTGTGGTGGATTTTTTAAGCGACGGTATGGAATCTAAATTTGGGATCCCAATGTTTGGTTGTTTCATAAAAAATGATGTTGTCCCGGGACTTGTCCCACATCGTGACTCTTGGGCGTGTGTGTTTGTGTTTAAATACCTTCAGCTGCTTTCTCCTTTTAAGGAGTTGTGTAGTTGTTTGGTTGTTTCATCAAAAAAAAAAATTTTGGGATCCCAAATGATATTTCAAATCAATAACGATTATTGGGTCCTATTTAAAAAAGTTAATAAAACTTACTAATTCAATATTTCCCGTTCATTTGGGATCCAAATTTGAGTTACATATCATTTTCACTATTGTGAAGTAGAGGTGTTAATCGAGATGAGCTACTCAGATTCGATTCGGACTCGAGTCAAATAAAATTCGGTTCAAACTCGATTCGTGTTCTAAAAATGAGTTTAAAAGGTTCGGCTCAAACTCGTAAAACTCGGCTCGAGTTCGAGATAGGTTCGAGTTTTAAATGAGCTGAGTTTTAACAATTTTTTAAACTCGTTTAAAAAATAAGCTCTTCAGGCTCGGGTTTAAGCTCACAAAATTCAGCTCGATTAACAATCCTATTGTGAAGGCCATGAGGTTGACTCAAGTCCTGCTATGATAATAGAATGAAGATATAGTAATCTCAATTGAGGAAGGTTGAGAGGCAAATTCTTAAGCGAAGGGAGTATAACATTTGGGATTCAGATCTCTTCTGATATTTATTTTTTTTGTTTTTTTATTAATCCATCGTTACTGAATGAGAGACTCACTTATGTGTATTAGGTCTCACTTAAATTTACTGTATATAAATTACCAAAAAATAAAATAAAATAAAAAAACTAGAAAGAACCTCATTTTTAACATTTGGGGGTATATGCCTTGAATTGACAATAATAATTTGCATTTAAAGTTTTAATAATAATTAAAAGTTCAAAAGACGTGCACTCAGTCATAATAGTTGTAGATATTTAGAAATTTAATGAAAAAATATGACTCCATCTGCAACTATAACCGTCACCTTCACATAGGACTTTGACTAAGAATATGCACAATCGTGGAAGATCCCCATGATTGTGGGTCACATTGCATCAATCCAATAGGGTATCCCTCAAATTGGAGACTAAAAGTCCCGGAGTTGACTATGGTATTGAGTTTTTTTTGTATAATATTTTAATTTATTACACTTGTGGTTATTTTTATTATATTTATGAATATTTTTATCACTGTTGTAGTACCAAAAAAAATGGTAAAATTAATTACCATAACAGTGGTAAAAACATAAAAAAAATGTGATAAAAATACTCACAAATATGGTAAATTACTCACAAAAGTGATAATTTTTTTTGTACCAATAAGTGATAAAAGTATACCATAAATGTGGTAAACACACTCACAATAATGATAAAAACACTTATAAAAGTGATAAATTTTTTAATTATAAAATGACCCACAATAATGATAAAAACACTTTTTCAAATGGTAAATTTTGAAAGTATGATATTGAAATTTTTTTTGTCGATACCGTAGTCTAGTCAAATCTGATCGTAATAAATGTCACAACGACATGATAAACTGAAACAATAAACTAGCGAAGCCGCAAAGATATGTAATACTTCAATTTGAAAGAGTAATTCAAGTGGTAATAGAGAATAACTGTAAATTCTGATGTCTTAAATTCAAATTTTGGCAACTCTGTAGGGGCAGACTATGATGAATTTATCCCTTATTAATACCCTAATTTCGGCATGGATAGTCTGTTTTTGACCGGACTAGAAAAAGAATTTATCGAGATGTGCATAAGTTAACTTAGACACCCCTCACAGTTAAAATACAAGAAAAAGAAAAAAAGAAGAAGATCTAGGATGTTTCTGTTTTTCCACAGAAAGCATCTTTTTTTAACTAGGCAGAGTCTCATGGTGATAGAATCCAAAGTCTTCCATCAAGAACCCAAAATGGGTGTATATAGAGAAGCAAAAAGACAATCTGATTCCTCTTGGAAATAGCATTCACATTCAATTCTAGTAGAATCTGCAACAGGAAGTTGAATTATCTAGATCAGATTGAGATGAACAAACTGAATAAATAAATGGCCAAGCTTGATGTTTAAGAAACTAGGTTAGGTGCAACTTCCACAGACTGACCACAATTATATATGAATAATGCTATTTAAACCTAAAAATTTGATCTAATTTGTTGACATAATGATGTGGCTTGATAGGAATCATTGGATCAACACTAAGTTCTAATATTTGATGGGGCCTACAGTCAATCCAAATGTCACAGTGAATTATGTCAGCAAATTATGTTAGTAAATTAGATCCCAATAACATTGCTCAATATATATATATATAAGAAGCATTTTAATTTGGCTGAAGTTATTTTCACCCCACAAATATCCATTCTCACATAATTTAATTTTTTATTATCAAATTACTAAGTTCACCCTTTCTATACTCACCTCATTAATAACTAAGCCCACCCCCTATACTATATATTCCCTTTTAGTAAGTAAGTCCATCTAATATCTTCTCACACTAGGGTTTCATTCATTATCCTATTTCATACACTCACAGTAACAATTTTTCAATATGAATTTCTCTAATGAGATAAAAGTTAGTATTACTTCTCGATTTAATTATATATTTGATTTCATGTGCTTTGTGTGGATTTTCATTATTTTTGTTGTGTTTTGATACCTCTCTCAAGTTTAATAATTTTTGTTTTAGGAAAGATTTTGAAAATTAATAATAAATTATAAGAAATTCTGAATTCAGTACCGTCAGTTTCATTGGACTACTGATGACACGTGTTTTTTTGTTAATTAGGAAAATCGAATATTTCCATTTTTTGTAATTTTAGGGATTTTACTTCCGTTTTGGAAACGATTATGGTTTTAATCGTTTCTATTTATATTACTCATTTGTACTACGAGTTGATTATTGAATAATATTATATTTCAAAGTTTTTCTATACTTTCTCTATAGATTCAAAGTGTTATTTTTGATTTGATACATAAAAAATTGTAATTTTCTTTGTATTCTTTGTTTCGCTGCGTCATTCACCCATTGATAAAAATTTGCCAAAAAGAACAACCATAGAGGGCATCTAACTAGTTAGTAATCTAGGGGGAAAGAGCTGAAATAAGGCAGATAGGTTAAGAATGTGGAAAAGGACCAAAAAACTATGGCCATGTTTAGTTTGCATTTGGAAAGTAATTTTTGGGAGAAAAGTTATTTGACTAGTTTTTTTTTTTGTTTTTAGAAAACACTACCATCACCACGACGTCCACCACACTACCACCACATTTTCACCACCATCACCACCATTACCACCACATTTTCACCACCATCACCACCATTACCACCACACTTCCATCACCATCACCACCACCACATTTCTGTTTTCATTATTTTCTAGGTTATTGATCAAACAAATTTTACTCTTTTCTATTCTGTAAAACTGTTTTTTGAATTATATAATCAAATAAGTTATGTAACACAAAAAACACCAAAACTAGTTTTCTATAATTTTTTCCCAAAATAGTTTTTGGATACTGTTTTTTCAGACGCAAACCAAATAAGACTTATTATTATTTGTTTATCCAGTGAAAAAACTAATTGAAAAGGCATAATGTTGAATAGTTTTTGTACCATTAATTTCTGCTTGTGTTCATACTTGCATAAAAACCGTGCATTTAACTTTCATTTCCACGGGACACATATATATGCCCTCTATAGTTATGATTCCTGTTTATGTAATTATCATTCTGTGGACAATTACCAAGTCTTTCGGATGAAAATGGCGAAGTTCACAAAGAAAAGGAAGAAGAACTAGAACCATTTAAATAGCACAAACAATTTTGACTCGTACTCTCTCACCAGCTACTGGATAAGCAGTTAAAAAAGTTACTGCTACTGGAACTTAAATAAACAGGATTTTGTTTCAATTCAATGCATCCGGCTAAGAGGACTAAAGTTACATATTACTTGGCTTAGTCTACAATAACAAGCTGTTTTACTGTTGTGGAATAGAATAATAAGCAATTATTGCTAATAGTTACATTAATCTGATGAGCTGGCTCTTACTACAATCTCTTGGAAATTGTTCAATTCCCCCAGCAAAGGGGACACGACAAGGTCCATTGGTTTGCCTTTGTTTCTATGTGTTGTGTGTGTGTGTGTGAGAGAGAGAGAGAGAGAAAGAGAGACAGAGAGAGTGTGTCCCCATCCCCATCATGTTATTATACAAGACTACAAATACCACTGGTATAAGTTTCTTCTCAGATGGCACCATTTTCTTACTAATAGCTGTACTGTACACATCTTATTTTCGTCCTCTTCAACCGAAAAAAGTTGAAAGAAACAGTTAAGTCTTCTAGGTGCATTCATGTTTTGTTTGTATTGTCCTAGTTGTCGTTTGATAATTATGTTTTTTAGTGATTGAACAATCCACTTTTTTTTTTTTTTTTGCTGGCCGGTTAACAATCCACTTCACTTGATAAGAACCAACACAAAAACTCTATCCATTGAGCAGCAGGCTACAAGCTACCCCCTTCACCAACTGATAACAATAATGCATAATAAAATGTTTATTTTACTACAATCCTTGATTACATGTCAAAGAAGATAAGATAATTAGTTTGTCCCTGAAAAAGTATCTGAGCTTAGGCTTGTGGCCACTATGGGACTTCTGACTGCATGTTTACCTTCACTATCTACCCAGCACAGTGAGCCATAAACCACCAAATCTTTCATCAGTCTTGGACCTTCAATACTCAGCTTATAGCTTTGCTTTTGGTACTTTTCCCTAAAAACCAATTTGTCGGGCGCAACGGTAACGTTTAATCCATCAATGGGTGTCAGTTTTGCTGAATAGCTTGACATTCCATCTCCAACATTAGTCACCGTCCTTTGAAATTCTTGAACAATTTTGACGTCGCGGTTCGTGTCATTTGCATTGAAATAGGCAATGAAAGATGGGTAATTAAGATCCAAAGATGGGTTTGAGCAGTTGTGAGAAGATGACCTTGTGATTGTTTGAATTTGCTTTGAGGTGAAATTCA
Organism: Ilex aquifolium; assembly: GCA_951799425.1. Taxonomy (NCBI): domain Eukaryota; kingdom Viridiplantae; phylum Streptophyta; class Magnoliopsida; order Aquifoliales; family Aquifoliaceae; genus Ilex; species Ilex aquifolium. The sequence continues at coordinate 5,290,284 of OX637406.1, forward strand.
ATGCACAAAGGAGGTTAATGTAATCTTCGAGTTGGACATCGTAAACGAGTCCGGGGTCTAAGGCCTTGTTTGGATTGATGTGTCCAGCTCCAATGGCTAGAGGACTGGCGGGTTGGTTATTAAATCCAATGTCTTCAATGGGGTTGAATGTATTGTCCAGTGCATCTGAGGTGGTCATCATGGCTGATCGAATCGCTGCCGGACTCCATTCCGGGTGTGCCCCTCTAAGCAATGCTGCAATTCCAGCAGCATGTGGGCATGCCATTGATGTACCAGACAAGATATTGAAGCTATTAAAAAGGTCCCCGGAACTCACTTCTGCCACCGAAGTATTCTCAGGCCATGAAGCTAAGATCAGATCACCAGGAGCCATAAGATCAGGCTTCATGACAAATGGGCAGCTTGGTGATGGCCCTCTCGAGCTATAGCTAGTGGCTTTCGGTGCCGGTTTAGTACCAAGACTTGTTCCTTGGAACTTAACACTTACTACCTTTGGGATAGAGCTGTTCTTGATGTAATCCAAAAGGATTTCACCATTCTCAGGATTCAAAAACACTGCTGGAAATGGGGCCTGAATGTAGAAACCTAAGTCGGTGTTATTGGTTATGAAGACACCACCGGAAACTCTAGCATTTTTCACATTGTAAACTTGTTCACTGATGGTATCATTCTTGTCTTGGCACACAACAATCTTGTGCCCAATTTTGTTCAATTCCTTCACATCATCGCAGGAATCCATGAAAACCATTGGGACTTGGCTTGAAATTGAATTGCCAGGATAGAGAGATGACCCCGAAATCGAAACTCCATTGTCTAAAGTTACAATTGCTATGAATTCACGATCTATGGTACCAGCAGCAACATTGAGAACCCAAGGTGTCCCATTGTGCAGGGACTCGAGGTAAGGTCCCTCGTTTCCCGATGAGGTAGAGACGAATATACCTTTCTCCAAGGCTGCAAAGGTAGCAATGGCTATGAGATCTTCGTACAAAGCAACACCATCAACACCCAATGATAGGGACAAGACATCAACGCCATCGATGATTGCTTGATCAATTGCAGCCAGAATATCAGACATGAATACACCCTCATCCCAAAGGGCCTTGTAGATGGCCACTCGAGCCCGAGGAGCCATGCCTCTGGTGGTTCCCGGGGCATAACCGAAGTAAGATGCACCTTCTACATAATTTCCAGCAGCTGTGGTCGAAGTGTGAGTACCATGTCCGTCGGTGTCACGAGCAGAATTCATCGAGATTGTCAGGTTAGGAGAATTGGCAAGTAGGCCTTTGTTGAAATAACGAGCTCCAATGAGTTTCTTGTTGCAGATAGATGAATTAAATTGGGTGCCATTTTCACATTCACCTCTCCATCTTGATGGAATTTCTGACATTCCATCGTCTTTGAAACTTTTGCTCTCCGGCCAAACACCTGTATCGACTAAACCAATTATAACATCTTTGCCATAGTCGGAACTTGGCCATGCTCCAGAATTGGAGTTTAGGCCAAGGAATTGGAACGAGTGAGTCGTGTCAACTTTAGCAGGCATGTCTCTAATTGACGAGACATAGCCCGGGGAGTTTTTAATAGCTTCGAGCTCAGAAAGAGAAAGACTAGCACTAAAACCATGAACAACATTGGTATAACCATAGATAAGTTTAGAGGTGGATGAAGAAGTTGGGTTACTGGTGGTTGTGGTGGTGCTAAGGTCCGATACAGAGGCAAGCGTGGCCAAGTACCAGCTATGATGGCTGGAGAAGGCCCGAGGCATTGCCGATAAGTCCATGTGAATAATGTAACTGTCTGATAGTGCCAGAGTGGATAGGAATTGTGAAACTGTGGTGAAGAAGAACCACATACACAAGGGAATATGAGTAGCCATAGTTGAGCAATGAAATGGCATATTTTTTGAACTTAAAACTAGTGGTACTTATAAAGGAAGTGAGAGATATGGGAAGAAACCCAAAAGATTCAACTTGTCCATTTTTTTTTTTGTCCATACTTTGGGTGACCTTCCTCTATGATTAGTGCCCATCTTGTTGAAAACTTCAATCCCATCAAACCGAAATTTAATCATGTGTCACAGAAGATATACTAGGTTGATTACAAAGGTTTCCATTTTTTTCTGTCACTCTAGCTATACTTTAAGGTTGATTAGCATATATTTCGTTGAGGTCGGCATACTCATACTGGATACCAAATTAGATACGATATTTATCGATACTCGATAATACGCATCGGATATTCAAGAATACGTATCAGACACTCCTTCTACGTATCCGATAATTATAAAATATTTGAATGCTTCATGGATACTTTGGTATCAGAGCAATATACATAATTTTTGAATTTAATCTTGAATTTCTCCTTTCGAATTCACATACACCATATAATACATCAACAAAAATTCAAACTACTTTGAAGACGCATGAGTATTTTTAAAGTATCATCAATTATTACATGTCAAAAGAGCATAAAATGAGGCTATTACGTTACAATCTTAACTATAAATACTTCTAAGTAAACCAACTAAGTAAATATTACTTTTGACTGCTTTAATTAGTCACTTCATTTTGTGAATATACCATAATGATATGATATGTACTATCTTTATAATGTTAAAGAATTACCAAAATATATAATTATCAAGTTGGTAGATAATAGTAAAAATATGAAATATATTTTATTATAGATGTATTTTGGCCGTATCCATGTCTTATTTTTTTTTTTGAATTTTATTGTATTGTCGTATCCGTATCGTATTGTACCCGTATCCCATATCTATATTCGTATCCCTATCCGTGCTTCATAGGGGACATTTATCAGTCGCGTGCGCCATTCTCTGTATTAAACATTCCTAATAGGTTTTCTGGGCACCTTTGAGAGTTCTGTCGATGCTTTTGTCAATGTTTTGATATCTTGTCATACCAACTTTACAAATTTATATTCTCCTTTGCTCTAAAATTATTTCAACTATAATACGATCTTGTTGGTACATTTTAATATTAATATATAATTTATTATACCAATGTGGATTTATTCATCTATATAGATATATTGTATATATGGATCTATTGATATATGTATTATACTTGCTCCTATACATGAATCATATTTATGAGATAAATGTATAATACATATACATGAACATGAATTTATTTGGATACATGTATGACAATATACATAAATCATTTTTTTTTCCTACGTACATATATAATTAGATATATATACAAGCACATTATTTCATGTATGACTTATATGCATGAATTGATTATTATTAGATATATATGTACTTTGTGTATGCATGAACTCTAGAAAGTTCTAAAAGCCTATAAATAGAACCTCTAAGATGAGCATTGGTGTATATATATATGGAACATCATCCAACACATTGCAACATTTCATAACATACTACGCATACTTAAGAGTTCAAACTAAAGAAGAGTGTTTATATGGTGGAACTTTGGATTTAATCACTTGCGCATAGTTGGTTAGTGTCATATGACAAAATTGTTGGGTTGTTGTATCCTGGGTAGATAAGTCAAATGAAAAGGTCTGCTGTATCAGATTTGAGTTTTGTCATCCGCAAAAAACTTGAATTTCCTTAAAGAAAGTGAGAAATCCATGCCTCAGTATGAATTATTTTGTATCAAGTTTTATTATTTTTTTATTTTGCTTCTCAATTTATACAATTACACCAACAAATAGTATGTGGATGTAGCTAAGGTGAAAATCTTCTCATTCTTATGTTTATTATTGTGATTTTTAAGAGCAACCTGGTTGGCTTAATTTGTTTCAGAAATCATTCAGCACATTGGCTAAGAATAGTCAAGACAAACTACTTTTATTGATGTCTATGGAACCCACCATGTGCTTAACTACAAATGGACAAACATGTATAACTCCACAAAATTGGTCTAAAGGTGCACTAATAAGTTATCACACCAATAATTCATAATCATTTTCGATTGCTATGGTCGTTCAATCGTGATTTCCACATTATTACATGAGGGTCTGCTGGGGAATTAATAGGAACAACAGTACATTATATCATGGTTCAAGGTCGTGGTATCGACCAAAGACTCAGAGAACTTTGAGAAACATCGGTCGCAGTATTGCAGCGCGGCCTCGGACGATACAATCTAAAAAAAAAATGTTGAACATGAAGAGAGATTCATGTCATATCGCGGCGTTACGGAATTATATCGACTGATTTGGTGATGATAACTCGTCGACTCGGGACTGATTCGGATACAACTCAGACGACTCGTGCGAGACTGACAATATCGACTCAAGGTTTATACGTATCGCGTAACGATATCGTCTCAGAAAGTACCAAATCGAATAAAACTCGGCTGATTTGTATCGATTTGAACCATCCATAATATCACTGCAATTTTTAAGTGACAATAAGAGAGTGACAGCGAGGCAATGAAACAAGCAAACGTTCTCATAGGAAGAACATTTCTGATAGCAAACAAAAGCTTTTTATTGTTGTTTGTCTAAGAAGAAACAGTAGAGAGTGACTCAAATTAATAAAATTAGTCTATGGTTTAACAAGCCACGCCACTTTCATAATAATCACCCATTGAGCAGCAGGCTGCAAGCTAGATCTTTCACCCTTTTTCTAAATCGAAGCGATCTTTTCGTAGGCGTTTACCCGATTCAATTGGGCATTTCTTTAATTCATGTATTGGATTTTATCGACTTTCCTATTATAACAGGTTGTTCAAAAGGATTTTTGTTCTTCCATCAGATATTCTGACTCTTCATGGACTTGAACCCACTTGGATCACATCTAGACAAATAGATGTAATTCGAGTTTGCTGCTCCAACCATTACCAAACTAATACATATTCTGTTTAATACTTCAAGTGCTTCTGTTGCGTATAATGTAATTCCCGTAGCAGATTAATTCCAATGAGTCTTTCAAACTAGCGGATTAGAAAAATTTGTATGAAATATTCTACTCCTACCTGAGCTTTCCGATCAACCAATCCCTTATTTTAGGGGCATCTGTGTTAGGTAGGTCCAGGGTTCACTAATTAGTCAAATGAGCCCATCCCTCTTCCCAACTCGATAGGGATTGCAATCTCCAGAGAGAGAGCAACAATTGACCTCCATTTATAATTAAATTGACCCTTACCTTCCATCAAAGGCAGAGAAAAATATAATTTATCAGACTCATATCGATAAATGATCAAATTACCACCCTTCCTAGCCGATCGATAACAATGAATTAGAACAAAATATATTAATGTTGAGTAAAGTTTAATTACATGTTGAAGAAGATAAGTTAATAAATTTATTTTGCCCAGACACCATTTCTGACTGAGCTAAGGCTTGCAGCCACTATGGGACTTCTGACTAAATGTTTACCTTCAACATCCATCCAACTAAGTGATCCATAAACTACGAAATCTTCCATCATTCTGGGACCTTCATGTGTCTCATGCCCATTCAATGCCCTACCTCAGCCCTGAGACAGCCTAACAAAAAATGGGCCTAAAACGAAAATTTAAATGAGATCTTATTAATTTTTAAAATAAATTTTAAATTTTAAAATTTAAATTATTATATAATATTATTTATATTTTTGTCTTTTGAGATACGAAAGTATTTAATAGAATTTTGTATTCAAGTTTTGTTAATATGTAGTACAGTTAATTTAAATAAATGTGATACCTGATATAATGATAAAATAAAATTTTACTAGATTTAATATTAATAAAATAAATGAAAAGAAACAAAATTATATATAATAAAACTTAAAATAAATATCATACACCTATTTTTTTTGAACAATAAATATAATAGACTCAAATGGTGTTTTATGTTACGATTAATAACGAACAAATTCTCAACAAACTTAAATCGAATCTAAAAAACTTTAAATTTTATTGTTTCGGGTACAAAAATAAAATTCGATTTATTTAAATATGTATTTAAAAAATTTGTTTGAATATTAAACTTAATTAAACCTCCATAAAATGGGGCCCTAATGATTCCGATGGCCTAAAACAGCAGCTTTAATGACTATGTCATTGAATCGGCCCTACCTCGGCTGCTGTCGGCTCGCCTTGAAGAAGTGTAAGATCAAAACTCTTTTTCTTGTCAAAACATCGTCTTTTTCATTAAAAAAGAGCAATCCCCGTCGGTGCCATTTGTATTAAAATAGGTAATGAACGATCGGTTGCTGACGTCCAGAGATGGGTTAAGGTAATCTTGGAGTCCAACGTCCAGAAACGAATGCCTTTGTTTAGATTGATATGGCCAGCTCCAACGACTAGAGGACTGGCGGGTCCGTCATTGTTTCCATTTTCTTTGGATTGAATCATTGAATATGATGCTTGGTTTTGAAAAAAATAATAACCCTCATTGAATTTTATTTAGAATCGGTTAATTTCTCCTTTTAGGTAGGGTTGACAATCAAACGAGCCTGAACGAGTTCGAGTCGAGCCTGTCAAATTTTTTTTTTTTAAAACGAACTTAAGAATTTGTTCATATATAACTCGTTGCCTGAATAAGTTCAAAACAAACTGAATCCGAGTTAAGCCCGAATATTTACATATAAACGGATTAAGTATGTCGAGTTCGAGTCGAATTTATTGAGCTTGTTTTTTAAAAGAGTCTAAAAAATTATTCAAGTCTAAACGAGCCGAACATGAACGAGCTCAAAACAAGCCGAACTTGAACATAGCTCGAATAAATCGGCTCGATTATCAACCTTAAAAAAAAAAAAAAAAAAAAACCTTTCCAACTATAGTATCTTCTTGTGAAGACAAAAAAAATTCAGTGTCTTGAGAGTCAACCATGTTTTTTTTTTGGTGCAATGGTCAGCAGTGTTTGAGCCAATTTTAACGTACCTCGATTAATCTCTACCCCGATACGATCAAAGTAAGTCACCCATACCAAGACTATTGTATTCATGAAGAATAATCTTCTCATGACACGACCCCAAAGAATTGCAATATTCAACTCAGAACACTTAAATTTACATCTCGTTTCTGTTACCACTTGAACTACCTTTAGATTGAGCCCATCATGTTTCTAATTCTAGTTATTAGGTTGCAAACGTATATATTGAAGCAGACGTGCATACAGTAATATTAATGGGACATGCTTTTTGGACTCGAATGTCTTGTGTTATAGTGGAGATCACTATCAAATAGCAAAATTAAACAAAAAAAAAAAAAATGCATAATAAACGACATTAGGTGGTTTGACTTAAAAACTTAAAGGGCTAATCGCAGTTTGTACCCTGAAAGATAAGATTTTTCAATTTGCACCCTGAATGTCACAAAAACGATGCAATGTGCACTAGTTCCAAACATCCGTTCGATTTACTGTCTGAAAATCTAGCACACGACTTGCACGTGATTCTTGCAGGGATTGAATTGTAAAAACACATTCCTTTGGCGCCAAATCGAAGTTGGCTTACCTTCGTCTTTGTATAAGACTGGTCGGAGAAAGTCAGAGGTGCAATGAAAGAAGAGGAAGGAAAAGCTGGAAGAAAAATGAGGAAGAAAAAGATAACAAACAGAGCAGAAAATGGAAGGGGTCTAATACTGTGGTCGAAGGACAGCAATGAAGACCTCATGGACAGACCTAAACCCTGGGAGGAGGTTTAGGGCTTGCGATAATTATTCGGTATAACTTCACATCTCATTAGAAATTTAGCAATATTCTTGCAATTGATGAACTAAGATGTGCATTCAGACCTTTTTTTCTCACCGATTTTTCACACATTATGGATTATAGTTGTTCTATTTCATCTGATTTTTTTAATTTGAAAAAAGTATTTTATGCAATTTTTTTTGCATAGAGTAAACAAATATTTGTATTTTTCGCTTGTAGGAAGGTGGTCCATGTGGTTATTTTGCTTGTGTTGATCCACCTATGTGTATTTGAGCACGACAGATAATACCCGGCTTATTACGTCGTGTAACAAACTTGGAGACACAGAGGAAGGGCAAGAATGTTGTGGGTCTGTTTGGTTGTTTCTTGGCTGCTTATGATCCTAATTTGTTGCTATAAGAGTGACCCCTCTAAAGATGGTATTGATGGAGAGCTTCCAACAGGCCACTGAGTAGTGAAGCTGATGAAGATGGATTTAATGGTTGTCTAAGTAGATGGATGTAGTGAAATTTTATGACATAATTCTGTATTGTTTAAGTATTGCAATGATATTATGTTGTAATGAAGATGGATTGTAATGGATTATGACTGAATCTCTTTTGTTTGAATTCAAAAATCCAATTGAATATGAAATGGAAAGAAACATCAGTAACAGAAAATGTCCAATAATTCCATTCAATATTAAAAACGAGTTTCACATCATCATTAATTCGGAAATGGAGCTTGCAAAAAATGGTGACACATGCTTCCTAAAATGAGATCAGCCCAAAAAGAATACAACTAATCTCAACAAAAAATGTGTCATCCACAAAAAAAGTCAACATTCCACATATGGCTTCTAACATATTGATGATTCAACTGATGATGATGTTTTTTGTGGCCTCCACCTTGTTAGTGGTCTCTACATTGTGCGTGGTCCAGCTGCTGTAGTTGAAGATTATGGCCTCCCACATTGTGCATGGTCCAGTCGGTGCAATTGGGCTGCACATTGTGCGTGGTCCAACTGGTGCAATTGGCTTCCACATTGTGCGTGGTCTAGCTAGTCCAACTAGTGTAGCTGAAGATAGTGTTTCTGGCCTAAGTGGTACACTTGGTGTTGACTGTGCAACAAATGGTGATGTATCTTTGTTCCTCCTAACCTAATGGAATGCATAAGTGTAAGTATGAAATGCAGTAGTGTATTGGCACCAAACATAAAAATAAAATCAATTTCAGATGAACCTTCGTTTCTCTCCTTTTTTTAGACTAAGAAAGGGGATTTTCAGATGAACCGATACCATGTGCTACTCACATGAGATCAATGAATGTTTTTTTTACAATTCAATCCCTGTAAGAATCACGTGCAAGTCGTGTGCTGGATTTTCAGGCGGTAAATCGAACGGACATTTGGAATTGGTGCACATTGCATCGTTTTTGTGACATTCGGGGGGTGTAAATTAAAAAATCTTATCTTTTAGGGTGTAAATTAAAAATTTAAGAATCTTTCAGGGTGCAAACTGCGATAGCCCAAACTTAAATTCATGGAGTATGTATCGACAAATTCACTATAAACAGCGAAATTTACAAGAAGTTTTTCAAAAGGAAATGAAAGCAACAAAACAACTTTTATTATTTGCCATGAATTTATATTTTATATACCACCCAAGGAAAAAAAATTTGTCCTCGCTCCATGGCCGAAGTGACGTAGCGGAAAAAAGAACACAAAAAAATTACAATTCTTTATGCATTGAACTAAAAGGAAAACTCTGACTTCACAGAGAGAATAGAAAAAAACACTAAAATATGATTTACTAAATGACTAATCCGTAGTGATGAGGACAGTTTTTTGGCCTGGGCTGCCATTGGGACCAAGCCCAAAAGCCTCCATAAAATGTTGAGGTGAGAACTCCGAAGCCCAAAAAGGAGTGATCCCAGCCGGTCCTCCCTTTGTTTCTTAGCCCATAACCCGAATTAAAGCCTGCTACGCCACGTGCTCCAAGGACAAAGGAAACCGGCTCTGATTTCTCAAAGTTACTCCCTGCAAAAACAGAGGGATAGTGCCGAACGAGCCAGGCGATCGTGGGCACAGAATCGCCGGCGATCTGAGTGGTTCGCAGAGAAAGGACGAACGGTCCCCACAAGATCAAGGAAAGGAAGAGCAGGGACAACAAAACCCTAGGGGCAGACACCATATAAATAGAACGGTAAAAGGAGGAAGGGGGATCGACTTCTTGGACCTTCTTCCCCGTCTTCTAGCCGGTATTTTCTTTCGCCAAGAACCCCAGGACAGCCGAAACGGAAAACAGAGTCGCTGGTCCAGAACCAGTAATCCTCTTGTAAACAGTTGAAATCAATATACACAACCTAGGAGCAAGAGCCTCCATTATAGTGGACGTAGCCCAAGTCCTTTGGTTTGGGTGAACCACTCACATTTGTTTGTTCACCACAGCTTAACTTCAAATTCACTGAAACCCATGTCAAAAAATCATAGAAAGAGCCTAATCCATTCGGGCCTGGGAGATTGATTTCCGAGGACTCATCACGTAGTATAAAGGAATAATATAAAAATGGACGGCAAAAATCCTAATTGTTCTCATAACTAAAGCAAAATTTCTAATATTATGAAAATTATCAAAAATGGAAATATGCGATTTTTTTAATTAACATAAAAGCACGTGTCGTTTAGAGTCTAACAAAACTGACAGCGTTGAATTCAGAATCTCATATAATTTATTATTAATTTTTCTTAGAACAAAATTTTGAGAGCCTAAAAGATACAATTCGGCCCAAAACTAAAGAATCTAATAGTGAAGCGATGAGTTTTGATCGTTAGCTTGGTCTGAATTAAAGGCCATTGGTCCCACTAAATTCCGAGTCTGACTTATTTCACCTCTACTATTACTTTTTGAACTTTCGATGTGTTTTGAAGGTACAACATCAAACTAAGCTCAACAGAAGGAATTCCTCGATGGGAAATCTGCTCCTGTGTTGAAGACATTAGGCACTTCTCCATAGCCTTAAATTTAAGGTTTTTACACAAGCCAATATCTCTTAATAGAGCAGCTCATTGGGTTGTAACAAAATGTGATGTCTAACTCTATTCCGTTGAGTTGGGTTAGCTCTCCCCACCTGAGCTTAAGGCTTTTCTGGTTTCTGGTTGTAACAACTATAATGTTCGCATTGAATTGATTCTTCCAGGACATTATTTGGGAATGCTTAGCCTATTATAAACTATCGGAGAAGAATATGGTACTAGGAAAAAATATTGATATCGTACTATCATTTACAAGTTTTGTAGTTTTTTTTAAACAATAAATTTTGGAAGTCATTTACAACTTTTAGAGGTCATTTATAGATTTTTTGGATCATTTACAAATTTTAAGAATTATTTATAATTTTTAGGGTTACTTGGGATCGATTCTAACAAGTAACCCCAAAAATTATAAATGGCCCTAAAAAATTTGTAACTTGAATTATAAAAGTTGTAAAACAATCCAAAAATTTATAATATTTTTTTGTTTTAAACGAATTCAAAAACTTCTACCTCAATTTCCAAAACTTGTCATATTTGGTAAGCCACTTAAATATCCGGCTCAATTGAAGGCTAGAGGTTGGGCTACACTCAAATTGAGGATATTGACTACTATGAAACGAATGCCTCTCTTGCCAAATGTTTCAATCTTCAGGCTCTTTTTGCACTTGTTACCATTTAAAATTAGCATCTTCATCAACTTGATGTCAATAATGCATTTCTTCAGGGGGATTTAGAAGACGAGCGCTTAGGACCCCCAAAAAAGAGGGGATCCCAATTTTATTTGTTATCTTTATCAAATAATTTTATTTGACCTAATTAAATTCAAAATTAATAAGACTCATATATAACAAAGTCCATATTAGAAAGAAGGGGATCCAATTTCTCTCTCTTCATTAATGGCATTTTTAATAAACAAAATTTAATCATATATTTTTTATATTTATTATTAATTTTAAAAAAACCCCATTTATAATTTTGCTTCTAGCCACAATTTTCTTTGGGCCGACCCTGCATGTTACGTCGGAATGGGGCTGAATTCGTAACATAGGTCGGGTATGTCTAGTTTCAAAGAACCTCAAAAAGGGAAAACAAAAGCAATGATCATATGTTAGTGTTCTTAGAGATTACAAATGGCAAGTTGTCTGTGGTGTTGAAAAAAAAATTCAGTATCATATCTTTATTTATCACATTTATAATTATTTTTATCACTATTATAATTATTTTTATCATTGTTATAATATCCAAAAAAATGATAAAAATAGTTATCAGTGGTAAAAATAACCACAAATGTGATAAATTACCCACAAAAATGATATTTTTTTACTAAAAAAAAGTGGTAAAAATAGTTACCATAACAGTAATAAAAATAACAACAATAATGGTAAAAACATCCACAAAAATAGTAAATCACCTATAAAAATAATAAATTTTGTAGTTATAAAATAATTCATAAAATTTATAAAAATACTCATTAAAATAATAAATTTTAAAATTCCGGTACAAATTTGTTTTTATCAATACCTAGTCAAGCCGCCATTATAGATGCAAGAGCAGCCTACAAGGACATTTAAGGGTAGAGGTTCAGGACTCCATTTTCATGGAAAGAGACATGTTGGTCGTCACACCGGTATTTCAAAACAATATTGTTACGCTGATCAAAATTAAGGATCAAATAAAGAGTTTAAATGACATGATAGTCTAATCAACCTTTCAAATTAGCTGTCATGTTATTTAATAAAGCTGCCAAATGACATGGCAGCTGACTTGGAAGGTTGATTAGATTGATTATTGCCTAATCAGCCTTTTAAATCAGCTATCATGTTATTTGAACTCTTTATTTGATCTCTAATTTTGGTTGAGGTCACATTACTAATTTCCAAACTAGAAAAATGGTTCCACTCCACCATAGAGCTCATAGTTTTCAAAAAACCTAATCCTACATATTGTGTAAGTTATGGCACCGACAAAAAAAATTTCAATATCATATTGAAAAGTAACTTGTAACTACTGATCGTAGTGTGATGTATTTGTAGTATTTGATTATAAAAATGATAAAGATAAAGTAAACTAAGAACATAAAAGAAATTTCATTGCAAGAAGAATCAAATTGCTCAAAAGGGAAGAAATTTGTTTCTCCCTATTGGATATCAATTTATTGAAAACTTCAAAAATTTTATTTCACAATTCACTACTACGGTCTGTCTCTGGATGTCTTGTTCGACATTGCATAACCTGTATAACATTCCATGCACCCAAGAATGATCACCAAACAGCTACCACTGGTGAAACCACTATAGGACTCCTCACTGTGTGATTACCATTAACTTCAGCCCAAACAATAGAACCAAATGCAACAGTTCCATTCTTGTCACCTGAATAATGGATAGTCAATGAGTAGCTCTGCTTTTCATATTTTTGTCCAAACACCAATGTGTCCGGCGATACTATGACTACAGTCCCCTTTGGAGCCGCCACCTCCACCTTATATGTCGTTGCACCATCCCCTACATTTGTCACAGTCCTCTGAAATTTCTGAACCAATATGCCCATTGTTTTGTTAGAGTACAAAGCAATGAATGATGGATAATTCAGATCAGCAGACGCGTTCGAGCAAGCATAACTGTTTGATCTGGTTATGGTTAAGATTTGATTCTGAGTGAAATTCATGGAGCAGAGGAGATTAACGTAGTCTTGTGGAGTAGCATCATATATCAAACCTGGATCAAGGGCGCCGTTTGGATCAACTTGTCCCGCTCCCATGGCTAGAGGTGTAGCTATTTCGAAATTTTGGCCAATCTCTTTGATAAGATTCTGTGTATTATCGAATGGATTTGCAGTGGTCATCATTGCAGAACGAATAGCTGCAGGACTCCATTCTGGATGTGCACCTTTTAGAAGTGCGGCAATACCAGAAGCATGAGGACAAGCCATGGATGTACCTGAGATGGCATTGAAATCACTAGCCAAGACTATATTTGAACCAATTTGAGATGCATAACCGTTCGGAATCCAAGCAGCCAAGACCAATGTCCCTGGTGCCATTACATCAGGCTTCAGAATGCCTGGATAACTCGGTGCGGGACCTCTGGAAGTGTACAAATCAACAGTTGGTGCAGGTTTTGTGCCCACAAAGGTTTGTTGGAACTTAATGCTGGCCGTAGGTTCAACACCTCGGGTTAAAGTATAATTGATAACCGCTTGAGCATCCTTTGAGCTAATCACCACTCCAGGATATGAAAAAGAATTGAACACAAATAACAGAGGATCATCAGAGACAAAGATACCTGCTACAAAATTCGATAATGTAGCAATGTTGCTTATTTGTTCATCGAATGGCCAAGTGTTATCGCAAATGATGATTCCATTTGGGGCTCCAGTTAATAGTTGCGTTGAATTGCAAGAAGATATGGTTTTGTTGTAAACAAGCTTAACATCTTCCACAATGGCTCTTGCAGGGAACATGGTCCAACCAGTGATGGCTAACCCATTCCCTAAAGTCAATGTCCCAGCAAACCAGCGGTCTATTCTGCCTGCCGCCACTGTCAACACCCATGGAATCCCATTGTGTAATCTTCCAAGATCCGGGCCTTCATTTCCTGCTGAAGAAGAAACTAGCACACCCTTCTCCATGGCACCAAATGAAGCTATCGCAATTGGATCCTCATATAAAGGAACATCATCAAAACCCATGGAAATCGATATTACATCGACACCATCAGCAACAGCCTGGTCCATACCAGCAAGAACGTCAGAAGCGTAGCGCCCTTCATCCCAGAGGACCTTATACATTGCCACTCTAGCACGCGAGGCAACCCCTCGTGCTATCCCCGAAGCATAGCCAAAGAATGAGGCACCTTCAACATAATTTCCAGCAGCTGTGGACGAAGTGTGTGTGCCGTGACCAAATGTATCCCTTGCGGAATTCATACTCACAGTGATGTTAGGATGCGCAGCTATTACTCCTTTGTTGAAGTATCTAGCTCCAATGAGCTTTAAGTTACACAACGAAGAATTGAACTCTTGTCCAGCCTGGCACGTCCCTTTCCATTTTAATGGAACTTCTGTCATTCCATAGTCTCGAAAGCTTAGACTTTCTGGCCAGACACCAGAGTCAATAACACCCACGATAACGTCTTTGCCATATTCTGAAGCTGGCCATAGTCCTGTGAAGGGATTGAGGGATAGAAAATCAGTGGTATGGGTGGTATCAACCGTGACAGACCTATCACTGTAGGCAGACACAAACCCTGGGGATTTCTTTACAGCCTCTAGTTCATCTTGAGACAGCACAACACTAAAACCATGAAATGCATTGTCATAAGTGTAGACAATCTCTGGTTTGGAATGAGGGCTGTTGGATGAAGTTGGACCCACTTGGTGTATGGAATCAACGATGGAGGAGTACCAGAGGTCGTGGCTAGCAAAAGCTTTGGGCATGAAGGTTTTGTCCATATGGACTATGTAAGTTGACCTACCTGCTGAAATTGAACCAGCATGAAGAGCCAAAAGAAGCCATGCAAAGGATAAGAGAAGTGGAACCCCTTCACCAAGCCCCATTGTTACTAACAAAACTTTTGTAATGACACCATCTGTGGCCTATGATTTCGGTATATATAAATATGTGGGCAAGCACAATTATTGAGCTGATAATGAAGAGAGTGGAAAACACTTGGTACAAATCGCCGGGCATAATCAACTTTTAGCTCCTTGGCAGGTCCCTTCACGGTATAATCCGCTAGTTGTAGCGATGGAATCTATGCATGTCACATTCATGGCACTCCTTGTAGAGAGGTCTCTTTCATGGTCTACAGTGCATATTTGATGGGTTGGATGTTTAGTTTGATGTTTACAAGGTTTTCACGCCTAAAACAGCCGGACATGACTATTTGTTTCTGTAAATTCCAATTATATGTAATAAAGAAACACCGGTGGTTACAACAAATTGAATCCATCTAACATGGGCGGAGCTAGCTGAGGCCCAAGGGTCGGCATGTGCCCACTCTGAATTTGTTGTTTTTTTTTTTTCAAAAATTATTTACATAAAAATTCAGAATTTGTTTTATTATATTTGAATTTGCCCACCCTATAGTAATTGGTAAAAATATCTAAATGACTATAAACTTTCGGACATGCTTCATACACGTAAAAGACATATTCAAATAAATTTTGAACATATCAAGGTAATTTTATAATTTTTAGCAAAAATTATGATGTTATTTTAAAATTTTATAAAAATTAGGATCATTATGAAATAAATTATAGGGTCATTTATAAGTCTATAATAGAATTAAGATTCACAGCTTAAAATTACAAAATCATTTAGATTTTAAAAATCAAATATAATTATGTTTAGTTGACAAGATTGTTCTAATTAGACCAAAATGAGAGACAGAGAGAGAAGGGAGAAAAAGTGATTAGTGAGGGCGTGACTCTAGCAATGACGGGAGTCATGGACAATGAACCCAATTTTTTTAATAATAAAAGAGTCTATATATCATTTCTTATTAACGAGTCGTATCGTTTTCATAATTGTATTGTGTAGGATTCAACTGATATCACAACAAACACACAACCCATTTAAGGATTAATTGTTGTTTCCAATTTTAAGAGTGTCATCAAAATATTCATGAGAATTAATCATCTCATGGCATGACCCCAAAGAATTGCAAAATTCAAACTCAAGATACTTGAGTTTGTTGACCAGTGTGATATTTCTAATATAGTAAAATCACTTGTATAAAAATTCTGATTTAAAACATGTAAAGAGTTACTCTAACAAAACAGTAACAATAAAGAGTAACACAGAGAGGAAAGAGTAACACGAAAGAGATTCAGTAAGGAGTTACACAGAAACGAAATAGTTACACGGAAGAGATACAGTAAAGAGATGCAGTAAAGAGATGCACCAATCAAAACAGTAACTATTTGTATAATCCAATCCGATTACTAACCCGATTGCAGAACAGGAACTGATATTGAACTTAGATAGATCAAGGCTAGTGTTTGACACTATGTCCTTAAGACAGATTTCGCCCCCACACACGGTGCTTATGGAATATCGAGCGTCTGCCTCCCAGGATACAATGATCTTTTCACAGATAGAAGTAGCACTCCAATCTATCTGTCCAGCGAACTAAACTTGTGTTGTGTACTCTCCAAATGCACTGTCTTAATGCTGAAAATGCAATGCACAGTCTGTCTAATGTAATGCACTGTCTCCCTTAATGAAATGACCGAATGAATTAAGTGATTATGAATGGTAATGATCCTGGGTAGTTATTGGCCTTTTGGTGACTTTCCGGATAGTCACCACTCTAACAGACGCAACCTAAGAATAAATCAACAGCCAGTAGACACCAAGAGCATAACTGTTCACCTTGAACAGACACAATCAATTTCGGATTAAATCCGAATCAGTGCGATCCATGGATACCGAAATCAATTTCGGGTTAAACCCATTTAATTAAACGAATTTTGTCCAAAAAATTAGGCTTGGTCTAAACCACACCCACACCCGTACCCGAGCCCGGCCGGGTCGTGGCGGGCGGGCGGCGCGCGCGCGTGTGTGGTTGAACCGAATAGCATGTAGGTCCTCGCTCCGCTCATAAAACTGTGGTACCCCTTGGGGCCCAACCCATGGAGCAAACTTGGCCTATATATGCCCATGTTGGATCTCTTCCTCAACCAATGTGGGATTGGTGTCAAATCTCACATTGCACTTTGCTTTATTTTTCACTCTTCAAGAGGGTCACTTTGGAGCCTATTTTCTCATTCATTTCTTACTCGATTTGAGCATATGAATATACTACATTATTCTCCTCATGGAGTAGAATATGAACCCACGAAATATTATTCAAAATAATAATCGGGTCCCACTTTAATTTAGGCTCAAAGTCGACCAAAAATCTATTTTGGTCCAACAATCCCCCACATGAATGGAAAATTGGCTGTTAGTATGCAAATGATAATGCTGACACACTATAGAGAGTACATCTTTGGAAAGATCGTGCATCGAGATAGGTAGCTTTTGGCCTTGAACCTTCCCTAGTGAAAGCTCATCGGACTTACCAGCTAAATAGTGAACTTGATGTCTTGAACTATTCAGCTGTTTGATAAATCAGATCGAATAGACTTCACACAGTCTCTTTCCTAATACAATTGGTTCTCATGATTGTATTTATTTTGGCCCTGAACAACTCCTGATTTTCATGAGTGCTTTAGAGAATTCAGCCCTTATAAATTCTCACAGAAGCGGCCCCTTCACACCCATATAGGTGACTGCTATTAAGAATATCCTGCAATATCCCACTTGGATTTCCCAAGGTATAGAAGTCATTAAAAACATAGCTTACCCTAATAAACTCTGCAGGCAGCACTAGGTTATCATAGGAATAGGTAAGAGATATTATCTCCTTAGTGCTTCTTTTGAATCACGCATAATTCGGTTGTCCCTTTGAACCTAGATCTTGGGATCTCCAGTCAACTAGGTTGGGTTGTCATTAAGGTGACTCTTATGTCATAGGCTTTAGCCCCATTCCCCTCGATGTGCAATTTACTTGCTCTCTCGTTAAACTTTTAGTGAGCGGATCCGCTAGGTTATCCTTTGATTTTATATAATCAATAGAAATAATCCCATTTGAGAGCAATTGTCTAACGGTATTATGTCTACGACGTATATGTCTAGACTTACCATTATACATGTCACTCTGTGCCCTACAAATTGCAGATTGGCTATCACAATGTATATAGATTGCTGGCACAGGTTTAGGCCATATTGGAATATCCTCTAGAAATTGATGAAGCCACTCAGCTTCCTCTCCTGCTTTATCTAAAACAATAAATTCAGATTCCATAGTGGATCTGGCAATACACGTTTGCTTAGAGGATTTTCAAGATACAGCTGCACCACCAAGTGTAAAAATATAACCACTTGTGGATTTTGTATCTTTCATATCAGATATCCAGTTTGCATCACTATACCCTTCAAGTACAGCTGGATATCTTGTATAGTGCAATCCATAATTCAGGGTATATCTTAAGTATTTAAGAACCCTGATAATTGTCTTCCAATGGTTTACTCCCGGGTTACTTGTATATCTACTCAATTTACTAACTGAGTATGCTATATCTGGTCTAGTGCAGTTCATGACATACATTAGACTGCCAATGATGCGAGAGTATTCCAATTGTGATATGCTTTGACCAGTATTTTTAGACAAATGAAGATTTATATCAACTGGTGTTCTAGCAATGTTGTTTTCATCTTTGTCGAACTTTTCAAGTATTTTCTCAATATAATGTGATTGAGATAATATAAGTCCACCAGATGTTCTAGAAATTTTAATTCCTAGTATAACATCTGCAATACCCAAATCCTTCATGTCAAATTTACCGGACAACATTTTCTTGGTAGTTGTAATAATATTATTATTACTACCCAAAATAAGCATATCATCCACATATAGGCAAACAATGACATATCCATTATTTGTGTCTTTGACATAGACACATTTATCACATTCATTAATTGTGAAACCATTTGACATCATTACCTTGTCAAATTTCTCATGCCATTGTTTTGGTGCTTGCTTTAAACTATAAAGTGATTTAATAAGTCTACACACTTTCTTCTCTTGTCCTGGAGAAATGAACCCTTTGGGTTGGTCCATATAAATTTCCTCATTTAAGTCACCATTTAGGAAAGCCATTTTCACATCCATTTGGTGTATCTCAAGATTATGCAATGCTGCAATAGCTATGGGCATACGAATAGATGTTATTCTCGTAACAGGAGAATATGTATCAAAATAATCAAAGCCTTCCTTTTGTTTGTAACCTTTAGCTACAAGTCTAGCCTTGTACTTATCAATTGATCCATCAGTTTTCATTTTCCTTTTGAAAATCCATTTACACCCCCAATGGTTTACTTCCTGTAGGAAGATCTACCAACTCCCAGGTGTGATTTTGCATGATGGATTCAATTTCACTGTTCACAGCTTCTTTCCACATTGGTGCTTCAGGAGTTGACATCGCTTCATTGAAGCTTTGAGGCTCATTTTCTAATAAATATGTTAAAAAATCTGGACCATAAGACTTGGAAGTCCTTGCCCTCTTACTGCGTCTAAGTGCCTCTTCACTTTCTTCATTTATAGACTCATGGTCTATATTACTAGTCGCCGTATCATGAGTTCTTTTAAGAGAACTCTCATCACATGCATTTTTACTAGGAAAGACATTTTCAAAAAATGATTCATTTCTTGACTCTATGATTGTATTGACATGTATATCAGAAATATCATATTTATGCACTAGAAAACGATATGCACTACTATTTATTGCATAACCAATAAATATACAATCAATAGTCTTAGGTCCTATTTTAATCCTTTTGGGAATAGGAACCATTACCTTAGCCAAACACCCCCACACTTTTAAATATTTGTAGGAAGGACTCCGACCTTTCCATAATTCATAAGGGGTTTTGTCTAACTTCTTGTGGGGTAATTTATTTAAAATATAGTTTGCTGAAAGCAAAGCTTCCCCCCATAAGTTTTGAGGTAATCCCGAACTAATCAACATGGCATTCATCATCTCTTTCAATGTTCTATTTGTACGTTCAGCAATCCCATTTTGCTGAGGTGTATAAGGCGCAGAAGTTTGGTGAATAATACCATGTTCTTGACAGAACCTATCGAAAGGTGCATCATATTCACCACCTCGATCACTTCTTATTGCCTTAATCTTTTTGCCAAGTTGATTCTCAACCTCATTCTTATAATGCATAAATTTTTCTAATGCTTCATCTTTACTCCTTAGCAAATATACATAGCAATATCTTGTGCAATCATCAATAAAAGTAACAAAGTACTTTTTCCCACCTCTAGTTTGAACATATTTCAAATCACATGTATCACTATGTATTAACTCTAGAGGTTCAGTGCTTCTTTCAATAGTATGAAATGATGTTCTTGTTAATTTTGATTCAACACATGTCTTACATTTATGATTTGCATCAATATTGAATTTAGGCAACAATTCTAAATTAATTAATTTACGCATAGTATCAAAATTAACATGTCCTAATCTACCATGTCATACATTGGAAGACTCAAGCAAATAAGCAGAAGATGTGTTCTTATTATTCAAATTTGATACAATGGTCATAACAATCATCTTAAAGAGCCCATCGCTCATATATCCCTTGCCTACATAAATCCCACTCTTGGTGAGTACAAATTTGTCGGACTCAAAAACCAACCTAAAACCCTTCTTGCTCAACAACGATCCAGACACAAGATTCTTTCGAATTTCTGGAACATGTAACACATCATTGAGAGTAAGTTCTTTTCCGGAAGTCATCTTCAATATAACCTTTCCTTTGCCTTCAACTTTGGAGGTAGAGGAATTTCCCATGAATAGTTGTTCTCCATCATTAACTGTTTCATATGAAGAGAACATCTTCTTATCCGAACATATGTGTCTAGTGGCCCCAGTGTCCATCCACTATTCCTTGGTATTTCCCAACAAGTTGACTTCGGATACTACAGCAGAAAAACTTAAGTTAGAAACATTATCAGACAGTTTTTCTACCTCGGTTATATTGGCTTGGGCAGCCTTCCTCTTGTGGTTCACTTGTGCTTTACGGCTTCGACAATCATTTGCATGATGTCCCGGTTTATTGCACACAAAGCAGTTGCCTTTGAACCTTTTGGAATCACCACCCTTGGCCCCTTGTTGGCCAACATACTTCCTTTTCTTGTTGGTTTTATGTCCCTCTTCAATCACATGTGCCTTTGACTCCATGGAATGATTGCCAACCTTCTTTTCGGAGAGTCTATTGTCCTCCTCAATCCTCAATCTCACGATCAAGTCTTCAAGTTTCATTTCTTTGCGTTTGTGCTTTAAATAATTTTTGAAGTCCTTCCAATTTGGTGGTAATTTCTCAATAATTGCAGCCACTTGGAAAAATTCACTAAGCACCATCCCTTCGGCATGAATCTCAGGTTGGATCACTTGAAGATCTTGAACTTGACTTATGATAGTCTTGGAATCCACCATTTTATAGTCAAGGAATCTGCCCACAACGAATTTCTTCATTCTGACATCCTCCGTTTTGTATTTCCTATCCAAGGATTCCCACAGCTCTCTAGCCGTCTTGATTGGACTATACACATTATATAATGTGTTATCCAATCCATTGAGGATATAGTTTTTGCACAAAAAATCAGAATGCTTCCATGCATCTACCGCAGCAACAACTTGGCGGTCGGTCTCATTCTCACTACAAACAGGAGCATCCTCACGAAGAACCTTTGCAAGATTCAACGTAGTGAGATAGAACATCATTTTCTGTTGCCATCTCTTGAAATCGTTCCCATTGAACTTTTCGGGTTTCTCCCCATGAGACAGATGAGTTGGAACAGAAATAGGCACCACAGGCACAACATGATTTGTAGTAGCAGGAACATTATTATCATTTGCATCCATTTCTGATAAACACATATCACAAACCATTCAAAATAGGAAAACAGTAAGTTATTAAAACAGAGACAGTCAATGTTACTTTTTTGAAGTTACTGATTTAACGTTTCTATATGGTGTCACTGTAACAGTTTGGTGCAACTGTTTGAATTAAACACATAAACAGAACATGCAAATTTTTCCAGAAAATTTTTCAAACCTCTTCAAACTATCACAGATTGTAAAAACAAGTTTTTAACAATTTTCAATACTTTAGAATACTAAAACATGTATCAGAACAACTTATAATCTTTGCCATGAATTTACATTTTATATACCACCCAAGGAAAAAAAAAATTGTCCTCGCTCCATGGCCGAAATGACGTAGCGGAAAAAAGAACACAACAAAATTACGATTCTTTATGTATTGAATCAAAAAGAAAACTCTGAATTCACAGAAAGAATAGAGAAAAACATTAAAATATGATATTATTGAATGACTAATCCGTAGTATAAAGGAATATTATAAACAGTAATGTTATACTGACCAAATGACATGACGGCTTGTTGGGTTTTCTTTTGTTGAGTCTAGTTTGTGTTGACCCGGATGATGACCCGACCCCGAAATAATGTTGCATGGATCTTAATGGGAAATTTAATGAGGCTTAGTCCATGGAGCGGAGGATTGGGCCTGTTTTGTAGCCCGGTGCGCAGGACATATAAATACTGCTCCTTGGTGATTAGGGTTTGATTGTATTGTATAGCCGCCGGTCTCTGTATCTTCTTCCATCTCAATAGTGAAATCCCTGCAACCTCGTGGACGTAGGCAAATTGCCGAACCACGTTAAAATCTGTGTGTCTTGTTTCTCATTATTTTCTGTTCTTAATTTGTTCTTGGATTGTGTGTGTTTATCTGTGGGTTTAAAGCAACTTAATCCCAACACGGCTGACGTGGAAGGCTGATTAGGCAAGATTAATTCAATTCTTTCCTTGATTCGCACAATGTGGGTATTCAACCATGAATAGTATTTGCACTAATTCATTTTTTTCCTTGATTTGCACGAAGAGTAGACTCTCCACGTCAGTCGTCATGTCATTTAATCACTCTTTTTGGTCACTAATTTTGGTCAGTATAATATTATTGTAATATAAATATGAACAGCCAAAATTCTAATTTTTATCATAACTAAAGCAAAATTTATAATATTACAAAATTACCAAAAATGGAAATATGCGATTTCCTTAATTAAAAAAAAAAAGTATGTGTCGTTTGAAATCTAAAAAAACTGACAGCGCTGAATTCAAAAAATTATGAGTCTTGATTATTGGTCTGATCTGAATTAAAGACTACTGGTCCCACTGAATTCCGAGTCTGACTCATTTTACTTCTACTATTACTTTTTGAGCTTTCGTTGTGCTTTGAAGGTACAACGTCAAACTGAGCTCAACAGAAGGAATTCTCCCATGGGAACACTGCGCCTTTGTTGAAGATGTTAGGCACTTCTCCATAGCCTTAAATTTAAGGTTTTTACACAAGTCAATAGCTCTTAATATAGCAGCTCATTGGGTTCCAACAAAATGTGATGTCTAACTCTATTCCATTGAGTTGGGTCAGCTCTCCCCTCCTGAGCTTAAGACTTTTCTGGTTTCTAATTCTAAGCAACATTTTTTTACTTTAAATGAAATTACAACTTTTTTGGTTTTTGATTATAATCAACATTTTTCTACTTAAAATAAAATTACGATCATTTTTTTTTTATCAAAAAAGACGATCAGCTTATTCCAAATACTTTACTACCACATGTTCTACATTATAAAGACTCGTGGAATTTAACGATTTAATGCAAATCAAAATACGATAGAAGACACCCAGACCACTCTGGCAACCAGAGTGGCAAGCAGAGACTGCAAGAGCAAGTTCATTTCAGGTAGAGGCTCTGACAGTAGCAACAACTGTAGTGTTCGCATTGAATTGATTACTGGGAAAAAAATAAAAAAAAATTGGGTATCGTACTATCATTTACAAGTTTTATAGTTCTTTTAAAAAAATTTAGAAGTCATTTACAACTTTTAGAGGTCATTTACAGATTTTTTGGATCATTTACAAATTTTAAGAATTATTTATAATTTTTAGGGTTATTTGGGATCGATTCTAACAAGTAACCCCAAGTTGAAAAACAATCCAAAAAGTTATAATATTTTTTTGTTTTAAACGAATTCAAAAACTTCTACCTCAATTTCCAAAACTTGTCATATTTGGTGGTACGATAGCGAAATTTTTTTACGATACCGCAGCCTTAGGCATAAACTATGTTCCATTAGCATGTTACCAGGGCAGCTCAGAGGTAAGCCACTTAAATCTCCGGCTCAATTGAAGGCTAGAGGTTGGGCTACACTCAAATTGAGGATATTGACTACTATGAAACGAATGCCTCTCTTGCCAAATGTTTCAATCTTCGGGCTCTTTTTGCACTTGTTACCATTTAAAATTAGCATCTTCATCAACTTGATGTCAATAATGCATTTCTTCAAGGGATTTAGAAGACGAGCGCTTAGGGCCCCCAGAAAAGAGGGGATCCCAATTTTATTTGTAGTCTTTATCAAATAATTTTATTTGGCCCAATTAAATTCAAAATTAATAAGACTCATATATAGCAAAGTCCATATTAGAAAGAAGGGGATCCAATTTCTCTCTCTTCATTAATGGCATTTTTAATAAACAAAATTTAATCATATATTTTTTATATTTATTATTAATTTTAAAAAACCCCATTTATAATTTTCGCTTTTAGCCACAATTTTCATTGGGCCGACCCTGCATGTTACGTTGGAATTGGGCTGAATTCGTAACATAGGCCGGGTATGTCTAGTTTTTTTTTGAAAGAGCAACCATACAAAATAGCATTACGTCGGAAAATGTTGGATACAATCATTGGACAGAAAAGCCTTTAGCTCGGGAGGTGGGCAGGCCACCCAACTCAAAGGAATTGAATTGGATAGTTTCATAGCAGCCACCCAATGAGCCGCTCTATTTAGAGCCCTAGGCTTGTGTAAAAACATTAAATTAAGGGCATTGGCAAAATGTCTAATATCACAAACAAAAGCACTAACTTCCCATGGTGGGTCGTCTTCATTAGAGCTCAATTTGATCATCTCCAAATTGTCGCTAACCACGGTTGCCTCACGTAAACCAGCAGCTGAGGCCACCAAGTAAGCTTCTCTGATTGCTGCAGCTTCAGAGAAAATACTAGAGACAGCCGGGATCTTCTTAGCAGCACCATCCATAATTCTTGCATTAGGCCCATGGAGAATCACCCCAATAGTAGCAATTCCCTTCTTAAAAGCTCCATCACACCGCAACCAATAATCAGGAAAACTTCCAGGGGGAGGAGCACACGGAGCAGATGAGGCCATCTGAATGTCCGCTCGTCTATCAAACGCATGAGACCTTACCTCACTCCACTTTTGTTGAGCCCATAGCAAAGTGGACATTGCATTTGGTGCTTGATGTTTGAACACAAAATTATTTCTAGAAATCCAAATGGCCCAGGCAATCGTAGCAACTCTCCCCATGACATCAAGGGAACAAGAAATACTCTTAGAAACATCCAAGAGGGACGAAGCCCATTGACAGACAGACATGTGATCCTCCAAATCCACCTTCAAACCCAGCTCGGATCCGAACCATACCCTCTTCGCCCATTCGCAATCAAAAAGAAGATGCTCCACAGTTTCAAACCGCACACCACATATTTGACACCACGGGGAGGTTGCACACTTTCTCTTAAATAAATTCTCGCGTGATGCCAAAGCGTTATTGCAGACCTTCCACCAAAAATGTTTGACCTTTGGGGCAGCCACCATATGCCAAATAACAAACCACAGCTTCGGATGGGGACAAAATGAAGAACCGTATGAGAAAAAGAAGAAGGATCAAAAGAGAGGGCGAGGGAATAACCTGAGCGGACTGAGAAAATTCCTCGAGGATTCAATCTCCAAAATCTCCTATCAACAGCTGGAACAAAAGGTAATGGAATATCTAAAATGGCCTTGGACTCTTGCTCCGTGAAAAGATCACGAATAAGCCCATCATTCCACACCTGAGATTGAGGTGAGAACAACCGCTTGACCCAGGTAACATTACCACTATGGGGTTGGGGTGACCGAATAACACCATCATCAAGCATAGGAAGCCATTTGTCTTCTCAGATATTCACTTTACTGCCATCCAAGACCTGCCAAAAGAGCCCTTTATCAAGAAGATCCCTGCCATGAAGAAGACTGTTCCAAACCCAAGATGGTCTCGCACCTTTCTTGGCCTTCATGAAGTCACCTTCAGGAAAATAAATTGACTTAAGGAACCTAGCCCAAAAGGAATCAGGATTCTGAACCAACCTCCAGCATTGTTTGGCGAGTAACGCCTGATTGAAAAGGAAGAAGTCTTTGAAGCCCATCCCCCCTCTTGATTTTGCGGCCACCATCTTACCCCAACTCTTCCAGCAAATACCATTCATATCTCCACCACCTCCCCACCAAAATTTCCTTACATATTGGTTAATCTTTTCACAAAAATTCTTGGGAAAAGATAAGACTGACATAGCATATATTGGAATCTCTTGTATAACGGCCTTGACCAAAACTTCTTTGCCTGCTGGAGAAAGAAAAAGGCTTTTCCACCCTTGTATTTTCTTCAAAATTCTCTCAAGGAGGTAACCAAATAAATCACTCTTTGTTTTTCCATGCAGAATAGGCAAACCCAAATATTTAACTCCTTCATCCAAGAGACTTAAATCCATCATCTGGCCAAATTGACACCTCTGATCCGCCGTTGCATTTGCCGAGAAAATGATGCCAGACTTCTGGCGGTTTAAACTCTGTCCAGAAGCCAAACAAAACTTAGTTAGAATGTTCATGGCATATTGGATTTCATGTGGCTTGGCTCTGAAGAAGAAAAAATAATCGTCTGCAAAAAACAAATGTGAAATAGCTGGGCTTCCTCTCCGAACTTTCACCCCCGAAAGTTGTCGATCCTCCACCCTTCGCCGTATCATCGATGACAGGACATCAGCAACCAAAATAAACAAAAAAGGGGAAAGAGGGTCACCTTGCCTTAGACCTCGCTGGGGAAGAACTTCACACCTTTTTTCACCATTGATAATCATATGAAAACTAACTGTGCTAACACACTGAAGGAGAAGGTGCACCCAACGCGGAGCGAAACCCAGCCTAAGCAGCACTGCCTCTAAAAAATCTCATTCAATTCTATCGTAGGCTTTGCTGATATCCATTTTAACTGCCACATCCGGGATCTTACCTTTCTTCTTCAATCTCATATAATGAAGAATCTCATTAGCAACAATGATGCTATCTTGAATCTGTCTATGCGGTACAAAAGCAGCTTGCTGGGGGGAGATAATAGTCGGCATAAAAACTTTCATTCTGTTTGCAAGGACCTTCGAAATAACCTTATACAAGAAGTTACATTCAAAGAACCTCAAAAAAGGGAAAACAAAAGCAATGGTCATATGTTGGTGTTCTTAGAGATTACAAATGGCAAGTTGTCTATGGTACTGAAAAAAAAAAAAATTTCAGTATCATATCTCTATTTATCACATTTGTAGTTATTTTTATCAATATTATGATTATTTTTATCATTGTTATGATATCTAAAAAAATGATAAAAATAGTTATCAGTACTAAAAACAACCACAAATGTGGTAAATTACCCACAGAAATTATATATTTTTTTTACTAAAAAAAGTGATAAAAAAATAGTTACCACGACAGTAATAAAAATAATTACAGTTGATGATGCAAAAATTGGTTTGCACACCACAGTCAAGTGATTGGTATAAAATGCAGTAAGTAATGAGAAGAGAAAAGACAAGAACAACACAAGGATTATAGTGGTTCGGTCAACAAGACCTACGTCCACTTTCAATGGCTAAGTTCGCCGGGAAGTTTATTAACTCCGGTGTGTAAGGAGATCAGAGAATTACAAGAGAGAGAGAGATGAGCTTGAGTTTTTGTGAGATGCCCCCCAAGTGATGGGGAAGCTTACAATTTATAGTCGCCCGTGTAGTAATTGAATGGGCAGTTTGACGGTCATAACGGATTGTAGCAATTTCATAGCTTTAAACAGCTTGGCGACCCTTCATCTCCTTGGCGACCTCTCCTTTCCTCAACCGGCAGGGGAGTGCTCTCCAAAGGTCTTGGCCAAATGATAAGGGAATGTTGACTTTCTCTAAGCGGTCCGGATGCTCCCATAGTGGAGTAGTTCCCTAATGAGCTTGAGGTGCAGCCTGGGATGTCTAGGCATCAAGAGCTTGAGGTGCAGCCTGGGATGCCTGGGCATCAAGAGCTTGAGGTGCAGCCTGGGATGCCTGGGCATCAAGAGCTGGATGTGCAGCCTAGGATGTCTGGGCATCATGAGCTTGACCGAGTTGACCATATTGGACTGGATTTGCTGGATCTCTTGGAGTTGGCCCCTTGGGCTTGTAACATGAGTTGGGCCCTTGGGCTTGACTCATCATTTTCCCCCCAATGCCCTGTGTCCAATGGAACTTGGAGAGGAGGGCATTCGGTTAAACTTGAATTTTCGGCTGCCCGGCATAACTGAAAAAACTTCGGGAGGCCAAAACAGCTGTTTCTGAGTCTTTTTTGGATTTTTCACAGCATTAATCACTGACATAAGCAGTGAGTTTTGTAGGACTCGTTGAGAGCTTCGATTTGATATATTATAAGCCTCATTTTGAGTAACGGAGCAAAAGTTGCGGTCAAAACTTCGAGCAGAGAGTTGGGTGCACGGTTTTGGGCGACCAGACAGCTTTTGGGCGAGCACACTGTGTCTTGGGCGAGCAGATAGGGTCCTAGGCGAGCAGGATTTTTTTTTTTTTTTGAAAAAACTTCGGGAGGCCAAAACAGCTGTTTCTGAGCCTTTTTTGGACTTTTTACAGCATCAGTCACTGTCATAGGCAATGAGTTTTGTAGGGCTCGCCGAGAGCTTCGATTTGATATATTATAAGCCCTGTTTCGAGCACCTTGGGCGAGCGGCCTGCTGCGCTGGGCAGCCTGGGCGTGCTGTTTGGGCGCACGGACTGCCTGGGCGCGCGGACTGCCTGGGCGCGCGGACTGCCTGGGCGGGTTTTGGGTGCTGATTCGAGGAGTTTTGGCGAGGTCGGGGCTTCTTTGGGCGAGTTTAGTTCTGGAGTCAAAAAGTAGAGTACGCCGAACACTTTTGGTGGTGATGATCCGACTCCTCCGAGTGAACTTTTTTGAAACTCCTTTTGATTGACAATTTTCTCCCTTTCAGTAGGCTCCTCTCACATGTAGAACTCCATTAGCTATATAAACTCCTTCTTTCACTCCCTTTTTTTTTTTTTTTGATTCTTGAAGGGCACTAGATGATGGAGGTGACTTGGGCGAGCACTTTGCTCATGGTGGAAGTGATTTGGGCGAGCTCAACTGGCGTGAGGCCTTGGGCGAGCCTGGGCTGCCTTGGGCGCGAAGTTGGGTGCCTGAGAGCACTTGAAGGGCTGGGCGCCCGAGGAGGAAGTCTAGGCGCCTAAGAGTGTCTGGGCGCCAGGCCTAGGTGCCTGGTGTGATGGCCTGGGCGCCAGGGATGGTCTGGGCGACCAGGTCGGCTAGGCAGCTTGGTACGTTGATCTGAGCGGTCAGGCAGCTGGTTTGGGCGGCCAGGCAGCTGGGTACGCTGATTTAATGTAGTCCCTTTGTTTGCAGACGACATAAGTTTCAAGATTCTGCCTAGAGATGACAAAAATAATGTTATTCCAAACATTAAAATATTTAACATGATTACCTGGAGAGAGAGGTAGGCTGTTTGCGTGAGAGCAAAGACAGAGTTTGAGGTTACTCGTGAGAGAGTTGTGCCTCTTGAGACCGAGCTTTTGGCGACCCATGAGAGAGTCCTTAAGCTTGAGGTATAGGCTGCCTGTTTGAGAACAGTGCAGAAGTAGGTGGACTGTCTGCTTGAGAGCAGTGCAGAGGTAGGCTGCCTGCTTGAGCAGAGCAGAGATATGTCAAGCTTTTTTTGGCGACCCGCGAGAGAGCCGCTAAGCTAGAGATAGGCTGCCTGTTTGAGAACAGTGCATAAATAGGTTGCCTGCATAAGAGCAGTGCAGAGATTAGCTGCATGCTTAAGAGCAATGCAGAGGTAGGCCAAGCTTTTTGGCGTCTCGTGAGAGAGCCTGCTCAGCTGGAGATATATTGCCTGTTTGAGAACAGTGCAGAGACAGGTCAAGTTTTTGGCGATCCATGAGATGATTCACCTCGCCTGGACCTGTTGATTTCTTCAGCATTTATATATTTTTGAGCTTTTGCCAATAGTTCTGGCATGCTCTTTGGTGGTCGCTTCATCACTGAGAATAGAAAGCTTGATGATCGGAGGCCTCCCAAGAAGGCGGTCATGCTAACCTTTTCATCGGGCTCCTCAACCTGAAGGACCTCCTCGTTAAAACGAGTGAGGTACCTCCTTAAGCTCTCATCTCGGTCCTGCTTTATGCTGAGCAGGTGGGTGGCAGGCTTCTGGTGTCGGCGTCCTCCAATAAAGTGCGACACGAAGGACCTGCTCAACTCAGCAAATGAGCCAATGGAGGCTGGGGAGAGCTTGGCGAACCATTGTCGAGCAGATCCCTTCAAGGTGGTTGGGAACGCTCTGCACATGATTTCGTTGGGGACGTTGTGCAGTTGCATCAAGGTCTTAAAAGTTTCAAGGTGGTCCAGTGGATCCTTCGTACCGTCAAAGGTCTCGACGGATGACATCTTGAATTTCTGAGGAAGTGGGTAATTCACCACGTCAGGTTTGAAAGGTGTGTCGGTTCTACTTACGAGGTAGTCCACTGTTTCGGGTCTCTGTGTCTTCATGGCGTTGAAGACGTCACTCAATTGATTCTGCACCTCCCTAATTTTTTCGTCCCAATGATTGGGAGGGAGTCCTCTGGAATTATCACGGAAATGATTCCCATGCTCCATGCTTTGGTTTCCACCCTCATCATCTTGGAAAGGAAAGTCTCCACCATGGGGAGTGAACGCAGGAGCAGGAGAAGGAGGTGGATGTCTCTCTTGGTGGGCCCCCCTGTGTGGGGCGCCCAAAGGAGCTCCTAGAGGTGGGGCGCCCAGATGGAGAACGCCTAGGTGGGGAGCCCCTTGATGTCCAGGGCGTGGGGCTCCTCTGTCTTGAGGTCCAGGCTGCACTCCTCCTTGTTGTCCGAGCATCAGTTGCAAAATCTGCTGGTTCTGGGCTACAAGCTGCTGCATTGTGTCCAGCATCTGCTGTGCATTTGGGACTGGATTGGCAAGTGGGGGAGGAGCAACCTCTTCCTCTCGTGTTGGATTGTTTTCAGGCTGATTCATGGATGTGGTTCAACAAAGAAAATGTTTAGGTGAGAATTTTGTCTTTCCCACAGACGGCGCCAAACTGATGATGCAAAAATTGGTTTGCACACCACAGTCAAGTGATTGGTATAAAATGCAGTAAGTAATGAGAAGAGGAAAGACAAGAACAACACAAGGATTATAGTGGTTCGGTCAACAAGACCTACGTCCACTTTCAATGGCTAAGTTCGCCGGGAAGTTTATTAACTCCAGTGTGTAAGGAGATCAGGGAATTACAAGAGAGAGAGAGATGAGCTTGAGTTTTTGTGAGATGCCCCCCAAGTGATGGGGAAGCTTACAATTTATAGTCGCCCGTGTAGTAATTGAATGGGCAGTTTGACGGTCATAACGGATTGTAGCAATTTAATAGCTTTAAACAGCTTGGTGACCCTTCATCTCCTTGGCGACCTCTCCTTTCCTCAACCGGCAGGGGAGTGCTCTCCAAAGGTCTTGGCCAAATGATAAGGGAATGTTGACTTTCTCTAAGCGGTCCGGATGCTCCCATAGTGGAGTAGTTCCCTAATGAGCTTGAGGTGCAGCCTGGGATGTCTGGGCATCAAGAGCTTGAGGTGCAGCCTGGGATGCCTGGGCATCAAGAGCTTGAGGTGCAGCCTGGGATGCCTGGGCATCAAGAGCTTGAGGTGCAGTCTGGGATGTCTGGGCATCAAGAGCTTGAGGTGCAGCCTGGGATGCCTGGGCATCAAGAGCTGGATGTGCAGCCTAGGATGTCTGGGCATCATGAGCTTGACCGGGTTGACCATATTAGACTGGATTTGCTGGATCTCTTGGAGTTGGCCCCTTGGGCTTGTAACATGAGTTGAGCCCTTGGGCTTGGCTCATCAACAGTAGTGATAAAAACATCCACAAAAATAGTAAATCACTCATAAAAATAATAAATTTTATAATTATAAAATAATTCACAAAATTTATAAAAGCACGCATTAAAATAATAAATTTTAGAATTACGGTACAAATTTTCTTTTATCAATACCCTAGTCAAGCCCCCATTATAGATGCGGGAGCAGCCTAAAAGACATTTAAGGGTAGAGGTTCAGGACTTCATTTTCATGGAAAGAGACATGTTGGTCGTCAGACCGGTATTTCAAAATAGTAATGTTACGCTGATCAAAATTAGGGATCAAATAAAGAGTTCAAATGACATGACAGTCTAATCAGCTTTCCAAATTAGCCGTCATGGCATTTAATAAAGAGCTCAAATGACATGACAGCTGACTTGGAAGACTGATTAGGCTGCCTAATCAATCTTCCAAGTCAGCTGTTATGTTATTTGGGCACTTTATTTGGTACCCAAGTTTGGTCAGCATAGCATTACTAATTTCCAAACTAGAAAAAGGGTTCCACTCCACCATAGAGCTCATAGTTTTCAAAAAACCTAATCCTACATATTGTGTAGGTTATGGCACCGACAAAAAAGATTTCAATATAACATTGAAAAGTAACTTGTAACTACTGATCGTAATATGACGTATTTGTAGTATTTGATTATAAAAATAATAAGATAAAGTAAACTAAGAACATAAAAGAAATTTCATTGCAAGAAGAATCAAATTGCTCAAAAAGGGAAGAAATTTGTTTCTCCCTATTGGATATCAATTTATTGAAAACTTCAAAAATTTTATTTCACAATTCACTACTACGATCTGTCTCTGGATCTCTTGTTCGACATTGCATAACCTGTATAACATTCCATGCACCCAAGAATGATCACCAAACAGCTACCACTGGTGAAACCACTATAGGACTCCTCACTGTGTGATTATCATTAACTTCAGCCCAAACAATAGAACCAAATGTAACAGTTCCATTGTTGTCACCTGAATAATTGATAGTCAAAGAGTAGCTCTGCTTTTCATACTTCTGTCCAAACACCAATGTATCCTGCGATACTGTGACTACAGCCCCCTTTGGTGCTGTTGGGCCATTTGTGGAGTCAAGTTTCTGAGGCGTACTGGAAGTCGCGTCCGGACGGCAGAAGAGCGCGCGTCCGGACGCAAGTGGCAGAACGTTGAAGGAGCAAAACTGAACTCACTGGAAGTCGCGTCCGGACGCGGTATAGTCATGCGTCCGGACGCGTGTCTGTTTCGTGGCTTAGTGCACAGAATGTATAAAAACCCTTTGTCTTGGTGATTAGGGTTATGAGAGTGGTGTGAGATATTACATAGCCTCCTTCTTTGTATTTTTGTCTCTCCTAATAGTGAAATCCCTGCAGCGTCGTGGATGTAGGCAAATTGCCGAACCACGTAAATATTGTGTGTCTTGTTCTTCCTTGCTTGTTATTGTTTTCTGTTCTTGATTTGCTCTTGGATTGTGTGTGTGTTTCTGTGGGTTTTAATAACGGTTAAATCCCCAACAACTGGTATCAGAGCTCCGGGTTAGGAGGTCAAGGGTTTGCACAATGACCGAAGACAAAGTCAAGATCGAGAAATTCAATGGTTCGAACTACGCGTTCTGGAAGATGCAGATGGAGGATATTCTGTATCAGAAGGATCTTTATCTGCCTATCGATGGCGAAAAGCCAGCGGATATGGAGCAAGCAAAGTGGGATGTTCTGGATCGCAAAGCCCTAGGGACTGTGCGACTGTGTCTCGCGCCGTCAGTTGCGTCGAACATCGCCAAAGAAAAGACTACATCAGGTTTATTCAAAGCCCTAGAAAAGATGTATGAAAAGCCTTCAGCGGTGAATAAGGTATATCTCATGAAGAAGTTATTTAATTTAAAGATGTCTGAAAACTCTATTGTTGCTGAACATATCAATGAATTCAATACGGTCACGAATCAGTTAGAATCTGTGAGTATTGTCTTTGATGATGAAATTAGAGCTCTTGTACTTTTATCAAGTTTGCCAGAAAGTTGGAATGGACTTGTCGTGGCAGTGAGCAATTCTTCCGGATCTGTAAAGATAAAACTGGAGGATGTCGTGTCATTGATATTAGGAGAAGAGGCTCGGAGAAAAGCATCGGGTGAGGATGTTGTTTCAGGTTCAGCACTCAATACGGAGGAAAGGGGCAGGTCTACGAAAAAGGGAGGTAATAAAAAGGGCAAGAAAAAATCGTTTTCGAGAAACAGAGGTCGAAGTAAATCTCGTGGCGGAGATGAGGGCTGCTGGAATTGTGGTCAGAAGGGGCACTGGAAGCGGGATTGCAAGGCACCGAGAAAAGAGCAGAATGGGAACAATCAAAGAGGTAAAGATACTGCTAATATCTCGGAAGAGTCTGATAATGATGCCTTGATTTGCTCGCTGGATTCTCGCAGTGAGTCTTGGATTATAGACTCTGGAGCTTCATTCCATGCTACTCCACGCATGGATGTGCTACGAAACTATGTGCAGGGTAACTTCGGTAAAGTGTATCTTGGTGATGATGAAGCCTGCAATATAGTTGGGAAAGGGAATGTGCAGATTACTCAGACAGACGGGACAGTTCTGAAATTGAAGGATGTTAGACACGTGCCTAGTCTAACACGGAATCTTATTTCAGTGGGTCAGTTGTCAGAGGGTGGAGTGGTCACATCGTTTACATCAGATGCTTGGAAGATGAGCAAGGGGGCTTTGGTTCTAGCCCGTGGTAAAAAGGAAGGAACCTTATATGTATCTTCGGGTACCTACAGTAGCATCGCGGTGACGGCATCAGGGATTGATTGCACTACGTGGCATCGTAGGTTGGGTCACATGAGCGAAAAGGGGATGAAAGTAATGATGTCAAAGGGGAAATTACCGGGTTGTAAGTCGCTGGATTTGGACTTCTGTGAGGACTGTGTCCTCGGGAAACAGAAGAAGGTCAGCTTTACAAAGGTGGCAAGGACTCTAAAGACTGAGAGGTTGGAGCTTGTTCACACCGACGTGTGGGGACCATCAAAGGTACCTTCTGTTGGTGGCTCAAATTATTTTGTTACTCTCATTGATGACGCTACTAGGAAATTATGGATTTATTTTCTTAAGCAGAAATCTGATGTGTTTGATGTTTTCAAGAATTGGAAAGCATTGGTTGAGAATGAAACAGGGTTGAAACTGAAGTGTCTAAAATCAGATAACGGTGGGGAGTATTGTAGCAGTGAGTTTGAGGCTTACTGTGCTGCAAGTGGGATTCGAAGGTTGAAAACGGTCCCAAAGAAGTCAAGGCAGAATGGAGTTGCTGAGCGCATGAACAGGACAATCCTAGAGCGTGCTAGGAGCATGAGGTTGCATGCCGGGTTACCTAAGCAATTCTGGGCTGATGCAGTAAATACAGCTGTGTATTTGATCAACAGGGGACCTTCAGTTCCGCTGAATTGTGGATTGCCAGAGGAGGCTTGGACAGGCAAAGAGGTAAATTTATCTCATTTACGAGTTTTTGGTTGCATTGCCTATATGCATGTAGAATTGGATAATAGGGATAAACTCGATGCTAAGTCTCGTAAGTGCGTGTTCATAGGCTATGATACTAATAGCTATGGGTATAGGTTGTATGATTTTGAGAATCGAAAAACACGCAGGAGTATTGATGTGGTATTTAATGAGTCAGTTTTGTATAAAGACAGACTAAGTCAACCCAAGGAGGCTGAGACAAAATCAGACTGTGTAGAGTTTGAAGGGAATCCTAACAGGAATGTCTTAGAGCCTCAGGATACTAATACACAATCTACTCCACCGGTAGATCCACAGACTCCTATTCTTAGAAGGAGTACACGGACGGTAAAAACCCCAGCGCGTTATTCTCCATCCTTGTATTATTTGTTGTTGACTGATAGTGGTGAACCAGAATGCTTTGAGGAAGCATTGCAGGCTGAGTCCAACAAGGAGTGGGAACATGCGATGGATGATGAGATGGATTCTCTCTCATCTAATGAGACCTGGGAATTAGTTGAATTGCCCAAAGGGAAGAGAGCTTTGCACAACAAGTGGGTTTACAGAATTAAGGAAGAATCTGATGGGAGCAAACGGTACAAGGCAAGGTTAGTAGTAAAAGGTTTCGAGCAGAAACAAGGTATTGACTACACTGAAATCTTTTCTCCTGTTGTTAAGATTTCTACTATCAGATGTGTTCTTAATATTGTGGCTGTTGAGAATTTGCATTTGGAGCAGTTGGATGTTAAAACTGCTTTCCTTCATGGGGATTTGGAG
Source organism: Ilex aquifolium (assembly GCA_951799425.1). Classification (NCBI taxonomy): domain Eukaryota; kingdom Viridiplantae; phylum Streptophyta; class Magnoliopsida; order Aquifoliales; family Aquifoliaceae; genus Ilex; species Ilex aquifolium. Next base: position 5,326,904 of record OX637406.1, read on the forward strand.
GAGGATATTTATATGTATCAGCCAGAGGGCTATGCTGTGAAAGGAAAGGAGAATCAGGTATGCAAGCTAGGGAAGAGTCTGTACGGGTTGAAACAGGCTCCAAGGCAGTAGTATAAAAAGTTTGATACTTTTATGGCAGCTACGGGGTTTAGCAGATGTCATGGGGACCATTGTTGTTACTTCAAGAAGCTTGGTACGTCATATCTCATACTTTTGTTGTATGTAGATGATATGCTTGTTGCAGGTTCAAGCATGGAAGAGATTGTTAATCTCAAGGAACAACTGTCAAAGGAATTTGCAATGAAGGATTTGGGCTCTGCGAAAAAAATCCTTGGGATGCGAATCAGTAGAGACAGGGCAAACATGAAGTTGAAGTTGTCACAGGAAGAGTATATTGGAAAGGTGCTGAAAAGGTTCAACATGGAGAATGCTAAGCCAGTCAGCACACCTTTGGCAAGTCACTTCAAGCTTTCGAAGGAAAAGGGAGCAGTAACAGATGAAGACCAGAACTTCATGGCAAAGGTCCCATATGCCTCGGCGGTAGGGAGCTTGATGTATGCCATGGTTAACACAAGGCCAGACATTGCTCAAGCAGTGGGAGTTGTCAGCAGGTTCATGGCAAATCCGGGCAAGGAGCATTGGGAAGCAGTCAAGTGGATTCTGCGCTACTTGAGAGGTACTTCAGACTTGGCTTTGAATTTTGGGGGTTCTGATATTTGTTTGCAAGGATTTGTGGATTCAGATTTAGCAGGGGACATTGACAGCAGAAAGAGCACTACAGGGTATGTTTTTACATTGGGTAGTGCAGCGGTCAGTTGGGTCTCAAGGCTACAGAGAATAGTAACTATTTCAACAACAGAGGCGGAGTATGTTGCAGCCACGGAGGCGTGCAAGGAAATGGTATGGTTGAGGAGCTTCATGAAAGAGTTGGGTAAGGATCAAGACAATTCAAAATTGTTCAGTGATAGTCAGAGTGCGATACATCTGGCAAAGAACGCAGCCTTTCATTCGAGGACCAAGCATATTGACATAAAGTATCACTTCATTCGCTCTTTGTTGGAAGATGGACAGTTTACTTTGGAGAAAATTCACACAAGGGATAATCCGGCAGACATGTTCACAAAGGTAGTTACTGTCGAGAAGCTGAAGTCTTGTTCAGCTTCCGTGGGTCTCTCAGTTTGAGGACAGGAGGATGAGCTGCAGGGATGAGGGACTATTGTTCGGGAGGATTGCGATTGATGGTGATCAAACTAGTCTCCAAGTGGGAGAATTGTTGGGCCATTTGTGGAGTCAAGTTTCTGAGGCGTACTGGAAGTCGCGTCCGGACGGCAGAAGAGCGCGCGTCCGAACGCAAGTGGCAGAACGTTGAAGGAGCAAAACTAAACTCACTGGAAGTCGCGTCCGGACGCGGTATAGTCATGCGTCCGGACGCGTGTCTGTTTCGTGGCTTAGTGCACAGAATGTATAAAAACCCTTTGTCTTGGTGATTAGGGTTATGAGAGTGGTGTGAGATATTACATAGCCTCCTTCTTTGTATTTTTGTCTCTCCTAATAGTGAAATCCCTGCAGCGTCGTGGATGTAGGCAAATTGCCGAACCACGTAAATATTGTGTGTCTTGTTCTTCCTTGCTTGTTATTGTTTTCTGTTCTTGATTTGCTCTTGGATTGTGTGTGTGTTTCTGTGGGTTTTAATAACGGTTAAATCCCCAACAGGTGCCTCTACCTCTACCTTATATGTCGTTGCACCATCCCCTACATTTGTGACAGTCCTCTGAAATTTCTGAACCAATATTCCTGTTGTTTTGTTAGAGTACAAAGCGATAAATGATGGATAATTCAGATCAGGAGATGGGTTCGAGCAAGGATAAATGTTTGATCTGGTTATGGTTAGGATTTGATTCTGAGTGAAATTCATGGAGCAGAGGAGATTAACGTAGTCTTGTGGAGTAGCATCATATATCAAACCTGGATCAAGTGCGCGGTTTGGATCAACTTGACCCGCTCCCATGGCTAGAGGTGTAGCTATTTCGAAATTTTGGCCAATGTCTTTGATAAGATTCTGTGTATTATCGAATAGATTGGCAGTGGTCATCATTGCAGAACGAATAGCTGCAGGACTCCATTCTGGGTGTGCACCTTTTAGAAGTGCGGCAATACCAGAAGCGTGAGGACAAGCCATGGATGTACCTGAGATGGCATTGAAACCACTAGCCAAGACTATATTTGAACCAATTTTAGATGCATAACCGTTCGGAATCCAAGCAGCCAAGACCAATGTCCCTGGTGCCATTACATCAGGCTTCAGAATGCCTGGATAACTCGGTGCGGGACCTCTGGAAGTGTACAAATCCACAGCTGGTGCAGGTTTTGTGCCCACAAAGGTTTGTTGGAACTTAATGCTGGCCGTAGGTTCAACACCTCCGGTTAAAGTATAATTGATAACCGCTTGAGCATCCTTTGAGCTAATCACCACTCCAGGATATGAAAAAGAATTGAACACAAATAACAGAGGATCATCAGAGACAAAGATATTGCTACAAAATTCGATAATGTAGCAATGTTGCTTATTTGTTCATCGAATGACCAAGTGTTATCGCAAATGATGATTCCATTTGGGGCTCCAGTTAATAGTTGCGTTGAATTGCAAGAAGATATGGTTTTGTTGTAAACAAGCTTAACATCTTCCACAATGGCTCTTGCACGGAACATAGTCCAACCAGTGATGGCTAACCCATTCCCTAAAGTCAATGTCCCAGCAAACCAACGGTCTATTCTGCCTGCTGCCACTGTCAACACCCATGGAATCCCATTGTGTACTCTTCCAAGATCTGGGCCTTCATTTCCTGCTGAAGAAGAAACTAGCACACCCTTCTCCATGGCACCAAATGAAGCTATGGCAATCGGATCCTCATATAAAGGAACATCATCAAAACCCATGGAAATCGATATTACATCGACACCATCAGCAACAGCCTGGTCCATACCAGCAAGAACGTCAGAAGCGTAGCGCCCTTCGTCCCAGAGGACCTTATACATTGCTACTCTAGCACGCGGGGCAACCCCTCGTGCTATCCCCGAAGCATAGCCAAAGAATGAGGCACCTTCAACATAATTTCCAGCAGCTGTGGACGAAGTGTGTGTGCCGTGACCAAATGTATCCCTTGCGGAATTCATACTCAAAGTGATGTTAGGATTTGCAGCTATTACTCCTTTGTTGAAGTATCTAGCTCCAATGAGCTTTAAGTTACACAAGGAAGAATTGAACTCTTGTCCAACCTCGCACGTCCCTTTCCATTTTAATGGAACTTCTGTCATTCCATAGTCTCGAAAGCTTAGACTTTCTGGCCAGACACCAGAGTCAATAACACCCACGATAACGTCTTTGCCATATTCTGAAGCTGGCCATAGTCCTGTGAAGGGATTGAGGGATAGAAAATCAGTGGTATGGGTGGTATCAACCGTGACAGACCTATCACTGTAGGCAGACACAAACCCTGGGGATTTCTTTACAGCCTCTAGTTCATCTTGAGACAGCACAACACTAAAACCATGAAATGCATTGTCATAAGTGTAGACAATCTCTGGTTTGGAATGAGGGCTGTTGGATGAAGTTGGACCCACTTGGTGTATGGAATCAACGATGGAGGAGTACCAGAGGTCGTGGCTAGCAAAAGCTTTGGGCATGAAAGTTTTGTCCATATGGACTATGTAAGTTGACCTACCTGCTGAAATTGAACCAGCATGAAGAGCCAGAAGAAGCCATGCAAAGGATAAGAGAAGTGGAACCCCTTCACCAAGCCCCATTGTTACTAACAAAACTTTTGTAATGACACCATCTGTGGCCTATGATTTCGGTATATATAAATATGTGGGCAAGCACAATTATTGATCTGATAATGAAGAGAGTGGAAAACACTTGGTACAAATCGCCGGGCATAACCAACTTTTAGCTCCTTGGCAGGTCCCTTCATGGTATAATCCGCTAGTTGTAGCGATGGAATCTATGCATGTCACATTCATGGCACTCCTTGTAGAGAGGTCTCTTTCATGGTCTACAGTGCATATTTGATGGGTTGGATGTTTAGTTTGATGTTTACAAGGTTTTCACGCCTAAAACAGCCGGACATGACTATTTGTTTCTGTAAATTCCAATTATATGTAATAAAGAAACACCGGTGGTTACAACAAATTGAATCCATCTAACATGGGCGGAGCTAGCTGAGGCCCAAGGGTCGGCATGTGCCCACTCTGAATTTGTTGTTTTTTTTTTTTCAAAAATTATTTACATAAAAATTCAGAATTTGTTTTATTATATTTGAATTTGCCCACCCTATAGTAATTGGTAAAAATATCTAAATGACTATAAACTTTCGGACATGCTTCAAACACGTAAAAGACATATTCAAATAAATTTTGAACATATCAAGGTAATTTTATAATTTTTAGCAAAAATTATGATGTTATTTTAAAATTTTATAAAAATTAGGATCATTATGAAATAAATTATAGGGTCATTTTATAAGTCTATAATAGAATTAAGATTCACAACTTAAAATTACAAAATCATTTAGATTTTAAAAAATCAAATATAATTATGTTTAGTTGACAAAATTGTTTTAATTAGACCAAAATGAGAAACCGAGAGAGAAGGGAGAAAAAGTGAAACGAATGTCCCTCTTGCCAAATGTTTCAGTCTTTGGGCTCTTTTTGCACTTGTTACCATTTAAAATTAGCATGTTCATCAACTTGATGTCAATAATACATTGCTTCAGGGGGTTTAGAAGACGAGCGCTTAGGACCCCCAAAAAAGAGGGGATCCCAATTTTATTTGTAGTCTTTATCAAATAATTTTATTTGGCCCAATTAAATTCAAAATTAATAAGACTCATATATAGCAAAGTCCATATTAGAAAGAAACGGATCCAATTTCTCTCTTAATTAATGGCATTTTTAATAAAAAAAAATTTAACCATATATCTTATATATTTATTATTAATTTAAAAAAACCCCATTTATAATTTTCGCTTTTAGCCACAATTTTCATTGGGCCGACCCTGCATGTTACGATGGAATTGGGCTGAATTCGTAACATAGGCCGGGTATGTCTAGTTTCAAAGAACCTCAAAAAAGGGAAAACAAAGCAATGATCATATGTTGGTGTTCTTAGAGATTACAAATGGCAAGTTGTCTATGTTCTGAAAAAAAAAAAAAAAAATCAGTATCATATCTCTATTTATCATATTTGTAGTTATTTTTATCACTATTATGATTATTTTTATCATTGTTATAATATCTAAAATAATAATAAAAATAGTTACCAGTAGTAAAAATAACCACAAATGTGGTAAATTACCCACAAAAATTATATTTTTTTTTACTAAAAAAAGGTGATAAAAAAATAGTTACCACAACAGTAATAAAAATAACTACAATAATGATAAAAACATCCTCAAAAATAATAAATCACCCATAAAAATGATAAAATTTTTAATTATAAAATAATCCATAAAATTTATAAAAATACTCATTAAAATAATAAATTTTAGAATTAGGATACAAATTTTCTTTTATCAATGCCCTAGTCAAGCCCCCATTATAGATGCAGGAGCAGCCTAAAAGGACATTTAAGGGTAGATGTGAAGGACTCCATTTTCATGGAAAGAGACATTTGGTCGTCACACCGGTATTTCAAAACAGTAATGTTACGCTGATCAAAATTAGGGATCAAATAAAGAGTTTAAATGATATGACAGTCTAATCAGCCTTTCAAATTAGTTGTCATGTCATTTAATAAAGTTGCTAAATGACATTAGGCAATAATCAGCCTAATCAGCCTTCCAAGTCAGCTGTCATGTCATTTGGGCTCTTTATTTGTTCCCTAATTTTGGTCAACGTCACATTACTGATTTCCAAACTAGAAAAAGGGTTCCACTCCACCATAGAGCTCATAGTTTTCAAAAAACCTAATCCTACATATTGTGTAGGTTTTGGCACCGACAAAAAAGATTTCAATATGATATTGAAAAATAACTTGTAACTAGTGATCGTGGTGTGACGTATTTGTAGTATTTTGATTATAAAAATGATAAGATAAAGTAAACTAAGAACATAAAAGAAATTTCATTGCAAGAAGAATCAAATTGCTCAAAAGGGAAGAAATTTGTTTCTCCCTATTGGATATCAATTTATTGAAAACTTCAAACATTTTATTTCACAATTCACTACTACGGTCTTTCTCTGGATGTCTTGTTTGACATTGCATAACCTGTATAACATTCCATGCACCCAAGAATGATCACCAAACAGCTACCACTGGTGAAACCACTATAGGACTCCTCACTGTGTGATTACCATTAACTTCAGCCCAAACAATAGAACCAAATGTAACAGTTCCATTGTTGTCACCTGAATAATTGATAGTCAAAGAGTAGCTCTGATTTTCATACTTCTGTCCAAACACCAATGTATCCTGCGATACTGTGACTACAGCCCCCTTTGGTGCCTCTACCTCTACCTTATATGTCGTTGCACCATCCCCTACATTTGTGACAGTCCTCTGAAATTTCTGAACCAATACACCTGTTGTTTTGTTAGAGTACAAAGCGATAAATGATGGATAATTCAGATCAGGAGATGGGTTCGAGCAAGGATAACTGTTTGATCTAGTTATGGTTCGGATTTGATTCTGAGTGAAATTCATGGAGCAGAGGAGATTAACGTAGTCTTGTGGAGTAGCATCATATATTAAACCTGGATCAAGGGCGCGGTTTGGATCAACTTGTCCCGCTCCCATGGCTAGAGGAGTAGCTATTTCGAAATTTTGGCCAATGTCTTTGATAAGATTCTGTGTATTATCAAATGGATTTGCAGTGGTCATCATTGCAGATCGAATGGCTGCAGGACTCCATTCTGGGTGTGCACCTTTTAGAAGTGCGGCAATACCAGAAGCATGAGGACAAGCCATGGATGTACCTGAGATGGCATTGAAATCACTAGCCAAGACTATATTTGAACCAATTTTAGATGCATAACCGTTCGGAATCCAAGCAGCCAAGACCAATGTCCCTGGTGCCATTACATCAGGCTTCAGAATGCCTGGATAACTCGGTGCGGGACCTCTGGAAGTGTACAAATCCACAGCTGGTGCAGGTTTTGTGCCCACAAAGGTTTGTTGGAACTTAATGCTGGCCGTAGGTTCAACACCACCAGTTAAAGTGTAATTGATAACCGCTTGAGCATCCTTTGAGCTAATCACCACTCCAGGATATGAAAAAGAATTGAACACAAATAACAGAGGATCATCAGAGACAAAGATACCTGCTACAAAATTCGATAATGTAGCAATGTTGCTTATTTGTTCCTCGAATGGCCAAGTGTTATCGCAAATGATGATTCCATTTTGAGCTCCAGTTAATAGCTGCGTTGAATTGCAAGCAGATATGGTTTTGTTGTAAACAAGCTTAACATCTGCCACAATGGCTCTTGCAGGGAACATGGTCCAACCAGTGATGGTTAACCCATTCCCTAAAGTCAATGTCCCAGCAAACCAGCGGTCTATTCTGCCTGCTGCCACTGTCAACACCCATGGAATCCCATTGTGTAATCTTCCAAGATCTGGGCCTTCATTTCCTGCTGAAGAAGAAACTAGCACTCCCTTCTCCATGGCACCAAATGAAGCTATCGCAATTGGATCCTCATATAAAGGAACATCATCAAAACCCATGGAAATCGATATTACATCGACACCATCAGCAACAGCCTGGTCCATACCAGCAAGAACGTCAGAAGCGTAGCGCCCTTCATCCCAGAGGACCTTATACATTGCCACTCTAGCACGCGGGGCAACCCCTCGTGCTATCCCCGAAGCATAGCCAAAGAATGAGGCACCTTCAACATAATTTCCAGCAGCTGTGGACGAAGTGTGTGTGCCGTGACCAAATGTATCCCTTGCGGAATTCATACTCACAGTGATGTTAGGATGTGCAGCTATTACTCCTTTGTTGAAGTATCTAGCTCCAATGAGCTTTAAGTTACACAACGAAGAATTGAACTCTTGTCCAGCCTGGCACGTCCCTTTCCATTTTAATGGAACTTCTGTCATTCCATAGTCTCGAAAGCTTAGACTTTCTGGCCAGACACCAGAGTCAATAACACCCACGATAACGTCTTTGCCATATTCTGAAGCTGGCCATAGTCCTGTGAAGGGATTGAGGGATAGAAAATCAGTGGTGTGGGTGGTATCAACCGTGACAGACCTATCACTGTAGGCAGACACAAACCCTGGGGATTTCTTTACAGCCTCTAGTTCATCTTGAGACAGCACAACACTAAAACCATGAAATGCATTGTCATAAGTGTAGACAATCTCTGGTTTGGAATGAGGGCTGTTGGATGAAGTTGGACCCACTTGGTGTATGGAATCAACGATGGAGGAGTACCAGAGGTCGTGGCTCGCAAAAGCTTTGGGCATGAAGGTTTTGTCCATATGGACTATGTAAGTAGACCTACCTGCTGAAATTGAACCAGCATGAAGAGCCAAAAGAAGCCATGCAAAGGATAAGAGAAGTGGAACGAGCTTTTGACCTCACCCATGGACTTTTCAAAAATTATGCACAAAAGGGGGTGGGTTTGAAAGTATTTCCCAAACCCAGGCAGTTTTAAAAACGTCAGATGGACTGACGTTTTTAATCAAAAGACGTCAGTCCATCTGACGTTTTTAAAAAAAATTGATCTTTAAAAACGTCAGATGAACTGACGCTTTTAACACTCCGTTTCTTAAAAACGTCAGTCCATCTGACGTTTTTGTTTAGTCCACGTCAGATGGACTGACGTTTCTAAATGCCAGCCTCAGTTCAAGCCTCCAGCCACTATATGAGATAATAGTCAAGCCTCCAGCCACCATATGAGATAGTCAAGCCTCCACCTACCAACTTCAATAGCCTATGATACTGATATGCACAACCGATAAATTAATATTAGTGTTGATAATTAATAAATTGCCCCCTAAATTTTCTCTCAAATTTTTATTTAGTCCCATAAATTTTAATTGTTTTAATGTAATCCATCAATTTTATTTAAATTAAATCATTTCATTAATTTTCATTGTTCGACTACAATAGTATTTTCGTTTTCGACTTACAAGATTAATTTTCATTTTTCGACTTACTTTTAAAAATTTTCGACTTACAATAATATTATAAAATGTATAAATAATTAATATTAATTTATAAATTAATATTAGTTTGGGTAATTATAATAACTGACTGCCCCCTAAATTTTCTCTCGAATTTTTATTTAGTCCCATAAATTTTAATTGTTTTAATTTAATCCATCAATTTTATTTCAATTAAATCATTTCATTAATTTTCATTGTTCGACTACAATATTATTTTCGTTTTCGACTTACAAGATTAATTTTCATTTTTCGACTTACTTTTAAAAATTTTCGACTTACAATAATATTATAAAATGTATAAATAATTAATATTAATTTATAGTTTGGGTAATTATAATAACTGACTGCCCCCTAAATTTTCTCTCGAGTTTTTATTTAGTCTCATAAATTTTAAATGTTTTAATTTAATCCATCAATTATATTTCAATTAAATCATTTCATTAATTGCGTGAAGAAGAATTCTTCACGCACATGCAAATTCTTCTTAGGGGGCAGTCAGTTATTATAATTACCCAAACTATAAATTAATATTAATTATTTATACATTTTATAATATTATTGTAAGTCGAAAATTTTTAAAAGTAAGTCGAAAAATGAAAATTAATCTTGTAAGTCGAAAACGAAAATAATATTGTAGTCGAACAATGAAAATTAATGAAATGATTTAATTGAAATAAAATTGATGGATTAAATTAAAACAATTAAAATTTATGGGACTAAATAAAAATTCGAGAGAAAATTTAGGGGGCAGTCAGTTATTATAATTACCCAAACTAATATTAATTTATAAATTAATATTAATTATTTATACATTTTATAATATTATTGTAAGTCGAAAATTTTTAAAAGTAAGTCGAACAATGAAAATTAATCTTGTAAGTCGAAAACGAAAATACTATTGTAGTCGAACAATGAAAATTAATGAAATGATTTAATTTAAATAAAATTGATGGATTACATTAAAACAATTAAAATTTATGGGACTAAATAAAAATTTGAGAGAAAATTTAGGGGGCAATTTATTAATTATCAACACTAATATTAATTTATCGGTTGTGCATATCAGTATCATAGGCTATTGAAATTGGTAGGTGGAGGCTTGACTATCTCATATGGTGGCTGGAGGCTTGTCTCATATAGTGGCTGGAGGCTTGAACTGTGGCTGGCATTTAGAAACGTCAGTCCATCTGACGTGGACTAAACAAAAACGTCAGATGGACTGACGTTTTTAAGAAACGGAGTGTTAAAAACGTCAGTCCATCTGACGTTTTTAAAGATCAATTTTTTTAAAAACGTCAGATGGACTGACGTCTTTTGATTAAAAACGTCAGTCCATCTGACGTTTTTAAAATTGCCTGGGTTTGGGAAATACTTTCAAACCCACTCCCTTTTGTGCATAATTTCTGAAAAGTCCATGGGTGAGGTCAAAAGCTCGAAGTGGAACCCCTTCACCAAGCCCCATTGTTACTAACAAAACTTTTGTAATGACACCATCTGTGGCCTATGATTTCGGTATATATAAATATGTGGGCAAGCACAATTATTGAGCTGATAATGAAGAGAGTGGAAAACACTTGGTACAAATCGCCGGGCATAATCAACTTTTAGCTCCTTGGCAGGTCCCTTCATGGTATAATCCGCTAGTTGTAGCGATGGAATCTATGCATGTGAGTGGCGGATCCACAGTGGGGGCAGTGGGGGCAGCTGCCCCCACTGGAATTTTAAAAGTTTTTGGGGAGTAAGTATAATTTTAAAAATTTTAAAATTTCTTAGAGATTTGCCCTCACTGAATTTTTTTTAAAAGATTTATAGGTAGTTATGATATTTTTGACAAATATATGGGTAACTTATAAATGTCAAAAAAATTCCTTTGAAAGGCCAAATGCCTCAATTATGTGTTAAATTAAATTATTTTGATTTGGTGTTTTTAATAGTTTTATTGTGATTGATTAAGTAATTCATATACCAAAGTTTAGTTTAATAAAACAGTCATAGTTTGAACCAAATTTTTTGGTTCAAAATTTTTTGTTAGGTGATTAGGTCTTATAGATAAATTTATCGTGAACTTTTTTTGTCTCTTTTATATAACGCTCATGTATATGAGTTGTTATTTTAAATGGCGTTCTATTAATGAAATTATACTTTTGTGAACATTAATAATTTTAATATTCATATGGTTTAAGTTGCCCCCACTGGACAAAATTTCTGGCTCCGCACATTCATGGCACTCCTTGTAGAGAGGTCTCTTTCATGGTTTTGGAAGTTTTACATGACTAGTTACATCTCTGTACCGAAAAAAAACTTTTTTTATAAGAATTATGTATAGGTATGATATCATTAGATGGTAGATTGGTCTACATTAGGAGGAAGAAACATAACCATCATAGTAATTCACAACATGGCAAAAGTCACGACAAAGAAAGTTGTCCATTACTCAAAAATCAGTGGGTGATCTTTTAAGACTAGGTGCTGTATTTATAACTTAGGGATGACAGTGCATGTTTGATAGGTTGGATGTTTAGTTTGATGTTTACAAGGTTTTCACGCCTAAAACAGCCGGACATGACTATTTGTTTCTGTAAATTCCAATTATATGTAATAAAGAAACACCGGTGGTTACAACAAATTGAATCCATCTAACATGGGCGGAGCTAGCTGAGGCCCAAGGGTCGGCATGTGCCCACTCTGAATTTGTTTTTTTTTTTTTCAAAAATTATTTACATAAAAATTCAGAATTTTTTTTATTATATTTGAATTTGCCAACCCTATAGTAATTGGTAAAAATATCTAAATGAATATAAACTTTCGGACATGCTTCAAACACGTAAAAGACATATTCAAATAAATTTTGAACATATCAAGGTAATTTTATAATTTTTAGCAAAAATTATGAAGTTATTTTGAAATTTTATAAAAATTAGGATCATTATGAAATAAATTGTAGGGTCATTTTATAAGTCTATAATAGAATTAAGATTCACAACTTAAAATTACAAAATCATTTAGATTTTAAAAAATCAAATATAATTATGTTTAGTTGACAAGATTGCTTTAATTAGACCAAAATGAGAGACCGAGAGAGAAGGGAGAAAAAGCGATTAGTGAGGGCGTGACTCTCGCAATGACGGGAGTCTTGGACAATGAACCCAATTTTTTTAATAATAAAAGAATCCGTATATCATTCTTGTTAACGAGTCATATCGTTTTCATATTTGTATTGTGTAGGATTCAACTGATATCTCAACAAAGACACAGCCCATTTAAGGATTGTTGTTTCCAATTTTAAGAGTGTCATCAAAATATTCCTGTTGTTTCAGAACAACAATAAAACACAAATTATTCTTAGCTTTATTTTCACTAAATTAATTTACCATTGTCTTATCGTCCTTTTTTTTTCATGTACAACCACATCCCAAGTCCTCATTTTCTTGTAACATTTATCATCAATCCAGTCAAAGAGATTAAGACCCTCCACCAAACAATAATGCTTTTCAGCACCTACAATAAGGACATAACATATGTTTAGGACAACCAATTAATTTATTATCATTTTAATATCGGATACGTGAGCCAATGGCTCACACAATATTAAATTAATTTTTTTTGGTGGGAGAGTCCACCACAATAGCTTGCTATTGGGGCTCTCAAGTGTAGCCTTGGTGTTTCAGTATTGCCTCGGCCTGGCGCACCACACCTCAATGTTACCCAAAAAAAAAGGGCAACCAAAAAAGTATGGTAAGTATGTGATATGCACGGCGACTGAATGCGAAAACTATTTGTATTTTCCGAAATAGTAATGCTATTAGAACTTAAAAAATTGATCTAATTTTTAGCCGAGCAGTTGAAGGGAAAATCTCTTAGAACTACCAGCCTAAAGCTATGCCTTGCAGCCACAGTGTATAGCTTATGAAGGGATAGAAATAGAAGAGTGTTTAAGAATGTGTTTAAGGATGCAATATCCATTTTCAAGGAAATCATTAATACTGTCCGCAGCAAGTTGATTACAGTCAATGCAAGGAAACCCCCCCGACTCTCCAACTTCGGCAGATGTGGCAAATTATTTTATGGGAAATATTATATAACCCAAATTTGTATCCCCAAATTTGCATCTCAAATAAATGGGAACCATTAGATGAGTGAGTCTCATCAACTTTTTTAATTGGGACCTGATGGTGTCTCGGAAATAGACAGCCCAAGCCCAGCCTAGGACCTGCTGATGAGTTTTAAGAATTGGCTTGAGGAAACTAATTTATCGAAAACGGAAAACACATAATGTAAGTGGTTCACCCTTGCCGATTGACTCGGGCTACATCCACTGTAATTGAGACTCCTACTCCTTGGTGCAGTGTATTGATCTCAGATGAATAATAGGTGAGTTCCAGGCACTAAGCCGTTACAAAGTATTAATGCCTTTTTTCGGCGAGTATCCGAGGATGGAGAGTGTAAAAACGGGGGAGAAGAAGATCAGGGAGAAGGATCCCCTTTTCCCTGCTTCTATTGTTCTATATATATGGTTCGTCTTTCTAGGGTTTCTTGCCATTTTTTCTACCTCTTTTCCCTGATCTTGTGGGGACCTTTCGTCCTTGTCCTGCAAGCACTCCTGTCTTTCGGCGCTACTGTGCCCACGACTCCCTGGTTTGTTAAGCACCACCTCCTTCTGCCTTTTGCAGGGTGTAACTCTGAGGTATCAGAGATGGTTCCCCCTGTTCCTGGAACACATGGCGCAACAAGGTTCACTTTAGGTCAAGGGTGTGGATTTGGATCAGGGTCGGACTGCTGGTTCTTCAGACCCTTCGGACTTTGGTCCCTTGGACCTCTCTGCTTTGAATGTGGGCTGATTGGAGATATTTCCTTTGGGCTAACGAGCCCACCTTCTGGGTTCTCAGGGTGTGTTGGGCTCCGACTTCATGGCGGCCCATGCCCAGAATTCCATCCTTATCAGGACCCATTGATTCAATCATCCTTATTGATTTGGGATGCATATTTGAGATATAAATTTAGAATATATAGCATTACTCTTATTTCATTTGGTGGTTAGCATAGTGGATTAACCTTGACAGGAGTGGTCTGTTTTTTTTTTTTTTTTATTGATTTTATATAATGTAGAGCTTAATCTTAAAGAAGTCATGTGCAACCAACAGAACTACAAAACTATTAGACTCTTTTTTGGTCTTTTTTTTTTTCTTGCTCCAGTAATGCTTTATGCAGAGCTGGACTGACCATACATCACAGATGTATATTTTAGCGACTTGGGTGGTTGTATTTTTGCACAAATTATCATCACAATTTAGTTACCCAAAAAAAAAAAATTGATCTAATTTATTGATCTAATGATATGGCAGTGATGTGGTCCAATAATATTATTGTGACTGTAACTCTTTGACTTTTTCATTTAAAACTCTATCACTTGACACATTATTATGTGAGCAAAATAGGTCAATTTTTAAGATCTCAATCATTACACCCCTTTCAAAATGGGAGCTTCACAATCGAGGTATCGTGGTGACCACAACAACTACTGTGAACGAGAATTTAAGTGATTCAGTAGACTTCTATCTCTGTCTTGTTTTTCCGATGTGAAAATCTAAATAGGATTACGAGTAGGAGTTTCCATGGGCCGGGCCGGGTTAGACCCGCAAAATTTTTTTTGAGCTGGATCTGATTAGTGTAGACCCAAGTCTTTACCCAAATAAGTTATTGGGCAGGCCGGTTCGGACTTCGGGTAAGGGTAGGCTACCCTCAGCCTAACCTGCGAGTCTATTGAACGGGTTTTTTTTATATACAATTTCATTTAAAAATAATGAATATTTTTATAACTTAATATTTGTGTAAATTATATTTTTGAATCCAAAGTAAAGTCAAAATGGATAAAAATAAAATAATGAATTATTTTATTTTTGATTAAAGGATGAACTACATCCAATAGAATGAATACATCTCAATTAGGTTGACCCCTACTCACTTATCTATCATTTGTATTAATCTACCATTTAAAACTTGTATGTTTAATACATGGAAAAGAAAATAATACATTATTTATAATATCCAAATTTTTAAAACTTCAAATTCCGACATTGGGAGACTTACTTCAAAGTTTCAAATTTAATAGTCTAAAAGTATAACTTTTTTTCAAAGGAAGAGTGGGCAGACTCTTGGACCGGGTTTTAACGGATTTTTTGGGTTGGGCTACTGGGCCGGGATTCGGGCCGGGTAATGGGTTTAGGGGCAAACTCAAACTCTCTTTTTAAGGATATTGGGCTCGGACTCGGACGGACCAACTATCGGACTTATTGAAAAACAAGACCCGTGGGTAACCCGACTCATTGACACGCCTAATTACGAGTAGGCACCAATTGAGAATCTTAATCCTATTTAGTCACAAAACTTAATTCTAGACAATTTGATATACCAAATCTTGGTAAAATTCATAATCAAATGCACATTGAAAATCTCAAAAACTATCAGACCTTTGGGCTTAGTAAATATAATTCATCCACTATTTCAAACACCAACAACTTATGCCAACTAACGGGACAAAGTTGTCGTTGTTGTGATGCGTCCTACCCTGTGCTATAAGCCTCATTAAGGATGATACATTTTTTATATTAAATTCTGGGCGTGCGACATTATATATAATGAGATAAAAAATCGGAAGGCATGAGGTAGAGAGTTGGATGAGTTTTTAGTGGGGTATGTTGTGTGGGTGTGAAAAAATGAGTGAGAATACACAAAAAAAAAAAAGTGATTTATCAGTTGTAAAGCTTGTTCCTTGTTCCTTGGTAGTCTTTTTTTCTTACTTGATGTAGCCCCTTTTACACAATTGTCATAGCCTTTTATATTAGGATATTAGGGAAATATTTAGGAAATATTCGGGAAATATTCTCGATCACTTATTGCCAAAAGTACGGTTTAATGGCAAAAGTTTTTTTCTGCTCCTTCTGGTAGTTTCTATATTGTTTGTCGTCTTTTGAAATCTCATTGTTGACCTGGATATCTATTGATTGGGGTTAACCAGCTGTATATTTTTTCGGTATAATTAATATATATACATATAATTAATATATTTTTATTATGTATTTAGAAAATACTATGTAACTCAAATTTGTAACCCAAATTTATATCTCAAATGAAGGTTTGTGTGGTTTTTGTTGGAAGCCTCCATTAATTCATTTTCAATTTCATGACAATGGTTCATTGCTGTGAAGGTAGGTTGTGGTAGATACGGCCAACAACAAACTAAAAGTCTATTTTCAAACAGGGAACATATCAAACATTTTATTATACAACTCACACATATTTTCTCGTTCTTGTTGCTCTGTAGTTTAACATCCTAGCCCAGAGATAACACTCCATGCAAGAAAAGGAAGATCACCAAACAACTACCACTGGGGAAACCACTATAGGACTCCTCACTGTGTGCTTCCCATTAACTTCAGCCCAAACAATAGAACCAAACGCAACAGTTCCATTCTTGTCACCTGAATAATGGATAGTCAAAGAGTAGCTCTGCTTTTCATATTTTTGTCCAAACACCAATGTGTCCGGCGATACTATGACTACAGACCCCTTTGGTGCCGCTACCTCCACCTTATATGTCGTTGCACCATCCCCTACATTTGTGACAGTCCTCTGAAATTTCTGAACCAATATGCCCATTGTTTTGTTAGAGTACAAAGCAATGAATGATGGATAATTCAGATCAGTAGAGGCGTTCGAGCAAGGATAATTGTTTGATCTGGTTATGGTTAAGATTTGATTCTGAGTGAAATTCATGGAGCAGAGGAGATTAACGTAGTCTTGTGAAGTAGCATCATATATCAAACCTGGATCAAGTGCGCCGTTTGGATCAACTTGTCCCGCTCCCATGGCTAGAGGTGTAGCTATTTTGAAATTTTGGCCAATGTCTTTGATAAGATTCTGTGTATTATCGAATGGATTTGCAGTGGTCATCATTGCAGAACGAATAGCTGCAGGACTCCATTCTGGATGTGCACCTTTTAGAAGTGCGGCAATACCAGAGCATGAGGACAAGCCATGGATGTACCCGAGATGACATTGAAATCACTAGCCAAGAATATGTTTGAACCAATTTGAGCTACATAACTGTCCGGAGTCCAAGAGGCTATGACGTTTGTTCCTGGTGCCATTATATCCGGCTTCAGGATGCCTGGATAGCTTGGTGAAGGACCTCTAGAAGTGTAGGAAGCAACGGCCGGTGCAGGTTTTGTACCCACAAAGGTCTGTTGGAACTTAATGTGCGCCGTAGGTTGAACACCACTAATTAAAGCATAATCGATCACCTCTTGTGCATCCTTCGAGTTAATTATAACTCCAGGAAAAGAGAAAAGACTAGACTCATATATTTCAGGGTCATCAGAGATGAAGATACCCGCAACAAAATCCGATTTAGCAATAATGTCTATTTGTTCAAAGAATGGCCAAGTGTTATCACAAATGATGATTCCACTTGGGTATGGGGCTGTAGGTAACAACTGAGTTGAATTACAAGCAGATATGGTTTTGTTGTAAATTAGCATCTCATTTACCACACCGGCTCTTGCAGGGAACATGCTCCACCCAGTGATAGTTAACTCGTTCCCCAAAGTCAATGTTCCAGCAAACCAACGGTCTATTGAGCCAGCTGCGACTGTTAAGACCCATGGAATCCCATTGTGTAATCTTCCAAGACGTGGACCTTCATTTCCTGCGGAAGATGAAACTAGCACACCCTTCTCCATGGCACCAAATGAAGCTATCGCAATAGGATCCTTATATAAAGGAACATCATCAAAACCCATGGAAATTGATATTACATTAACACCATCAGCAACAGCCTGGTCCATACCAGCAAGAACGTCAGAAGCATAACGCCCTTCGTCCCAGAGGACCTTATACATTGCCACTCTAGCACGCGGGGCAACCCCTCTTGCCGTCCCCGAAGCATAGCCAAAAAATGAGGCACCTTCAACATAATTTCCAGCAGCTGTGGACGAAGTGTGTGTGCCGTGACCAAATGTATCCCTTGCGGAATTCATACTCACAGTGATGTTAGGATGCGCAGCTATTACTCCTTTGTTGAAGTATCTAGCTCCAATGAGCTTTAAGTTACACAACGAAGAATTGAACTCTTGTCCAGCCTGGCACGTCCCTTTCCATTTTAATGGAACTTCTGTCATTCCATAGTCTCGAAAGCTTAGACTTTCTGGCCAGACACCAGAGTCAATAACACCCACGATAACGTCTTTGCCATATTCTGAAGCTGGCCATAGTCCTGTGAAGGGATTGAGGGATAGAAAATCAGTGGTGTGGGTGGTATCAACCGTGACAGACCTATCACTGTAGGCAGACACAAACCCTGGGGATTTCTTTACAGCCTCTAGTTCATCTTGAGACAGCACAACACTAAAACCATGAAATGCATTGTCATAAGTGTAGACAATCTCTGGTTTGGAATGAGGGCTGTTGGACGAAGTTGGACCCACTTGGTGTACGGAATCAACGATGGAGGAGTACCAGAGGTCGTGGCTCGCAAAAGCTTTGGGCATGAAGGTTTTGTCCATATGGACTATGTAAGTAGACCTCCCTGCTGAAATTGAACCAGCATGAAGGGCCAAAAGAAGCCATGCAAAGGATAAGAGAAGTGGAACCCCTTCACCAAGCCCCATTGTTACTAACAAAACTTTTGTAATGACACCATCTGTGGCCTATGATTTGCATATATATATATATATATATATATATATATATATATATATTTATATATAGATATATTTGGGCCGGCACAGCTCCATTATTGATGTGATAATGAAGATTGTGGAAAACACATAATACAAATCGTGGACCACCTGAGTGGGTGGTCCAGTAGAGTATAGTAGAGTATCGACCGAACTTTTTGTCTTGAGGTTGATGGTTCGAGTTTTAGACTCCATATTTGAGCTCTATGGTTGACCGCTATGCCAAATTAGTTAGATTCATTTTCGAGAAGTGTAATGGGCGTGATCAGAGACTTCATGATTCCATCAGGGACGCTCTCCTTGCTCCCACCTTTTTGTCAATAGCAAAAAATAAAAAAAAATCGCCGACCATAATCAACCTTTAGCTCCTTGGCTGGTCCCTTCATGGTAAAATCGGCAAGCTGTAACGGAAAGTTTTACATGTAAGGTTACACCTCGGTACCGAAAAATACTTTTTCATGTATTATTTTTTCATCTAATCAGAAGATGATAGGTATAAAGTTTATACTATATATTATTTTGTTCTAATTTATTATTTCCATTATTAATAATTACAAATAACTGAAATTATGATCAATATTTGAAAATTATTTATCGGTTTGCTATCTCAAAAAAATTTCTGTACCTTACAGTAATTCACAACTTGGCATATGTCACACCAAAAATGACAAGAGCTAATTATTTGTTTGTATAAATTACAATTAGGGGGTGTTTGGTTTAGACATTATGAATGACTTGATTGGACATACTGTCCATCCCATACCCATCCAGGGAAAACAATGCAAATCTAAATTTCATTCCCCTTATCTTTTGTTTGGTTCAAATATTAAAAAGATATGTGTCCACCCTTATTCCATGTAACACTTTGTTTGGATACAGTATTGAATGATGGTATAACTATTAAAATTATCATGAATCCCAACTTAGTCCAATCCATACTAATGTTTGGTATTTATATTTGGATTTGTCATGGGTAAAAATGTATTCTATAGAAACACTCTCCAACCGGAGTATTTTAACCCACAATATAGGTGGGTTTATTTAAGAAGATTTTTATGGTATTAAATACATTGTTGATTCAGGCCTTGGACTATTTATAGTGATAATATAGGCCAATACATTATTTATCCAATCCCTCTAGCCTAATACCTAATTATATGTAATAATGAAACACCGGTGGTTACAACATTGAATTGCATAACAAACTAAAAAATGTCGCGGTGTAAAAGAAGTCAATTGGACTGATGTTTTTAAACACTACAAGAGTTTGAGAAATACTTTCAAAATCGCCCTATTGTTAGAATTTTTTTCCCAAATCACCCGGGTTTGGTAAACAGCTCCCTAATACTGGCTGGCTTCCTACTTTTACCATGGGGATATTTCACATTTTCTTGTTTGTTTCAAGTCTCCACAGAAGCATATGGGTATAAATAATTTGACAAATCATTCAACAGAACAAACAGCTGCCCAATTTTAAGAGTGTCATCAAAATATTCCTGTTGTTTCAGGACAACAATAAAACACAAATTATTCTTAGCTTTATTTTCCTGGCACTAAAGTATTCTTACTGTATTCCTATTTATCATCAATCCAGTCAGAGAGATTAAGACCCTTCACCAAACAATAATGACCCTTCGCCAAACATAGGTTTAGGGCAAGCAAAAAAGTATGGTCAGCATCCGATGTACACGACGACTGAATGCGAAACCTATTCTCATTTTTCGAAATGGGAATAGTATTTGGACCTAATTAGATTGAAAGTGAGTTTTGTCTAACTTTAAAACTCGCAATTAATTCAATGATTATTCAAGTCCCTATAGCATTGCGCTTTCCGAAATAGGAGGTCCACAATCCAGCTAACGTGATGGCGCCACACCAACTATTGTGAACGAGAATTTATGTGATTCGGTAGGACTTTTATTTCTGTCTTCTTTTTATGATGTGAAAATCTAAATAGGATTAAGAGTAGACAGCAGTTGAGAATCTTAAAATCCTATTTAATCACAAAACTTAATTATGGGCAATTTGATGTATCAAATCCTGATAAAATTCATATATCAAATGTACATTGAAAATCTCAAAAACCATTAGACCTTTGGGCTTAGTAAATATAATTCATCTACTATTTCAAACTCCAACTTATGCGTACTAAGTGGACAAAGAGTTGTCATTGTTGTCAAATTATGCATCAATGGATACCCTTTTTTTGTGGTTTTTTTTTTGGGGGGGGGGGGGGGGGGGGGGGGAGAGAGAGATCATGATTGAAATGTCCAAATGCATGGTGTGTACCGAGTGCAACATGCAATTGCAGCAATTCTCCTTTTTCTTTCTCTTTTTTGGTTCAGCGGTTAGAGTGTCCAGGTCCGTTTATACACACCTCGACTAATCTCCTCCCCGATCCAGTCAAAGGCAAGTCATCCACACTGGGACTAGGGTATTCATGAGAGATAAATTTCTCATGGTCTAGCACCATAGAGCTGTCAAGATTCGAACTCATGACGTCTGAGTTTATAGAGCGTCTCTGTTATCACTTGAACTACACCTTGGGGTTCTCTTCTTTCTCTTTGGAGTTTTTTTTTTTGGGTGGGTGGGTGGGTGGGGGAGAGAGGGGGAGAGGGAAGGGGGAGTGAGGTTCCAACACAAGACAAACCGCATGGCGCATGTTGGAATGGTCTGGGTGTCAACGGATCATTCCATGTCTTCCTATACTTGTTGGTTCTGAGTCATTTTCTGGGTGTGGGACATTACATACATACATAGATGAACACTTATTCTAAAACTGTACAATTTTGAATCGAACAAGGTCAGCCAGAAGTGTCCACTGTATACGTTATTGCAGATTACATTTGGATGAATTTTTCCAAACATACTGATCCAGAAGTGAGAGTACTGGTCCACTGATCTAGAAAAGGTATTCTTGAAAGCAGATACCAGTTCAATTGTAGGGTTTTGGAAGAATCACACCCAGTTCATCATTAATTCATCTCATACAGGCAGACCCTACAATGTGAAGTGATTCATGCACCAGATTGATTCATTTTCTTTTCTACTAGCAGCCTCTCCGGAATTTGTCTCTCCTGCCATCACTCCGTTTCACCATTTTTTAACCCTCATATAACTGAAAAATAACTCATTAATGAATTAAAATAATATTTATTAAATGTGAAAAAAGATGAGTGACAACTTAAATTTGACATATATAGTTTAAAAAGATAGTGAAAGTAATTACAAAAGATGAAGGGAGTAGTTAAATAAGACTAAATATAATGATTTGATTGGAAAATTTATATATTTCTAAAATGTAGAAATTAAGCATTTGGGGAGGAAAATATATATATATATATATATATATATATATCTATATAATAAAGTAGCTTACAATTTAAATTTCAAAAGATAAACAAAATGATTATTGCTTTTCGCGGTTCAGATCGCTTTAAATTTTACTTTAAAGTTAATCTAACGGTTAATATTAACACCCTAAATTTAATAGGAAAAATAGGGTCCTAAGGGTGTGTTTGAAATGACTTTTTAAAAATACTTCTAAAAATTATTTATCATAAGTACTTTAAAAAAAAAAATAGTATTTGAAACCCTCCACCACTACCTCTACCATCACCACCGTCGCCGCCGCCACAGTCGCCGCCACCGTGGCTGCCGCCCCCACCACCACCATTGCTGCCACTGCCGCCACCACCGTCACCATCGCCATCTCAACCACCGTCACTGCTGCCGTCGTCGCCGCCACCACCATCACCATCGCCATCTCAACCACCGCCGCTGCCACCATCACTGTCGCCGTCGTCAGATCGCTTTAAATTTTACTTTAAAGTTAATCTAACGGTTAATATTAACACCCTAAATTTAATAGGAAAAATAGGGTCCTAAGGGTGTGTTTGAAGTGACTTTTTAAAAGTACTTCTAAAAATTATTTATCATAAGTACTTTAAAAAAAAAAATAGTATTTGAAACCCTCCACCACTACCTCTACCATCACCACCGCCGCCGCCACCACAGTCGCCGCCGCCGTGGCTGCCACCCCCACCACCACCATTGCCGCCACTGCCGCCACCAACATCACCATCACCATCTCAACCACCGTCACTGCTGCCGTCGTCGCCGCCACCACCATCACCATCGCCATCTCAACCACCGCCGCTGCCACCATCACTGTCGTCGTCGTCGTCGTCGTCGTCGCCGTCGTCGCCGCCACCACTGCCATCGCCATCGCCGTCGCCGCCACCACCACCATCGTCACCACCACCACCGTCGCCACCATCACCACCACCGCCACAACCGTCGCCGCCACCACCGCCATCCCCACCACCACCACTATCGCCATCACCACCACCACCACTATCGCCATCACCACCACCGCCATCACCACCGTCGCCACCACCACCACCATCGTCGCCGTCGTCGTCGCCACCACCGCCGCCGCCGCCGCCACCACCAGCACCCCCGCCACTACGATCATTGCCACTCACCACAACCACAACCACAACCATCACCGTCTTCTACAACCACCACCTCTTACCCCCACTACAACCGATGCTTAAATTCATTTATCTCTCTTCTATGTTTGTGATTTGATTTTAAATATGAATACAAATATGTTTATTGTTTACCATTTTTTATTACTTTGTGCCTTCAGACACAGACAATAACTAGTATATATATAAATGTGAAAATTGGAAGTGAGTCCCCCTAGATGTACTTGTTTGGAGATGAGTCCGGTAAGGAAACTTATAAGGGGCTAAGTCCATGTTTAAAATTATATGCAATGACTTAAGTCCACTTTTTTTTTTTATCTCAAAAATACCCTTCCTTGAAATGAAGTTAAATTAATTTCCTATTTTGGAAATTGTTATCCCTTAATTCAAGGTCAATTAAAATATGTCAATAAAATCTCCATCATAAATTTAAAATTCAAATTCAAAGATCTCTCTCTCTCTCTCTCTCTCTCTTTATATATATATATATATATATATATATATATATATATATATATATATATATATATATATATATATATATATCAAATTCAAAGCTCTCTCTCTATATATATATATAAAATCTCCATCATAAATTTGAAATTCAAATTCAAAGCTCTCTCTCTCTCTATATATATATATATATATATCAAATTCAAAACTCTCTCTCTCCCCCTCTCTCTCTCTCTCTATATATATATATATATTATATATATATATATTTATGTTACTATTTTTTTTTATTATGTTACTGTTCATGTTACTACTTTTGTTGAGTATGTTACTGTTCATGTTCTTATTATTTTGAGCATGTTACTGTTTTTGTTGAGCATGTTACTACTATTATTTTACTAAATATTAATATTCAATGTTACTATTTGTTTTGTTTTTGAATATTACTATTTTTTGTGTTTGAATGGTACTATTTTTTGCGTTTGAATTTGAGAGAAATAATTATTGTTAAGTATGTTACAATTTTTGTTGAACATGTTACTGTTGTTATTTTTTAAAAATATTAATATTGAATGTTTCAATTTTTTTTATGTTTAAATGTTACTATTTTTTTTGTGTTTAAATGTATTATTTTTTGTATCCAAATCATAACTTTTTTTGTATTTGAATGTTACTATTTTTTATTTTTAATGTTACTATATATATATATATATATATATATATATATATATATATATATATATATATATGCACCTAACCTATATATGGATATAGATAGATAAGAGAGAGGCAAAATTTTAATGTTAGTCAAACTCTTAACCTATATATGGATATAGATAGATATGAGAGAGAAAAGATTTTAATGTTAGTCAAACTCCTAAGATTTAGGAGTTTTTAATTTTTAGTTTTATTTCACTTCTAAAGGGAAGGGATAGTATGGTAAAATTGACAAAAAACGGACTTCATAACAAATAAGTTTCCTTGACGGACTTAAGTCCAAACAAGTCCATATAGGGGGACCGGCCTCCAAATTTCCCTATATAAATTATAAATATATTAGGGACCAAAGAGATCCATTAATATCCAGATTGTTCGAATAAACATAGATGTAAACATGGGTGATATTTTATCATATAATTAGGGCTGAGGCTGAATATGCACAGGCCCCAGTGAATAACAGTGGATGTAACCCATAAGACAATTGATCCATGGATGTAGGCATAATATGTCAAACCATGTATGTGCTTGTGTTCGATTTTTCCTTTATTTTTCATCTCCAATAATCCCGATCTTATTCTAACTTCTTCAATTTGTCATCCTTTTAATAAGATATTGTAGAAAAAAGGTTATGTAAAATTTTCTCTCTCTCAATTGCAAACAAGTATGAAAGGGATTTTCTCTCAGCAATTTTGGGGGCAATTTTCTCTCATGTACAATTAATGTCGATTAAGTGCACAGTGTAATATACTTGGAAAGATAGAATATCACGAGTTGAATATAACATTAAGTTGTAAATGTAATTCCCAAGCAATTGACCACTATTCTGGATAGAGTAAGGTGGAAAATTGATCCATTGGAGCTCTGAAGTGCAAAGAGGATCTAGATTCGCTCTACTACTTTTTTCCTTCAATTTCTTTCTTAGCGGATAATCCACTATTAATGAGTAAAGGATTTACTTGTATTCAGTGAATTTTACTTAAATGTATGATAAGTAATTTGCCAAAAAAAAATTAAAGAGCAAATTGAGTGGAGGGGACCTCACTCTAATGCGGAGGTTATTTCCATCATTGATAATGGACTTGATCAAGCTGCTACCTAACAAAGCTGCTACCTAACAATTATAGCTGAATAACCATCTGCATGCCAAGCGGCTATGATGTTTGTTCCTGGTGCCATTATATCCGGCTTCAGGATGCCTGGATAGCTTGGTGAAGGACCTCTAGAAGTGTAGGAAGCAACAACCGGTGCAGGTTTTGTACCCACAAAGGTCTGTCGGAACTTAATGTGTGCCGTAGGTTGAACACCACTAGTTAAAGCGTAATCGATCACCTCTTGTGCATCCTTCAAGTTAATTACAACTCCAGGAAAAGGGAAGAACTTGTACTCTGAGATTTCAGGGTCATCGGAGATGAAGATACCCGCAACAAAATCCGATTTAACAATAGTGGCTATTTGTTTACGGAATGGCCAAGTGTTATCACAAATGATGATTTCGCTTGGGTATGGGGCTGTAGGTAACAACTGAGTTGAATTACAAGCAGATATGGTTTTGTTGTAAATGAGCCTCTCATTTACCACACTGGCTCTTGCAGGGAACATGCTCCACGCAGTGATGGTTAACTCGTTCCCCAAAGTCAATGTTCCAGCAAACCAACGGTCTATTGAGCCACCTGCGACTGTCAAGACCCATGGAATCCCATTATGTAAACTTCCAAGACGTGGACCATCATTTCCTGCTGAACAAGAAACCAGCACACCCTTCTCCATGGCACCAAATGAAGCTATCGCAATAGGATCCTCATATAAAGGAACAACATCAAAACCCATAGAAATCGATATTACATTGACACCATCAGCAACAGCCTGGTCCATACCAGCAAGAAAGTCAGAAGCGTATTCCCCTTCCTTCCACAAGACCTTATACATGGCTACTCTGGCACACGGGGCAACCCCTCTGGCTGTCCCCGAAGCATAGCCAAAGTATGTGACACCTTCAACATAATTTCCAGCAGTTGTGGATGAAGTGTGCGTGCCATGACCAAATGTATCCCTTGCGGCTTGCGGAATTCATAGTCAGGGTGATGTTAGGATTTGCAGCTATAATTCCCTTGTTAAAGTATCTAGCTCCAATGAGCTAGTTACACAAAGAAGAATTGTCCGACCTCGCGTGTTCCCTTCCATTTTAAGGGAACTTCTGTCATTCCATTGTCTCGGAAACTTGGACTTTCTGGCCAGACACCGGTGTCAATAACACCCACGATAACATCTTTTCGGTAGTCTGATGCCGGCCATAGTCCTGTAGCAGTATTCAGGGAGAGAAATTCAGTGGAGTGAGTAGTGTCAATAGTGACATGCCTATCTCTATAAGCTGACAAAAATCCAGGGGACTTCTTCACAGACTCTAGCTCATCTTGAGATAACATAGCACTAAAACCATGAAATGCATTGTCATAAGTGTAGACAATCCCTGGTTTGGAATTAAGGCAAACTGATGATGTAGGAACCACAGGTTTTATGGAATCAATGATGGAGTACCAGTAGTCGGGGCTAGCTAAAGCCTTGGGCATGAAAGTTTTGTCCATGTGGACTATGTAAGTCGATCTCTCAGCTGAAATTGATCCAGCATGAAGAGCCGAAAGAAACCATGCAAACAATAAGAGAAGAGGAACCCCCTCAACCAGCCCATTCTTGTTTACAGAACTTTGGCAATGACACCATCTGTGGCCTACTAGTCAGCTATATATACATGCATGTGTGTGCGTGTGCACTCAATTATAAGCATCTGATAAGACAAGAGAGGTGACCAGAGTTCAAAAAATTACGGAAAATCGCCGGCCAGGGGATGGTGGCTGTTTTGTTTAGACCTTTGGTTCCCTGCAGTTGGCTGTAACGAAGGAACCTATGTCACTCATGCCACAATTTCTTGGCTTCTCTCACAGCTTTCAATTTGGAAGACGATGATATATTACAAAGGAACCAAAAAAATAACAGCAGTTTGTACCTTCTCAATATATTCTAAGTGGGTTCATTATAGAACATTAAGTTCATGTGAAAGAAGGGCCACTTCACATCAACAAATTTTATACTGTAGCAAGGAACACAAGTCATTCCAGGGCACCTGCCTCACAAAGTAAGGAATAAGCAATTTCACAAGAAGACCAAAACAATTCGAAGTTTATTGCAACCAAGCCAATTATAAATGTGTCAATCGAAAGTTTATGCATCCAATAGTCTGAGAAGCCTTGCAAAAATGTGAGGTGAGGACGTTGGTGAGTTGCCTATTGTGTGTAGTGTGTACCCATCCAACATCATTTCGCTAGACAAAGTCATTGACCTAGTTTTATTTTTTTTTTAGTGTTATGTTTAAACTATTGTAACATATTTTAAAGTCATGAGTGATAATGGAAAACAGATAATATCACACGCAATTGGGTAGATTATCGACAAACTTAATCTCCTAAATAACAATTGTTAAGTTAAAAACTACCTTCTCATTGGACTGAATTGCACCATTGAATCCATCAAGTGGAAACAATGGAGTCGGGATGTTATATTTGGGATAATATCCTCCTAGGTCTGTCATATTTAGATTGTGTTTTTTTCTTGTCATATTATGGTTGCCATGTGAAACTCCTGAATTCATTCTCTCTTAAAGAAATTCACTTCACACGTCTCCCGGAAATTAAGAATTTACTAGATACACATCCTAGTAAAACTATATCCCACTATATTGCATAATGCAAAAAAAAATTTAAAAAAATGGATATTTTTTTATTAAAACACCAATTCAACGAGATTGTCATGTCAAAATTAGGTTATTCGCATTTGACACAAAACTTATTCGTGTTGTTTTGTGTTGAAGTCGTGTGAAAGGTCACCACAAATTTTTTTTTACCCTTTGTTGTCCATTTAATCATCACCCTCTTAAATTTCCATTATAAAGACACCTCTTGATTCCTTGGGGGCTCTAATCCTGGCTGGCTTCCTACTATTTCCATGGGGTATTTCATATTTTCTTTGTTTTCAAGTCTCCACCAATATGGTATAAAGTCTTCAGACCAACCAAAATCATAAAACCATTTTTTAACCAGAAAAATAATTAGACAACAGAACAAACAAAAGCCCACTCTAGCAGTCATGGTTTAGAGAATAGTCAATATATTCATGTCATTTCACAACAACAATAGAAATCAAGTCATTCTTAGACTTATTTTCCTGTAAGCTTATTCTTTATTGCCCCTATTATTTTGTAAGCAACCATATCAAACTCCTCATTTTCGTCCCACATGATTACATTTAACATCAATCCAGTCAATGAGATTCAGACCCTCCACCAAAACAATTATGCTTTTCAGCACCTACAACGGCATCATTTCAAAGCAACCAAAAAAGTATATTAATAAAATATTTTGCACTGTATCAGAATTCTAATAAGCTCACAACTTATATATTGACACCACTTGATAACCCTAATCCGAGTAGTTTACCCTTAAGATGCGCTCCACTCCACTCCGTTTAGATTTAGTGCATATGAGTCATGCATTATCTCTAACAAAATATCGACGAATATCTTCTCTTTTCTTTCCCAGAAAAGCTCACTGAAACTTTTTAGAGCATCAAAAATCTTCCCGGGGATTTACCCAAAAATAAAATCTTCGCAAGGAAAGAATTTCATAGGGGCTGCATATCATTCAATAACGGTTTCGCGCCTTTGCAATTGCTCATTTTGAAAGGACGATGCCTTTAACTTGTCTCACACTCCCACACAAACAGCCTGAACCTTATACATGATACCATTGTCGTGATTTTGCAGATATCCATTAAGCCTATGGTATACAACTGATAATGCTCTGTGGATTCAGACTTTCATAAAAATAGGTCCCAACCGATGCAACAAACCCCGAGTTTAAGTATTCGGCTCAAAAAATAACTACAAAATGGCGAAATCCTAGACAAATTGATTGACTCATAAAGGAAGGTGTTTAGGATTAACTAAATTAACCCACCTACCATGTTGCTGTCAAATACATTATACAAGACCACTGCACAGAAAAATCCACATAGAAATTGAGCATGATTAAGTTAAAATATAGGGCAAACGTCTTTTTAGCTCCCTCCAAATACACTTTAACTCCCTCATATTTAAAAATGTACACATAACCCTCACATGTTTGTGGGACTAAATTGCAAAGTTACATTTTTCATCCAAATTAACTAATCGTGAGAGCCATGCGTTACAAGTGAAAGTTGGTGTGAAAATAAATTTTAAAATGACAAAACTACCCTAACCTCCACCCTCAGTCTTATCGTCCCTCTCTTCCCCGTTGTAACCATCACGCCACCACCCAAACCTTTGTCTTTCTCTTCATATATCTGTTCCCGTTCGAATCATCATTGACTCATGAACTTCACGCAACCATATTGATGGTGGTATAGTGATATCTATCTAATATTAAAGTTATAAAGTTGAATTCTCAACTTAGAAAAACACAACGGTCAAGATTGATTCAATCTTCATTTATTTTGACCTAATAGTACAAAATTCATTCCAAAAATTCTTTTTCCGCTCAAAAATATTATTTTCATTGCACGACCCTCAATGCTAGACAATTTCATCAATTCATACATATACCTCCCTTCTCTGTCTCCTACCCCTTTCTTATTGTGTTTTTGTTCATTTAATTTTAAATCGTGTGATTAAAGAGAAAAAAAGGAAAAATAAATTTTAAATATTGTACGATCAATATTCGATTTTTAGTATTGCAAAGTGTCGTCAAGATTATTACTAGTATAACAATATGGAACAAAACCTAGAACATAGTGAAGAGAAAGAGAAAAACCAAATCATTAAAAATTGAAAATTTCCCATATGGGTGGCAGGAATGGCAGTAGGAGACGAAGAAGCTTTTGAACTCATAGATGTTTTGTTTTGATTTTGTTGTTTGATTTCTGATTGGTTTTTGTTGTCAACTTCTGGATTGAATTTAGTTTTTGCTGGAGAAGAACAGGATGGTCCATTCTTGGAGAGCAAAGGAGAAGGGTATTTGGGTCATTCTATTTTTTTTGTTAACGGAGTTAGCATTGCGATTTAGTCCCAAAAACATGCGAGGGTTATATAGACATTTTTAAATCTTAAGGAAGTAAAGTGCATTTGGAGTATACCATATGGAGCTAAAAAGAAGTTTGCCCTAAAATATACGACCAAATAAAGATCTTTCAAACAGAAATTTTTTTTGGCTGTAGCCTGGTCTGTCCACAAACAAGTAGGCAAGGGACCCGGAACCCTTAGGAGCTATCTGAATGGCTTAATTTTGCACCAGCACTGTTCATTTTTTGTATGCTTATCATACATAAAGTTCCACTCCTGACTATGTGAACATTGATGGAATAACATGTACGTTCAAAATATTGAAAACATCAACATGGAAAGTAATGCCAACAGGACGGATAGAATAGTAAGAACGGAAACATCTCAGATTAACCTCATATGATAAACAACTAATTTGTAGCTAAACAGAAGCCGGATGGACTGAAACTGTACACTCACCTGTACTTGTAGTTGAAGTTGCTTCAGATGTTCAATGGCTTCATCCAGCATTGATGCCTTATCCATCTATTAGTCCCCCCAAAAAAAACACAAATTCACTCAAAAAAGTAGCTAAAAAAATCTAACCAAAAACTAAATGGATGCGTAGTTAAATTTACAAATAATATAAAATAATTACCTTGTTGGAATTCGTAATTAGTTTCTGCCATGCTTTCATTTTCTCATTGATCCGATTCCTCCTCCTCTGTCTGCCACATTTAAAGCCATCCTTTTCAGACAAATAATGGACCTCAGCTGCTCTACTCCTCTTGGAGGAACGCAGCGTAACAGGATTCATTGCCACCTCTTACGCTTCAAGTCCCTCCTATCCAAATCAAACACCAAAGCTAAAAAATCAAAACTAAAAATCTCACCAAAACAAGTACTGAGTATACTGACTATAAAACTTGCCCTGGAGTCATCACTCCTCTTCATCTACGTGATCGCATCAGAATCGATACCGCCAATGGTAGAAAAACTTTTTCTTCTACTCTCTTTCACCTCAATCGAAAAGTAGTCACCGGAATCGGAGAAATTAAAACTCGAGGACGTCAATTACCGCGGTGGCTGAAGTCTCCGCCGCCTTATCCGGAGGCATTGGAGAAGCTTTAACAGAGATTACAGAGCTTTTAATTTAATCAAAGTAATCGCACTCCCGCCCTAATTGTGTTGTGGGTTTATTTCGTAAAATGGCCTAAAGTTTTCGTATATTCGTTTAATCTCCCTTATCTTCTTATTATTTATAATACTCCCCAATCAATTAAAGAGAAATTTAACCTGACACCCTTCAGTGAAAACTAGAACAAGGATAAAAAATGATTACAAAAAAAAACACAAAAAAAAAAAATTGTCAAGCGAGTTTGGATCAGTTTATGCACATCTCGACTAATCTCTTCCCCTATCTGGCAAAATACAAATCATTTACGTCAGGACTAGAATATTCATAAGAAAAATAATATTATTTGTTTATCAATCAATAGCCCTATAACTACCGGTGGGGGCCGAGTTTTTTTTTCACCTTGTACAATCATACTCTACCTCAATATGAGATCTAGATCACCTCTATTATATTTTCACTGAATTTTTACCATTAATTCACATTGGATCTATCATTTACTTGTCGATCTCTCGTCCATACACGATAGATGACCTTCCATTGAGTAAAATTAATAGCAAATGTAATAGAGAAGATTTTAATCCCTTTATACGCCACTATGCGCGATCCAATAGTGAATTTCTAAATTTCGTGAAGTGAATTGTTATCATGTTGTAGCAAATAGATAAGGGTTCACTACAACATTTCCATAAAAAGCCTAAATCCAAGGAGGACAACTGCTCGAAAGTCTGTTCAGGGCTAATAATTCTATGCACGATTTGTGAACTCGATACAAAATTGACCCAAGTTAAACAGATTTGATTTCACCTCAAGGGTTTCGAGTGATACAGTGATATATCCATCATATCCATCAAATTAATGAATTGACATGAATTCAACAAAGCACAATTTACAAACAAAACGAATTCGGATATGAGTAAAATAAATTTTAACATAATACGAATTTCATAGTTCAAAAACACATAATGACATGACTCATTGGCAGCCCTAGTTTTGTTCAAGGATATCGAACTAAACTGAGCCTACTCAGATAAGCCACACATCATTTGAAATCTTTTTTGTTATTTTTTTTTTTTGAATCAGTAAAAAGGGGGAGAGGCGACCTATTAGTCGTAACCCCTGAGCATGACCATAATGATTCCCCTCAATGTGGAATGTCTGACAGTCCATCACCATAACCCCACTAAAACTAAATAACAAAACGTATTACTCCCGTAAATTGAACCTTACTTAATAACCACAAGAAAGTCAAAAACGACCATAAATAAGTATGACTTACCAATAGACCACCAGCTCGAGTGGTACATCATTTGATATCCAACAGTATGAAAACAAGCCTAAACGTTGAATCACATGAAAACAAGCCAAATCCAAACCCACTTGGTTTGTTTTCCAACCCTTCACATATATCCCATAACAAGTATGGGGTGTCTACTAGGAGGTATCCAAGTTTCAAGACTTATTCAACACCAAAGGGCAACTAAAATCCACAAGCCATTGCAATCTCTTAACCAATTCAAACCATAAATGGGCACTAAAATCAAATCATACCAATGAACTATAAGTTGAATGGCAATCAATGGCCCATGAGGTAGAAATTGAGAGTACAAAACAAGAAAAAGAAACCAAGTCGGTAAGCAAGGGAAAAAACATTTATGCACCTTCCATGAAGTTGTAACAATGGGGCTGGAGGGGTGGGTGTGGGTGTGGGTGGGGGGGGAGGGGGGAGGGGGGGTGGATATTATCAACCTAGTGGTATCAGTTAACCATACTAAGCAGAATAATACATTTTAGGAGCCCTCCCACCCACCTTATCCAATCAGGCGCCCAAGTAATCGCCAGAAATACTGATCTTCTTTCATTTAGGAAATGCGGTTTTTTTACAGATGGGGCACAAATTCTTGTGCCTCAACCACTGTTTAATACAGCTACCGTGGAAATCATGGCCACACTCGAGCATTCCGAGATCATCTCCATCATTATATTCCTCCTGGAAACCAAAAAAAAAAAGGCGAGATTGAAAAGATTAAAAGAGGAAAAATAAAACCTAAACTGCCCATGGATGAAGAAATGATGCACACATTTGGAAAGCTGGAAAAAAATTATTAGTACCTGACATACACAGCATGGTTCTGCCTCCACTTGACCTTCAGTTTTAATGGATATATAGTTCCGCTGCTTCAGATTATTCAAAATAGTTTCTTCACTTAAGCCAGTGCATACGTTTCCAATGCGCTCTTCCAACGCCAGTAACTCCTGGAAGTCCAACAAATTTCAAGTAAGGGAACAAACTTAACACAGCTTGTACAGAAAATCCAAATGAAGTTTTTGCGTTAACTTACCTCATAAGTCATGTTATCAACATCAAGCCGCATATCTCTATGCCGATCATGAATTTCAGTCATACCAAAAAGGACCGACTGATCAAGGATCATAACGTCCTATCATAAGAGCAGAAAACACCCATCGAATATCAGATAGATGATTCAACCAAAAGAAAGAAAATTCACTTATTTGTTGAACATGTAAGGCTCATGAATAAGAATTTTAGTTTTATAAAACTTGGTATCCAGAGCCATGAGATAATTAAACCATCCTCTTTACGTGCTCCTGAGGCCACAATCTTGCTTATATATGACGAATTATAGAAGTTACAAATTTATAGAATATAAGAAATAATATAAAATCAGTGAGCAAACCGCAAAAAAACTCCCTCTTCTTTTTCCTTCTTAACTTCTTTTTTTCGTTTTTTGATAATAAACAAGATTGTATTATAAAAATCAAAGTCAGAATAAAAGGTATAGGGGAAGAAGTCCTCAACAAGATACAAAGAGTAAAAGGAAAACAACAAAAACTAGAAAATAAGGTACAACTCGAAGGAAATTTTCCTTCTTACAACAGAGATCTTGCGGTGTTCAGGAGGATCTACATCCCTGATAGTTATACTCATCAAAAGGGTGCATGCTACGAGTGATCACTGTGCCTAAATTACTGTTATGAATTAGTTACTACACATGGTTGCAATCTGCTGCTTTTTTGATATCTCAACTTTCATCTAACATCTCCATCTTGCAGGCTTCATCATCATTACAATAGAGCAATTCATTCAACATAACATAGACAATCTAATAACTACCATGTCCGACAAAATATAGCAACAATCACGTGCATTTTTAGGGTTCACAGTTCCCCAACTCATCCGCTAATTTATTATTGGTTGGTAATACAACTTTTCAACAATGGCCTAGTAACACTATTATAACAAATATTTACCCATATGTGTGACATGGATGCATTGGGTTTTTTTCTCTTTCTCTTCTTTTTTTTTGTTGGGGGTCGCCGGGGGGTAGCATTTGCTGTTGGGTTGGAGATTTGATTATTCACGGTTGGCCAAAAATCATGTTATTCGCTTCTTAGCAAAAGTTTTAACTTTCAACCAACTTGTCACCACACTTGAAAATAAAAGATTACATGCTTATTTGGCAAGTCTCTATACGCATAAAGTAAACAGCGCAACAATATTTTTAGTGACAAACATGCAAAGCTAAAATCTAACCTCAAATCGCAAGCCCTCGCCCCTTCGCATTAGATCCAAGACACTGCGAATCTGCTAGAAACAGAATAAAAATGTTAGCTGCAGTTGAATGATAGTTTTCCAAACCATTCACCAAGGAGGTTAAAAGATGGGAGAAGAATTCACAAGCCAAAGTAACTTTCACGGAACATAAGCAAATACTCATTTAGTTGTGACACAACTCTAATATTGACAGCTACTAATGGAAAATGTAGGAGGAGGAGTTAAAAAACTGAGTAATCAGAAAATAGAAAATTCATGATAAACTAAATTGCAGGTTTCTCAAATATTTTGAACAACTATTCAAAACATTCTACTTACTGTGCCACACATGAACTTCAAGCGTGATAAGTTGATAAATGTGTTGGAATCACCAGCAATAAATAAAAGCATGCAAAATCCTTCAAAAATATATAGGGAGCTAGAATGAAGCAAAGTTCTGAATTTAACCACAAGACTCCACTTCAACCAGTGATGCTAAAGATGCACGAGACAAAGTGACCACTGGCCTGGGGTGATTGTAGTTTATGAGATGATCTCTTCCCTTCCCCTCCTCCCCCAACCCCCCCCCCCCCCCCCCCCCCCCCCAAAAAAAAAAACTGAAAGTACAAAAAAAGAACAAGAAATAAAAGGGGAACAAAAACCTCTGATGTATAATCACAGATCACAATTTTCAGTCCCTTCTACACCCCCTCCCACCCAAAAAAAATGAAACAAAAAGAAATAAAGGTAACCCCATAACAAAAAGCAGAAGATCCTAGAGGACCAAGAGGCTGTTACTAGAATACTAAAAGAGTTAATACAGAAATTTACAGCATACCTCAGACACTAGCCTGCTTCTTCCTTCACTGGCAGCAGCCAAAGTTCGCATGGAATAAGGAATCCCAAAAGCACCATCAACCTGTCTCTCCAATGGAATTGCTGGCCTTGAGTGCGGCAGATGATGCCCCTGGTTAGCAGCTCCAGATGAAATTGCCGCCAGTTGTGAGGAAGCAGAAGGACCTGATGGTATTGGGGCATAATTGCTGTTATGGGCCCCCGAATCAGAAGTAGCAGAGGACAACAAAGATCGACGAACAAATTCCGACAGTCTGCGTGGGTATTGTGGGGAAGTGCGGTGAGAAACCCAGTTAGGAGCAGATGACGAATGTCTTCCTGAAACCGAGCCAGTCCGGGAAGTGGAAGCAACATTTCCAGCAACACTTGGGTTTCCGCCAGCAAGACTCCAGTTAATTGGATTTTGAGCTGAATTTCTCATCTCTGTTGCAGGCACAAAAATAGGATGTTCCAACAAGTTTCTTGGTATGCTTCTTGGGTTGGACTCAAGTGGGCCATCTCTTTCCGCAGAAGCCACATAACTCGAACTGCCAAGTCTCAAGGCGGAACCCCCATTCCACCTAGATGATTGCAGATTTCGTCTCAAAGCAGGAACACGCACAACAGCAGACTGACCTTGTGGATTTCTAACATCTGCTGGTGCTGACCTCAAGTCCGAAGAATTACTAAGATGAAGGAGTCTTGGTATGTGGTGGGAAGATGGAACATTTGAATGCCCAGCAGCATTCTCTGTTGGAAACACATTACTGGTGGTGGAATCTTGTTGATGTGAAACATTAATCCTTAAGCGGAAATTCCTCCGGGAACTTTCTGCACTTCCTGCTGGATTCAAAGTAAGAGAGCTTTCAGGCGCTGCTCCTCCAACACCTAGTCCAAGACTGGGGGGGTTTACCTGCTCTGAAGGACTAATAAGCGTGCTTCCTGATGACATAGGTATACTTAAGCTGCTGCCAGCATTAAAATGAGGAGTGGCACTATGCCATCCAATTCCTTCTGAAGGCTGGAAATAGTTTGAACAGCCACTCCCAGAAGATTGTCCAACATTTCCTTCAATAGCTTTTCTTTTACAGGATAAGCGGCGACCCTCAAAGGAACAACCCATGCGCTCATCAATTTCCTCCACCAAATATCCACCACTTCCAGAAGGTAACTCAGGAGGATCAGAAGAACTAGTAACAGATGGAACTTGCATGTTATCTGACCCACCAGTAGGACATCCTAAGACTTGGCAATCATTACCCCCACGTTCCATAGATGCTGAATTTATGTTAAGGTCCTGGGGAATAGAATTAGATCTAGAAGTTTGCAAGAAAAAAGGCCCATTCGCAATCTGATTGGCACTTGGATTTACATTAGCATTACTGGGTGAAAGAATATTAGCTGGATCATGTTGCTGTCCTTCCAATATGGGGCCAGCTCCACCACAAGCTCTCATTGATGATGACCATCCGTGTTCTGTTTTCTGCTCATTATGACTGACCTGGCTTTGCATTGTACTAGAGCTGGGCTCTCCTATCCATCCACTGAAGTTCTGCCCTTCTTCACTAATAGAATTCATATAGGTAATGCTTGTGTCACCGGGTGACATTGCATAATCTGACAGGCGGTTTGGTGCAGAACTCCGCATATTATTCCAGCAAATCTGCTGGTCTAAACCACTATCACTTGATGTGGAGCCATGATCAAAGCCTAAGTTTTCAGGCAAGGAACCGAGAGCACCCCTTGGCCCTTGCATTGGGACTATGAACCACTATTCAAAAATTCTAAACAAGTTGGAACCGAAAATTCTAACGCAAACAGTACGCTGTGTCTAGGAGTTCTTTGGCTGATCTGAAATCATAAAGGCACAAAAAGTACAATGTCATTTTCTGAAAATGCAAGAATCGTATATCATGCATAAATATGACATGCAAATTCATTCAAGATATGCTGTTAATAACGAAAAGATGCAGATGCAAATGTGAGTGCAATTGTCTAACCATCTATGATTTCTCAAGTATAAACTGTGAAACAATGGCCTTAAGTATTTCTCAGGTTCCAACAAGCTACTTCAAAGGCAGTCCAAATACTGAGAAAATGATTTGTCTCCATGAGGGGGAGGAGAGGGAAGCAAAGGGCATAATATGATAGCAAAACAACCAATCTGATTGTAAGAAGAAAAATGCAGAATAGATGCTACACCTTCAGAGACCACAGAACAACAATTAACAACTGCCAACAAGTTAGTGGTCAGTGAAACCTTATGCCATCTCAAGTGGAATCTCTTACAAACCACACATCCCAGATGCTTGAGAACTGACATGGATGCAAGAATCTTCTCTAGACAATTTCAATCTAATGTGTGCTAGGTAGACCATTTAGCTCTATTGCAAGGTAGGTTCGGCAATGAATGATGCATGGAGTCTTTCGCCACAGGTCAGCCAAGAACTAAACTTGCAATTCCCTCCCACTACAAAACATAACCACCTGACAAGCTGCTTATAGGCTGCCCTGTACTCCTCCTGCTAGCAGTAACAGCATCTTTCTAACAATACCCATCATCATATCGCCCATTTCAGGTACAAAAAATCTGGTTTTCAAGTAGCACAGGGGTTCACCTAATAAGTCATTATCATGAAAGCACCTTATTAATTTCCTAGGAGGCACATTACCATTTACCACCTCAAGTCCAACTATTGCAGTGAATTCAATCTGTTAACTACAATTCGGTTGATACCCGCCACAACTTTAGGCACCAAAAAAGTAATATATAACCTGCCCAACAGATTTAAGCCCCAACAAGAACACACAATTTTGTACCATCCCACCCTTTACGCCAAAATAACTCGAGGTCACAAATTTATGCCAAAACCAGGAACAAATTAGACAACTGCCCATCCACCACCCACCACCGGGGGGCCAACCCCCCAAAAAATTACCACGCCTGTACAGATGTGGATAGAAGATGAGGTATGTTCATAGAAATAGCTCTCTGAAAAATCACTACATGTTTGGTGAATGTAGCAAAGTCATCAGACACATTTCAGGCTCAAATCAGCTTTATATTAGACGATCTAATGAGCCTAACAACTACTAGAAGTAAAGTTCCAATCAGAGGTCCATATCTCTCCATCCATCCTACATAAATAATTTTTAAAAAAAAAAACCCAGGAAAAAAAATCTAAAAAATGAAAATCTTTGCAGATGAAAACCAAGCATAAAATCAAAGATTCTCCAAAATAAAAATAAAAATTCCAGAAACCCAAAACACCATAATCTGAAATCGATAAAGCAACAACAAAATCTGAAAACTTACAAGCTAAATCGTAGCAGATTGAGCTGTGGATCTACGGCCACAACCTGAAAACAAAACAAAAAAAACATAAACAGACTTTCAGAAATGATCAAAAGAATCACAGCTCCCTCTTTCTCGTTCTCTCTTTCTTTAGAGGGAAAAAATAAGGAAGAGACTCAGAATAGACGAACCTCGCCGATCAATGGAAGGAATAGAGATAAAGTAACACAAGGGAGAGAGAGAAAGAGAGAGGATGAGATGAGAATGAAATGGTGGGTGTGTGAATGGTGTGAGAGGGGAGGTGGGGCGGATTAAAGATGGCAGTAATCTCCTTTAATTTACAAAACGCCCCCCCTAGACCCCAGACATAGACAAATGAAGAGAGAGAAAGATGATGGTAAAAGTCGTAAGGCTCGTAGCAGTTTCCAAACACACACACGCAGAGAGAGAGAGAGAGAGAGAGAGAGAGGCAGAGAGAGTTGAATACAGAAAAGCACAACTAAGCGAAAGGTGTCCTGTTGGGCCGCTCACCAAATGGCTCTGTCTCTCCGTCTTTCAACTCTCTCTCTCTCTCTCTCCGCTCTCGTTTTCTTCTTCGCGTAATCACGCCAAGCACCTGTAGGCTTTTGGTGTGGCCTCCTTCGCATCACATGCCTGTCTTTGTACTCTTTTCAATTTAATGTCTCTCTCTCTCTCTCTCCTCGTGCAGGTAATTTTGGTAATTTACCACGCTCGTAGTTTTCAGAGTGTTTGGTGACAGATAGGATCATATCCTCTACCATAATTAGGTTTCTACCTTTTTTTTGTAATAAATTACTTTCTCATTTATGTATTTTTGCTCTTTTTTCTTTTGTCAAGACTATATCTTAAAATTGATTACATAGATATGAAAAATGTAATTTATACCGTTAACTTGGAAAGAAACCAAATCAATATTACATAACTAACATAAAAATAATTATTATAAAATTTTTATTATAACAATTTTAAGTTTCGGAGCCAACCATTCATCCTTTTCATTAGGGCTCTACTCATTGACTTTGTTCCAGTAGTTCGCAAGGCATAGTCCCTTGGTCTAACTTCTTGTATTTATTTTGTATTAATAACATTTCAACCTTGTTGTTATATAAAAGAAATCTCAATAAAACAAACATCTTTTTAGAAGAAAAAAAAGACATGTAAATATAAATTATAAAAGAAGTTGTTTTATTCAAGGCTTAGAATCCCTACTTTTTAAAATTGGTACTCTCTCCATTTGAATTGGAAAAATGGACTTTAAACTCCAACCATTTTGCCAATTGGAAAAGTTTTGAATATAAAATTTATTAAAAAAAAGGCTTTTTTGACAACTTATAATGGATCTGGTGGAAAATTTTTATCAAAGTCATCGAAAATATGTAATTTATTGCCCACATCAACAAAAATAGTAAAACCAACATTTTTGAATTTGACAAGAAAGTGATGAAAATGAAAATTTTGAGTACTCAACCTTTAGGGGTGATTCAGTAATTGAGTCTGACTCTTCGTAACTGAGATGTCTCAGATACAATTCTTTCATATACCCCTTAAGGGCTAACCATCATTGTCCCTTTAAGGATATGTTCTAACTTAGTTTAAGCCACGGTGGTAAGCCACATAACTCGAGAGAATAGTCTGTACAAGTCTGAATAACCTGTAAAAAAAAAAAAACAAAGAAAATTTTGGGTTCTTTAAGTTTATGAAATAACAAACAATGTTACTTTTTCATAATTAGACGATCCCTTTCCAAGTCACCCCTATGAGGAACATAAAGTGGAATATGATGCTCATGCATGGCTACTTCTATACCATAGTATCTTCCTGTTTATACAATTTTGATCTTCCATATATGGATTTGCATTCCCTCAATGGTTAGAAAAATTATCCGACTCACCTTTATGCTCTTGTCTTCATATGTTTTTGGGTAGGAGAATAATACATGTGTGCTTATGCTGATTATTATCCCTTTACAAGCACAACATAGGCACATGTAATGATTAAAAAGTTGGTGTTTATACATAGGATTTACATCTCATTCAGTATACTTGTTCTGAACAGTAAAATCACACGTATTCGTGGATCTTTATGTATTTATGATAAATCTCACTTAAATTCATGTTAAGTGATGTGTCATTAAGGAAAATTTAGGAAATGTATTTATTTATTGGGGAAAAAAAAAAGAAAAAGTATATCAAAAAATTGAGAAAAAATATTCTGAAATCCGAATACATTTTTTTTTTGGTCTGGATTAAAAGGGAGGGACGACCAGTAAGTAGTAACCCCCTAAAACGTGACCATAAGGATTCCCCCACTGTGGAATGTCATGTTTGAGTCATAGCTACTAATCCAGAATGACAGTCCGTCACCACAATACTACTAAAACCAAGTTGAAAACTATGTTGCTCCCGTAAATTAAACTCTGTTTGATAATCACATGAGAGTGAAAAATGATCTTAAACGGATACGATTTACCACTAAACTATCAAATCGGATGGTAATCCGAATACATTGACTAGGTGCTTGGTAGTGCATATAAAGCTTTGTCCAAGTGTTTAATGGTCCAACTCCTTGTCAATATTTTCTCTCTTTAAGATAATGTTCATTATCTCATTCAGTGGCTTCTTATTCTTTCACACTTTGGTCCTATTCATCCCTTAAGAAACCTTCTTTTCTTCTCTCCTTCCAAAGGTGGTTGCTTTGCTTTTTGTCAATGTTATTTTATTTTATTTGGTTAGGCCACAAAGAGGACAAGCTTCCAATATCTCCATATGGACTACTTGAACAACCCTTGCGTAATAGCCGCTTAATGATTCAATGAAACCCCTACCCACAAGTAATTATTGAAATTTTTCCATACCTATGAGGTCACACAAGGTCCATTCGGGAGCATCCGATAAAATTAGAATAATACGGGAATGATTACCGTGATTCTTGCACAAGAATAACATGCACAAAACGGATAAATGAGGTCATACAGGGCTAGTGGCTAGTATGGAAAAAACTTATATAACTCCAATTTTAAGATGCCAAGGTAGGCAAATGTCGTGTTTGTATTTTCAACCATACAAGTAGCCCGGTTGGTATATGACCCATATCCTTATTCAGGTCATTGACCCAGTCCGAGACTTCATCTTTTTAATTATGTGGGGGTAAAAATCCGCACAATTACTGAACTGAGTTGAGATGCGCCCCTAGTCTTCGAATATCATCCAATCCATGAGCTGCAAGATAAGAAAAAGGTCAGAAGGACCCCCGGCGTTGAGCCAGGGGAGGCCCCTCCGATGCCTAAGTCAGTATTGCGATCAATGCCTGAACAGGCGGGTGTAAAAAATAATATATGTGTGTGTGTGTAGTATGGAGCTGAAGTGCTCATACTTGAGGCCCCCTCTTTCTTGGGTCTTCACCCATATATATATAGAAAATTAGAGACACTTACCATCATGCACTGTGCAGCCGTCAATGCAGAGAGAATAGGCATGGCTAGCCTACTAAAACCACTCATTACCTGCCTTTATTTATTGTAGCAGGTCCCACTTGTGATACATGTCAATTCCTTCATTGGGAGTGGGGCTGGTGGACCCGTCTGACAAATAATGCTCCATCAACTGCCCCCCAGCTTTTATTTCCTTTGAATACCTAGAAGGAGATGAAAGCTATGCGGAAGACTCACGTCTCAAGAGATAATATCCACACCCTTTCTTGGCGGGGTGCAACTTGAGGGAGATATACCGAGATCCACTCATCAGTTAGAACAATGCACCTGCTTGGTGCCATAAATGGCGTTTCCATGGTACAGACAGTTCGATACTCTCATCATAGAATCCCGAGAAGGATAATAATAGTTGAGCCGTGAATGAAATAATCATGAGGCGCCTTCCAGAATAGATCCGATGAGAAAGGCTAATAACAGATGTCATTGATCCTCTAAATAGAGACCATGTAAGCTTACCCTCCGAAGAGTAACCCAATAGGCCCGAAGAAGGACCGAATATACCTGGCCCCTAAAGGACCGAACACATATATTTCAAATATAATCATAACAAGCCACTGGAGAGAGTATAGCCCTGAATAGGACAATCATAACTGAAACCCAAATAAGATAATAATCTGGATCCCGAGAAGGGTTACAGTAATCGGACGCGACGAACGTCAAGCGTGAGCGAGCCTAAAGAGGGCAATAACAGTCGGTCCTCTGAAGAGGGACCAAATAACCATGGTCCTTGAAAAAGATCAAAATAAGTCTGCCCTTGTAAAGAAAGGCCGAATACACCAGGTCCTCTGAAGAGGGACCAAAGAATCTTGACTCCTTTAGAATGCCCATAAAAAAAGGCCCGAACATATCTGTTCCTTGCCTCGATAGTCCCAAGTTTGATGATCAACTGGGCGTTTGATTCCCGCCCTTTCTTATCATGTTCAATTAACATTTAATTGAAATAAATAAAAGCGTACCTTGTCGAATTGAGTCTTGAGTATATTAAACTCGTAGTTAGGCAATTCAAGGTTCACTCAGTGAGATTCTTCTTGAGAGGGTCTTCATGCCCGTCATGAAATGTTGACGCCGGGTCTAGCTTTCCCTTGCAATTGTATTGCACTATGTCTAGGGCCTCACCCAAAATCTCATGTCACCTCCCTAAGCAAGGAGTACTCCCGAGCCCAAATCTTTGAACTTGTTCCCGAAAAGTTTTATGCCTACAATAGGACTTTTTGTGCTTTGGCCGAGCAAAGGCTTACCCGTTTCTAGGGCCTGGAGCCCATCAAATGCCTAATCACATAGGGCTTTGGGGTGCTTTGGCCACGCAAAGACTTACCCTTGTTCGATGTCTGAGCCCGAGTCTCATGTCACCTCCTTACACAAGGAGTACTCCCAAGTTCAGGTTCTTGAACCCGTTCTCGAGAGGTTTTTGCCTACAATAGGACTTTTGGTGCTTTGGCCGAGCAAAGGCTTACCCATTTCTAGGGCCTGGAGCCCATCAAATGCCTAATCACATAGGGCTTTGGGGTGCTTTGGCCACGC
This sequence comes from Ilex aquifolium, assembly GCA_951799425.1. Lineage (NCBI taxonomy): Eukaryota > Viridiplantae > Streptophyta > Magnoliopsida > Aquifoliales > Aquifoliaceae > Ilex > Ilex aquifolium. The sequence continues at coordinate 5,371,398 of OX637406.1, forward strand.
AAAGACTTATCCGTGTTCGATGTCTGAGCCCGAGTCTCATGTCACCTCCTTACACAAGGAGTACTCCCAAGTTCAGGTTCTTGAACCCGTTCTCGAGAGGTTTTTGCCTACAATAGGACTTTTGGTGCTTTGGCTGAGTAAAGGCTTACCCGTTTCTAGGGCCCGGAGCCCACATTGTGCCTAGACATATAGGGCTTTTATCTTGAGTTTGTGCCCCCCAGTCTCATGCTGATACCACTCGGCATCAATTCTTGGTTGCTCAGTGATAGAAAACAGCGAGGGGTCAGGAGCTCGGCCGTTCTCACTTCAGCTCTCATTCTCGTCTAGATGTGCTCCCCAGCAGAGCTTTAGAATACATACGGAAATTGGGCAATCTCTCGGGGCAAAGTAAATCCTTCCTGATGCTTGAAATTATATCATGGTTTCATTCCCATGTCCGAAGGAGATGAGTAGAATTAGAAAATCATCCACCTTTGCCCCTTTTCTCGTGGCGGCTAGGAGCCAAATTAGAAGATTCCTGGCCAAGGTGAAAGAGACCATCACGATAGCTTGGTTCCCTGATTTCGAACCCGTCAATTAGGAGATCCTTCCTATCTCTTGACCGTATATGCCATGGGCCCTTCTGACTTCTGAGTTATTGATAGACAGAGAACATCTGGGTGACAGATCGAGCACCTCTACTGATGGCCCGACAGTTTTCTGTGATTGCATAGTGCAGCGCGGTTCTTCGTTGGGTTTGGCCTTCGATCGGTGCCTTTGCGGTGTTTGATAGAATGCTTAATTGAAAAACCCTCTGAGAGCTGGCTATTATTTCTGCTTTTGCTAGATGAGAACGGTGACAATCCACCTTTGGACCACGCCATGAAGCTTGCAGAATTTGTGGGGTGGCTTATTCACCTCTTGACGGTAAACCAATCACCATTGATTCACAAGGATAGACCAACCATCTCCCATGGAGTGGCTGCCCACTTAAGAAGCTTGGATTCAACTAGCCATGCCGATCGAAGCCCCTCCTAGGTTGCTTGAGGAAGTCTATAGTTGTTGGTGGGTGCCCAAACGGAGCTGAAATTTCTTTCCTCGGCTAGTAGCCGAGGGCTTGATAGTAGTGTCCGAGGAGTGAGACTGACTTCTAAAATACTTGAGTTTGATGCCGATTGCCCCCGTCGTGGACGCGGTCGTGGACGCCGAGTACCACTGGTTCTTGAGATATGCCCCCATTGTGAGGAGGTTGTTTGAGGTTACGTCACGGCTCTATCCAAACTCGGTTCCATACTCATAAACTGTTAAGAGAAATTTCCCCGACTAGCTCTTCTCGGCGCCGAGTGCCGAGCTTTGTTTCGACAAGGCCGAGCATCAAAGCGTGGTGAAGGTGTCTACTGCTCTTGCTCAGAGATCATTAGATAATGCGAAGCTTTCGGTCTTCTCTCAAATCTATTCATGATTGTTGGTTGGTGTTATAATGATGCCTAGCAGATTCCCAGCGGTGCCGAGCATGTTTCCTTGGATGAAATTGCATCTAGGTGATATATAGAACTTCTGGGTTTTGTTGAAGCAGCTGCACCTCTATCCTTGTGTACGAAAATGAGCTTTAGGTGAGTATCCATTTTATAGTGACCAAAAGTTGAAGCTTGATGTCCACTTGAACAAGGCGAGCAGCTCCTTGGCTGCACATTAGTGGGTGCCTGAGCACCATGGAAGACGCCGATGATAGACTGGCCACCCAAACCACCACTGGGTTTTGACGGTGACAGGTAGCCTTCTTTGCTGACGCCGAGTGTCTTTGTACCTTTGTTATAGCCTCCTTCTTTGGATAGGCATCCAAAAAGAGTTACCAAGTTCTTGCTCTCGGTTCATTTGATCCGCGTGACTTGTGTGATCATGTGCGAACCGCAACAACAAAGTCTGGATCAATACCATTAGAGGCCGACGGAATCTCTGTATTGGATGAACTCCGAGTGTGATATATTGGTGGAGCCCGAGCTCCATTCTCATGCCATGACGGACCGGCATATGCTTGGCGTCGTAGGCCCGAGCACGAATGAAGGGTCGATCTCCCTCTCGGCTATGCTGACCAACTTTTTGGTGATGTATTAAACCATTGTTGGTTGATAGACCGATCACCTAGGAAGCCCCCGTGTACCAGAGAGTTGTATAAATGCCGAAAAGAAGAATTTTGTTGTCTTGGCCTTTGACTGCATGTCACAGACATGTTCGAGTTCTCAGGGGAAACTTCATATGAAGTCGACATTCGGCGACAAGTGGTCACCCTTCGGTCCTTCGGTGTCATGCCAGAACAAGAGAACTTTCACGGCCGAGATGCCTTAGTGATGCCGAGCAATTAGATGTTGCGGATTGAGCATCCACAAGGCTATTGTGTTTCGTCGACAATGATGCTGATTAAAGTTCAACAGCTCCAACCACCATTTGAGTGATGCCGAGAATGTTTGTTTCCCTGGGGATACCGAGCTGACGTCATATTTTGAGAGACTTCCAATATCGAAGAGCCCGAGGAGAGACAGGCTGATCGAATGATCGGTTTTGGTTGGCATTTAAGTTACCGAAGAAATAAATTTCCTTGGCATTTGAGGGACTGACCTCCATTTGTTCGACATCAAGATCATTCAATGGCGCCGACCAATACTGCAATGATGCCGAGCATATTCGAAGTGGTGCCAAGCGTCCTCGCTTATTTAGAGATGCCGATTGGGTACTGCATTTCCAAAAGACTTCGAAGGAAAGAGAGCCCGAGATGGATTTATGATCACCTTTCGGCCTTTTAGTTGGTTTATAGTAGTGTCCAAAGTCTTCCAATTGCTAAGCATGGTGGCAATAGTCGTGTGGCATGAACTAGAGTGGCCAGTTCGTTGCAGTGGACAGGTTGACATTGTAGGAACTTTCGTCGAGGAGAATCATTGTTTGAAGGACTGAATGCCGAACCAAAGCTTCTGCTGGCTTCATAGCCATCTAGGCAATCTTCGGTGAGTTCAATTTGCACACCCTGAGTTGTCGCCTCATAGCCCGTGACGTCAAGAAGGAGCTCAAAAGGCTGCTTCGTCTAACGCTTTGGTGGTTCAAATAAGAGGGACTGAGCAAGGTCCCTTTTCCAGGTATGCCATTTACTCACGCCCGCGGCAGAGAAGAAATTCCTTCGGTTCAACCCCTGACATATGATGCTCGTTAACGCCGAGTTCAAATAAGAACATAATAATTTCGGTCAAGGCTAATTTGATATGCATCAAACACATGGGTTTATGGACTTGTTTCTTTGTTACCAAATGATATACTGTTTGCAAGTGATACCACCGATTACTTTCCTTAGAGCCCAAGAGAAGTTCGAGTGATTCCCCGATCACTAACTCTCTTCGGTGCCATAGACGAGTATCGTGTCATTTAGTCCCGAACGGGTCCATAGTTTGAGGGCAGAATGCTTCTTTGAATCCGCCGAAATTCTCGTTGTCTGCATCGCAGAGAGACACTCCGAGCTTCATGAATATTTTGCACTTTTAATCCCAGCAGAGAGGAACTCGTGGCAGGAGAAATAGAACTCCGAATGGCTTTCTATAATGCTGAACAAATTGTGATTGGACGGCATCCATCTATAGACTTGTGGCTATGTCGGGCGCAGTGTAGCAATAACCATGATATGATGTTTGATCGAATGCCCAAAAGAACTCCTCAAGCGAGAGTGAGTCGCTGGTCGACCAATCTACCTTCGAGACGGTGCAACGACCACCTCCTCTGAATGATCTCTTCTCGATGGGAGCCCAAGAACCTTGTGTCAAGGTCATTCTGTAATTTGCAGGACTTTGAGAGAGGTCAGTCTTTCATGATAGCACCATACTCTTTCTAGTGGTGAGACTGATCGTCGGAACTTTCTGGCCATCTCGAGCCCAGATTGACGGTAGCGAAACTGACTAGCCGAGTTCTACACTTAGAAGTCGGTCCTGCAACACTTTGTTTGCCGAAACTCATCCATAGAAAATGGAGACATCCCGAGCTCAATAAATAATTGCGGTGAGTGATATACAATCAGCTCTTATGCTTGCTCAGTGCCGATACATCGCGATGGGAGAGTATGGGACGATTCGCCTTTACCGTCGGTTTGGTGGTATTGCCGAAGGTTTACTCTGGGTAGCTGATCACTCCGACTTTCATAAGGGACAAATTATTCCCATGGAAAAACGTTTTTTTTTTTTTTTTTGCACTAAAGGATGAATTCATAAACTTGATACTCATGTGAAAAGTTGAACCTGTCTGCTGCCAAAGCCTATGGGACAAAGACCAAGTCCCCATAAATAGAATAAGAGGGTCTTGGACTTCAAGAATAAAACTTGTGGCCAATCAGATTTTTTTGTAGAGGATGGCCTATTAGATTCATGTGAAGCTTTTCATGGTGACTTCCTGTGTTTATGAACTCGGAAGGCAGACCGAATGCTATAACTCGATTGTAAAAAAGACCGAGCTCAACAAATTCGAGCAAATATGAGATATATCAACGATTTCGAGAGTTGGACAGGTCTCACGAACTGGGTGATATGGAGATTTTGGGGACATGCTTGCTTCGTTTCCCACAGACGGCGCCAAATTGTGGGGGTAAAAATCCGCACAATTACTGAACTGAGTTGAGATGCGCCCCTAGTCTTCGAATATCATCCAATCCATGAGCTGCAAGATAAGAAAAAGGTCAGAAGGACCCCCGGCGTTGAGCCAGGGGAGGCCCCTCCGATGCCTAAGTCAGTATTGCGATCAATGCCTGAACAGGCGGGTGTAAAAAATAATATATGTGTGTGTGTGTAGTATGGAGCTGAAGTGCTCATACTTGAGGCCCCCTCTTTCTTGGGTCTTCACCCATATATATATAGAAAATTAGAGACACTTACCATCATGCACTGTGCAGCCGTCAATGCAGAGAGAATAGGCATGGCTAGCCTACTAAAACCACTCATTACCTGCCTTTATTTATTGTAGCAGGTCCCACTTGTGATACATGTCAATTCCTTCATTGGGAGTGGGGCTGGTGGACCCGTCTGACAAATAATGCTCCATCAAATTAAAAGTATATATTTGACTATACTTATATATTGTCTAAGCAAAAAAATTGGTTTTTGTTTGAGCATACAATGTTGATATTCAGGAATATTCAATGTATTGATATCTGACAGTTTAGATGCACTAAGAAAATGTCACACGGTAGATTTTGAATGAAGGCGGGAGATGATCAGCTACAACTATATTCAAAAAAGAAGAATAATTAATTAGAGGTTACTAGTCAATAACCGTCAATAGAAGCAAAATTGTCGAAGACAGTAGCTATAAAAGGATATGTAGTATAGAAAATGAAGGATACACTCAAACCCCCATAAGTCCCACACTCTGAACATTTTTAAGAGTAGTTTTTGAGGCAATTATTACTGCAATCAAGACTATTTATTCAGTCTTTCTGTAATAAAAGTGTTTTCGATTGAATTAAAAAAAAAATCTTCTTTTATTAGTTTCATATACTTTGTATTTGTTCATTATTTCTCATTCAAAGAAGTCTTAAAATAAGGCATTTGAACTCCTTACAAACAGTCACCTGAAAACTGCCTATCGATTGAGATATCTCTGTCGATCCCAATAGATTTTGGAGCAACAGTTTCATATCTGAAATTAACCTTTATATTGTGCCGCTAAATATTACATGATCTATTTAGGACAAAGGGACTACATATGTGAAGGAGAATTAGATGTGTGCTCTAAGAAACCCAGATATTTCCTAGTTAGCAAAACAAAAAGAGGATTAGACGCATGCTCTAAGAGACCTAGATACCTCCTAGTTAGCAAAACGAAACGCTAACCTTTTTTTTTTTCAAAGGGTTAAAAGAAAAAAGTCCAAGATGACAAACAAAATATATAATAAATGTGAAAAACCTTTATATTGTAGAAAAAGGTTTAGCACAGGGGGAGCATGAAGCTTGAGTGTTAGAAAAAGGGTGTCATTTGAACAAAGACCATAAGAGCTGTGGTGGTTGCCAACCATGGGGGACCCAATCTTTCAATTTTCTCTGTTTTGAAAGGTAGGTAGTATGGTGAATCAATCAAACCAGAGAAGCAAACTTATGACTTCCTTCCCTTTGGCCTAAAACATGGGGTGAAATGACCCACTCCCATTAGCATGTGTGAGCAAAAGGGAAAAGAGCTGGAAACTGCTCAATCATGCATCATTTGAAGTTTTGAACTCATAACTAAACACAATTTAAAGATACCTAATCATGCATATTAGTTACACTACACCAAAAAGGGTATTAACGACAAAATTTTCAATGATCAAATATATTTCATCACCTAAAGATCTTTCTAGTGATGGGAAAAAAAAATTATGGCTAAAGTAAAATTTTCTGTGACAAAAAATTAAATTCGTCGCTAAAGCACATCTTTTAGTGGCATTAAATTTTTTTCATCATCCATAATTCTATTAACTTTTCAATGACTAAATATATTTCATCACCTAAAGATCTTTATAATAAAGAAAAAAAAATCGTGGCTAAAGTAAAAATTTTTGTGACAAAAAATTAAATTCGTCACTGAAGTACATCTTTTAGTGGCGTTAAATTTTTTTGTCGTTAACAATTTTAAAACTTTTCAATGATCAAATATATTTCGTCACTTAAAGATCTTTATAGTGACAAAAAAAAATTTGTGGCTAAAAGTATAATTTTTCATGACGAAAAATTAAATCCAAACACATCTTTTAATGATGTTGAATATTTTTTTGCCATTGAAAATTTTAAAAAAAATTCAATGACTAAATATATGTGATGAAGGAAACTTGATTGAAGGGATCAAGAGTGCCTCGTAGAGTCCCCCACAACCGCCCGTTACAAACATATTACAATCATGTTTCTTATTTTCTATATTGCAATAATTTTTGGACTAAAGTAGATTTTTGTAATTCAAATTTAAATTTTTAATCGATTTTAATTCTAAATTAAAGTGAGACACACTCGTTGTTTCAAGTAAACTATCGTGGGTTGGTGTTTGTACTCTATGAAGAAAATAACATAGTATATTTATTTGCTCAAATTGAATAAGAAATGAATGAGAAAGTAGGCTCCAAAGTAATACTCTTGGACTGTCAAAAAAAATGTTGTGCAATGTGGGATTTAACAACAATCTCACATTGATTGAGAAAAAAATTCTATTTGTGTATATATATGCCAAGTTTATTATATGGATTGAGCCTCAAGAGGTACCACACTTTTATGAGCGGAGCGAGCGCCTACATGTCATCGATTCGACCACACGCACACGATCCGACTGGGCTCGGGTGTGGATGTGGTTTAGACAAATCCTTATCTTTTTGGAGAAAATTCGTTTAACGAATTATTCATGAATTTCTTAACCCGGAATTTAAATTCTGATACCCGTTGAAATTCAAATATCGCACCTATTCGAATTTCGTTTCCATCTAGTTACGATTTTTGAATTCATGTTTGTTTTCAGTGGACAAACTTCAATGGTGTCTTCTGGATTGCATGCGTCTGTTGGGTTGCATCTATTGGTATGGTAACTATTCAGATCAGTCACCATTATGCCTATAAATAACCCAGTTACATTGTCATTCAATATACGAATTTTGTAGTCATTAAGGCAATATCATACATCATATTTCAGCATTAACAGTTTGTATTTTGAGAGTACACAACATAATTTCGGTTCTTTGGGCGATTAGATTGGAGCGCTACTTCAATTCGCGTGAAGATCATTGTATTTTGAGAGGCAGAAGTTTTGATTTTCATAAGCACCAAGTGTGGGGGTGAAATCTATCTTAAGGACGTAGTGTCAAACACTAATCTTGATCTGTAAAAAGTTCAATAGCAGTTTTTGATTTGCAAACGAGTCAATTTATATATTTGTTTAATTACATATTTATGTGTAATTGTTTCATTTAAATTTGTAACTGTTTCGTTCTTAATTGTTACTGTTTTATTTTAAGTTACATGATATAAATCAGATATTTCAATAAGTAATTTTTCTATATTAAAAAACCACAAACAACAATAACCGAAAGAAGAATGGTTGACTCGCATTGTACCTACCTTGAAGGCTTCACTAACGAAGTGGATCCCAACTCTCTATCCGTGTGTGTAGAAACAAGGAATGGTGGAGCAACGAGTCTTTGGCTTAATGATACCCTTTTGCCTTGTGAAGGCTTTAATTTCTTGAAGTGAAGAGTTCAAATCCTCTGAGCGATAAAAAAGGTGATTGGTTGGTAGGACGGATCTCAGTGGTTTGGATTAACCGTATACAAGTTTCTAGTGTAGGTTCGAATAATCACCGAAGCACAAGTCCAAATTTAATTGGTATATAAATTAAAAGACTGATTCATACACCCAAAGTTTACCTTCAATTATACTTGAACTCAAGAACCTAAGCGAGCGAGGACTATCCTTAGTCCTACTCGCCAGGAACATGCCAAAAATTTCCTGTTATCCAAAAAATAAACAAGGAAGGGAGAAAAGGGTGTGAGCTGATGGAAAAAAATTATGCAGAAAACTTTCACAATCATCAAATATTGGAGGAAGGTGCATGGTGGAAAGACTGTCGACACTGACACAATAATTCTGTTGTTTATTGTTGTGAGCACAACCCCAACTTATATAGGAGCATGTACTTCACCTAATGCCAATGGCATGTACATTTATTTAAATTCCCTACCATTATACGGTGGATAATCTATCGTTGAAGAAAATTAAGACAATATATATTATAAGAAATCGGAAGTTGTTGATAGGTAAAGGTACAATTTTTCAGGGTATAATTTTTCTTTCATTTTTCGGTATCAAGGAAACAATCTTCAACATTTTAAGTCAATGAAATAAAACCATTATGTTCCAAAGAGCCAACCAAGCAAATCATGATTTTGTCTCTGGACATTATACCAATGGTAAGGGCATGTAATTCAGCCATAAGTACAAAGGGTTCTCATGCTCATGCCCAAGGGCGGAGGGAGGCTAGGGCCAGGGTGGGCACGTGCCCCCCCCCTCAAAATTTTTTTTTTTTTTTTAGTTAAGTATATATATTATAAATTTGTATAATATATTATTTGTGCCCACCCAAAATCCAAGATAAAAATATTAGGCCCACATTATTTACCCAAAAAAATTAAAAAATTAAGTCAATTTAAAACAAAAAAATTTGAGTCCACTATTATCTACCCAAACTTATTAAAAAATCAAATATTTGACCTATCACAATCTACTCAAACCTATTAAAAAAACAAAACTTTTAGCCCAACATTAAAAACAAAATTTTTGGCCCAACATTAAAAACAAAACTTTTGGCCCACCCACCATTAAAAAACAAAACTTTTGGCCCACTTGACTAAAGAGAGAAAAGGGTATAAAATCCCTAGTTGCAACTAAATAAAGAATAATTTTACTACGGACTTGTGATTGTGCGCATTGATAGAAAATTAGTGAAAAATTAATTTACATTTAATTCATATACAAAATTTTAGTGATTTTTAAAAAAATTATATTTTATTGAATATATAATTAGGTTAAAAATGTACTAAATTTTTTTTTTGTGCCTTTTTGTTAGGATTTTGCTTCGGCTAAATAAAAATTGAATTTACTATTTCACAATAATTTTGTTTTGATTCTTACTTTTTTGTTATTCTTGAACTGAATTTTTTTGTATCAATTTCGGCTAAATATTTTTTTATACCAGTTATATTTTGTCCCCTCATAGACATTCATGGCTTCACCCCTGACAATATATACAGGGGCGGAGGGAGGCATGGGCCAGGGTGGGCACGTGCCCCCCCTCAAAATTTTTTTTTTTTTTTTAGTTATGTATATATATTATATATTTATATAGTATATTATTTGTGCCCACCCAAAACCCAATATAAAAATGTTAGGCCCACATTATTTATTCAAAAAAATTAAAAAATTAAGTCCATTTAAAATAAAAAAAATTTGAGTCCATCACTATCTACCCAAACTTATTAAAAAAATTAAAATTTTGACCTATCACAATCCACCCAAACCTATTAAAAAAATAAAAATTTTGGCTCAACATTAAAAACAAAATTTTTGGCCCACCATATTTAATTGTGCCCATCATAATATTGTGTTTAGGTGATATTGATTTAAATAGACTCATACATAAATAATTGTTAACTTTTTGAACAATGTTATTGAAACCTAATTTTAGGACCTAATACATTGCGATATTAAATATAATAGTCTTAATATTTAATAAATTCTACTGTCTATCCAATGGTCACAAACCATTGGATCTCCATCAATTAAATCTCAAATTAGGTACAACTAATATAATTGTTAACTTTTAGACATGTCCGAATATGTTTTGAACATATTGATGTTATTTTATAATTTTTTTAAAATTGTAGGGTTATTTTGTTATTATATAAAAATGTGTGTCGTTATGTAGTAAACTATACGATCATAAATAGAAGATTGTTACCGTGATTTTATATATAAAAGAAATATTATTGATAAAATTAATTTGTAACACTTTCAAATAATAAAAGCATATCATGGTCAATTGTAAGTAATAATAATTAGTCGCATTCTCGATTAGAAGTTTTAATTATTATTTTCTTGTTTATGAGTATATCGATTTTTAATCTTCTATGTTTTAAAAATATTAAATATAAATTTATGAACTTTTACGGTCTATTAAAAAAAAATCAAGACATACTGGTGTGCCCACCCTCAAAAAAATTTCTGGCTCCGCCCCTGAATATATATATATATATATATTTTGGCATTTTTTTTATGTTAAATGGACTTCATGTATCAAATATAATATAATAAATATAAATATATTATATAGTGTGATTGATTAGAATGAAAAAAATTAGAGTGCTTAATTAAAGTGCTCACCCTAACCAGAATTCCTGGCTCCGCCCCTCCTCATGCTCATGCTCATGCTCATGCTCATGCCCATGCTCAAAAGAAACCAACAGGAGAAGTCACAAGCATCTGGGCCATGGGAAAAAATTGATTTTACTACAAGGCAGCACAATGACAGGCAAGTGGTACAATCGTTCAGTTATCCACAATAAATTGCCATCATTCTTTTTTTTTTTTTTTTTTGGCCAGTAGAAAAAAAGGGTAGAGAGAAAAGAGAGCGTCAGAGATCACTCCGATAGACTTTCACTCGTGAGATCATGAGATCCTTGACCGTGCTCATTACTCTTCTCGAGAACGAACCTAGTTAAGTTAGCATAGTTGTCAACTACCGAGTCCTAATATGAACTCCAAGATTCGAACCTCCAACCTTAGAGTAAGAAATTTAACTGATATCCTACTGGACCATACCTGTCGGTGGTAATTGTCATCATTCATTCCTACACTGTTACAGCTAAAACAATTCAAAGAACACCAGGTCCAGAAATGCATTTTGCTTATTTGGACAATAACATCTTACATTAATTATTTTTGTTGCTATCTTCTTTTTTAAGGAGAGACTACCAAAAAGATCCTGGCATTGACATTAATAATCTCGAAAACACGCTATAATATTAAAAATTGAGTATTAATTATATAACTTTTTTATTTTAAGTAATAATTTATTTTTTATTTTTTTAAATTACACAATTTAAATTTTAATTAAGCAGAGAGAAAATAATGATTTTTTTAGTGGAAAAAAATTTGTGGAATAAATTTTGTACCTTTTGATAAAAATAAATAAAAATTAAATCGATATTGACCATTGTTATATTTTTTATAAATTGAGAATTCAACTTCTTAAATGTAATATATTAATCCAATGTAGAAGGGAAGTCACTCCAAGCATAGATACGGGCCGGGTTATGGGTGGGCACCCGTGTATTTAACCGGACGGTCAAATGGAACTGTAAAGCAATATTGAAGGAAAATTTTGATTTTATGGGAAAACCCATTCAATACAAAAAAAGGTTATATCTTGATTATTTTTTCATGTCTTTCTAAATTTCATAGAAAATTTTAATTATTTCCTTTCTAGTAACCTTCATATAACCAAACAAACCTTAAAATAAATTGTCCTGAACACCTGTAAAAAATTTATAATACCAAAAAATAAATACTCAATATCGTATAAAAAGGTTATTACTATCCATCAATTTTAATCTGATTTATTTACGATAATTGATTATAAAAATAACAAAATAAAATGAAAGAAAAAATAAAGAAACGTTACACATATCACATTCTCATTTGACCAAAACAAATGGCATTAAAACGTATTTTTTGGGATCATCTATAATATAAAACAGGACGGCTCAAATCTCAAGGCTTTAACATCCAACGGCCTCAAATCAATTTAGGCTTCAACATCCAACGGTTTAAAATCATTTGGGGCTTCAACATCCGACGGCCACAAATCATCCACAATATCATCATTTTTCAAAAAAATTGTCTCTCCAGTCAACTCACTGTCAGACAGCCACTGTCCTGCCGCCTTCCTCCATCTCTCTTTTTTTTTTTTTTTCCTCCCTTCTGTCAGACACGCCACCTTCTATTTCTTTTTTTTTTTTTTTTTTTTGCCCACCATATGTTACCTCTCTCTCTCTTTACGCATCAGCAACACCCCCTCTCTCTCTCTCTCTCTCTTTACGCTCCAGCAACACCCCTCTCTCTCTCTCTTTACGCTCCACCACCACTACCTCTGTTACTCTCCAGCAACACGACCACCACCGCCACTTCTTCGACACTTAGCGCCTCTCTCTCTCTCTCTCTCTCTCTCTCTCTATCGCTCTCTCTGTTACGCCCCAGCAACACCACCACCACCACCTCCGCTGGTAACCCCAGGTATGCCTCATCTCTCTCTCACACACACATTTATGAATTAGTTTACTGGGAGTTGCTGTGTTAGTTGAAAGGCAGTCGCTTACACACACACAGCACAGTCACATTCACACACACAGCAAGCACACATTTTAAAGCAATTTTTTGGATGTTAATTTGGGTGTTCAAATCGGTGGTTAATTTTCAAATTGGGGTTTCCATGACATCTTCAAAATTGGGTTTATTCATAGGATTGTAGGGTTTTGATTGAATATTATATGTTATGGTTTTTAAATTGAATGTTTGGTTTATTTTGGATTGCGATTGGGTTTTAATTTCATTTTTTGGATGTTTGGGTTTGTTAGGGTTTATACCATAGGGTTTTAGTGCTTAATATTTGTGATATTGGAAGTTGGGGTTTTAAAATTTAATGTTGTGGGTTTTTGTTAGCAAGAAGTTTGTGGTAATGATGATTTATTCTCTTTGTTTCATTTGGAACAATATTACACTCTCATTCTTCTAAGCATTGGCATTTGAAGTTTCGGTAAAAACAGAATAACTGTGAATAAGGCACACCTATGATATGCTATTTGTTTTGTCCCTTCAGTAAGTATAATTATTTCCTCAATTCATTATTAGGTGAAGTGATCTGATATATCAATCAAGAGAATCTGATATCGCAAAATAATATGCAGGCACAGAAAATATTTGGCAACAGATGGACTGAAATAGCAAAGGTGGTTTCAGGCAGGTAGTTGAAGTTGTACCAGTGTTTTGTTTATAATGTATTTTTGTTTTTGTTAGCAAGAAGTTTGTGGTAATGATGATTTATTCTCTTTGTTTCTCTCTTTGTTAGCAAGATATATTATAATGTTTTGTTTATAATGCTGTGAAAAATCGGTTTTCCACCCTGTGTAAGAAAAGAGCAAAGCATGAGGCCTTAGCAAAAGAGAATAACACTTCATCCAAGTACCGCCTTATAAGAGGGTGATATTCAATAATGGGCTCAATATATATGGAATATCGGATACAATACCGCCTTATAAGAAGATCAGGTACAATTAATTAAGCGTGTTTCCAGTCTCTGTAATGTCGGCAGCAATAAGATTTAAGTGTTACACACTAACAGCTCCGTAATGTCGGCAGCAATAAGACTTAAGTTATGGTCTGGAAGGACTAGCAGCTCTGATCTCATGGAAAATTGCGAACATGGAGAAATGTTGCACAAGGAATATGGAACAACAAATCAGCAGCTAAGACCTCCATTTGCAGTACTGGTTCAAAACATCCACAATGTGGGTGACTTGCCAACTCAGCATCAAGTCATCAACAACAAGGAGGCTTCAGTGATGGTGAGCTATCTAAAGATAAAATTTTATGTTTCATAGTGCCTAAGATAAAATTTTGGGACCTATTATTTTTTAGGGGCTGTCTACTGTTTTGGTCTCCCAAAAATTGGTTTTGACATTTGAAAAAGAGAAAGTAGAGTAAAATGAATATCATGGTTTTTTACATAGGGCTTTGTGTTTTGTTCTAGTAAATGTTAAAAGATTATCCTGTGTACCTATTTTTTTGGGGTATCATGTGTTGAAATTATGTTTCTCTTGGATTTTAATTGATTCTTTCACTAAATTTTAATTGATTTACACTTTGTTAGATTTTTTCAATTTTACACTGTTATATCACATCCAAGCAACACAGTAAGATGATACTTAAGGAAGGGAATAGAGTTTGAAAGCAGCTCCAAGAACCCAAATGTGGACCTATAAGATGTTCGATCAAATGGCCCAAAGGTTCTTGAGATACACTCTCTGTTTTTCACACACAGGCACTCACTTAGCCACACACATACACACTTGCCCCGCACACAAACATGCACATCCTCTGTTTTTCACCTTCACTTGGATTGCTTTGTTGCACACCCAGATTGCATTAATTTTTGAATTATTTTTCAAGCGGTGTCAGTTTTAGTCTACCACTCTATCGCTAATTTAATGAGTTTTCATTTTCATTGGCTTTTCACACACATACACGCACTAGGTCCTACTTCAGCATTGGAATGGAAGGATTCTTGCCGAGTGAAATCGGAAAAAGAATGAAAAATGATGTTTATGGACTGCATTAATTTTGATCCATGGCGGTTCCCGCACACAAAATGAAAGGAAAAACACGTGGATCACAAAATACACACACCACACCCACACACATATATGTCTTTAGAAATTGGAGGTTTTAGATTTCATAAGCAATACCCAATTAGGTTCAATGCCGGAACTTGACAAATGTATCTTAGTTTATGTATGATTGTTGTCTTACATGCTATGACATGTGACATTTCAGTCAGGTAGGAAAGAAACAGTGTTGGACTTAGCTAAGTTTGTTGACAAGCGTGTCCAAGTCAAGCTCACCGGTGGAAGACAAGGTTAGTATCCATTATACAACATTCTGTACAAAATCTGGAGGATGCTCAGTATAATTTGAGACAATCTGTGTATGTATATGTTTCTAATTTTAAGCCACCCATAGGTCTAAGTGGGTTTGTAACGAAGTTCATGTATGTCAAGAGTTTGTAGTGTCTCTAATATGTCCTTCTTGCTTAGGCATCCAGAACGTTCTAGGTTGGTGATTTGGTATACGTTCTTTTCAACTATAAGCAATTATTCATACTATATCGTTATTAGTAATGTGAAATTTCAATCCATGAAAATTTTATCAGAGTACTTGGGGAATGGTTCCATTGCAAGTTTTGAATTTATTTTCCACCATTTTATTGGAGAACTTATAATGTGACCATGACACAATCAGAACATGAGAATTTTGCTATATAACCCGTGCGTTGAACTCCTAACCTTCTTAATTAATGAAGCTTGCACATCCACATCAAAGTACTGATTCTTTTTCATTTTTGTTCCCTTTGAATATTTGCAAGATTTTATTCTCTCTAATGAACAATGATTTATCTACTTTAATTGTTTTCTAATTCTATGATTCAAGGATATCTATTGTGTATAATTTTTATTAGTTGTTTGGTTAGTGGATATGTTTTACTTATGGTTTTGTTTCATTATTTATTGTATTGTATTTGGATTTTTCTTCATATCTCCAACACTCTCTCTTTTTTTATCCATGTTAGATGTTCGAGAGACGAAAATAGAGGGGTTCTCAGAACTTCAAATTTACTAAGGTAATCGATTTTGTGCCAAAGTTCCCATTCCCTCCCCCTTCGGTACTGGCATCCACACAATACACACACATATATTTGCGCAAACATGCACTCTACCCATCCCATAGAGCTATGGAACATCCAAGATTGCCCATATTGGGATATTCATTTTCTTGATGTTTTGGGTTTTATTTTTACGTTTATATTTTGTGGGTTTTCAGATGTTTGCAAAAGAGTGAACCTAATCTTATCTTTTTGTGGTTCTATTTGAATTTTGTGATTTTAGTTAAGTGCTGCCCAAGAAAACTAAATGCAAGAGAAAGTTTAGGGGCTTATTGGTGAGACTTTGCTCTTCTCTATATTAATTTATTGAGATGTTAATCTTTTTTTGGGATTTTTCATAGCTTTCCTTTCATAAACTCATTTACCGAAACCTCTAAAGTGTGTGCATTCAAAGGTTTCGAATTTTTATTTTCATAGCTTTTTTATTTTCGAAAAATTAGAATGGTGATTTTATTTTCATAGAACACATTTCATTATTATGTGGTTTTCATTATTAGTAATTTGTCACAAGTGTTCTTCTACATTAAAAAACAAGTGATTAATTATTTATCTTTTTTGTATGAGTTTAAAAAAAGTCCAACAACAATGTATAAGGTATTTTGGTGTTTAATAGTGTAAGGTGTTTAAAAGCAATGTGTAAACTGTTGAGATGAGATCTCTTTCACTTTCTCTTGCTGCGCTACCTAAGATCTGCTTATATCTTTGGTGATTGCCGTGAATTTGTTTGAAATCATTTTATGCTTGCTCTTAGCGTTTGTATAGTTCATGTTCAAAGTTTACTCACATATAATAGTTAAGAGATTAGGCCAGGTAGATTTATATGCACTGCTTTTATCTTCTTTATTTTGTTAATTGTTAATTGCATAGAGGATTTAAACATTGAGTATTCTTGGGTGCATGCAACATGAATATTTTGTTTATGGAATGAATTCATATGTTGATATGAAATTCATTTACGTAGTTGCGTCAGTTGTGTTAGGCAAAACTATGTAATAGTGAGACCTTTAGTGGCCTTTGTTATGAAAATAAATTGTCTATACATGTTGAAATTTTTCTGAGGGCCCATTTTAGGGGAAACTTTGGCTAATTTTTTTAAAAATATATTGAGAGTTTAATTATTTGTGCAATGAATTTCTATTTTTTGCTAATTCTTTTGTTTTTTGTTGCTCAACCTCCTTAGGCACAAGCACAAGATCAATTGAGCCAATCATCTTGATTTGTTGTAGTTTTGTTTGGATTTGAGACTTTTGTTGTAGCAATTTTTATATGGGAGTTGATATGAATGTTAATTAAATGGGTGCGTTTGGAATTGAGGGTTGGATTTGATATATGCAGAGATGGATAAAGTTGAATTTTATTTTATTATTAATATTATTATGTTGTTGCAGTAGTTGATAAATGTTTTGTTACGATAGAATTGAGGTGTGATATTGAATTTGATAAATGAATTGAGTCATATTTTCTTTAAATTCATGTGTTTCTTAATAATAAGATCTATACAAGATGTTGATTAATTTTTTAAATATTAATTGTGGGTCTAAATTGATTTAAAATGGCATTAACTAAAAAAAAAAAGGAAATATTGGTTACTACATGAAATATTTGTATTACACATAATTAATGCTCGATTTTGTGTTGCACAATGTCTTCAGGTACAAATTTTGTCCTTTTAAAAAAAAAAAAATAGTTGTCGTGATTAAATATATTGACTCAATTTTTTAGGGCGCTTCATTTTTATATTGGACCGTGCCTTCAGGCACGGGTTATTACTAGTAATACTATATGCCTACAAGCCCACATCAGAAAAAGGAAAAACAAACGACTACAAGCATCATTTTTTACTGGCCACAATTTTCTACCCTACCCGACTCTACTCTACCCTACTAAACGGCTAGTCGCAAAAATCGGGTAGGAATGCGGAAGAATTTTTGGTCTTCCGATTAAATCGGGTAGGAATGCGGAATACCCATCAATTTCCGCATTCTTACCCTACTCTACCCGCAGTGTTTGAGTTGCTAAAATATGGACTTGTTTTTTGTGTACGTTACATGATTTGTGGTGCACTGGTGATCTATTAGAGTAGTTATGATTTTAATGTGTTTCATATGGTTTAAACTTAAAATAATTGTTATTGTATTTGTGTAACAATTATGATGGATTGATGTTCATGTTTTCTTGTATTTTATTGTAATTGTTCTTGTAGTTGTTTTAGGTTTTAGTGTTATTGATTTATTATGTTGTTAAATTGGTGCATGTTATTTAATTGAATTGTTAAAATGATTTAAAAATTAATAGCTACAAAAGTATTTACCCGACTTTCTACTCGACTAATCGGGTAGGAATACCACACCTGATCAGATAAGGTAGGCCAATAAAAAAAAATTTCGCAAAATATCGGTTAGGGAGACGAAAGACTATATTTCTTACTCGTAAGGTAGGATGAACACCCCTATAAACATCATAGAAGAGAAAAAATAATTAACAAGAAGCACTAAACTACACATAACATTGGCTCACTATCATAAGCGTAAGATTACAAACATTCATTAAGAAACGTCAACTCAAATCGATGCCACCTTTGTGCTAACTAACAAAAAGCGATCCTTGCACGAAACTCACCATCACTAGTGCAGAGTAGAAATAAAAAATTAAAACAAAAACAAAAAAACAAAAACTGCTGAGTAGACCCATAAATGCACCTTCGTAATTTTGTAGTGCAGACTACAGAATACTTTCAGCTAAACCACAAACCACTTTTTCTTCCACACTATCTCAATACAATATACAACAGCCCTTTTTTGGTGTCCCCCTCAGCCTTGGAGATGATAAATGTACAACCAGTGATGAGAGGAATTTCATTACTTGGGGCTCTCAGCCACATGGGGTATAGGAACAACTCCACAATTGGCATGATTATAACAAGCCAAACCACACAACTTTAGTCCACAACTCGTGAGTTCGCAGTCAAAACGATTGCACTCTTGAGCGCTAAGACCAAATCTCCTGAACAAACACAATCAATGGTAAAATCGCAAGAAGTGCAGCTCATTATAGACTATCATAAACACTTGCAGAGAATGCCACAGCAAGCAAGCAATGAATATTACAGAAGTATAAAACGATTGTAATTAAGCATACCCTCAATAAGATTCAGACAATCCATAATTTACAATAGGTTACTGTCGAATATGACAAGCATATACCAGAGAGAACAAGAGGGAAACAAAGAGAATTTAGAGAGGCAGAAGAATACTAAAATTACAGAGAACTCCACCATCAAGAAAACAGCAGCAGATATATCGTGCCGGGTGAGGCATCTGCTGAATAACCCATTTTGTCATTGCCATCTTCCACATATGATCTCCTTTATTCTGCAGAACCAAGTGTCTGTCATTAGACAACTTCAAATCTGCAGCCCAACACCAAGAGAGGATATCGCGCCAGGCGAGGCATCTGCTGAATAACCCCTTTTGGCATTGCCATCTTCCACATATGATCTCCTTTATTCTGCAGAACCAAGTATCTGTCATTAGACACAACTTCAAACTTCTTGGGCTGTGGATCCTACACAACACAACCAGAAGAAGAAAACTGAACCAAAATTCAAAATCAAATAATTGGCTTACTAAAATTAAATTTAAGTAAGTTGAAGAAAGCTTATCGGCTTACCTTTTTAGTTATAGGACAACAGTATGCTATGTGCATTGGTCCCAAGTAGTAAACTGTTATTTGGTGATATGATTGTATGCAAAAAGCTGATAATTGTGATGGTGTTCATTAGACAACTTCAAATCTGCAGCCCAACACCAAGAGAGGATATCACGCCGGGTGAGGCATCTGCTGAATAACCCCTTTTGGCATTGCCATCTTCCACATATGATCTCCTTTATTCTGTAGAACCAAGTGTCTGTCATTAGACAACTTCAAATCTGCAGCCCAACACCAAGAGAGGATATAGCGCCGGGTGAGGCATCTGCTGAATAACCCCTTTTGGCATTGCCATCTTCCACATATGATCTCCTTTATTCTGCAGAACCAAGTGTCTGTCATTAGACACAACTTCAAATCTGCAGACCAACACCAAGAGAGGAACCATTTACTTTTTTTTGTTGGGATTGCAAGAAAAGGAAAACGCTCAACAAAAAGAACAAGAAGCAACTACCTCAAGGGGCAGGACATTCCTGTCATGACATGATTGTCAACCTCAGCGCTGCCATGATTATGTCAACTTAGATGACATAATTTTGCCAACTCCATAATTGACATGATTTTGTCAAATTCATTTCATAATTGACATGATTTGTCAACCATTTCATTTCAAGGGATTAATTAATCCGGGCGTGAAAACTCATATAATGGGTAAAACCCATTTACTGGGTAAATGGTTTAGCATGAAAACACATTTACTGGGTAAATTGTTTAGCATGAAAACCCGTTTACTGGATAAATGGTTTAGCATGAAAACACATTTACTGCTAAATTGTTTACCATGAAAACACATTTACTGGGTAACTTGTTTACCATGAAAACCCATTTAATGGGTAAATTGTTTACTATGAAAAACCATTTAATGGGTAAATTGTTTAACCATTTAATGGGTAAATTGTTTAACCATTTAATGGGTAAATTGTTTAACCCATTTAATGGGTAAATTGTTTAACCCATTTAATGGGTAAATTGTTTAACCCATTTAATGGGTAAATTGTTTAACCCATTTAATGGGTAAATTGTTTTACTTTCTGGATCCAGATCCCCTCAAATACATTATCTTCAATTCCCTTCTTGGCGGACTCATCAATGGAGGATGTTCCGTCAAGAAATGAATTGGAGGGGATCTCACTCCTTACTTTCTATAATGCATACTCAAGGCCCGGATGTGGGCCTGAAAGATCATCCAACTCTATAAAATTTTCTTCTAGAATGGCTGTGAATTGTTGAGCAGCCAAATCATCTCCAATCATAGTACCACTGCTTATATGTCCCGAAGATCTCATCTGCAACCATAAATGAAACGTTAACAAGAAAAAGGTAAGACACCTACATTCACGCAGTGGAAGCCATGATATTACGAATGTCTTATCATTTTTACACACAAAAAATAGCCACTAGACATGCATAAAGAAACAACATCTAGAATTTAATCAATAAAGAAAATCAATATAGAACGACGAAACCGATGAAAGGCAAAACCAACATGTGGTGGACCGTGGACTTTTGCAGACTTACATACTCCCCATGCAGTTAAAAAAGAATGAGACAGATGTGGCATATATTTGCAGACTTATTTATTTATTTGGTGCTTATATTCGCAGACCTATGTGTTTGAAATAAAATCAAAGGAAAAGTGGAAAGCCTAGATTTTAAGTTCAGATATAGAATGCAGTTTGGATTTCGTAGAAATTACAGCATTACAACTGCTCTATGAAAAAAACCCAGCCCATGCATCACGCAATCCCAGAACAAGCAAACATAAAAAAAGAAAGTAAGAATAAAAAGGAGGCTTAACCAACAAGCCAATATAGCATAATACCAATTGGTGTAGCACACATCTAAAGTGCGCAGAACAAGAAATCTAATACCGTATATATACAATATCAATTAGTATGGTAGTTGTCAATGTTGCATTTTAATACACATAAACAAAAGAAAGACAATGAGCAGCATCTTATTTGGACTAGCAACAAAAAGTGTTTGATTGTACCTGCTCAGAAAATGTTCTACTCGTAATTTGATCATTTGGCTCACTAACCAGTCCCACTGGAAACCTCAACACCTCATCGTCTCGATCGACAGCGTTGTCATCATGCACTTCATCTTCACCAATGAGTGATGCAATGGTTCCATCATGCTGAACACCAATGTGACGCACTGCAGTCACACTTTCTTCACCACAAGAACTTAGGCCCTGTTCTGATACAATATTGCCACGTCGAGATTTGACAAACACTCGGCATAAAACAAAAGACGCCTGCAAATGAGTAAAAGTATGAGACTACAACTGACGAGTTGGAAGTTCAACAAAATACACACCCCAAGTCCCCCACCTTTATTATTCCCCTCTCTCCACATTCTCCAAAAGTTTCCAAAATATGATCTAAACAGAAGAACACAGACAACATTTGTACCCACACCAACCACTACTTCCCCTAACGAAGAAACAAAGATAACTGAGATAATTCTTTAATAATTAGAAAGCATTTGTCAATGTTGGTATCCCGACACAAATCGTAGGATTACATTAGATAGGACTTTCGTTGTCTAAAAAATATGAATAATACACAGAACCTGATACAACAAACATGACAAAAATACATAGGTTTTATCCCTGTTACAATTAATTGCTGAATATTTTGAGGCTTATCGACCTAAAATAAATGTGACACGGTAATTTATTCCATCACATGATGGAATCATAAAATGTCAAAAAGAATTCATACAAACATAACATCCAATTTGAGGGAATATAGGACCACTAAAATGTGGAGTCTTCATAAAGAACATAGGCCCTTCACAAGATTAGATTTAGCAGATGGGTCTCACATCAGATTGACCAGAGACAACAAGAGATAACAAAAGCCCTAGAACAATGCTTCAACCCTGTCCCAAAAACCATCTCTTCAGATTTTAACATCTACAGAATTGCATCGAATTATTCTAAGATCTATACAAGTGAAGCCGTAATTCTATTAATAACAAAAAAAAAAATCACCTAAACCCCCAAATCTTATTGTTGACACATTAAAGCAAAATCTCTTCTGCTACGTTTGGTTCGCGGTAATATTTTCAAGTAGGAATGGAATGAACACGGAAATGGAATGAGCATTACCATTCCAATGTTTGTCAACAGTTTAGGTTTGGCTAAGCAATTTTTCAAGGGAATTAATATTCCTACAAACCAAACAAGGGAATGACTATTACTAAGTAATAATCATTCCATTCCTAAGGTCTAATACCACGTACCCAACGCAGCTTTAAAGTCTCCAACAATCCAAAAAGATCATAATGACATGGAAAAGGCAGTTCTTCAAAAATGCACAAAATCAACCAATTCAAGTACAACGAATGGCAATTAATATCCCAACTAAACTCTAGCACCCCAAAATTTGCCCCATTTAACCAATAAACTTCAAGCTTCAAAACCTTCAAATTGTCAAACCAAAACCAACCACACATACTCTCTCACACACACAGATTTACACATACAAAAAAAAAAATTTTAAAAAATGACAAATAGAAGTCTTAAAAATATACCAAGTGGGGATCCATTAGGGCATACTCGTACATGACCCAATCAGTCCTCACAGCACTTTCAGCCTCATCTCCAAGATAAAACACAAAACACTTCCGCGTCCCCACCACAACCTTCCCTGCACCTCCACCCACCACATCCCTAACTCTCCCCATCTTCCTCCAATACCCTCCACCAGCTCTCCTCCTTCCTCTCTCCTTCAAAACCCTAGACACAAAGCAATACCAGTGCCTCTTCCTCCCTCCTCTCCCGAACCGGAAACAAGCCGGATCCGGCAAATCAAAGGGGTCGTAATTGTACAGATCAATTTCCTTAATTACATCCTTGCCATACCATCGATCGCCGTTGTTCTTGGAAGTGAGGTAGCAGCAGAGTAGTTCTTCGTCGGAGGGGTAGAATCGTGATCCCGGTGGGAGTGGGTACGACGTCGGATTGGTATGGTTTTTGTGGTCACCCATTACTGAGGAGAGAGAGATTGCAATTTGGGGGAATTTTGTGTAGCAGAGAACGCAGTGATGGAATGGAGTGAGGGGTTTTATAAGGGAGAACAGTGAAGAAGCGTGGGAATGAAGCTTCTCTTGGGTTTTCGTTGTGTCATGCTAGAGTGTACGTGCTCCAGTCCACTTGTGTGCAATTGTGGCACGTGGTTTGTATCTTACATATATTTTTCTTCGAATTCAAATAAAACTAATTATTTAACCAATGAATAGCTCTAATTTCTAATGGTGATAGTTTTTTATACGAGACGAAATTAATAAATTAATACAACCCGAAATCGATAAAAAATTAATAAATTAAAATTTACTATTTTTGGACACGAACGTATTAATAATATGATTCATTAACACAAATAATAAACCCATAAACATAAATCTTATACAAAAAATGATGTTTTTACCGTTATTTTTTATTATATTTATTAAATTAATTTTAATTTATAAAAAAAATATGAACATAAATTCAATTAAACGATAATAGAATATTAAACTTAAATCTTAGAATTAACTTATTTATTTACAGGTTATATAAATCAACATAAACACGACACAAAAATAAAAAAAATTGGATTAACAAAATTAGTTAAATGAAATGAGTTTAGAGTTGATAATGCTCAATACAAACTTGTAAATGAAAACAACACAAACACGCCCAACACGACTCAATTAACACTTCTGATCCAAATAGTCAACAGAAGTTCATCATTTAAAACTAATATCAATCAATAAGTATTAAAATATCACAAAAAATTTGAGGAACTAAAATAAGATTAACGTGTAATTACAAATATTCGAAGAATACTTTGCAATGATGAATCCAATATGACTTCTTTAGAGAGAAAAAAAATACGACTCAAAATTAACTTAAAGAACACTCGTAGAATTTCCACGTGCGTGGGTGCGTGTGCGGGCGTGCGAGCACGGGAAGAAAGTGTTACTAAAACCAGACCCCTTCCACCTATAAAAAAAAAACTGATAACATGACTCCAATTTGAGTAAGAAACAAAAAAACAATCATAGGAAAGCAATTAAGGCGCAAGCAAGCCTAATATTCTATTAAAAACAAACACAGCATAAAGCAAGGGCAATCTTAGAATCTCTAAAATCATCAAAGAACCAAAGCATACTGCTTTCACCCACAAGGAAACTTTTTTCAACAAGACACTTGTAATGAAACGCATGGGCACTCGTTTAACCAAGGTTGTCATTGAGGGATAATGAGGCTAATTGGTCAGCTGGACTGTTAGCCGGATGAACATTCCTCAGGACCTCCATAGCCTCTGCAACTTTTGCCTTCAAAGCATCCGGCGATTCAAGTAAATGCAGAACTTCAGTTTGGTCCATCTCCAAAAGCATGCCTGTCACCTTAGCCGCGTGTTCATGCTCCAGCTGATCCACGAGTGGGTACAAGTTCTCGCCCAACATCTGCCAATTCAAAAGAAGAATATGTTAACAACGCAGTGTGAGGACAACCTTATTGGAGTGGAACTAACAGAGCATGGTATATAGCTCACCGTCCTCTGCTGATCAGGCAATGCATTTGCAAGGGCAGAAGCCAAAGCGGTGATTGGCATAGGCTGTCCCATTGCAGGATCTCGAGGAAACATGCCACCCATGTCATATGGAACAGAAAGCATGCCTCCAGCAATGCCTGGCATTGGCATGTCAGGCACATTGCGACCAGGCGGATAGCGGTACATGCGTCCCCTTGGGAGCATCTAAAGATTAACAACAAACGTTATTTACCAAATACCAAGTAGTAAAAAAGAAGGGCACAAGGGGGAAACAAAATACCATACAAAAACTGACCTGCTGCTGCATCAGTGGAACCGGTTGCTGAGTTTGTTGTACAGGACCTGCTCCACGTCTCCCACCAGGGCGCTGACCCTGCTGACCTTGCTGAACCATTGGCATAAAGAAATTTGGCATAGGAGCCCCACCTGGCCGCATTCCTGGAACAAGCTGTTGCTGATAGCCAAATCCAGCCTGAAAAATGCATGTCTTCAATTAGTACTAAGAAGAGACTACTTGCCAAATTTAGACACATAAGACATTCAAAAAAAAAAACTTCAATACAAGATAGGAATAGCTCAGCCAAAACGCAACATCCCAACAACATACATGGAATTGATTCAGCTTTTACTTTTGTACAATTATCTATTAAACAAACAGTTAAAATAAAAAGAATTACCAGACTTCAATCAGGAAAATATCAAAATATTCAACTGGAATTTTTTGGTCTTTTTTAAATTTGATAAGTACAGGATAGGAATAGCTCAGCCAAAACACAGCATCCCAACACCATATATGGAAATAATTCAGCTTTGAACATTTATACTTTCATACAATCTATCAATTCAACAATGAGTACCAATTAAGAATTACCGGACTTGAATCAGGAAAGATAGATATATTCAACTGGGAACTTTTTGGTCTTCTAAGAATCTGATAAATTTACAGCACCCAACCCGCAAGGCGCACAGCCAGGGGGTACTACATATCCAAACCTCCACTTAATGGACGTCACAGTAGTATGTTCAAGAAAACACAAACAATTGTTATTTAAGGCGAAATGTATATCCTAAATGCACCAATCAGGAAGAGTAATAACGTGCACGTCAAGGGAGACAATAGGGCAAGGGTGACACCAATATTAGTGTCAATTGAGATAGCAATAGAAGACTTGATTAAGTATTTGGCTAAGATATAGATATTGTACTAAGTAAGAGAAAAACAGATGAGAACAAAGAAAAATATGAGAGGTAACCTGAAAAAAGGGAACGAGTTAGGCTAGTGTTGGCCAATGACCATGCCAGATGGATGAAAACCAAAAAACAAAAACAAGGAGCCAAAAGAAATTCCTTTACGCTAAAGCAAGAATCAAGTCAAATTGTGTCTTCAAAAAAGGTCGAAGATACAAGATTGACTGGTAAAAATGGCACTTTTACAACCATTTGCTTCTCGCAAAACAATGGCCCGTCAATTATCTTCTTGCAAGAAAATGGCACAAAAAGAAGATATTTGCACAAATGTTCTCCAACGTAGTCCTCCTTTTTTTTAGATTTTTTCTTCTTTGTAAATAAAAATCCACCAAAATATAGAAAGAAGTTACCTGGGGAGGGATTATGGCAGGCGGTCCTTGCCCATAAAACACGTGTTGTCCCATACCTGGAGCACCAGGAGGATACATTGGCATACGAGGAGCCATTGACGGTGACATTGCAACTGGCCTCATTTGTGAAAACTGGGCCTGCATGAGGTAAATGATATGTGAAATGGAAAAGAAAGCTGTATTTTGCCCCTAGCATAACACAGGATTGCTTCCGATTTTCCTAAAGCCATAGAACATTAGGATGACAAAGTTGTATCAAGATGAGGGAAAAATTATTTCTGGGCATCACATGAGGACATGAGCAGGATGATCATTTCAGGAGACATTCACAGGCAATTTTGAGAAAAATACAGCTAAATTACATCTGATTCATCATCACGGCTTTTCCACCCCAAAAAGGGAAAAAAATTGTAAACAAGTAAGAAGCCTTCTTTTGCCACGTCGTGACTTCAAAACTAGAAAAGAAATCCATCGCTGTAACGATCCATCAACAATATTTTAATTTCTGGCAGTAAAGAGTTATGATAAAAAGCAATTTGAAGTAGGGAAACAAGAAACTATGACGACTGAAAAGCCCTAATTATAACTTGCAACCGATTTTCAGTATGTCAAAAGGAACAGGAATTCCAACTATACACAGATTTCAATTTAATTCTGACCAGAACTCTAATCGTAAGAGGTCTGGAGGACCTTTTTGCAGAATCTAGATTGGGTAAATTGTGATATAGTACAACAGAAACAACAGGTCAATGACAGTTTTCGAACTCCCAAGTTAAATATTCATGTTTGCATTTAAGATCAGAACTTCAAACAATTGCACTTCCATTTTAGATAAGAACTAACAGCAAAGTGGGACACATTCTGAAGTTTATTACTTGCATACTATCAAACCGATATTTCAACATCTTACACATCTATACACCTAGACATATTGATATGTATATTGGGAAGACCTTTCTTCTAAGATCCACAATCATTGAGAATCTAAACCACCCTCATATATTTTCAGAATGCATCACCAGCCACAACAAAATATAACAGAAGGATAAGGATTTTACAACATAACAACCATAGTCAGTCCATCCATAGTTTATTTAAGGCATTCCACTTATGAATCAAGAATAAGTAAAAAAGAACAGGGAAACAATAGTCCATACGGACACAATAAGACATTATGTTACCTGCAACCTTGCTCGTCTGTCTTCCTTCCGCTGTGCAAGTGCAACATAAAGTGGTTTACTAACAACCATTTTCCCATTCATCTCAGTAAGCTGTATGCAAAAAATAACATATCAGTTTTCTCAAAACCTATCCAAACCGTCCCAAAATAAGTCAACTTACAGCTCTTGAAGCTTCTTCAGGAGTCGAGAATGCAACAAATCCAGATCCTCTACTGATTCCACTGGGATCGCACATAACCTATAATGTCACCATAAATATTAAAAACTTGTAAACCTAAACAAGATAAAGAGATAGAGTCAACCATAATAAACATGAGGGGGTGTGAAAGAAAGGAAGATGGGGGAGAGGAGAACAAAAACAGAGTGAAGAAAGATGGCTAACTGTTTAATATTTCTTACACAAGCATACATCCACCAACCTTGCTTGATATAATTGTACCAAACTCAGAGAACAATTCCCTGAGTTTATCGTCATCAATGCTATCATCTAAGTTTTTGATATATAAATTCACTCCTTGGTACTTGTCCACTGCTTCCTTAGCACTCTGCTCAAATCGACTTTTTAGTTCCAGCTCTCTTTCAGATTTCTTCTGGGCTTTCCCAACATACCACTCCTTATCATCATATTTGTATCCATTTAAGGCCTCAACAGCTTTAGCAGCATCATCTGCATTCTCAAAGTTGACAAACCCAAAACACCTGGATTTTCCCTCTCCGTCCCTCATCACTACAGCACTAGTAATTGTTCCATATTCACCAAAAATTCTCTTCAAATCATCTTCTGTAGTAGATTCTGCCAGATTTTTCACATACACATTGTTGAATTTCGTCTTATTCATCACACTTTCTCTTTCTTGTTTACGAAGGAAGTGTCCAACATAAACTTGTTTATCATTAAGAAGCATGCCATTTAACTTATCTATGGCGCTTTGAGCAGATTCTTCACTGTCAAATTGTACAAAACCATATCCTTTGGACTGGCCATTAGTATCTGTAGATATTTTGCAAGAAAGAATGCTGCCAAAGCTTGAAAATGTATCATGGAGTGCTTTGTTGTCAATTGCCTTGTCCAAATTCTGCACAAAAGGCCAAAAAACTACACATAAATATTATCGATAAACACCGAAATCCAAGGAAATTTATTAACATACATATCTAGCAAGTCAAGGGTAAATTTCATTTCCTGCGGTACACTTTCCCAGAGTGGACAAGATAACTAGCACAGGCAGCGTCTGCTTTTACCACAATTATAGAAGGGGAAATTTAACAGATCCAGTTTAGTAAAAATTTGCAAACCTTGAAGGAAAAAAGTAAGAGCAAAAAAAATATATATAGATCAAAATACAAACGTCCAGAATATATTTTTTCTTCCCTCCATAATCTACAGCCACCAAATCACAGAAACAAAATCAACACCATAAGACTTTTTAATCACACATGATTTATTAGTGGAATCCAACAGCTCTCTACATACCCACTAAAAAAAAGTGTGACAAACTGGATGAGAAAGACTCCTAAAACGGAGAAGAGCTAAATCCTTCCCACAACACTTATCCAAAAAAACAAAATTCCTTCCCACAACAGAAACTAAACCATACTTCAAGGTTTAATGCAACAAAACAACCACCAAAACATTGTAAAACCAAGAAGGAATTAAACTAAATAAAGACAAGACAAGATGGAAAACCTGCCAAAGGAGGGAAATTACCTTTATAAATATATTTGCTGTTCCACTTTTACGAATACTGGGATCCCGATGAGAATACATGATTCTAATATACTTGCCATTGAGTGGAGTGAAGTTTAGCATATCCATTGCCCTAGCCGCTGCAGTGACAGTGAACTAACATGTCAAATGTGAATATGCATGTGCACATAACAAACACAAACAAGAAAGTTGTTTTGTTCCTTTACAAGCACCAAAACAGAGAAGCAGATATGTTGACATTTTATATCTGACTAGTACCAATATTAAGTGCTTCAAGAATGACCATAAGCCATGATACTGTCATCGCTGAAGAGAAAAATGGACTAAAATATTTGAGTCAGCATTTCCAATAGTCTCCTAAAATAAACATGTTCCCGCCAGTGGATTCAAAGAAGCACAAAAAGGATCGCCAATCATTCAATCAATCACATTCACACAATTTTCATCCATGTTGAAGCTACAAAAACAAAATTGACGAGGTCAAGTGGAGATAGGGGAGACCTGTGAAACCAGAGTTTGAAACTTGACAAACCCCTAGGGCCAGCCTCCTGGACGTCAACACAGTTTGGTTAGTAGGATAGGTCCCCATTGACTGGACGAATCTTATCTAGGGTTTGGGTGTAGGTTTGCCTCCTTGCCGACTGTGCGAATCCTGATTAACTGTTACACGTGTTGAGAGGCCGGTACGTGTGACACTCTCCAAAGAGGAATATACATAATGAATACAAACAAAACCATAAATTGTACTTCAATAGAAAACCAATGAACTCAACTCCTTACTATAACTGGCAATATTTAAAGAGCCATTTCTAAAAACAGTAATGCACAACTATTCAACAATATCCACAACCGAAAAGTAAATTCTCACCGCATAATACACTGACTTCACAGATTTAGATATCTCTACAACAAAACCTAACAAGTCATTTCTTGTTGACTCGGACAAGAACTTGCCCAAAAACAGTCTAAACATTATACAAATTTGAAGACATGAAGCTACATTTATCAATAATTTCTCTATCCAAAAAATGATATAATATTATAAACAAGTTGTTCAAATCGAGGAATTCAAAAACTGTTCGAAACTTCGAATTGTAACCCAAAATTAAAGTGGATACATACAAAAGAAATACATAAAAAGAGAAGACTAACCATCGTGAGGGGTGCTGTAGTTGACATAACTGTAGCCAAGGGAACGCCGAGTGCTCAAGTCCCTACAAACCCTAACCGACACAACCTGACCCACCTGGTTAAACAGATCATAGAGCTGCGAATCGTTCACACTAAAATCCAAATCCCCAACGTACAACGATGTCGACACGACCTGGTTCGCGCCGGCAGCCACTCCATTCGGTCCCGTTACCGGAATCTGCACCTGAATCTGCGCCATTTCTTCCAGAAATACCCCTCAGAAACACCACTTTTTCTACTAATTTTCCAAAATCTTTTTCCCTTTTTTTTTCGATTTTTTGTTCCCTCTCCTCTGTAATTGATACGATAATAAAACCCTAATAAGAGAGTTAAAGAACAAAATAGAAACAAAACCCGAAGGACTCTGAGCTAGTGTGATATAGGAACTTCTGAGAAATTTTTTGGGTATTTTGGGGTTAAGAGAGGAGAGGGAAGGGTAAAATGGGGATAAATCGTCGGAGATCCGAACGGAACTGAGCGTCGACAATGAGATAAGAGAGAGAGAATGGGACGGCAGACAGACTGCACCGCACCGGCTGAGATGAAACTGTGAAGTTTATATACGAACAAGCAGAAACCCTAAAATGAGATGTTGGCGAAATCTGGACCGTTGGATATGTTTTTTGGATTGTCTCACACATGGCGGTTTCGGTTGGATGGCTTGACGTTAACGGTCGCGTGGCGTAAACGGTTAGCTGATAAGTAATGAATGTAAAATGATCCGAGTTGTGCACGTAACGATCCAACTGTGGAGAGAATATTCAGTGTACCACCGCCTGGTCCCCTCTCAATTGATCGGAATTCAATTAATTAAATATAAATTAATAATATAAATTTAAATTTGAATCTATTATCTTATATTTTATAAATTTAGATTTAAATGTATCTCGTATCTGATTCGTTTATGATTAGTTTAGAATTATGTATATATTTTTAAATAAATATTTAAAAAAATAAGTAATTATTTAAAAAAATTAATTGAATTTTAGATGGATCAAATTTTCGGGTCAGATTTTTGATTGTTAATGTGCTCAAATATAGATCATGAAAATAAAATTCGTTGAATAAGAGGATCAAATTTGGTTTGAACTTTAAAATCGAATTCGAATCATTCAAAATTTGTTCCGTTGACATACCTAATTGTATCGATTTTAGTATGTCATTATTGTTTCGTAATGCCATTAATTAATAAATAAATATGAGATATTAATTTTATATAAAAATTAGTTATTCCCCGTACTTGAAGACACGGAGTAATAAAAAAAATTGTTTTTTTTTTTTTTTTTGATATTTGTAATAAAAAAAATTGTTAACATATTTGCATTCATATCTAAAATCAAATCACAAACATAGATGAGAGATAAAAAAAATTAAACACCGAATGCAATGGGGGTGAGTGGTGATAGTGGTGGTGGGCGACAATAGTGACGGTGAGAGACGGTGATAGTTGTGGTGGGTAAGACGACGACCATGGTGGTGGTAGCGAATGGTAGCGGTGGTAAGTGTGGTGGGGTAGGTGACAGTGGGTGGCTACAGTAGTGGGTGATGACAGGTGGTGGTGGTAGGTGTGGTGGGGGTAGGTGACAGTGACTGGTGACGATGGTGGACGACGATAGGTGGTTGTGGGTGCTGATGGTGGGCGACAGTGACAGTGGGATGATGATGGTAATGGTAATAAATATAAAAATAAGATGACGATGGAGGTGAGTGGTGGCCATGGACGACGATGGTAGTAATCGGCGGAGGGTGATGATGGTGGTGGCAACAAGGTAGTGAGGATGGGGTGGGGGTTGGGTTAGAGGTGGGGGCAGTGGCGATGGTGGAGGTGGCGATGGTAGGTTGGCAATGGTGGTGGTAGTTGTGATGGTCATGGAGGTGGTGGTGGGGCGGTGAGGGGTGGTAAGGGTGATGGTGGGACAACAGCGGTGGTGGTAAGGTGCGACAACGATGGTGATGATGGTAGGGTGTGACAGCGGTGGTGGTGGGGTAGTGGAAGTGATGGTGGTGGTAGAACGGTGATGGTAGTGATAGTGATGATTGTGGGGTGGTGGTGGTGGTGATGGTAGTGGTTATGGTGGTGGTGGGGTGGTGGCAGTAGTGGTGGTGGGAGTGGTGGTGATGGTGGGTACAGTAGGGTGGCGATAGTGATGGTGGCGGCTGTGATGGTGGTGGAGCGGTGGGGGTGGTGGTGGTAGAGGTAGTGGTGAGCGATTCCAAACACTATTTTTTTTTTTAAAGTACTTATGATAAATAATTTTTAGAAGTACTTTTACAAAGTTACTCCAAACACCCTTAGAGACCTATTTTTCCTATTAAATTTGAGGTGTTAATATTAGCCGTTAGATCAAATTTAAAGTAAAATTTAAAACGATCTCAACTGCGAATGGTAAAAGTCATTTTGTTTATCTTTTGAGATTTGAATTGTATTGTACTTTATTATATAGATTATTAAATATGAAAATTATTGACAGTTACAGAACTTGGTGAGAATTATTAATCTTGTATATTTATTCATAATTGATTAGTGATAACATATAGTAATAATAATGTAACCGTTATATTGAATACTAGTCGTTGTTCGTGTTTGATGGCTTACAACAAACAAAAAATTTTAAACAATTGCCCAATTTAAAAAAGAATTACCTAAAAATATTCATATCAATTTTTTTTTTAAAATGACTCGAAATATATCGTCGATCATATCCTCCATATTAATGGAACTGTCATAAAAATATATAAAAACTCTCCAAAACAATACCATATTTACAAATGTCTCTGGAAAAAAAAAATTTAAATACTAACATAACTCATTGAAATTTATAATTTTTAAGCAATAAATAAAATCTTCCTCATTTATAAGACTCATAAATTTACCACCTCTATCACCACTCAATCCAATAACACAACGTAATTATAAACTCAACTACCATATTTTTAATCCACTCTATCCCCATATAATAAACACCTCAAGCAAAAATAAAATACTAACAAAACACCATTAAATTAACAATCTTTGACCAATAAATAAAATCAATCAAATATTATTCATTTATAAAACTCATCAATTTATCATCACTATTACCATTCAACCTCAAATGACAAAATATAATTATAAATTTAATTACCAAATGTTCAATCCTCCACATATAAATATACACAAAAACACACTCGCACACATTTTTTTTGTTACCAATAAACCATGCTAACCAATATCTGTTTTTATTAGAAATACAATATTTCAAGTTTTTAAGATAAAATAATAATAAATTAATATTTAATTAAAAAAAATAGGGTAAATTACACTGACACCCCCTGACTTTTTGGTTTATTACACGGACACCCCCTGACTTTTGACAAATGACACCGAACTCCCTTGACATTTAAAACTTATAACAGTTACACCCCTTCTAACTAACGGACGTTAAACTTGTTAACAGTCAAAGCTGAGGTCATCAATCATAATTCTCAAAATACCAAAAATACCCTCCAAATTTATCCAACCTCTCATTTATTTTTTTAATCTATATATATATATATATATATATTAAAATTTAACACTTATATGTTTAATTTCTAAATACATTACATTAATAAATAAAATATTAATTTTTTTTTGTTTATTAAATAATATTTGGTACTATTAGTACAATTTTAAAAATAATCAGTTTTTTAAAACCTTAATAATTACCTAATCCAATTATCTCATATTAAATTTATTCTTGCCACCATCACCACCAGTTTCGCCACCATCACCACCAGTTCTACCACCATCACCACTGCCTAAATCTAACCACCGCAATAGTGCTGCCACCCAACACATCCAAACACCACCAGCACACAGAGGGAGAGAGAACAGAGACAGAGGGAGAGAGAACAGAGACAGAGAATATTACACCCAAATCAACCATCACAGTTAATCACCACCCATCGCCACCTCCACACCACAGAAACCACCACCACCACCTCCTCCTCCTCCTGCGGTGGGTTTCGGAAATCCAACACCACCGCCACCACTGTGGTGGGTTTCGGAAACCACCCAGACACCAACCACCACAAAACCAAATCGAACCCAACAAATCGAACCCCAAATCGAACCCAACAAATCAAACCCCAAAATCAAACCACTAGTAAATTTGAACCCAACAACCACCTCCTCCTGCGGTGGGTTTCGGAAATCCAACACCACCGCCACCACTGCGGTGGGTTTCGGAAATCACCCAGACACCAACCACCACCAAACCAAATCGAACCCACACCATGGAAACCGCTTCCACATCCTCTCTCTCTCTCTCTCTCTGCCTGTGTGTATATATATATATGTATGTATATACATATATACACACACATGCACACACAGAGATGGGCTGAGGGAGAGAGATAGAAGACTGATGATTGGGATCGTTGGTGGGAGAGAGAGATGGATTGGGGTTTGGGTTTGGGTTCGCTGGTGTGAGAGAGAGAGAGATATTGGGGTTTGGGTTTAGGTTTGTGTTAAACAGAGGGACAAATGTTTGGGTTTGGGTTGGGTTAAACAGAGGGGCAAAGTTGTCTTTTTATGAGGAGAGTTAACTCCGTCTAACTATTGGGGTCTTAGTGTAATTTGTCAAAAGTCAGGGGGTGTTCGTGTAATAAAACCAAAAGTCAGGGGGTGTTAGTGTAATTTACCCAAAAAAATAAAAAACACGGACATCCCTTGAGTTTTGGTAATATTACAAGAACACCTCTTGACATTTTATAAATAATACGGAAACCCCCTCTATCTTCCTTCCGTCAATGTTACTAACGGAAATTGATAATTTCATCACAAAAAAATTTAATATTTTTTTTAATTGCCCTTCTCCTAATTTAGTTTCAAAAAAATTAAAAAATTAAAAAAATCTAATTTAGTACCCAAAAAATTGATATAATTTAGTACTCCAAAAAATTGATTAAATGAATTTCAATATTAATTTCATAGTAATAAAAATTAATTTGATATTAATTCGACAAAGTTGAATATAAATTAAACAAAATTAAATGTCAATTTTTAATAAAATTATATATTTATTTACAATCTAAGGTTCATTTCATGTTAAAAATTATTTGGTGTTTATAGTCAATGTACTATTTTTTTATTTACATTATGTGTTATTTACAAATTAAAAACAAGTGGCAAAATACATGTCGTTAGATATAATAAAAACTTTGAATTAGTTTCATGAAATAAATAATTTCATAACATGTAATTTTATCTATTTTATGGAATAAATAATAACAAAAACAACATAGGGGAAACAAAAAAAAAAAACAAATAATAGTATGAGAGAGAAAGATAAAGAAAAAGAGCATAAGAGAGAGAGAGAGAGTTATATGAGATATGAGAGTCTTAGAGTTATAAAATGAATGAAAGTTCAATTAGGACCATCAGATCAAAATGATATGAGCCGCAAAAAACTCAAGACAAACAATTTAGCTATTTTATTATATAGATTTTCTGGAATTGAAAATTAACCTTTTTAGTATTACATCAAAATAATTTTAATTCATTTTAATTTGAGTAATTTCCAACCATTTATGTAAAAATAATGAAAGAAAAATATATATAATATAGTACAATTCAATTTAAAACTCAAAAGATAAACAAAATGACTTTTGTTTTTCGCAATTAAGTTCGCTTTAAATTTTATTTTAAAGTTATTTTATTTTAATTTTTTTTTGCTGGTTGAAGTAAAGGGATATAAGATAGAGATTGAACTAGTAAAATTCTAAGTACTATATTGCTTCTATTCTACTTGTGAAAGCCTGGGTTGCACAGTCTTTCATCACTTCTTATCTAATCAGTTGGGGTAGTTCATCTACTTTGAGTATGCGCCCGTAGTGCATACTAAGTCCCCATTTAGCCGGTCTGTCTCCAACTTTGTTGGATTCCCTATATGAGTGAGAGATGTCCCAGTCCGCATGTTATGAGAAAAGAGTTTTGATATCCGAAATAATTGTAACCATGCTCCATCGGACTCTCATGTGTGGTAGAGTTGCAACAAAAGACCACCTTCTGTGAGTCTCCTTCCAAAGTGACATACCTCCATTCTTTTCCATACGCCTAGAGAGCTGTCATTCTTGCCGTTAGTGCTTCAGCTATGGTAGGATTAGTCTCAGTATCCTGCATGACTATAGCTTCCCCAAATTCATTCCTTGCAATTGTAACCAGACATGAACCATGTTGTCCAATGGCTGAATCAATATTGATTTTTAAGCCTCCTTCAGCTGCTCTGGACCAGTAGCTATAAAGACATTAATCACTATGACATAATCCCTTATTTCTTGATTGATTGAATCTCATTTTCTGGGATTCCTCAAAGACCTGTCTTGCTTCATTAATAATAGACATATGGTCCAATTTTGCCCCACCAAAGATCAATTTGTTTCTCCATTTCCAGATAGTAATCTATACTAATAAGATAGAGGGATTTTCAAACTTTCCCAATTGAAATCAATCCTCCCAATTTAGAAAAGTAGAAGAACGGTTAGGATTTAATTGAAATTTAAATCCACCATTCAGATCTCATCTAAATTCATCTAATTGAATCCAACGGCTCACAGTCCACCTCACCCAAATACATCCTCCCGCCCACTATACCTACAGACACACGCCACCCATTTTTCTTTTATCAGGTACGCTACCCATTCAAACGTCTCTCTCTCTCTCTTTTTCTCCTCTGCCATGGAAGACGCCAGGTACGTCTATCTCTCTCTCTCTCTCTCTCTCTCTCTCTCTCGACTTTCACACACACACACACACAGCGATCTTTTCTCCATCTCTTCGCCCACACACATCACACACACGGAATCGAACACACACACACACACACTTTTGAACATACACAGCACCACATACACACACAGAGGAAGTGGACACATATGGGTGAATCTACTGAAGAAGAGCTTGGTGGGTACATTTGGAGGCAGAGTGATGTAGATATTCACCTCTTCCAGCGTTTGATCCCACTCGAAAACCTTCTGACCTGAACAAATGATTCACCCACCGTTTTAAAAAAAGAATGAACACCCACATATATATACTCAAGAACAATTAGTAGATACACAGAGAGAGAGAGAGAGAGAGAGAGAGAGAGAGAGAGAGACACGCATAGGCAGTAGAACACACACACACCCCAGTTGCTTACACACGCACACACACACACACACACACACACACACACACATACACACCAGTCGCTTACCCATATACATACACAGAGAGAGAGAGAGAGAGAGCATAGTTATATTCTCACACACACACACTGCAAACACACAGATTTTAAAGTAACTTTTTTGGATGTTAATTTGGGTGTTCAAATTGGTGGTTAATTTTCAAATTGGGGTTTTCCATGACATCATGTTTGTTACATTTCAAAATTGGGTTTATTCATAGGATTGGTTTATTTTGGATTGCGATTGGGTTTTAATTTCATTTTTTGGATGTTAGGGTTTTGTTTATTAATTTGGAATGTTATGGTTTGGGTTTGTTAGGGTTGTTATGAATGGTTTTTAGTTTTTTGATTGAATGAATTATTTTGATTGAGATTTGGTGTTACTTTCATGAAATAGCGTTAGAATTTTGTTAATCGTATGAAATTGGATATTAATTAATTTGGAATGTTATGGTTTTGGTTTTTATGAAATTGGAATGTTTTGGTTTTATTGGGTTTTTATGAAATTAAAATGTTATGGTTTTGTTTTTTGATTTTTTTTTAATCCATGTACTTATTTTCTTTTTGGGTTTTTGTCGAGCACACCTTCGGGTGGGGTGATGTCGCATGTTGTCAAGGCTGTTCTAGATTCTGTGCACACAAGGTTTGAATTCTTTGACACTTGGTTTCTTATTGCTCTTTTATAATTGCACTTCAATAATGGTTGTATGCAAATTATTTGTTATTATGCTTCAATGAAAATAAATTTCTGTTTGTTCTTGAATAAATTAAACCATCTTTTTTGCTGCCTTTGATCTTCTAAGGTTTGTTCATGAAATTTTTGTAGGGTTTAGCTTGCAGCCTTTTCACCAAAAGCATTTGTGCTTCTAAGGTTCGTTCGATTTCCTTATCAATTAAGTGTTTGTCTTTGATGTTGTGGTTATTTTTCTTTATTAACCTTAATCCTTACCACGTGAGCTTTTCAATTTTTATTATTTTATTTAGAAGTGTTTAGTAGTGATCTTGTAATGCCCATCTAACCTTAACCCCTACTAATCCTTAAACCTTAATTCTTAATAAGGTTAAGGATTGTGTTTTGACGTTTTGTTGATGCATTGACCTTTTTCAGCTACTCACGACGACATGTGTTGAGATCATGGCTGTCAAGGTTGTAAGATTATTTTTCCAACTACTTTTATTCTTAATACACCTAATTGACTATATCTATTTTTGGACATGTTTGTGTTTGTGTATTTTATGAGTTGCTGCTATTTGATCAAATGGTTCTTTAGTTCATCAGAGGGATTGGTTTTTTGTGATGGCTACGACAACTTGATTGAGAGAAATGGGTAGTGGTGGTTTTACTTCTTTCCTTTCCTTTTTTTTTTTTTTTTTTTTAAGATTACTCCAGGAATCCTTCATATATCCAAAAAAAACCCACCGGTCATTCTTTCCCAAAAGTCACTCTTGGCATAATTGGTTAAGTGATATTATCTTTTTAGTTTTGTTTGTTTGGCTTTGTGAAATATTGTTGAACATTGAATTAGTAACAGTGCTATTAGATGCTGATGAGCTTTTTTCCATGTTGATTTTCCGTACTGATGAATGCATATGAAATTCTTAGTGTTCTTGAGTTGAATTGGGCAGGTGTTTATGTCATTGTTTCATTAGTGGAGCATGATTTTCTTTTCTTCTCTTCCTTCGTGGCTTATTTTTATGGTTCATTTATACTTTGAGTTTACTTAAAATATGTGGTTATTAACAATATCTCACAGTTTTTGTGTCATTGCAGCTTTTGGTGATATATGCACACTCCCCATCCAGCAGTTATGGGTTGGGCTGTTATTTTTATTAAATTGGTTTTGAGTTTGGGTTTGAATTTGAGTTAAATGATTGAAGGATATATTATGCGATTGGTCATCACAATGTTTTTATATGCACATTTACTTATGTGTGAAAAAGGTTTTAAATTATAAATTATAATTATGTCTCTACAACCAAAAATTGATTATTAGGTCATGTTCTTATTTTTTGTTTCGGTTAATGTTTTGATTGGCCCATGTTAATGAGAAAAAAAATAATCTTTTGTTTTAGAAGAGATAAAGTGAGTTTCTGTTTCGGAGAGAAGGGTTTGATAAAAAGTATTTGTAAGTATTTTCTATAAGTATTAAGAGAAGGTTAGAGGCTTCATTGTTGAGTATTGTGTTTCTTTCATGCTCCCTCTCTCTTTGTCTTTCTCCCCCTTTATCTGCCTCACACACTCCCAAAGCGCGCACACAGACGCGCACACACACACACATACCCAGCAACACATCACACACTTTTACACACAAATCAATGTCATATGTAGAAACACGCAACAATATCTCACGTTGAGAAAGATAATTGTATTGTAAGTATGGCTTTGTTCTTATTGCCTTTTTATAATGTTGGTAAAGATACTTACAAATAAGTTATACATGTGAATGTTTGTAATTCAATGTCCCCACTCTCCTCTTTTGGTGCTTTTCAGTGCTAAAATTATGTGATTCATTTGAAATTTTCTAAAATTATGTGTCAGTTTGAATTTCGATTGGTTCCTTTAAAATCTTTAATTACAAATCTTTTGAAATCTGATACTTGGATTAAATTTTGAGGATTGATGGTTGTTTTGAGATTTTTCTTTGATGCTTATTGTTCATTCTATTATTTTTTGCAGAACTATAGGCATTTGAAGTTTGTCCCATTTATAATTCAATGTGAACACCTATTATGTGAACTAAAACAATGAAAATGTTCTTTGGTTTTGTGGTAACTTGACAAAACATAACTACTCTGACAATTTGAGCTTTGTTTTCTTTTAACTAATGTTGTTTGTGATGATTTTTGTGTTTGGTTTGAATCTTTAACTACATTGCTTTTTGTGTACAGGGTTGGGATCTTGAAATATTGATATCTTGATTGGGTAGATTTCTTTTCTTTTATTTTTTGAAGATTGTAGTGGGTTAAGGTCAATCGTGGTTTTTTGTTTTGCTGTTAAAGGTTGATGAGCACATGGTAATATTTTCGTTTATTAAAGTTGTACATAACTGCATTACTTCAATCTAATGCTATAACTATTGATTAATGATCTCTTTGCTAAAAGACACCGAGTATTGAATTTTAGATCTTTGTGAATATTATGTGACAAAGACTTCGTCAATTGGACCTATACGGATGTAGGTTGGAATTTGGATTTTCTCTCCAGAAGCCAATGGAAGCTCATAACTTGAAAGTGACACAACTATCATTGAATATTTGTTTCTATTCGATTATGATTATGTAAAATTGTTACTTATTTTTATTCTAATTTCACGCGGTGTTTTTAGTCTATAATGAAGCTATGTCACGCATAATTCATATCTAAAGTGTTTCTTCTTAGTGATTAGTTTGTTGTTCTTACTTTTTTTTAGGAAAGATTAAGGTGATTGTTCTGAGTTTTGAAATTGGATTGTGTTGATGTTGGGAATGTATGATACTGAATTTTATGGCTTAAAAAAGTTTATTTTTATTGAGTTTGGTTTATTACATACTTTTGGATTTAATTATGCACTAAGTTAGAAATTTGCGCATCAATGCTTTGGAGAATAGTTAAAGATTTGGTTATCGTAGTTCAAGGAAGAAAAAAAGATTAGGTTGTCTGACATCGACAATTATTTAAGATTTTTTGTTTATCACGTAGGGCTTTTAGGCATGGGTTACTATTAGCTATGTATTTATACTTAAGTTATAGCTATGATTATGAGCTGTATAAATACAAAGAAGTATGATTGTAAATATTGTAGGCATGTTTAGATTTTTTTGGACTCCTATTTTTAAAGGAAATAATGTTGAAATTTCATTACTAATAGTAGAGACTAGATAAAAACTATTTCAAATTGACGGTTTGTTTTAGGTTGCAAAATGTCTTTAGACAATGTAGTATTCTTCGAATTTTAATTTAATTTTTTGTTACACCGTGCCTTCAGGCACGGACAATTACTAGTTCTTTAATATTAACTCTCCAAATTTAATAGGGAAAATTGGGCCCTAAATGTGTGTTTAGGATGACTTTTCAAAAATACTTCTAGAACTTATAACTTTTCATAAGTACTTTAAAAAAAAAAATTAATGTTCGGAACCACCCCACTATCACCATCACCACTACCACCACCGCCGCCCCATCACCACCTACACCACTACCATTACCACTATCACCCCACCACCACCACCAACACCCTCTGTGAAACCCGGGAAAATTTGAATTTCTTTCTCAAAAGGG
Source organism: Ilex aquifolium (assembly GCA_951799425.1). Taxonomy (NCBI): domain Eukaryota; kingdom Viridiplantae; phylum Streptophyta; class Magnoliopsida; order Aquifoliales; family Aquifoliaceae; genus Ilex; species Ilex aquifolium. The sequence continues at coordinate 5,413,792 of OX637406.1, forward strand.
CAAAATAGTCATTTGCCACTACTGAGCGTATTTAAAATACATATGTTCTAGACCTCGGATGAGGAAACGGAGTGCGTCGTTGGATTCGCAACGCGAAATCTAGTAACCACCAGAAAATTCGTCGAATTCCGAGATAGTCGGATTTTTTGCACGTAGTTCGAGACGACTGCGTGGCGATGGATCTTTTAAAGGTCCCCAGTAATGGATTTTATAAAATTTCCTTATAATTGGATTAAAGTTCCAATAAAATTAATTTGGACTTAATCCGGGACTTAATGAGTCGTTTCGGGACGAAAAACGGACCCAAAAGTCAAAAATATGCGGTGCGATGTGGACCGCTCATTTGCGACTATAAATAGGGAACAAATATCTGATTTTATTCAGATTCTTCAGCTAAAAAAACAGTATACACGTTTTTGGAGAGAGAGGAGAGAAAAAGTGGGTTTTTAAGTTTTCCTTCGCCGATTCCGGGAGTTCCGTCCGTCGGAATTCGTCGATTTAAAAGGCAAAGTTGATCTACGCGACAAGGGCTACGCGTGGGCACCAAAAACAAGGAATTTCACCGAAGATCTAAAGAGGCGATCTTGAGAGATTCAAAGTTTTGGAGTGGTTTTGGTGTTTTTGGGGGTTTTCTACACTCCTAAGAGGTAGGGGTTCTCCTACTTTGGTCTATTCTTGTTCTAGATGTAGATAAGTGTATATATATATATATATATATGCATGGTTCCATGAATTTGGGATGAGGAAGTGTGTTTGGAAAGTATTCATAACAAATTCAACCTTGAAATTAACTATAGAGAATTACATGTGTGAATTCTCCTTAGGATTTGATGAATGTGGGCATGAATTGTTTGTAAATATATTGTATGCCTTTAAGGTGTTTGTTTAAATGCCTTGGTTGATGAAATGAGGTTATTTCAATGATATTGTGATAACATGTTTATCTGTATAGAGACAATTGAAATTATGCTCTATGTTGTCAAGCCATGACTTTGATATGTTGACATGAATATGAGATTTGGTAGTTATATGCACTTGATATAATTGCCATGAAGTTATGACATGTTGAACATGTGGATACATTGCTCATGTGGTAGTTATTGCATTTTGAGCATTTTCATGGCATCACATTCATGGGACTATTGCATGAGTGTTGGTGTGTGGGAGATGCATGGATATAATCAACACCTTGTTTGGTAGTTGATATGTGGGCTTGGAAATGTGGACCGATGGTCACATGGAGTCACATGATTGCATTGCATAAGGAAAACTTGTGTTGGGTATAGCAAGAAGGGGCATGACGACTTCCTTGGGTGAAAAGCCCTAAACCACTTGGTTCATACACTTCCCGGGGTGAAATTCCGCAAAAGTGTAATGCTTACGGAGCCAGGGTGAAATTCCAAAATCCGTTGCCCAAAGGAAACACAAGATTTGGTTATAAAAACACCCATTCAATGGGTAGATTCCAATAATGATCGGATTTCATAACGATCATTGGAAGGATTTTTTCGTCAATAGACGGGTTGCATTACACTTTGGCGTTGCATTGTGTTGTGTGAGTCGGTGAGGACTCGGGTTGAAACGCATGGGTGAGTGTCACTTCATTCCATGGCATAGCATTGTTGCATTCCATCATAGAATGCATAAGTATGAGAAATGTTTAGTTATATGTTTATGTGATGATTACATGAGCATGTGCATCTAGGGGAAGAGTAACCTCTATAGGTTTATCTCTACTAGGCGTTGTGCTCACCCTATACGGGAAACAATTTCAGGTGTTGGGTTTACACCGGCGATTGGCTCCCATGGAGAGCATCAAGGGTGAAGGGGGCCTATGTGTGGCCTTATCTCAAGATTTTGTAAACCTTTTGTTTTAAGATGGTTTATGACATGTAAATATGGTAATCATATTTGATGGAACCTTATATGTTATATAAGTATGGTTAATTGGACCCAGTGTGGCCAATGTTTACTTATACATGGACCCGGTGCGGCCATTGCTTTATATTTGACCTCGGATGGGTCTGGTAATTGTGTATTGCACAGGTTGGGTATTGGGTAGAGCTCCCCATACAAAGGAGACTCTGTCCAAATTTCGTAAGTTATGGACCCCGGTAAGTGGGACATAACAGTGTGATATCGAGACACTAGGTATCTATAGGTATTCCGCGGGTTGATGGGTAATCAACGGACCCCCGGATTTTTGGGGCGTCACACCCTCACTGCCCTACCACCATCACCACTACATCACTACTGCCAATGCCGCCACCCCACAACCACCTCTGCCACCACTACCACCGCTCCCACTATTGCCAGCCCACCACCACTCCCACTCCTACCGTCCCATTACCACCCCCACCACCATCACTACTACCACCCCTGTGCCACCCCACCGCCATCTCTGACAAAACAACCACCACCATTGCCCCACAACCACCACTGCCGCCACCCCACTACCACCACCACCATTACTATCATCGCCACTGTCCCACCATCACCTCTTCCACCCCCACCATCCAACCACCACCCCCATGACCATCACCACCACCCCCACCCTCCCCCGGTCCCACCACCACCATCACCACCTCTGCCACAACCACCAATATCGCCACCCACCACTGATTACTACCACCGTTGTCCACTACTACTATTGTCATTTTATTTTTATATTTATTACTACTACCACCATCATCTCATTACTATCGTAGCCCACCACCACCACCCATCGTCGCTCACCATTGTCCCCAGCCACCGTCACTCACCCCCACCACACCTACCACCACCATCCGTCATCGCCCACAACCGTTGTCACCCACCCCTTACCACACCTACCACCACCACCCATCACCATTGTCGCCCCACCATTACCGTCGTCACCGTGCCACCACCACTGCCATCACCGTTGTCGTTGCCCCACCACTACCACTACCAACCACCAGCACCGTTGCCCCCACCACAACCACTGCTGTCACTCATGGGTGTCACTATCACCATCATCACCCAAAACCCACCACCACCATCACCGTTGTCACCCACGACTGCCACCATCACTGTCTTCCACCATCATCAGTGTCGCCCATCACTGTTCACCCCCACTATAACCGGTGCTTCAATTCATTTCTCTCTTCTATGTTTATGATTTAATTTTAGATATAAATACAAATATGTTTATTGTTGACAATAACTAATCTCTTATATGTAATCTATTTTATTGGTAAAAATAGATATCAGGTAAAATTTTTACTTTTGATTTCATAGAACTACCCCTAAGTTAAGCGTTGACAATCATGCCTATTTTATGAAAATAGTTAATATAACGGTAATACTATATTATTAATAACATGTAATATCACCAAATAATTACAAACAAACATATGGAATTATTAAACCCGTCCGTCTCAGCTAAATGAAGGCTCATGTCATGTGGGTCTCTATATCATCACCATAAGCCCGTATCTGCTAAATGAAGGCTCATTCGGGCTGGTCTATATCATAACCGTCCAGTCTATTGTCCTCAAAAGGCTTATGTGGGCTGTATTTCAGATCATCACGGTCCAGTCTAGTGTCTCAATAGTCAAGTCAATTGTCCTCAAAAGGCTTATGCGTTTGGTCCGTGATAATAATTTTATGTAATAAGAAAATAAATTAGTGAGTGGAATAAAATGAACATTATCAGTCCAATATTTAACAGCAATTAAGATTAATATACAATTTTATTAAATTCCATCCTCAAGCTTCGGACCTGAACCCAGACCTAAAACTTGGATTCCAACACAAACTCGAATCCCAAACTCAGACGAGGCCCTGGATCCTAGACCCCTCCCTCAGACCTGAACCTTACCCCAACCTAATCTTGGACCAAGGCCCCAACCTAGACTTGAACTCGGACCTAGGCCCAACCGGACCCGAATGTAGTATTGTTATATATATGTATACTAAAGGTAATACGTGCTCGAAGTCACAGTGCAATGTGAATGATTTTGAAAGAGTTGTTGGTGACCGTTAAATGAGTCTATTTGAAACCGTCAAATGAATTTATTAAAATCTATCATATTTTATATTATAGATAATAAACTTATATCGTTTTGGAATCTAAGTGGGTGAGTGGTTGGCAAAGAAGTTGCAGAGTCCCATCTCCTAGTGGGTGCTTGGTGGTTGGTAGCAGTATTAGTTGTCTATGCACAAGGGCGTCATACAGGTTAAAAGTGATTGACAACCTGGGCTATCATTTTTGCGTTTTTGTATGTTGAACCAGGAACTTTCTTGACGGACCTACTCAATACTACTACGGACAAGACTAAGCAATATTAAACAAATTGCCCTCTCTCTACTAGATGATGCTTTATCTCAAACAAGTGAGCCTAAGGATTGCCTGTTTAGTAAGCTTTACAGTACCTAATTTAAGAATATAATCAAAAATTTAATTCATTATTGTCATTAGATTAGTTGTGAGTAGAGGTGTCAAAATATTACACGACTCGTTAACACGATACGAACATGATACGACATGATTAATAAATGAATCGGGTATGGGTGAAACCAATTAAAAGAAATACACGACACAACTCGTTTATATATCAGTTATATACGATTCAAACACAACATGAACCCGATATGACACGACTCGTTATACACGAATTAATAAACAAATCAGGTACGGGGTGGAGTGCTTTTCAACCCAAACCTGCTAACACCCGACTGGAACCCGTCTCACCCAACATGATTGACAGACCAAACTGTAAGTCACTTTAATCTAATAACTATAATTGATTAGGTCAATAAATAAGTCCAAATAACATTTTTCATTAGCAATCAATTTATCTCACCTTACTTTTTTTTTTGACAAGAAACGATAACACACACACAGGACCACTACAACACCGCCACTTAAGAAAGTGGTAGTGGTGTAGGGCCTTATACACACACATTCAACCCCAAGGCTATCCGATGTGGGATAGCCTCAGCCCCTACACCTCGTTCGGTATCAACTAGGACCACAGCGGACCTGTGGGGCTGACACACACACACAAGTTCCTGGCGCGGCGCACACACGCACTTGTTTTTTTTTTGACAAGAAATGATAACACACACAGGACCACTACAACACCGCCACTTAAGAAAGTGGTAGTGGTGTAGGGCCTTATCTCACCTTACTTGCTTAGTTGAACATATTGTTGGACTATTTTTCTGTTGGCAGCTTATGGATTTTCATACAAGGGATTTAACTAATTTTTTTATGATAATAAAACAGTCTGCAACTTGAGTAATTGTATTAGGATCGACTCTAATATTGGATTCCCTTCATTCTCCATGTTGATGAAGAACTTGTTTTCATGGGTTTCACTTAAATTCATTATATTGATTTCGTATAGCGGATTTAGAGAATTTTCATACCGGAATGGATCTAAATTTGTTGTTATTCAATTTGAATGGAACTTAAAATTTTCAAGTCTGTTTGCTCATGAGGGATCTATTCTTCCAAGTAGGTTTGTTAATGCATCAGATTTTGACCGATTCGAATCTGATTTTAAAAGTCTGGTCTAATTATCCGTCAGATTTTATTTTCTTGGTTCATATCCAAATTCGCTAACAATCTGAAATTCGATCAAAAAATCTGATCTGATCTGAGTAATTTAATTTAACTAAATTTTAACAAAGTATATCTAAATTTCTTCAAATAATCACTTATTTTTTTTGATATTTATATATACATACATATTTTTTGAATTGGATTATAATCAAATCGGGTATAGGTATACCCAAATTCGAATCTGTGAGCGGATTCAGATTCTAGTTCAGATTATCTGTAAGAAATAGCATTCTATATCCGACTAATTGGATTTAGAACAAAATTCGATTCAAAAATCCGATCTGATTCGAGAAATTTAATTTAACTAAATTTTAACAAATTACATCTAAATTTCTTCAAATAATCACTTTTTTTTTTTATATTTACATATAGAAATATATACCTATTTCGGATGAAATCATAATTAAATCAGATATATTCCAGGTCTTATAGTTGAACAAAATGAATATAATACCCCAGTTCTTAGTGTTATTTGGCACATTTTTCCCCTTCGGTAATTGATTATAAGATTGATAAACTTGCACTGATAAATAATTCTCCCTTTTAATATGGACAACTTCTTCCTTCTTAGTTGAATTTCTAGCTAGAATTATTTAAATCATTTTATTCAGCCAACCAAGTAATTGCCTATGTATTTTTTAAACCGAAAAGAGGCCAACTATACTGGATCCTTCAGAAATCTGATTAATTAAGGGCTAAAACAAATACCTCAAGATCTTGCGTTGTATAATCGAAACTTGTACAATTTAGTTCGGCGTTTGAACAAGGACGAGAAATAATTGGAGTTTTTTGGCCACATAAAATTTAAAAATAACTAATGTATGATTATAAATATTCGACGTTTACATTGCAACCATATATCTAACAAAACGTGTGATTGGAACGGAAGATTTCGAATGATTGAATGCTTTAAAATGAAGAAAAAAATAGTCAAATTTTGATTAGAATACAAAATACAAAGTTAGGTAGCCGCTGATTTTATGCCGTAAATGAAGTATAGAAAAAGAGCCGTCCAAATGAGAAAAATGAGAGAAGCTAAGCTATGTTTCATAATAGTTATGTGTTTAAATCTTGATAATTTCTTGAAATCATGTCATGAGCGATTTATTTTTTATAAATACCCTAATTTTGATATAGATGGTCAACTTTTGACCGAATTGAAGAGAAAATTAGTCAAGGTGCGTGTAAGATGATCTGAACACTCTTAATATTTAAACCAAAAAAAAAAAAAAAGATCATAGACCGGCCCTCAGGTATATAATCAAATTTGGCACTATTAGTTTTCCATTAATTTTTAATTATAAAACCAAAAAGTAAAAGCCCACCATCGACCAATCTCCTTTTTTTCCTTTCAGTTTCAGAAAGCAAGAATCTACGAGGAAGGATAAGACACAGAATAAGGACCTAAAATTGTTCGTCAGATGTGATGATGCACAAAATTGTCTTTGGCAAGATCAACAGTCAAGTATATGAATAGGTGTGATTAATGAGCAATTAATGAAAATCAATGGCAATATGACAGTAAATAAGAGATCAACACAGAGATTTATAGTGGTTCGGTCCGGTTGACCTACTCCACTTTCGGGAATGACAGCGGTGGCCTGGTGTTCTTTATTGATAAAATATCAGTCACCGGAGTGTTACAGAGCTTTGAGAGAGAGAGAGGGAGCAAGTGTGTAGTGAGGTATTGTAGGTGTAGTATGTAGAACATGAGATGTCTCTCCAAGTAGAGAGAGCTTACATTATATAGGTTCACTAAGGCGGTGAGGCGGTCACTACAATTTAGTAAGTATAGTTATGGTAGGATTCTACCACTTTTGTAGGTACAGTTATGGTATGATTAGATTTCCGGTGCGTATCCCGATATTTTCTCCCTCGTGTCCCTATTCCGTCGGAGGAGGTCCTGAGCTGGACTAGGCTTGAATCGGAGGAGGTCCTGAGCTAGACTAGGCTTGAGTCGGAGGAGGCCTTCATGGAGTCAGGCAGGCAAAGGAGGAGGAGACCCAAGCAGGCAAAGGAGGAGGAGGCCAAGGGCAGGCGCCCCCATGGGCGGCGCCCACTTGGGCGTGGCCATGGTTCCAGGCGCCCCCTTGGGCGTGGCCAAGGTTCCAGGCGGCGCCCCCTTGGGCGTGGCCAAGGTGCCTCCCATGGGCGGTGCCCCTTGGTCCATGGGCTTGGGTTCTTTGGACTCCGTATCGATTTGTAGCTGTATTTTTGGTTTTCCTTTATGCCATCTGTAATTTGGGCTATTCAACTCCACACGGGATTTTCTTTGGGTTTTCTTGGTCCGTTTAAATTGGGCTTGGTCCAGTCAAATTTGGACTCGTCAAGATGAAACCGAAAACCGAAAGATGTCTATTAAAGAACCAGAGGAACTGACTAGACCGCTCTCAACTAACTCTGAAGGTTGCAAAGCCTTTAGAGCGCCCCTGAACGGAAGGAAAGACAGAGAGAACTCTATCCTAGCTATCGGAGAATTTGACTGAATCGAAGAAGAGATTAATCGAGGTGCGTGTAAGATAATTCAGACACTCCTGATATTTAAACAAAAAAAAAACAGATCATAGACCGGGCCTCGGGTATATAATCAAATTTGACACTATTAGTTTTCTATTAATTTTTAATTATAAAACCAAAAAATAAAAGCCCACCATCGACCAATCTCCCCACCATGTCCTACCCACTAGTGAACCACCTTTACAAGGCACACTTCCACTATCCAATGACGGTGACAACTTCCCTGATTCAAGACCACTAATCTCTTATGTTGTCTGTGTGTATATGTGAGTGTGTGAGACTGTAAGAGAGAGAGATGGGTGTGGTGTCCACATGGACCTCACAAGTACCAGTTTGGACACCAAAAATTGGCTTTATCTTCTTATCTGTTCGTTAGTATAGGCCATATAGCTGTTTTCTTTATCAGTTTATCAGATGCACGAAATTATAAATAGCATTTTTTTTTTTAATTTTTTATTTTATTACTAAAGAAATTAAATAAATAATTATAAAAGTTATTTTTTTGAATAAATTTTGAAAAAAATAATAGTTGGTTTTTAAAGAATTAAGAGATAGTTATTGATGATACCAAAAATTAACTAAGGTTTAACTCGGTCATCTAAGCTTAGACCCCGCAGCTCATGATCACTAGCTCGGGATGCACAGGTCAAGAATCTTTAGCAACGAGACCCTCATGCACGCGATGACAACGACAACTAGCACATTTTAGAAGGTCATGTCATACCTAGAAAATGTAACCGTAACAGCCAAATATTCTAGCACGTGGGTCACAATATGGAAAGAAGCTAGAAGGGCATTGGTTACTGGAGAATCGCAGAGATCATACAAGACAATCACACAGAGCAACTGTACACTATAAATAGAGAGATAAATCCCTCACATTTGTAATCAAACAATCATCTGAACATTTTACTCTCTGTAATCACCTTCTCCTTAATTAATAGAAAATTTTCTACGAACAAGAGACTCCATTAAAATGGACTAACCAAGTTTTCGAGCTTGTGAATCACTATAAATTATCTGTCTACTCATCTTCTATCACTTGATTGAGTCAACAACTCAACACCCAATAGCTTAGATGCTCTAACTGGACATTCCAGTGACCCCCCAGCCTCCAAGTAATTCACCCTCTATTCAGCTACGCAGAACATACTATCAATTATCAATACAAAAATACCATGTGTAACAAATAACACAATTGAGTTCGAATTTTGGTGACCCCTTGGAACCAAGCTAAGAATAATTTATCTCTCATGAATACCCTAATCCCGGAGTGAATGATCTGTTTTTAACCGGACTGGAAAAAAAATTAGACGAGTTGCGTGTAAACTGAGCTGAACACCCTTCTTAACCGTTAAAAAAAAAAGGTTATAAATAACATATGATAAAGTTTGATTAAATAGAATCTTAGATTTTGAATAAAAAAAATTAAATTTTGAGAATTTAGAAAATGGAGTGGGAGAAATCCGGCACACGAAAATACTTCAATGAAACAGTAAAAACACAGAATGAAAATAGTAATTGCTTCACAATACACTTTCGAAAGAATTTACATAGAAAATTAGCTAATTTTTGCTGTTAATCCTTAGCGTTTTACAACTATGCAACTGAAAATCACATAATACATATAATCCCTTCGGATTATATCTGAGACATCTCAACAACAATTGATTGAACTATCTCCACCAAATCAAACCCTTCAATCTTTTCAGATCGAAACAAATTCATTCTCTTGTCCTTGTACTTCTTGTCCATCAAATACTTCCTTGCTGCCTGATGATACCTTACACGGCGAACAAAGAAAATGGTAAGAGACGATGGTTTCAGTTTTCATCGGAGGTTTCTGGGCTTGGGTACTCATTCAAATCAGGCTTCTCTGAAGCTCGGCTCGAATTCGATTCCGATGATTGATGGCCGGAAGTTTGGAGAGCATCAACCCTAGCTCCAACTTCAGTGGCTTTCTTGCGTATAGAAGCAGCAGTCAAGTCGTGAAGTTCATCTTCTCCGATTATTAAGTCCGGGAAGTTAAGTCTTGCAGAAGGGCCTCTGAGATAGAACACGGCGGTGTCGTAAGCCCGAGCGGCGGCGACCGGAGAAGAGTAAGAGCCAAGCCAAATACGAGACCTCTTGTTAGGTTCTCTAATTTCAGCCACCCACTTCCCCCACTTTCTCATCCTTATCCCTCTATAGGGTTTCTCACGTTGGTTTTGTCTCTGCTTCCTTTTCTCTGAAGTACTCGAGCAACACTCTCTTTCCATCATGATAGAGAGAGATCAAGAGAGAGAGAGAGAGAGAGAGAGGGACACACAAAACCTTTTTGTGTATCCGAAGAAACAAAGGTTGTTATAACTTATAAACCTAAACACTTGAGCAAAGAAAAGAAACCCCAAGGAGAGAGAAAAAAAGGGAGATGGAACCACCCTTTATTTGTACAATTTTATGGGAAGAAATAAGGTAATTATAAGTTCAAACCCTTAAACGTAGAAGAGAAAAGAAGAACCAAGGAGAGAGAAAAAAAGAGAGATGGAGATTATAATTGTATCCGAAGAAACAAGTAGTTACAACCCTAAAACAAAAAAAAAAAAACTTAAGGGTGAAGTAGTTATAACCCTAAAACAAAGAAACAAAACTCAAAGGAAGATTCTACTAACTTTCCTAGAAAACGCTTGGCCACAAAACCCATCTGGAGGAAATAGGAATATATGGACTATTTACATACACAGAGATATATATATATATATATATTCAATGAATATATATATATTATGTAGAGAGAGATAGAAAGGGGTGTGTAAGAGGATGAGGAGTGCACAGAAGAAGCAGGCATTGGGTTGCCTTAGTTGGCTGCTAGTGTGTCGTCTGGGCACGGCGGCCACGTTGATCTTCTTTAAAGGTAAGTCCAAAATTGGCCGACACACTCCATCGATCGTCTCTCTCTCTCCTGTGAGTTCCAAAGGGCATGTGTAGTTTTCTAATCCACGTAGAGTGACTGTGATGGAGACTTTGCTTTTGCCTTTGCTTGCCGACGGCTGGACGTGAATCGGAGGATGCTGCCGGTACTATCGCGCAAACTCGACTTAGAAAATATTTAATGTAATAGTGTTGTTATTATTATTTAGAAATCGAACCAATTTTTTTTTTGGCCATGATTTCACTATATCCATCGACTAAATTAATGATTGAATGTGTCCAAACTAATAATTGAGGGATAAAAGAAAATGAAGATCATGATTTTAAAGGTATAAAAAAAAAGGATAAAGGATATTTTTAAAATTTTCATATACCCATGTAAAATAAAACCCAAAATAATGTTAGGAGTCCAAAGTGTAATTATAAAAATTTGAGGGCCTTTGGCCATATTGTCATGGTCTTCTAGTGTCACCAACAAATTATAAATAAACATATAATTAGTGGGATTTCACTAAATTCTATAATCACCAATAACTTTCATATTTAAAAACTATTATGTTCACCTTTTTTATTTCTTTATTATTGATAAACAACACTACATAACAATAATGGCGTAGTGTAAGTGTAACTAGAGCAATGCTAGAGGGACCTTATTTGGGGACCTTATTTAGGGACCTAATGATGTGGCTTCAATGTAATCATTGGATTAATTGTGAGTTCCAATGTTAGATGGAGCCCACAACCAATCCAATGGTTGTACATCATTAGGTCCCTAAATAAGGTCCCCAAATTAGGTTCAAATAGCATTTTCCGTGTAACTATTATTTTGAATATTTATATGACGAAGACCTGGAGGCTAACTCTCTTATCCTAAGCAATGTTTTCAAGCATAGGGATTTTTTTTTGTTGATTGCTTTTGAAAAGAATAGATTACTTTTGAAAAGAATAGGATAATATTTTTTAGGATAAAATACACTAGTAGTCCATTGAGTATGAATTTTGTGGCATTTTTATCCTTATTTTTTCAATTATGTTACTTTAGTATCTCAAGTTTTAATTCGATTATTTTGATCCGATTGAGAATCATAGTACCAATTAACTAATGGAAATGACCATACACACCTTAGGTGATCAAGTTTCAATGACATTCCTCAAATACTTTGACGATAAAAATGATAGAATTATAAGAACGATAACTAAAGTGATACAACTTAAAACTTTCAAGTATCAAAGTAATTCTTGAAGTATAGTAACAAAGTGACCATTTTCTTTCGTAATTTGAAAACCCTTTTTCATTAGTCTAAAATAACATAAATTGAAAATTCAATAGGGTTAAAACGCCCCAATTGAAAGGATAAATAACAAAGAAACTCAAAGTAAATATGTAAAAGAACCATAACATATTCTTATCTTATTTGTTTTTTTTATCAATAGTCAGAGGTGTCAGAGTCAGTTTACGCACACCACGACTATTTGTTTCGTTTTGTGTGGAGGATTGAGTGAATATTGTGAACAAAAGGGTGGAAAGTTGGATAGAGATATGGGGGGTTGAATTGATAAAAATTATATATATATATATATTGAGCTCATGAGAGAAAATGAGGGTTGGTGAGTGGCGGTGGGATGGATGAGTTTTGAGTGACTTTCCGTCTACGCAATGTGTTATAGAGAAAGTGGAAATAAAGAAGGGACAATTAGAATTATAACAATGCTATTGGGACCCAATTTACTGACATAATTTGTTGACTTAATTCACTGTAATCTTTGAATTGATTGTACGCTCCATCAAACATTGAAACTTGGTGTTGATCCAATTACTCTTATGAAATCACATTATTATATCAGCAAATTAAGCCAAATTTTTAAATCCAAATAGCATTATTCTTAGAATTAATACCCTTGTTCTGCTTTCTTTGTCACATGAAGTTTCTTTTAATGAACTTTTTTTATTATGTATTATCACAGTAGACCAAATTGGGAAGAAGTACCTAATTAAATGGCTTTTGACCTTGACTATTGTCTTAAGACCCTCAAAAAATGTCCTATGATTAAAAAAAAAAAACCTAAAATACTAAGATCGATCGAACATTTTTAAGATCGATTGTAAGTTACTATAAAAATTATAACTTGACTTGAAAAATTGTAAATTTTTTTGCTGTAAACAAATCACATAATGTATTAGTGCAGATCCGACAAAGTTTTACGCTAGCTATTGACTACTTAATGCAACTCTCTTTCTTTATCCTGACTTGAGATAGATATCGTTGAATACAACACTGACGGAGTTAAACAAATCACATAATTTGTATAAAAATCGACAAAAGTTGATAAATTTAGAGACACAAACACAATACCGAAAATTTATTTTTAGTACCGTAGTCTTTGTCCTTTATTCAAAACCACTAAATTTCAATAAAACTTTGGCAAATGAGACCCACCTGTTAGGTCGCTTTGAGCCATCAATTTAAAGTTCTGCCAAAAATAAAAGCTATCCAATAATTAATCCCAATAAGAAAATGTCATCCAATAAGCTAGAGTGATGAGTTGAAGGTGACTGTTCTGCAGTTGCATTTCCCTTTATAGCCGCATATGCTTAGATATTAATCACAAGCATACTCATTCCTTCCCTACCATAACCTTTGCCACTTGAATGGAATAGTGGCTCTTTTGGGACATGGGGTTTTGCCGACATTTCGATTTTGAGACTACCACCAATTTTTCTCGATCGATATACAATTTGTAGGTGATTATTTGTGAGGGATTCAATTATCTTGTTTTAGAACTTTCTTGAATAAAATTAATGGACAAACACACAGTGCATGAAATTAATAAAAGAAGATTCTTTTATTAATTCAATTGAAAGAATTTCGATTACAGAATAAACAGTTTTGATTTCAGCAGTAATTTCTTCCTAAAATTAATCTAAAACTACTCCTAAAATGCTTAGATTGTGGGTCTTATAGGGGGTTTGAGTGTATTCTTCATTTTCTCCACCCTATACCCTTTTATAGCCATTGACTTCGACGATTTTTACATCCATTGACGGTTATTTGACTGGTAATTCTAGTTAGTTATTCCTCTTTTCAAATATGACTGTGGCTAATCATCTCTCGTATTTTTTCAAATTCTACCACGTGACATTCTTTTAGTGCATCCAAATTGTCAAATGTCAATACATTGAATATTCGTGAGGTAAACACCTATACTAATTTATGGTGGATGATTTACTCTCGAAAACGATTATATTGAACGGGATCTGAGTCCTGGTCTAGCTCCAACGCCTTAATTCTTCATTTGGGGAGAATTACTCCTTTTCAACTAATTCACCACCTAGACCCTCCAAAAAATTACCTTGACTGTCCCAACAATTGAAAACTAAACATTCAACTCCAAGGATAACTCAAGTGTAATAGGGATAAGCTGTAAAGTCAGACATTCTAAGTTTGAATCTTGACAATCTCTTGAAATCAGACCATGAAGAATTTATCCCTCATGATTATCCTTGTCCCGGCATGAATGACCTGCCTTTGACCGGACTGAGAAAGAGATTAGGTGAGGTGAGCATAAGCTGACCCAGACACTCTTGGCCATTGAACCCAATAAAAAATAAAACTGAAAACCAAACATTCAGACACGAGGCATAATTTCCATCAATGAAGATTCTGAAGAAGGGACCAGCTTCAAGATCAGAACCCACAAAACAGCTTCTTAAATTCCATTGTCACACTGTTAGGCACCCACTATGCACAAAGACAGTAGCTACTAAAAGAGGATCCCAACACAAACCAAGGTTTATAAAATATAAAAGCTTAGAAGATATTGTAATATAGTATCGATGATATTATTCAAGTGAAAGCATCTTTTAACTGGTACTGTTATTGCTACTAGCAGCCACAAAACACCAAGAATGTCAATTGATAATACATGGTTCTGGGATACAGACAGAAATGTTGGTCTCAACTGATTATACCCATCACTTATCTGACTAGACTAGAAAGTAACACGCGTGAAGAAATGAACTTGTTTGATAGAATTGTCCAAGTTTAACTCAAGACAAAAACCAACACAACCTAAAGGGAGAGAACACAGATAATGGTTTAAGACCACTACCCTTCATAGTGGTGATTAACTTTACAGACAATAAAGTTGGATAAATTCTGCAATTCTCTTATCTCAGTCAAAAGAGAAAAAGGAACATAGTTCTTTGTGTATTCTCGTTTAGTTGTCTTTCCTAGTTGGTTGTTCTGATGTTTGTCATATACGTTGAAAAGATTCGGCTTTAGATCCTAAGCAAGCATTCGTGTTATGTAATACTCACAGGTTATGCCATGAGAAGGGCCGGCACAACTGGTATGAATATGAAAACTACTACGTTACCATCAAACATTGATCACTTAAAATGAAGGATCAAATATTTCACAAGGCTCTGTTCACTAGTAGGCCAAAATACTTGCACTTGGAGCACAAACATTTGATACTCTAGGTTTTTTTTTTTTTTTTTGGGTCTGGAATTTGATACTCTAGATAACAAAATATTCATAGAAAAAGGGTAGCTCAGAATTTTAAATTGGCAACTTGCTGGAAGAAGGTTGACCATCCACATCTTAGATAATACACGCTTCAGCAACAGAGCACATCAAGGGTAGGGGGCAAGATGAATATAAAATGTGTTGTGGACCATGGTTAAAAAAAGAAAATGTCATACTCCAGGCGTGGCATTTATCTCTTGCCGGCTTGATTAGCTAATGCTAAAGTTGCTGTATTTTGTTACACTATATGAGATCCATCTGTAGGAGCACTGGCCAAATAACCAGTAATCCTGTTAGATTGTCTCTTTTGGGCTTTTCTTTGGTCTTTGGCACCATGCTTTGGTGCAGATGGCTTTTGTTTGTATAAGCCTATGGCCTTGCAATTTTTTATTTGCGTAGCTTCAAAAGTGAGATCATATAAGACCCAAAAATTCAATCCTAATGTAGGAATACCTCAAATAAGACTGAAAATACTAGAATGAAGTAAACACCTAAATCTATCAAGAAGCTTATTTCCAATTCAAAGCCATCGTTGGTGAAACAAATTAAAGAAAACATCACCCATGAACCTCAACTGCTGTCTCCACAGAGATATCTGAAAACACCAACAATATACTTTAAAAAACATTTAGAGTCATACTAGTAAGTGCTATGACATGTTCCACACTCCCCTATATTTTTTGCTTCCTCACACTTGCTTATACCCAACTCCATCCTGTCAGTAATCTTCGCATTCATTGATTAGAAGTTCTCACACTTCCTAGTGGTGACATTCTTTTAAACGAGAAGACCAAACACACCACATACACCAATAAAACTCTTCCGTGAATAATTGAACGATGGTTTTCTTCATTGTCTTTCCAAGGGAAAGGAAAACTCAGTTGTACATAATATCCATGAACATCATAAAAGAGGATTGCACCTCAAGCCTTTCTTGCTACGAATCACCACATATAATGTCATTTTGATGTGTGAATCTCTTCATTCCATAAAACATTTCCAAATACCTTGCATCAGTCAACCTCATCATGAACAGACATCTGGAATCGAAAACCTCAAACAATCCCTCACTAACATGTTCCAATATTCAGCTATTCTGAGTAACCTATATCCACTTCTATTCACTTATTGAGAGAACTCCTTTCCAAATAGCATCCCTGGAGAACACACTCACTGGGCAGGTGGCCATATCTGTCAGGGATTAATGGGACACCTATCATTATGCAAACCCACTTCAATATGAAGCTAAGGTAGGCCATCTAATCATATAAAATTCAAGATTGCACAAGGTTTCATTTAAGTCTCAAAGCATAAAGTTTTGTTTGGATATAAAATAATAGTTTCAAGTACTTCTCCACCTATAACTATATTATTCTAAATATCTGTAAATCCAGAAAAAAAAATGGCATTCTACACTTCTAAATGTTTTGCTCCTTAATTTGAGGTTTAAAACTCTGTTCAACAGATTTTCAATCAAACTGATTTACCTCGGCTGCAGGAATTGTTTTAAGCCAGCATCTACTCTCAGCTCGTGCATTAGCATAGCGTCACTATGTTTGTTTGGCCTTCCTCCTTACTTCTTCACTATGGTGAGTGAGATTCAATCACAAAATTCGCAGTCTAAGTTAATGATAGTCCAGTGGGAGGTCATGGGCCTATTTTGGCATAAGTTTTCCTTACGGTTTCCATTGTCCTATTCTAAAATAAGCTGTGAGTCACATATTTTTCCAGCATGCATCTTAGTATAACCTCACAACCAGAAGTTAGGATCATTTTATCACAAACTATTCAACATTGATGGGAAAAAGAACCAAAAACTAAAGATTTTTAGAGACATAATGAAACTGACAAAAATTATCAGGATATAGAGAACAAAACAGCAGAACAATAGGATTTATTGAGGTAATATATACACTTGTGCTCTTCCAAAAAAAAGAAAAAGTGCAAAAGACTCTACAATACGAAATTTTCCTCCAGGAGGGCAGTTAGAACACCCATAAGACTAAGTGATTGAATTTCTCCACACAAATCTACAATTCTGAACAAATTCACGCTTAGTATCCGAACACCGTGTTCTACTAACATTTAAACTTTCATTATAAGGTCTAAGATACACATTATACATATTAGCTGAACAAAAACCAAGCACAAACAAAAGTAAGACAAGAAAAAATCTTAGAAGATGGCATATCATACTTTCCATGATTGCTTACATAAATGTGAGAGGCATACTGAATAACCCATCAAATAATGTAGTCATAGACATTTCAACAACTCCCACAAAAGCACTAACCTTTGCAATATCAAAAAGTACGGGTCATCCTCGCTATTCAATAAGAAATCCTCTTCACCTTCATTCATCATCATCTAGAAATTGATCAACACTATTCTGAGCATTATCCTCTGGATTCAGCTCATCCCTTCTCCAAATCCTATACCTCGTCTTCCTCTTCCTCTTCCCTCCAGAAACTGCTGAAATCCCCAAACACCAAAAACAGTCAACAGTACAAACAAGTTCTTCCACTACGCTATCTAAATTCCTTTCATTTTCACCCTTGATTTCCCCATCAAAATGGGTAACTGACAAAAACCCACCATTACTACCAACAAAATCACTTTTCCTCTTACTCCTAGACACGAAATCCTTCTCCCTAATCTCCCATTCTCAACTTCAATACAAGGCAGTACCCACAAAACCGCGTGCCTCCCCAGCGACCTATCCCAATCCCCAAACCCACCACCGTCCCCAAATTTGGCTCCCTTGCCTTCCTTAACATCTCAGAGAAACCAGAGTCGTACAAAACCAAAAACAACCAATCAATCCCTCTGTGCTGATAGAATGCTGCATTTGCCTTTTCAATGCCTAATTCGCCGCTTGTGGCTTTATCGAGATAACGTCATTTCCCGGCGTTCTTCGAGGAAACAATGGGCTAGTTGGATGAAAGCGTGGCGGTCGCCGGAGGCGGAGATGTGGACGACGTCACCTGATCCCCGAGAGACCTGTTTCGGCGCCAGGGCAGTCCTGCCTCGTGGAGACTTTTTGTCTGAGTCCCAAAGAACTTCCACGTAATAAAATTAAAATAAAATTTATAGAATAAATTCGACTAACGTTGTAGTATCATGTCATGACCATAAATTTAATTATTTTTTTTTTGGAATTAAGATTTATAAAAAATTTACGAAATTAGTTAAATATAAATATAATCCTACATTTATTTTTATGTCTTTATTTTTGTTAATAAATTTTTCTCTTTTGTAAGTATTTTTTTAGGATTGTAAAAATTGTTGTGGTACCCGATATTTTTATTATTTTAATCTCTATTTATTATTTTAGATAAAAAATTGATATATTTATTAAACAGATATAATAAATAAACTTGTTGACAATTCAAATTGGCAAAACTTATGTTGGTTAATTTTGTATGTGAAATTACAATAATTGAGAAGGAATTACAATGAAATGAAAATACATACAAAACAAGTTAGGCTGAGACACAAGTATCTCATCGTTTTTAACCAACTCTGTACAAGTGGTTATGTTTAAAACTCCACCAATAAAAATAATTTTGATGGTGTGTCCTGGACAGCTGAGCAGATGTCTGTTATTTAGAGGTTTGGGAATCACTGAAATGTCCAGTCAGAACTTCTAAGCTCTTGGTGTTTAGGCAACGTAATTTGAGAAAAAGTAGTTAGAAGATTTAGAGTGGTTCACCAGTTTGGGAACTCGGATAATTTACTTTTATGAAGTCTCTTGCTCCTGGGGGAGTTTTTTATTAATCAAATGAGAAGATTACACAGTGTAAAAGTGTAGATAAATTGCTTGAATCCATTGTGAGGGATTTGACCCCCTTTTATAGTCTTCAGATGTCTTACATGATCCTTGTCACTTTCTCGTAACCGACGCTCTCTTTGCGTAATCAATGTTGATAGTCTTAAGGCGATTGTAAATTATCTGTCAGAATGTTGGGTCGTTACGAGTTACACCCAGCCTTCTGGAAGGTGCCAGTTGTCACTATCATTGTGCCCACGAGAATCTTGTTGTTGGAGATTACCGACCTACGCACCCCGTGCTATTTATTATGATCTGTGTGGTCCGATCTTACCTGCTTGAACTGGTAGGTCTCAACCTTAGCCAATTTTTAGTATCATCAACTTTTATGTGGTCCAAATTCTCAAGTTTGTGTAGTATATCGTAAAGCGTTGCAATGTGTAGGATGATATTAGATTCAAAGGCACATCCTACAAATCCTTATGGGCAATGATGGAAACCTATAGTACATTTGTATCTAGTTTATACACGCATACAACTATACATAGATGCACATGAATACAGTTAATCCATGTACTAATAAATATAATTCAATAAATAGTATTCATGTACATGTGTATAGTTATACATGCATGTAATTACTATGATACATGTAATGATAAATGTTCATATATTTACATTATACATTCATCTCATAAATATAATTAATACATAAGAATAATGAATAAATACATATATTTAATGATATTTGTGTACAAATATGATAAATAAATATATGTACCCATTGATTCATATGTACTATGAGAAAAAATCGATATTGAGGGTGATATGAATTTTGTGTGCTTAATTTTTGAGAGAAAACAAACAAAGTACACCTTCTTCCTACAAAAAAAACAAAATGCACGTTCTTTCTGCAAAACAAACAAATTGTCAGAGACTGGGGCTGGACCGATCAAGGGCACTTTGATACTTAAGTTAATAAGGGTTCAGAGAGTAAGCAAACCAATTACAGGAAAAGAAGTGCGTATATTAGACATTTAGACTTGAGCTTTCAGTATTTATATCTGTAGCCTCTTCTAGGGTTTTCATCATTGACTATATAAAGTAATACACCTATTTTTCAGTTAAATTTTCCTTAACTTGTGTAGAAGTCTTTTCAGACTTCATTTCTTATTTGTCAATTCTTAAGATCACATATTTCTAATGTGCACCTATAATTTATGCATTTTTCTTATTGGCTACCTAACAGGTTGATTAATCATAAAAAATGTTATTTTATTATATTTAATGATTGATTAATTGTATATTATTTGTGATTAAATGTGTTAAATTCCTTAATTTTCTAATTTGATACTTTATTTTGCAGGTAAATTGGTTAATTTAAAGTAATAATAGATAAGGTAAGTACCAACGGTGTCTTGGTCTAGTGGTGCCAGGGGCTAGACTTTGGTAGGGAGGACTACGGTTCGATCCCCCGCAAGCCCGTTGGGAGGAGTTTAAAACCTTAACCCCAGGACCCGCTCCGAAACCGGATTAGTCGGCCCAATGGGTTCGGATACCGGTTGGCTGGACCAAAAAAAAGATAAGGTAAGTGAAGCAATCACTAGATGAAGAATCACAATTGATAAGGATTGAAGAGTCAAGATTGAGATTGGAAGATTTGAAGATATGACAACAATTTAATTCTTATAAGAGTCCAAGTTTGAAGAAAACTCATTTAAAGTTGGATTTGGAAAGTATCTTAGAAGATAATGATTTGACATATTTTCAATATTTTGGTCATAACTTTTGACTCCAATATCGGATTAACTTGATTTTTACGTGGTTAGAAAGAAGATTCCAAGGGCTACAAAAGTGTATTTCATGAACATTTCGTGATTCAGCCTCTAGATATGCGAAATTCAAGCTCGAAGTCTGGACAGATTTTGTACCCGCGCCCCAAAGATTTTATGCATGAGATTTGACCTTACAAGACTTCTTTTTGGAAAGGAATTCCTCACAATCCAACCTTATATCTTTTACTTGTAACTGGGATTTATTTTAGTATAAATAAAGGCTCTCATCTATTGAGAGAGGTAATTAAGAATTAGGATTTTAATTATTATTTTTTTTCTCATCTTTTTATTTTGATTTTAGTTCGTCATGTCTTGCTAAAAGGTTTAGCTAGGGCTAGGGGAGGACCTCTCAATGAAGTACGATAATGTTATTGACTTATGAGCTTAATGGTATGTGATATTTTGTTAATTCAACTTTTGATTTCTTAGCAAACTTTTTGCTCTGTAAAAATCAGAGAGTCATTGTACCATGTACATTGATTGCTTGAATTTCTCTGAGAGTCAAATAACTGGTTATTCCATGCTTAAATTGATTATCATTATTTCACAGAATAATATAATTAGATGATTATTCATGTTCCTAAATAATCTTTTGATTATAAACAAATGTGTTATTGTGGTATTATTGCTAAATTTGGTGACTTGAATCAACCGACATTTGATTCTTGTATAGGGGTAAGAATTAAGTCTTTAATTGTTATTGTATGGATTTGAGGGGGAGTACCTGATGCTCTAGTATTTTTCATACTATTTTAATTACTTTAATTAACTTTCTCAATTTAATATTCTTTTAAACAAATAATCTTTACAAGATTGTTATAGTATCAGTGTGATTGCTGCTGTTTCACAATTCCCTAAGGGTTCGACCTCGGTCTTCCGAGAAATATATTATTTCTCTCAATCTACACTTGAGTTTACATAATTAAAGTTGAACCACTGGTTATTAGGGGTAACCTTACTATCTCTTTACTTAGTCTTTTCTCAATGTCTAGACTTCAGCCTATTAACCATCTCGGGTTTATAGGGATGACCTAGATATATTCTCTTGTTTGGATTGAGCTCATTTTTCAGAAGTTAAAAGAGTCGAACTCTTGTCCTAACTCTGGTCTTATAGTATCTCTTTGAGAGCATACTTCATATGACTCTATTCCGCATACACTTCTCTGTTTGAGAATATTTTTTATCAGGCAGATCACTTTCAATTAATTTTTTTTCTTTGTCGGATTTCTATTCAATCTGCTCGGTTGAAGTCAAAATCTGCTCGGCCAAATTGTAGTCTTGTTTGATTGAGTTTTTATCTGCTCGATTATAGTAAAGTCACTCCAAGTAATTCTTTTGAACACATGTAAACTATCCAAATCTAGTTATCAAACAACGATCAAAAAATTATGGACCCCTTAAAATACAATAAATTATATATTAATATCAAAATTTGCCAACTCTCCCTATTGAATTAATAGATCATGAGTTAATGGAGCATGATAAAAAGCGGTCCTCTATCTGGGCCCAATGAGAGAGGTCATACACAGGACCCAAAATTCATGAATTATGGGCCAAACCCAAAATCTTCAATTGCTGACAAATTGTTGACGTGTTTGTGACAAAACATGGTCTAGTTTCCTAGGTCCGAGATTACCTTCAAATGTGCCATACACCCAATCATTCAGTCAGGTGGAGAACTTTGTCCGAAAGAAGGAGACAAATGACATGGACCAGGCTCTTACTTACATGGTTTTGCCTACTATTTAGCTTATCCCCCACAAAAAAAGTTTTATTTCAATATACAAACGTACCCTCAATTTTGGTGTCTCTTTCTTTTTGTTCATCTGTTTTTTTACTTTCACTTTTTTGCCCTTTATACAATGTTCTTTGCCATTGCCCATACTTTGATTGTTTCCTAGATGGCACCAATTACAGTTGAGTCATCATGTCCCTCCTTCTTGTCTTCCTCTATAGAAAATAATTATTTTTTTCTTTCTTTTTTGGTTACGGCGTGTTTTAATTTTGTACCAATTATTTCTTCGAATTCAGCAGTTGGTCACCATAATTTGAGTTGAGTTAGAGCATATCCCTAAAAAGAAGAAGAGTTAGTACTTGGTAGCCCTTAGGGGGTGTGGGAAAAGATTGAATCTGAAACCTTTAAATTATCAAATGTTAGACTCAACCACTGAATCACTTTTAATGATCCGTTTGGTAGGGTGGATAGAAAAATAGAATGATAGAAAATGGGAGTGATACATTTTTTATCTTTCAAGGGATGAATCTTTTCTTTCCTCTTTTGTGTTTAGTAAGAGGGATGAAAAGTAAATTTTTTTTTTTTGTAATTTGGTAAGATGGAAAAAATCTAAATACATATTTTGTTATTATATCTATATATGACATTAATGTAAATATAATATCTAATTGATAAATATGATATATGTATATATTAAAAGATACATAGATAAATAACATACATTTTAACATATATAATTAACTTCTCATCTACTTTTCCTCTAAATTTTGGAGGGATTGATTTTGATGAGTTGGAAAAAAAAGATAATTCATCAACTTTTTCATCCTTCCTATTTTCCTTCCTTACCAAACATGATATTTTATCTATCCTTTCAACTTTTCATTCTTTTATTTTCCATCATACTAAATGAAACATAAGGGTTCTAAAAATCCAATATTCCAGCATATTTTTCCTTTTTTCCCCATCTTTCAAGTTTTTTTTGTTAGAGATTGGGATTTGGATATTTTTTGAAGAATAGTGCTATTTGGATAAAAAAATATGACTTAATTTGCTGACATAATGATGTGGCTTCACAGGAATCATTGGATCAACATCAAGTTCCAATATTTGATAGGCCCTACAGTTTATCCAAATGTCACAACGAATTAGATCAACAAATTATGTCACTAAATTAGATCCAAATAATATTGCTCATTTTTTTAATGTCTTTCTAATTTAATAAAAGTTACGTCATTGGTTGCGTTACACCATTGAAATATTTCAAATAAACTATAATACATGTCGGATACAACGATTGTTTTGTCAATATTTGAGTCTTTGTCCTATGTATTCATTGCCCAAGTGTTGTTTTCATTCAACATTGTTTTTTGCGATGACCTAAATATTATTTTCTATGTTTATTAGCTTTATTTTGTATTCTTTCAATTTACTCCAGCTTTATAAAACCAGTTGTTTTTAGTAAAAAATTGAAGATATATGAAGTCATTATCTATATTAGCACACAAAATGGTGATGGTATGTGCAAAATCGTTACTCTTTGTTTAAAAATTTCAATTCCCACAATACTTTCATTCTTTCAAAAATTTTAGACTATAAAATCAAAGTGTGCATATATATATGTGTGTGGAAATGCCGTTTTCTTCCAGCGACATTGGACCTGTTTGGAGGGGACTGAAAACCTCAGTTTTCTTTTTTGTTTTAGAGGAAAAAAAGTATGGTCTGTTTGAACCCAAATTTATTGGACAGTTTTTTCATCATTTTTTTGGGCAAAAACAACTTTTATCAACACAAAATTGAAAAATTGAAAAATTGGGCTTATCCAAGGATTTTCAAAGAAAAGCCGACTTTTTCGAAAACACTCTAAACTACAAGAATTTTTTTAACTCTGACTTTTTTATTTCATTTTTCAAACCTCTGTTTCGCACCTAAAAAAGCTAGTTCCAAACGACCAATTTACCATTCTGAATTATTTCTTCTTTTTTTTTTTTTGGCTCCTCCATAGAAAGAATAATGGAACTTCAGACTAAACTCACCCGTTAGGTAACTTCACCAAGAACGCAAAGCCAAGATTGGCACCTAACCGCTCACCTTTGGACATGCCAACAACCTTTTGTTCTACTTCTCCGCCAACACATTTGCAGCTGTAGTTGACTGCTTAATATTTTAAAGCTTTGCTTGAAGGAATATTGGATTAAAAGAAACCCCACTTTTTTGGGATTTTAAACCGAGAATCGTCATAATTACGTGTCTATTGGATTAATGATTAACTCTCGGATGTATGTAATCACCTATATATATATATATATAAACGTTATAATATGAGTTTTATGAACAAAAACCTTGAACTTAGGAAATGATCGTTTATGTCTTACGATCCTTCGTTGACTACTAAACCAACCACATTGCACATGAAACCTAACTACTTACTATTTTGGAGCTTTACTTGAACAAAATTAGTGGTTGAATAGGAACCCCACTTCTTGGTATTGCTTTAATAAGTTAATGGTTCTTGATTAATGGCAACTATCTCTAGCATTATAACACATATGGTGTCTTGCTAAACTCCAATTAATATTTAGTACATGAAGAAGACAAAAGTGATTTTATTCCAGCCGACAGTGATTGTCTTAGCTGGATGTTTATAGATAAATTAGATAATTGTTTTGCCATTTTTATAAGGGATTAAATTATTTATTTGGTGGGGGGTTTAGTTGAATTAAGATCATAATATTTAAGCATGCAAGGTTGTCTCAATGGTGTTGATGCCAAGATTCCATATATGCTTTATGTTGCAGATGAATTGACGAAACATACTAACCGCGTTTAACCGGTATATGTGGTTATTGAGTGACCCTACGGATCTGACTTTTGTGTTTCAGTCATGAGTCTAAAACACGTTTGGTTGGGATGATCTCCATCAACAGAAAAACAAAATATGTATACAAAAAATATATTAGATTGGGACTTTAACCTCAAATATTAAGACCAAGGAAAGAAATTGAAGGATTTAGAAGATATTGGCAAAATGCCCTTCTTGCAAAATTGAATTTTAAACAAGCCATAAAGTCTGCAGAGATACAATGGAATGGTACACCCCCTAAAATAATACTAATAAACAAACAGAAGGAAGATTTTTGTTAGAATTATAAGTGCCCCTTATATCTATATAATGATAAGAAAGCCCAATAAACTTCCAAAACATTGTTGACTCCAAAACACCTTGTGGAAACCACATTTAATAATCCCAAGGGATAGCTCAAATGGTAATAGGGACGAGTTGTAAACCCAGATGTCCTGAGTTTAAATCTTGATAATCCCTTGGGAGTCAGTCCATGAAAAAATTATCTTTCATGAATTCCCTAGTCTCGGCGTTGATGGTCTGTCTTTGACTAAATTGGAGAAGAAATTAGTCGAGGTGCGTGTAAGCTGGTCTGGACACCTCAGACTATTAAACCAAAAAAAAAAAAAAGAGAAGGAAAACACATTTAATAACTAGAGTAATGCTATTTGAACCTAATGTACTAATCTATTTCATTATCATCCCGGATTAGCAGTAAATTTCAATATTGAGTTGGTTCCACCGTCAATCCAACAATAAATTAGATTTGAATAATATTATTGTAATAAATTCTCAACCCTTCTACTATTAATTTTTCTTTCATTGCTTAGATGGCCTTTTGATGATGGGCAATTTGGCATTTCCCCCTTTTCTTTTCTTCTAAATTTTTTTTGGAAACATAATCACTTATAGTTTATTTTAAGAATCAAGATGAATCATTACCTCACTATCACCCCAATGGAGCTGATTATAACTATATATGGATTAACTGCCGTCGACAAAAAAAAAAAAACTACCATCACTACCAACGATAAAAAGTATATGTTCCCTATGTTTCCAAACCTTTTTATTTTCATTTTCTTAAACTTGTCCCATCTTTGTGGTAACTCTATCTGACTCATTGTCTCCTTCCAATATCCAAATATCAGACAAAAAACGTTTAGGAATGATTCGAAGTCCCACCAAAAGTTTGTTTTCAATACAACACTCACCATCGGGATAAGATAAATCTCACTTGGATAATTATTGATTTTCACGGGAGAAGAGCGGGTAGTTATTGGCTTACATTGACGGGTAGTTATTGGCTTGTGCAGGATTCGTTTTCCTATTTATTTATATATTATTAATTAGTGATACTACGTGATAATGCTGATATGATATCATCGTTACAATGAATATTTTTTCTTCTAGAAGAACTACCCTAGAAGGGTTTACCATCACAAACCTCAAACATCTCTCTCTCCATTGAAGATGAAAGGTATCCACAAACGCGTCTTAGTGCAAAGAATGGGCGTCGGTTTTGATTTGTATTTATTAAAGAGGGATGGAGTCAATAAAGAAAGATGTGAATGTCATCTCTCAACAACACCACCTTTCTATTACTACCACTTTTATTGTCTCTCTCTCTCTCTCTCTCTCTCTCTCTCTGGTGTCTCTATTGCTGCCTTTCTTGAATCAGTCAAGTCCACGACGGCCTTCTTCAATCATCTCCTCCTTGAAAATTCTCTCGCTTTACAAATATTTTCCTTAGCAAAATCACCCCCCTTGTGTTTTACGCAGACGTACTCATAGAAAAAGTCAGAAAAAAGATCATAATCTCATAGTCTGGGGTGATTGGTGGAGAAGAAATGCTTGGATTGTTACCAATTACTCTGGCGGCGGCCTCTACCGGAGTTCTCTTCGTAGTTTCGGTTGTGTTTCTCCGGCGATATTGTTGCCATAAACAACATAAAGATTTCGAAAATACGATGGAAGAAAGAGCTGAGACTATGCAGAATGGGATTGCAAAACTTCACCCTCTCGGTCTTCATCATCATCATCAAATGGATTTTAGCAACAAAGGAAGAACAAATTACTACGTTTTTCGACGTGGGGTTTCGTCAAAACCTTTGTTTAGTTGGTCTGATCATCCTTCTCTTGTCACAGATGCTGTTGAAAATGGATGGTCAAGTTTTGCTTTCACAACGTACATGTGTTCTCCATCCATTAGATCAGCTAGGTCACTCTTGGGTGTATGTGCAGCTGGTGATCATGGAAGAGAAATGGAGGTGGAGATTAGCTGGGAGGTTTGTCAAGGATCAGCTGATTTCATGCAAAAAATTAGACTTAATTCTGGTTTGAACAGCATCAATTCAATCAATTCTCCAATAGGGTCTGCTCAATCTGTGATCAAAACAGTCTTGCCTTTGCCCGGACCGCCTTTAGGAAACTCTTCCTTCCCACAAGAAGCCTATTTT
The DNA here is from genome assembly GCA_951799425.1 of Ilex aquifolium. NCBI lineage: Eukaryota > Viridiplantae > Streptophyta > Magnoliopsida > Aquifoliales > Aquifoliaceae > Ilex > Ilex aquifolium. Next base: position 5,441,972 of record OX637406.1, read on the forward strand.
GAGATCACAATCCTGTCTTCTGATGAAGATGATCATGTGAAAACTGAGGGTGAGAAGACTAAGCTCATACAGGAGAATTCAAATGCAAAAGCAAATTCTGAGTCTTTCGTTCATGTTACTAGTGGCCAAAGCCATGGCCATGGCAACAAGAGGCTAGAAGAATTGAAGGTTGATGGTAGGGACGATGGCCGAGGCGACGTCGTAATGTTGTCTTTGGGGCTTACTGGAGGAGGCTCTCTTCCTCTCAAGCTTCCTGGTGGCTATCCTGGATCAATTGGGTTCAACTCGGATGGTTCTGTTTATCTTGATGGTAAGCCCTCTTCTCCTAATTTAGCTACAATGGTTGTCAAAGAGAGCTCAAAGGTCAAAACCAATCTTTTGAAGTGGTCAAAACATAATTATAGCCCCTTAATTGTGAATTTTATGTTGATTTGTTTTTCATTTTTCGAATTGTGTCACATTAGTCCTTAAAACCATCCAATTTCTGCAACTTTTATCCAATAGAAAATAGTAGTTTAAATTGACTAATGGGGTAGCCATGTACGTCTTAAGTAACAACACTTAAAGAAACATTCTATCAAACACCACGGCACTAAGATGAGACATATTAAGGGACCAACGTGACACAAACTATACACTTGGGAGACTCGAATGATCCCTTAAGAGTGGTATGCACGATCACCTCGTTAGTCCATTTAAACAACAAATTTAAAACTTGATGAACCAAATTGAAAAATGAAAACATAAGGGCCAAAGTAATACAAAACGTATACTTACGGGCCTATTGCAGTATGTTATCCTTAAAAAGTTTTTGGACATTAGGCAACGTGTAGAAAAGAACAGCAGCCAATTATTAGCAGCTTATATTATAAAATGTGTATTAGCAATGTGGAGCATTCAGCAAACAAATAACTTATTCTCTCACTGGAAAAATGACAAGGTCCACTTTCTATGGCCACAAGTAATGAAGATCATGAACAATGCAATTGTACAGTAGTACTTGCTAAAACAAAACCTACTCCTAACAAGTTACTGGATCGAAGTAGGATATTCTCCATCCGCCCGTCAATAGGGGTTCGATTCCCGTTATACGCGATGTGGTGAAAAAGACTGATTCAACGAGATATGTCTTGCTTGCGTTCTCAAGTTAGTTGTTTACATTTATTTTTTCATGTTTTTTTGTTTCTCAGGAATTAAACTTGTGTTCGAATCGGAAAAGGAAGATTGGGGAAGAATAAATAAGGTGATTGGTTGTGGGTACAATCCGAGCCAGAGAAAGGTGTTTTTTACAGTTGATTCTGAACTTGTACGTGAAATTCATTGCAAGTCTGATGAATTTGGGACTCCTCTATACCCAGTTTTGGCTGCAAATAGTGACATTATGGTACTTGTCAATTTTGGACAAAGTGCATTCAAATATTCACCTGCAAATTCACAAAGAACTCCAAATCCTTGCTTCATTGGCCCTCTACAAAACTCGCCCGCGTTGGGGTATGACGATAGCAGAGAGCTTTTCTCAATGGGAAGAATCGATTCCCAATGGCTGAATCGAAGTACAACCCGAAACATCTACAACAATGGCAGTAGTAAACAAGCTGTAGATTTTGATGGAGAGTCTGAAGGTGATTTGTTTGAAATTGTCTTGGATAGTTGCGGAAGATCCCCAAACACAGTATTGTAGCCAAAAAAATGCGAATAATCACTAAAATTCACACACGGATATACCATTTCTCGATTTTTGCATGTCATCCTTGCTCAGTTGTTGAATCCAAATTCAATCCGTCAAGACACATCAGTAGCTTGATTGACATCAAACAGCCTTGGAGCAATGTAAAGTCCATATGCTGATCTCCCATTCAAAAAGACAGAGAAAACAGTACTACAGGTACATTTTTGTTACCACAACTCCTCTGTACATTAGAAAAAATTCAGTTTTCTTACTTTGTACATGAATATTTGATTATATACAGATTTCCCAACAATTTCATGAATTTATTTCTTTGATGAGCTCTGTTATAAACATATGCGAGGCGTTCGAAAGAAAATAATTTTTTGTCTCATGAATCCACCAATGATAATAATTCAATTGATAGGAGAGGAAAGGGAAAAAAAAACAAAAAACAAGAATGAATGAGATAAGGATCAGGTGTAAAGTCTTCGCTATAATGACGAATATGTCAAAGATCGAGATAATAGATTCGGAAAGAACTGTATAAAAGAAGAACACTAATACATTGATTGCATGAAGTGATCATTGAAGTGTTTATATTTCAACATTAACAAATCATGTGACATCATAGAACAACATAATTGAATTTTACCAAGTATAATGATAAGGGTTTGTCATCAGATGTGCCAAGCTAACTATTCAAAAGGTGAATCAACCAACACATGCAAATGGCCTGTGGGCCAAGGGCTGGTCTGCTTGCCCAGCGATGGGCCGATGCTCCTTGAGAAGGTCAATAGCTTGAGGGGTAGGGTCATGGACCATAGTTTTTAGCCCATGAAACAGGTGGGCTGACCCGATTAAGGCCGTAGTAGCCTGTCCTCTCCGGTCCATGTCCCGTCATGGGCTGCTGTCAGCCCTAGTTCCACTGATATGACCCTTCCAACCCTTGGGCTTGGTTTTATGTGGGACTAGTTTCATATGCTATGTTGGGTTTCAAATCCACCTTATTCTATTGAAAAATAATATTTAAAACCTAATTAATTATAATTATTTGATTAAAAGTGAGTTCTGTCTAACGTTAAAATTTAAAATTAATTATATTATGTATCCCAAATCTTTAACCTAAATTTTCATCCCAAATGAAAGGAGACCATTGGATGAGTGGGTCCCATCAACTTTTTTAAATGGGACCCACTGATCCAATGATCGCTCTTGATTTGGGATACATAGCATTACTCTTAATATAATGGATGTATTAAATTAGGTTCTAATTAGATCTCGATAGCATCACTCCTATTCTATTACATACTTATTACCCTAAACATGTGTGTCATAATATGTATTGACAATAAAAAAAAAAAAATAATATGTATTGACAATAATTATGGAAAAATCATGAAATTTTGGACTCTTTACGAGAGACTTGAGAAATTCCATTTGGTCACAATGCTAGGTGCTTTTTTCGAAGTTATTATAGGCACCCCTTCTCCCAAAAAAGTTCAATTATAAAGGGTAATTGTACTTTTTTAATTTGACCAAATCGTATTTCAAGAATCTAAACATAAGGAGTTATCTACTTGGTACCGTATGGATATTTATTATATTTATGAATATTTTTATTATAGTTATGGTACCTAAAAAAATAAAAATAGTTATTACAATAATAATAAAAATACTTACAATAATAAAAAAAATACCTACAACTTTGATAAATCACCCACAAAAATGATAATTTTTTTATACGAAAAAAGTGATAAAAATAATTATTATAACAGTGATAAAAATATTCACAAATGTAATAAATATCCACAAAAGTGATAAACTTTTTTGTTATAAAATGACCCACAAAAATTATAAAAATACCCATTCAAATAATAAATTTTTGAGGCATGAAACTGAACTTTTTTTTTTCGGTACCTGTAGTCTATTTTTTGTAAAATTTTCACGAATCCTTAATATTTGATCAAATGACACGGCTACCCCATCACAATTATATAATTACACGGCGACCCCATCTCAATTATATAATTACACAGCGACCCCATCATAGTTATACAATCATCCTTGATTGTGGGATTGATCACATTATTGAAACAAAACATGGGACAAAGAAGAGATTATTAGCATCTTAATTTGTGAGCTTAGGGGAGCTATAAATGGTCCCATGAATCCTCCATTGTGTTGTTTAATATATCTTCTAGTCCCTCGGTTCCTTACTAAATAGAAAGCAAGAGGAGAGGCAGAGAAAAGGAACAAGCAAATACTATACACACTTGAAGTGTGCACTAAAATATGCATTAAATCATTTGTAACCGTTGGATTACTGGTGGATTACTAAATTTGATACTTTTAGTAAATATTCGAGGTCTCTAGCTTGAAGAGACCATTGGAGTGTTTACAATTGACTATCCAACACAATTCGGAGAGCTCTTTTAGTTTGCGTTGATGAATGGAAGCCCCTCTATCAAATAAGAAAGAAACGGCTCTTCCTACAACGGAGTCACCATTAACTTTATTTATTATTAGAATAACTTAATGACATTTTACCAAAAATAACCTTCTTTTAATAAAGACGTATATAATGATCAATAATGATATATACATTACATTTGTGCATCACCTCATCTACACTACTTGATGTGACATAATCTCAACTTTTAGATATGAACATTTTTGACATTTTGATGTGGTTAATTAGATATGAACATTTTGGACTCGTTACTGTAGAATCTTTAATTAGATATGAACATTTTTACTTCGATTGTACTCGTATCATTGCTAGATCTTTGCAACTAGTATCCATCCAACTTAAAGTCAATTTCATTAATTAAAAGACGACCTCGTGCACAAAACTTTGGTCATTGTTTGTATTGAAAGACTCAAATATTCAGAGTCTTATTCTGACGTACAAATAAGTTATTTTTATAAGTCGAACCCGATACCACTTCCTATATTTGGGGTAGATTTTGGAGAAAATGGGGCAGCCTAAATTTTTGGTTGTACTTCATTCTCACAGAAGAAGTCTCACATCATACACATATCTGGCCATGAGACTTTATAGCTGCACTCTTCATTTCCTTACCAAAATTGGATGGCCTTCAACTAGCATCAGCATGTATGCTTTTTAATCCTTTTTTGCTGCAAAAACCATGTAGTTGCTTTCCCTCTCGAGCTCGGAGCTGATCATCTCTCTGAACCAAAACTTCAACCATGGATTCAAGAGATGAACAGCTCCATGTCATTTTCCTTCCCTACATGGCACCAGGCCACATGATGCCCCTTGTAGACATTGCCCGGTTATTCGCAGCGCACGCTGTTCGGGTAACCATCATAACTACCCCAATGAATGCCCAACATTTCAAAGGTGCCATTGATCGAGACGTCAAAGGTGGGAATCAGATTGCAGTTGAGACACTTCCTTTCCCATCTGCTGAAGCTGGCCTTCCCGAAGGCTGCGAGAATTTAAGCAATACTCCAACCCCTGAAATGTCCATAAAACTTTTCCATGCCATCGAAATGCTCCGGCCAGACATTGAAAAACTGTTACGCCAACACCGGCCCAATTGCATTGCCTCCGATGTTCTCTTTCCTTGGACTACTGATGTTGCAGCAGAGCTTGGCATTCCGAGGCTTGCCTTCAGTGGCAGCGGATTCTTCAATCTCTCGGTTGCACATTGTGTCGAACATTATCAGCCTCACAAGAACATCGAATCTGAGACAGAACCCTTCTTTGTGCCAAGCTTGCCAGACCAAGTAGTGCTCACGAGATCACAATTGCCTGATATTGTTAAAACCAGAAATGAATTCTCCGAGTTGTTTGATAAACTCAAAGAGGCTGAGAGAAAGAGCTTCGGGATGTTGGTGAACAGCTTCTACGAGTTGGAGGCAGGTTATGCAGATTACTATAGGAAGGTTATTGGGATAAATGCATGGCATGTAGGTCCTGTGTCCCTTTTCTGCAAAGACGAGGCCGATAAAGCTGAAAGAGGGGGCAAAGCTTCTGTTGGCAAGCTTAGATGCCTTAGTTGGCTCGATTCTAAGAAACCCAACTCAGTTCTATACGTCTGTTTGGGAAGCTTAACGCGATTCAGCAAAACGCAACTAACCGAGATTGCTAACGCTCTGGAAGGTATGCGTCATTCCTTCATTTGGGTTGTCGGCAAAGTTTTGGAAACAAGCAAAGATGGACAGGACCAGCAAGATGATTGGTGGTTACCAGAAGGGTTTGAGGAGAGGATGGAGGAGTCTGGCCAAGGAATGATCATAAAGGGTTGGGCACCACAGGTGTTGATCCTTGGACATCCAGCTATTGGAGGATTCTTGACACATTGTGGATGGAACTCGATTCTTGAAGGTGTGACAGCCGGTGTTCCCATGGTCACGTGGCCTATATTCGCAGAACAGTTTTACAATGAGAAGCTCGTGACTCAGGTGTTGAAATTCGGTGTTCCTGTTGGGAATGAGGTCTGGAAGGCATGGGCCACTGAGGAGACAGAATTGATCAGCGGCGAGAAAATTCAGAAGGCAGTGAATAAAGTAATGGGCGACAGAGAAGAAGCAGAGCAAATGAGGAAGAAGGCAGGGCAACTAAGTGATTTAGCAAAGAAGGCCGTTCAAGAAGATGGTTCCTCTTACAGGGACATGAAAGTTTTGATTAAAGAGATCAGATCATACAGACAAAGATAGTGCAATTTTTAGCATTACTAGCTCTTCAAAAGGTAGGTGAATATGTGCAGGTAAGCATTTTTGTTAGAGTCTATACATGATAATACTCTATAACTCCGTCTGTGTGCATGTGTGCGCGCGCGTGTGAAAGAGTCATTCATGATTCATGTGAGTGTCACATGATATGTTACTAAAGAAGAAAGCAATGTAGCCATGATTGGTTTAGGCAACACGTTACATGTAATGTTGGCTGAGCTTCTGGGTGTAAAACCATTTGCCGAGAATAAGAATGTTAGTGCAACCAAATCTGCTCTCGAGTGGTATATTATCTTGTCCATCACCAAGGAAGCTGCAGGTTTGAATACTAGTTATAATGTGGATACTTTATTGATTAAAATATACAATACTACACTTGCATACTGCATTAGAAACGAACATTTATGTTTCAGTTTTTCATAACTAACATATCCAAAAGCAACGTTGTGAACGTATTACAATCACACAGAACCATGACAAAACATATACCTTTAAAGGTTAGACACGCACCAACTTTGAGCTGCCCAATAGCCAAAGTTTGATGATAAATACCAATTAAAGTCTATTTCACAATCACACAAATGACATCTAGCAGTCTAACATAATTACAGAGGGGCAGGAACAACATTAGACGATAGGTGGGTACTGCTTAGCCTGCTGCCGCACCCTTCTTTTGTACTCAACAGGCTCCTGCAAATGCATTACAAATCCTTCAGAATCAAAGAGAAATATCTTTCTTAAAGCACTAGAAGAATATTTAAACACCAGAGAACTGAATATCTTGAGAGCGCAAAAGACCTGCATGTAGAGTTGATACCCATCGGTTTGTGCTGGATCAGCAGGGTTAGGCTGGTCCAGCAAATCCTGAATGCCCACTAGAATTTGTTTCACTGTAATCGCTGGTCTCCACCCCTAATCAAAACGTCAAACATGATAGGTATCAGTAGGACTGGTTGCTGGGTGTAAAAACCAATTAAAATGTTGGCATAGTCAGATAAGAGCATTGACAAGTACTTACGCTGTCCTCATTGAGGATAGACAAACATACAGTTCCAGACGGATACACGTTAGGGTGGAAGAACCCTGGAGGAAACCTGCATTTTGGGGGCTTGCTAGGGTAGTCCTCGCTGAAATGCATTGTAAGTGGATAGCAGCCACCCTCCCAGTCGGTCTGCACCAAACGAAAATTAGTACACTCTCTTCCTCTTTTTCTGCTCCTTTTTAGATTTACAGTGGTGACAGATGATAACACGAAAATCAGAACAACGGCAAAAAAAGATGGAAGGGGAAAAATCTGTCTCAAGTCATTACAGCATTGACTCAAAAAATTGGAAATATAGAATCAAAGGTGGATCCAATCATTAAAACGAGTTTTTTCTAGCCTGAACATTCTGGAAAGGAGATGATTTGTGTACAAACCCATGGTTCAATCACTAGATTGCATTACCAATTAGTTCCTTAGCCTCGGCCTATCTAGTATCAACCAAAATGCAGACCATATCGTATTCTTAACTCATTTCTAGCCAATAACTGTAGCATATCTAGTAACATTTTAAAGTGGGCATTTGAGGAGTATATAATGCGGTAATACCGTCAATATATAAGTATTGCTAGGTCGCAAAGAAATTCATGATCGTCAAATTTTTTTTAGGAAAATGTCATCCCTGTGGTGGAAGTAGTATACCATGATTCCTCATACGGGGACAAGAACAAATTGCAGCCACCACCACACTATAAAGTGCTGGAGCCAACACCTCTGCTACAATACCACTACAGTCACCACTGCCACTCTGCCTCCACCAAATCAATGCCAAGCAACTTCTCCCCTCCAACCTCAGGCAAAGAATGCCTTTTGTAAACCATAATTAGAGTGCATCAGTTAATTAACTTTACTGGTTAAATCATGTAAACCAAGTCATTCATATTTGTGCAATTATCCAGTCTGTACCTAGATCACACGATTCGCCAGTATTCCCCAATGGATTTGCATTCTGAACGCCAATCCGCGAATTCCATCAGTGTATTTGAAACTTTTGGAGTCTATCTCCACACATTAGAAAAATTTAAACTAATTAATGGATTTCACCTTGGCCCAATAAGTATTTTTCATACACAAATGGACTTGGCCCCAAAAGAAGAGCCCATTTCTTTGCCAACAAAGCCAACAGTTGTGATCTTATATAGTCTACTTCCCATTTAGCTCCTGTATAATCTACCGATGTGAGACAACAGTATTATATATGGAGCCTTGCCATTCAAAGTACAGACACTCTACTGATTTGGAAATGACTTTCTTTATCACTACTAATTGATCTTATTTTTCATTTTTGGTATTTTGATTTACTCTTTTCTAATGTATATCACGAAGTAAAATATATAAATTTGACACTATCAGTGACGCTCCCGCTCCCAACTATTTTTGAAATTTTGCGCTCTCTTGCTCCAGATCCCGCTCCATGTGATCTAGGTCTGTACTCAAAAACTAGCAATTTGTAATTCTGAAAAAGGAAATGCCATGTCTAAGTCACACACGCATTCAACATCATCAGTGGTGTTGCACCAAAGCAACCTTTTAAACAATGATCAAAAATAAAATAATCAAGAAAATTAAAGAAAAAAATGGAAAGCAATTAGAAAAGCTTCACCCTCCTCCCTCTTTCTTCTCTCGGTCTCCCCGAATCACCCCAAACCCCACCCTCCCCCAGCTGACGCCCTCCCAACCACACCACCAGCATCACCCACGCTAACATGCAACACAGTCATCCCAAGTAGAACTCCCTCACCATGACCTCTTCCTCAAAGAGAAAAAGCCAACTCTCTTTCTTTATCCTCTCCTAGCCAACAACTCCCCAATTGAATCCACCAAAACCTAAATCCACCATAACCAACACATAATCGAACTCACCACCTCAAATTCAACATGTCATAACCTCAACTAGAAAGATCTCAGCCAAAAACCCCTCAATTGAACCCACAATCACCTGAACCCACAATGCCAAATCTAGCCCAAAGAGACAGGGCATAGATGCAATATATAAAACAAGAGAGAGGTCTGATTTCTGAAGGTTTGGAGGGTTCCAAACTACTTCCAATAGAAATGTGCTTCAGGAGGGGTTGGAAGGGAAAGGGGGATGGTTTGGGTGTGGGGTTGCTGGGGTGCTATGGTGGCTTGTTTCAGGGATAGGGTGTGGGGCAACTGCAGCAGCCTCTCTCTCTCTCCCCCCAATTGATCTAAGACATTTGACTAGAATTTAAGAAAATAACAATGTTTAGATGGTAAAATTAAAAAGCATATTTAACCACGAGTCTACCAACTCTAAAAAATGACCAAAAAAAACCCAACTCTAAAAGGTTTTTTGTTATTTTTGAAATCTCACAGATCATACTGATTTTTATTAGACCAGGAAGGGTGTTCTTGTTATTTGCGCCAGGAATTGAGATCAGTTTACATTAAGCACTCGATTTGAGTTGAAATTTAAACCCAAACAAAAAAAAATGCAGATGCCATCGTTACTGATCCAATCACATTTGAAAGCAGAAAAGAAAAAAACGCATCTCCACAAGGAGCAATACTAAATCAGACAACGTAGAAGAAAGAAAATACAAAATTTCAATAAAATATAGAACAAGCCCCTAGAATTATCATAAAACAGAATCCATGATGGAAAACAGGAATTCTACTACATTACTTAACCACCAATTCTTAAACTACAAGCAATTCATCTAAAACAGGCACAGAATGCAGCCAATAAATAATGAAACCATTAGCCTACAAGGAGAGCTAAGAGCAGAGCTTAAAACCACCTTTGTCCATCACATTTTTAGTTTGGTAGTAGAAAACATCATAAATAAAAAAGAATAATGGTAATACTACTACTGGACAAAAATTACCTACCACAAGGTCAACAACATCCAATGTATTCAAAATTCAAAGGATCATGTAAAAACTCTTTGACAACACTAGCATTCACGAATAATACTAAAACAAAGAAAAAACTCAAAATAGGAAATATAGAAGACAGTCTTCATAACTGAATTGGAATAGTCCAGACCCTATTTAAATCCCCCATGGACAAATACACACGAAAGAGATATTAAGACATGAAAAAGGAAGAAGAAGACATACCCCAGCCTTACCAGGGATGGTGCAATGCCACACCATCAAATTGACAGACCCATCTGAACCTGTCTCCGGCTTCGCCACGAAACCCTAAAAATGAAGAAAACAGAGAACATGAGGAACAATCATGATAGGTAAAAGATTGCATAGTTCAATATCTGTATGTGTATATGACCAAAAAACAGAGATTTTTTAGTGCAGAGACAGACATGTGGGTGATTCTTACGCCAGGCTTTGCGCTCCTCAGCTAGACGACCACGCGCTATACCTCCCGACATGCCCGTCCTCTCTCTCTCTCTCTCCCACCACACTTTGACTTCTGAGTTCTGATTTTACAAGGATGAATTGTGTCTCTCTATCTGAGTTAAATAGAGGAGTTCTTTCAGAGGAGTTAAGAGCCGTAACTGACTAGCTCTTATTTTCTGAAGGAAATATTATATTTTGACCCATCAACTATCGTTTCCATTTCACTTTGCTCCTGAAATTTTCTTTGTTGGGATTAGGGGTGTGCAAGAATTCGAAAATTCTGACTCCGACTCTGATTCAAGTTCGACTCCGATGAAATTGGAGTCAAAATTGAACGGAATCTGATTTTGATTTTGATTAATAAATAATTTTATATAAATATATAATATATTATTATATGAAAATTTATATATTATTTATAAAATACTACTTGTTGATCAATATAAAAATTGGTCCAAATCCAATGGTCCAAATCCCAGCAAAAGGTCAAAAAAAAATAAAATAAAAGCATAAGAAAGCCAAACAAAAATTGGCCCAAATTTGGTCCAATTCCAAAATTTCGCTTCACCTAACATAGAGTCGGAGGCGGAGTTATAATAGTTCGAAGTCAGAGGTCGAATAAGTACCCTCAGTCCATCGAAGTCAAAGCCTATCCCTAGTTGGGTTTGATTTCACAGTGCATAAAAATCACGGATTTTGAACAAAAAAAATGTATAAAAATACATTAAAATAGGGTTTATCAATATCTCAATTTGGGATAATTCGTAATTAATAACAATGGGTAGAGATAAAATGTGAAATTGAAAAGCAATATGAATGCAATAAGCATAGCTAAGGTGCAACGTCGAAAATATAAGAGTTATGAGGTATGAGAGATAATAGACATAGTTTAAAGGCCCCAAGTGTAATTTATCCTTTTTCTAAATTTAAAAGTTGTTTTTCCACTCTTGTCCCCAACTTTTGTGTTTTGTAGGTTTTTCACCACGCAAGTTGATTTTAATATGGCTATTTTTCCTCAATTTTCAAAAAAAAAACAAATTCCTCTATATATAATATGGGTTAAAATCAAGTTCAAATTTATCACAAACTACCAACAGTTAAGAAAACATTTTAATGAATTCGTGTAAGTTTGTCTTAAATTGGCAATGGCATAGGTGAAAAAAGGCGGCGAGTTCAATGTACCCGTTTTGAAATATCTATATTACCCTTTAACAATCTATATCTCTCTATTTCTCACTCTTTTGTGATAACGCACAAGAATGTCGTGTGTAAACGCACTAATAGATTATAAAAATGTCAGCAACAAAAAGAAGTAGAGGCTAAGAATAAGATGAGAAAAATGCTTATTCTTGAGTAGCTAGAACTGGAGGAGAATCCAATGAAGTCAAACGAATTGCACTTTTGGCGTACGAATTAAGCTTTAATATACCCACAAACCATGTATTTGCACACCTAACTCTTATGTGAATGGGGAAACTAGGATAACTGGCTTACATTAAGTTCCACACCTAATTTTTTATTCGGGTTAATAACATTTTTGATATCTAAAGTATATGGGCATGTTTGATTTGTATCTCAAAAAACATCTCTCTCTCTCTGTTATCTTCTACATAGCAACCATCTCTTTCTCTCTCTATATTATCTTCTCACCCAGCAAAAACAAACACACACACAGCCATAGCACATCGCGCATCGCGCTCACACACACAAAAAACCCGCACACTCACATACATCACACAATACGTATGTGTGTGTATATATATATATATATGTCTGTGTAGGCTCGTTTTGTGACTACAATGTTGGGACTGGGGCTATCCCACATCGATAGCCTTGGGGTGAGTTTGTGTGTGTATAAGGTCCTACTCCACTACCACTTTTAAGTGGCAGTGTAGTAGTGGTCCTATGTGTGTGTGTTGTGTGTTTCTTGTCAAATATATATATATATATATATATATATATATATATACACACAAATCTGTGTATATATACAGATCTGAACACAAATCTGTATATATACAGATCTGTTGCGCAGAGAGAGAGAGAGGAGATGAGTTGGAGAAGATGAACAATCGGTCATATTTTTAGAGAATATGAACAACCGGTCACATTTTTTGTCTCCAACGAAACTCGAAGGGAAGACCTCATTAATTTGGAGATAGCGTGTGTTTCCCGTGTTTTCATTTTACCTTATAAAACAATGAAAACATAATTTTGTTGTTCTCTAAAATCACATCTCATTTCTCAAAAATTTAAAAAAATTGGAGAACAAAAAAGCTAAACAAACAGCATCTTCCTTGTTTTTAGAGTTTTGAGAACAAAAAACTGTTTTTGAAAACCAAACCAAACATGCTCTATATTTTTTGTCAGTTTAATTCTCATTGTATCAATTTTGTTAATTTGGTCATTAAAGTATTCAATTCGTGTCATTTTGATCTCTACATAAACGGACCATTAAGTTTTTGATGGAATGATCACGTGTTGGGCATGTTCACTTCCGTAAAAAAATTTGACAAATTGTCTGATTAGGGACTAAAGTGACATAAATTGAATATTTTAGGGACAAAATTGATACAATGAGGACCAAAGTGAACAAAAAATATATAATTTAGGAGTCAAAAGCACTATTAACCACTTCCATTCATATACTGTTTAATTTACTAGGGGTAATTTGTGTCTGAAAGTACGGTACAATGTGAATAGTTTTGAGAATGATTGTTTGTATTCGTTGCATGAGTTTATTTGAGGCCGTTGGATGAGTTTATTAAAACCTGCCTTGTTTTATATTATAAATTATTCATCATGTGTATATGATAAAGTATTTCACTATCCCTCGAAATCATCGGTCTACTAAGTTTTTTTCTTAATGGGTTAGGCTTGTGTACAAGTTAACCGTTAAACTCATCTAATAAAAAGATAGACGCAAACTGAACTGTACATAACATGTATAATATAAATCCATTATGTACGTTTTCTATACGAGGATAATGCAAGATTATGAATAAGTCGTATACAAATTGATTTAATTTTTAACACAATAATACTTGAAGACGATAAGAAGTCAATATGACATGATTGTTAATACTTAGTTCATCCTTCGAATAAGCCATAATTCAAGCAGCCAGCTCATTGATCACGTTCATCTTGTCTTCCAGTGAATTCTAGAAAATGACACCTGCTTGTCATGTTCTATTTTTTTAGCTGTTGGAACCATGGAAAACCATGCATATAATTCTTGTCTGCACATGAGTACCACTGCAACTAAAGGTATAAACAATTAAGAGAATGCTACAAAACTGTTCTTTTCAACCCAAACAAATAAGCAGACACGACAAACTTGATCTGTTTTTTACAATTTGTCATATCATTTGGGCTACCGATTTGAGGGTGGGCATTAGTGTAACGGTAAGGTTTGTTCCATTATAACTTAGATGTCACAGGTTCGAGTTGTAGAAACAGTCTCTCTCTGCTTACAGGGTAAGGTTGCGTACATCTAACTCTCCCCAGACCTCACAATGACGGGAGTCTCGTGCACTGGGTACGCTCTTTATTTAGGCAACCGATTTAGTCCCAAGTTTAGTCAGTTTAGCAAAGCTGTTTCATTAATTTAGGTGGTGAAAATCGCAGATGGATGATCCATATGCTAACTTGACATTAGTATGGCCTTATAATGTCCTGGGGCATGATGACTTTACCCATTCCTGAAATAAAAACCAAGCCCAGAACCCTAATAACTGATTGTAATCATGGGCCAATGTCTCGTTCTAGAATATAGGAGATTCTTAAACAGCAGAAATCTCAAATGTGAGAAACTGAGGCATGAATTTAAGCATAACCCACGATATGTAATAATCTATATATGGCGATGATCTACCATTGATGAGAATTGAGGCCAAGTGTTCGGAAATAGAGCCATGTGGTACACAAACCCGATGAATTATTGTACATTCTTAATGATTTACTACAACACATTAATTTGTCAAAGAAATTTAAAAAAACCAACTTGTATGTTCGATAGGCTATTGTTGTAACAGTTTCGATTATGCCATGTGATGTATAATACGCATACAAATGTTTTTCACTTACCCAAAAATCCTTGACGCATGCCCCCATAATGAATACTTTGCAGTGTTGCACATGATGTGTGTACAGAGCTTTTATGCTTAGAGCTCAAAGTGTATAGAGTAGAGAAGAGAAAGCTCTCTATAGGCCTTGCAATTTTCATCCCAGACAATACATGATGGAAGACAAAATAAAAGAACCATGATCAGATTGCTTATGTGCTTTGAGAAGACAAGGGGGCCACAGTGGTATGATTACTTTGTAGGAATATAATTATATCTCTCCTCTATAAAAAAAAAACCATTAGTCTATGTTTAATGTACTTAAAATGAGTGCACTGACTAACAAAACTGCACATATTGGTCTTAAAAGGCAGTCTAAGATAGTTTCATTATGGCACTAATAATTCACCTAAAGTAAAGAGAGTTTTATTTTAGTTCAAACGGTTAGGGATATCCGAACTAACTTACACGCACCTCAACTAATCCCCTCTCCGATCCAGTCAAAGGCACACCGGGATTAGGGTATTAATGATATTTGATGAACTCAGGACATCTTAATTTATAACTCGTCCCTATTTCCACTTGAGCTACTTGAAGATTAGTAAAGAGTGAGTTGCTCATGGGATTTGATGGAGAAAAACTAAAGCAAAACAGTTTAATTAGCTCTGCCGACCAGCTGATCAGTTCTGCTGAACTAACCCAGGCCTATTATTTCCCCCTTTCAGTCCAGTCCAACCCAGCTCAAAAAGTGTTCTTGAACAAGGACAAAATATATAAGGGTTGGGGGGTAGGTATATGCAACAACTAGCCTTGTCATTCTTATATTCTTTTAAATCCTTCTCATCAACGGAAGGTCGATTCCCGGAACTCTTCTGGTCTCCTGTTTCCTTTTCATTTGTGATCAAGTCTGGCCAAACGTGAAGATGCCCCAGAACTTAAAATTGCCAAAAATGGTCTAATGAAAGGAGACAGAAAGAAGAAAAAGATTGGTAAGAATAATGGTGGGATGTAAAGGAGGTGGGTGCATGTGAGTAAGGTTCCACATGGAGTAGAAAGCACAAGGAAAAGGTGGTGTTTGGGGGGGTGGGGTGGGGTGGGGGGGTGTTAGGAATAAAGTAATGCACAACTGCTAAAGTGGTGGCCTCTCTGAAACACAGAGGAAAAGGCTACTTGGAGTGGTTAAGAAAAGAGTTGGGTCTTAATCAATTAATCATGTGGGTTGTCTCAAGGGTTTAATAACAATGTTGTGGTTTACAGCAATCAAAAAAAGAATACATACATGAAGAAGACATCCGAAAGCTGTATCACTTCTCAGTTGCCAACTAGCTAGCTAGAAAAGGGGATAAATGGGAAAGTTGACTTGGAGAGAGGGTAAGGGACCTTCCTATGATTTAAAAGAGGCATGGTGTGTGTTGCTTATAGGCCACAAGCTACTCTTTTCAGCTTGCTCATCTTCATTGTAGGGATTTACACCTCTAATAAGAGTGACCTAGTATAGAATGCTCCAGCCTATAGTAAAGTTTGAAAAAAGTAAGTAATAGGTCGTCCCAACCTAATTTTATGAAGTGTGATCCTCATATTCAAAAATTTTACGCATTACTTGGACGGATGAACACTTATTGTCGTTCCGAGTCCAACCTCTTCGATTGTATGAAACTTTATCTTATCCATCCAAAGTTCATAATTGGACAAGTTGCATGGAAAGTTCATATGTTGCAGTCAGTTGAAGATTATTATTAGTGGGGGCAAGTAGGAGTAAGATTAGGTAGTTTAAACTGTATTAATTAGACTTCTAAACGGAAGGTTTTAAGATTTTGACAAACCTATTCTAACAGCCATAGTAAAAAGACCAAGAAGTGTGAAGATTAGGGCATGCCATAATGGACACTTGTTGCTACTGTTTCTAAATATATATCATGCCTCATGCATCAGGGTACGTATCCATTTGCTATTATATACACCCAAAAATGTCTACTTTGTGACCAAGCAGCCATAAATATTGATACAAAAAAGATGGTATGCGAGTGCGGATCTATGAATAGGAGATGTGTTGTGTGAGTATTTACAGGACCTAAATTAGCAACGAGTTCTCCAAGCATGTTAAAATTCATCCGAGAGTTGTTCCTCTATAAGCCCACACCTTGTGTAGAGTAGATCGTTCAACACCTGTGACACAAACTCATTTTTGACCAATTGGTCCTAGTATCATAGGCGACCGAAAATGGGGTGAGTCGGATTTATCACTGCTATCCACGAATTTTTAGATCAACTAGTTGTTCTCGGATAGCACCAGCTCCAGTAGAGATCTCCTTTTTCCCCATGAGAAAGGAGAGACCCAAATATGACAAAAAGGGGTCTATGGGAGATTCTGACTCCTTCTAATATACATTCCTTTAATTATGATAAATCATCCACAATGTATTACTAAAGAATTCATTGAAACAAAATGGTTTCTACTAATGCAGAATGATTTTCCTTTGGGAAAAATTATGGGAGGATCAATCCAAACAAATTGTAGCATTCAAATACATAGTAGCTAACTAGCTATAAGTTGAGTTGAGAATAAGCAAATCCTTTTATCTGTATTCAAAAACTCATTATTTCTAGGTACACTACAAGAATCTTATTTTAAAGCCTTTCCATAGGTTGGTAAGATTGGTCCAAACATAGAAAAACCAAATAAGGTACTAAATTTGAACAAAACTACATTGTGCAGACAAACAAGTCCAAGAAAAAATAAAGTGGGGCCTTTCCTTGGGGGGGGGGGGGGGGGGGGGGGGGGGGGGGTTGGGTTGTAGGTGGTTGGTTTGCGTCGAAGCTAACGGTAGGATTGGGTGAATCCAATGAAGAGAGAGTTAGGTCGAGAAAAGGAAAGCTTGGGGAAGATGAGTTCTGTCAGCTTTCTCTCTCTTTCTCGCAGAACAGAGTTTTTTTGGTGTGTGGGGGGCAGTTTGCTTAGCTTGCAGTTCACCACAACAAAGAGAAGAAGGTATCAAGAATCCGAGGGTGGGTTCACCACAAAAGAGCCAAGACTTCAATTTGAATACAATTTAGTTTATTATAATTCAGAGGTCTCAAGTTTAACACTTCTCATACATTCCCTGAAAGTCAATCTTCCTTGTTTCTTACGGGACATATTCTAAACTCGCTCGGGCTGTGGTGACTAGTATCCAAGATAGTCGACGTAAACTTTAACAGAAAAAAAAATACAATTTTGTTTATAATGAAAATCTAGAGTGTGACCTTTTTGAATACATTTACTTTTAGATTTTTCTCATTGGTGAAGCATTCCCTAGTATTGATGGAGTGGGACAATTATATAAAGTGATTCACATTTTAATTCACATTTTCTCAATTTATTACTAGATTGAGAAAATGTGTATTGGAGAAAATAATAATATTGAAACCTGTCTCCAGCATACTTTTTTTTCAATTTCATTCAACATAAGAGTATGCACCTTTTGGGTGGAGGCCACTTATAGGCGGTTGATTTTACTTTGAGTCAAGTTAGATGATATACCCTTGAATCAAATTGAGAAAAAGTATATTAGAGGAGATATCGCTCTGCAAATGAGTACTTTAACAAATTTTAAAGCTAAAATCTCAATCCTCTCTCTCTGTCTTAATTGTGTTTTTATTTTCTGCATTATATAGAGATATAATAATTGGTTTATTTAGCAATTAGAGAAATGTTAAAATCTTATAAGACCCACTATTTATAAATAAATTCATACCCATACCATTTTGTGAAACTAAGTGAACGTACGTCACGGAAGATGTGAAAAACACGTATACTCTCTGCTTAATTTAGTGGATCGAAGATTTTGAAATAGTAAAACTGACGCCCCAATAATACAATATAACCTTCAAAACGTACATAGTAGCCTTTAATGAAAGTATACAAGAAAAAAAAAAAAAAAAAAGGAGCTTCTCGTGATCAAATGATTTGGACCTTTGAACAATAACCATGTGATAAGAGGAATTTCCCATATTAGTTCTCCACTTGCTCCTCAAAGTTCAATTACTTCAATGTAATGGTAGCAAAAGAAACAGTAGATTGGACCCACCAAAAAAATACACACATGTTTAATCTTTGATGTCATTAATGGTCATTAGTTATTCATCTTGAAGCCAAGGATACGCGATTATATATGAATTAAATATAAATTAAATAAACTTTATTATATCATAATTTGTATGGTTTGAAAGTATGACACGACCCGATTGATAGATAATACTAATTGGACTGTGAGGTAACATGAAATAAGCCTAATACAATTTAGTGATGAACCAAGGTGGGACCATTTATGGTTGAATTGTGCTCACTGCAAAATACAAAGTCTTGCTGCTTAGCTGCCACAATTTCTGTGAAAATGTGGAACCCATTGGCCATTAGGAGCCTTGGAGTGAAAGAGGGGTCCACCAGATCAGAGAGACTAAAAAGGCCATGTGAGGTAGGGAACCACCAGCTGGCTATGTCTAAATGTGTGGGTCTCTGCTCCTGACTTCTTCCTTTACTGTTCCCCCCGCCCCCCACTCACACAAAAACCCACCCACTGTCCCTTTCTTCCTCACGGACCTGTCAACCTTTGGTACACTCCAAACTCTAGAAAATAAGAAGGAAAATAGGAGCATATTTGGTATTTTTTAATTTTTTTTCTATTTATGGTTATATTGCTTGAATAAATACTAGCTCTACCTAGAATATAACTAGAGAGATTTCGATTTCGATTTCGATTTCGATAATTGGCAGAGATCAAGACAAGCACTACAAGTATCTGTTCACGTGATAGAGAAAAAGGTTTCACAAAGTATAATTCTAACAAAAAATCGTACATTTAAAGATATAATAAATGCAATGACATTTTAAAACACATGATATTATCGATTAATCCCAAGGATAATTCAAGTGATAGTATGAACAACCTGTAAATCTAGACTTTTGAGTTCGAATCTTGATAACCTCTTAGGACCTCGTGAATTCTCTAACCCCGGCATAAATGACCTGCCTTTGATCGATTTGGAGAGGGAACTAGTCGAGGTGTGTGAAAGCGAGTCCAATCGTGGATTGCTTGCTTTTGACCGAACTTGAAAGGGAATTAGTCGAGATGTGCGTAAATTGAACCAAACAACTCTGAGTGTTGAACCAAAAAGAAAATTATAGTATCAATTTAGAGTATTGTGGACCAAAAAGAAATCAGATGAAAATTTTAAGGGCAGAAAATGTAATTTATACATATGGATACCAGGTATTCCATCTTTTTTTTTTTTTTTTTTTTGCATACGAATCCACATCACGTGGCTCGCAGCTGTGCTACACTTTTTTTTTTCTACCATATTCTGGGAAAGAACAGAACAGAATCATCGGAACTAGACACCCAACCCAACCCCCAAACCCAAACCCACGTCGGCAACTGTACAATGTACCATAATGTCCTAAAGAGGGCAAAACTGTAATAACGACCTATACCGGAACAGCTGTTTTTCTCAAAAGCCGTTTGGGGGGGTGTGGGGGCAAAATGGGGGAAGAGTGTGACCAAAGTATTGATGTCCTCACTGAACGGAACCGTCTGGGCTGGTGAACTCTCTCAGTGAAGAAGAAGAGTCAAGCCCAAGTGACAATGATCGTAGTGGTGGTGGTTGTCGTTGCAGTTACACACTAAAACAGACTCCCCCAGCTTTCTCTTCCCTCAACTATTTATTTTCTCTCTCTATAGCTTCTCTTTTCTCTCTCTCTCCCTCTCTCTACATTGTGTGAAAGACCCAACTGTCTCTCTCTTGTTTGGTTTTGCTCTTCTTGCCTTCTCTGTTGTTGCTGCATCACTTTCTGGTCTTTAATGTCTCCAATTCTGTGAAAATATTGATCTTCTTTAGTGAGACTCTGTTTTTCCCTCACTACCCTTGGTTCTCTCTCTCTCTATCTCTCTCTCTCTCCATTGTGTGAAAGACCACCTATCTTTCTGGTTTCCTCTTCTTGGTTTCTCTGTTGTTGCCGCATCACTTTCTGGTCATTAATGTCTCCAATTCTGTGAAATATTGATCGCTCTCTCTCACTAACTGTTTTTCGACACCCACTTTGAGTCTCTCTCTCCCTCTCCCTATAATTTGGGTCTTTCTTTCTCTGTATATATATAACTGTTTTTTTTTTTGGTTCTTTCTTTACCTCTCTGACTCTAACTGCTTCCAATGGAAGCAGCGGCAAGTGAGGATTGCTGTGTGAAAGTTGCGGTTCATATCAGACCACTTATCGGCGATGAGCGGCTTCTGGGTTGTAAAGATTGTATCACCGTGGTCCCTGGGAAGCCTCAGGTACAGTCACACTCGTAATGTGATGGTTCAGTACTGTACTATGAGAATGAATTGTTGTAATTTAGCAGTTTTGGGTATTAATCTTAGTAATGGGATGTTTGGAGATAATCTTTTTGTAGCAGTATTTGATGATTTCTTGGAGATCTAGATCTCAATAGGATTACAGTGACTTCAAGGATTTAATTATTTTATTGGGAAACCTAAACAACCATGCATGTTTGAGTATAGGCAGAGGTCGTGATCGAATTTTTAAGCTGATTTATACTTCTTGTATGATTTTTCTGAATTGGGTTGTCTGAATTTAGGAAATTATAAATATAAATTAACCTTAAATTGCTGTTGAGGTCATCAATTTCTCTTTTACAATGATGAATTTGGAGAATTTTATTGCATTAGTTCGTAAATATATCTGTGTTGGCTTGAAGCATCAGATAGGTCCATGCTCTGGTGCTTGATTGAGGAATGGGACTGTAGTTGCTTGGTGCATTGGGAAGTTCTGGACATGGGCTGTCATTAGATTCTTTACTTGACTACTAGGATTTGATATTCAAATTCATATATTTCAGCCACCGTATGAAAATGGTTTATAAGTACCCTGACCTGGCAAAGCATATGCCTAATTCAGAATCATGCCTGGTAAAATAGTTGTATTTATGAAGAAAAAAAAATTGTGTTCCATTTGCAATTTCAGTTGAACAACTTCTTTTTTTTTTCTCGGTAAGTTGTTCAATTTTAGTTGAACAACTTATGTGTGTGAAGAATACATGTTTTTCGGCTTTTTTGTTCTTGTTTATAGTTCTCTTCAATAGTTTTTCCCCATTTGATTCCCAACATCTGGACCAACAGTACTACCTGGGAAAAAAAAATCCGGAAACAAAGGGTGATACTTGATTGGCTTCCTAAGGATCCAACTCTTTGCAGTCTATGGGGTGTCAGTCATCTTTGATGAACTGGAAACTACAAAACCAGATTCCTATGTAACTGTAAGATGTTCCTAGTATGCAACTAAATTGACTTTGCGATAGTAGTAGATAATGCTATATCAATTTGCATTTATGGTCCAAAAGCTTGTCCACTCTTAAACAACTAGAAATCTTGGATTTTGCTGATTATAGGTAGTTTCTGAGTCGCCGACTCCTAAAACCTAATTGTCACAACTATGTCAAAACCAAAGAAGTTCTGTTCTAGTGATACTAAGGAAAACTTACTGATCATCTCTTCATGACCAAAAATAAGAACAACAGCAGAACAACAATCAAATAATTTGATTTTCTCCATTTTTTTCTTTAACAACTTTTCTATGAAAGCTTTATGATTACATGTTCAAGGAAATCCTGAGTTCAAACTCATCTGATCTGCTTTACTTTCTCATTAGTATTTTCAGACTCAGCTACACTCTGTCTCTTTCTATCATTGGGGTCCATATTGGAACAGACTTTGAATTTATGATTCATTTGCTGTTTTTATACCAAAAGTGTGGCAAAGGCACACATCCTTCGGTCCTTGGTGTAAGGTATAAATAATCATGTTTTTGTGCACTGAAGGCTAAGTGATGCAATTGCATATGTTTTGGCTTTTGCGTTTTGGAGCATTATCAGTTTGGCCCATTTATTAAGGGTGCTGGGAGGAGTTGCTTAGCACAGACATGACCTTTGATATTTAGGCATACTGATTGCCCTCAGATTTGAACCGACAATATCATGGTTGTTGTCTGAATACTTTTAGTGCTGCATCAGTCAATCATCCCTAGGAGCATTAGCATCTGCTGGAAGACATCATGTAGCATACATAATTTTTTGTCAGAACAATGAAGTGGCTACTACTTCTTGAAAAATTGTGTTACGTGGGCTATTTTTGCTACCTCAGTAGATTTTAAGAACAACATTGCACCACAAATAAAGAAAGATTATAATAGGGATGAGATTGGTTGAAGAAACACTGGTTTCTTGACCAAAACTGTTTATATGAGTATTTCGACAATGACACTAAAGTGGGAAAAAATATATTTTTTTTGCAAGAAACAAAGCAATTTTATTACCAATAAAGGACTACATAAGGGAAATGATAGGTGGCAAGTAATCCAACCAAAGTGAAACAACAATATCAATCACATTATTTCTCTAATGATAGTCGTCTATGTCCCTGCATGAAAGTGGCTTGCCTAATCTAGTCTATTCCCACCCTTGGTACTTGCATATTGTCTTAATGCCTGCATTGTTATAATTGCATAACATTTGTGTTATGCTTCTAAACTTTAAACTCCACGATCATTCAGATTTACCAAATATGAGATGGTTTCTTCTACCATGGTAGATGTATCTTTCATTCAACTCCCCTTTTTAATTTTTCGGGTGGATTTAACCGAGGATCAAAATTTATTTCGATGTAGTTTTGGTCCGTTAAGAGACAGAAACTTATTGGACAGGATAAAAATTGGAATTTTGATTTCGAAACATTGGCTAAACCATTCTGAAACATCCCAAAACATGGGAGTTTCAATGTTCAACCACTGATTCATTTTGGTTAACCAGTGAACCAAAACTGTTGAGTTGAGTTGACCCCAAAAATATTGGGACAAGGTTTTGTTGAGTTGAGTTGAGTGAACTAAAACATTTCAGTATCCTTTCAAGTTGGGTAGTGTTCATTTCATGCTGGCTGTGTCTTTTTGCAGGTGCAACTTGGCACACATTCATTTACTTTTGATCATGTTTATGGGAGCACTGGCTCTGCCTCCTCTGCCATGTTTGAAGAGTGTGTTGCTCCCCTCGTTGATGGTTTGTTCCAAGGATATAATGCAACCGTTCTCGCTTATGGTCAGGTAGAAAAAGTGAATTATGAAATGCAGTCATATTGTCATTATAATTTGTTGTATTTGATGTTTTAATGTGTTGCAGACGGGCTCAGGCAAAACATATACCATGGGTACTGGCTTTAAAGATGGTTGCCAAACTGGACTAGTTCCCCAAGTTATGAATGCTTTGTTCAGCAAGATTGACTCTTTGAAGCATCAAACTGATTTCCAATTACATGTTTCCTTCATTGAGGTTCGTATTTGTGTGACTATATCTCGATTCATGCACTGTGATAACTTTTTACTATAGTGATAGTATATCTCTTGAGGCTTTAGGCATTTCACCTAGATCATTATTGAAGCAGAAAAAATACCAGTCCTTGGGGATCAGATGAGTCAGATATGTCTGAAACATGAAGAATATGGATCGATTTTGCACGTTCTTAGCCATAATTTAATGCAGCATCTGCATCATGGCTCATAAATGGTGGAAAAGGAGATGTATTTATGAAATCTAAACTGGGCCAATTTTTAACCACTAAATTAGTGACCCTACTTTGTTATTTTTGCACTGTCAAAAACCTTTATTTAAGTAGTATGAAAATTTCAAAATTGGGGTGAAAATTTTGTTTGCGATTATATCTCTGTGATGTTTGGCGGATACACTATGGTATCTATAATCCCCTATAGCAAGTTTGTGACTAAAGTTTCTCATGTGAAGATACTTAAAGAAGAAGTACAAGACTTGCTGGATCCCGATTCTGTGAACAAATCAGACACAGCAAATGGGCATGCAGGGAAAGTAGCTGTCCCAGGGAAACCCCCCATACAAATCCGTGAGACATCAAATGGTGTTATTACACTTGCAGGGTCTACTGAACGTAGTGTCAAAACGCTTAGAGAAATGGCTGATTGCCTGGAGCAAGGATCATTGAGCAGGGCAACAGGGAGTACAAATATGAACAACCAGTCAAGGTTGTTCTTGCCCTTATGTAGTTTGTTTTCTTCTAACCTGAAATATTGATACTGTTGCTGGTATGATTTTTTATTTATTACCATATTACAAAGAAGCATCTTTCAACCTATCATTTATTAAACATAGACAATTAAATGATTCAACTTATTGCCTTGTGTCATGGTTGTCACCATAGGAAAAAGTGAAACTTTACTTGATGAGATTAAGTAACTTATGGAATGGTATGCTTAGGGAAGGGTATATTGATATGACAAGATTTGTTTGCTAAAAAGAGAAGTTGCAACTCAATTCGTAAGCTGTGTTTGGAAAAACTAATTTCAAAACTGAATTCGTACTGTTAAAAAGTTGCCCAAAGATATTGCCGGCTAAAATTACATTTTTCTTCTGCTATTTATTTGTTTATGTAGTCGTTCACATGCCATTTTCACCATCACAATGGAGCAAATGCATAAGCTTAATCCAGCTAGTCCTGGTGATGGCGGTCTTAATGACTATATGAGTGAAGAATATCTCTGTGCCAAGTTGCATTTGGTGGATCTTGCTGGATCAGAGCGAGCCAAAAGAACAGGCTCTGATGGTCTGCGTTTTAAGGAAGGTAAGTGGAACATCTGGAATTCTTTTCCAATTTCATAAGTCTACTAATGGGGACATTGAGTGCAATGAACAGAAAGGTGGCTATAATAGTAAGGGAATGGCATGACACGGTTTTCTTCTGACAGGAGTTCACATAAATAAGGGCCTTCTTGCACTTGGTAACGTTATCAGCGCACTTGGTGATGAGAAAAAGCGGAAAGAAGGTGTCCATGTTCCATATCGGGACAGTAAACTTACTCGGCTTTTGCAGGTTTGACATGATTTTATGGTTACGGATATCAAACTAGCTTGTTCAGCATGTGTAATTGTGAAATATTAATGTCTACCTTGCCAAGGTGATAAGTAATTTCAATGTTGAGTGACATTGTCGATGTTTATTTGCAAACATATACAATGCTTTTACAATTCATTTTGACCTTGTCAAAAAGCAATGGCAATTTGACACATAAAATTGTCATAGTGAAGATACAATGCATTATAAATTAGTCTCTAGGAAACCTTTTGGTTTGTAGAAAGTAGTTCAAGGTGTCCCGCCCTGTACACTATCTGAAAGTTGTTGGTTGGAAGGCTTTGGCTATGATATTAGTTGGTCAATGAACTAATGGGATAATAGCTGTCACAATTTGAGGAAGTTTTTAGATACCTATACTGGTTTTCCTTCTCATTCTTCCTTTTATTTTCTTGTTTGCTTTGCTTATTTCATGTTTAGTCTCTTTAACTTTTTTTGTACATTGGCAGGACTCGCTTGGTGGTAACAGCAGAACCTTTATGATAGGTAATTTTTTTCTTGGTCAGTTTTCTGTTTCTGAATACTTGTAGTGTGTGATGGTGCAAATGGCGATGGTGTTAAAAAATCACATTGCGTCTTGCACAAAGCCCTCTAATTTTTTATGTGTTTGACTATTTCCACAGTACGCCTAACATAAAGGGTATTATCAGCATCATATATGGCCAAAAATATGGATCATTTTTTTCTTCTAAACAGATAATGCTCTTCATAGTCATATTGTGTTCCCTCAATTCCCTGCAAAATGCTGAATAGGTTAATGGGAAAGGTAGTCAAATTGGTCCTTTGTCATTGTGACAATTAATCTAGTGAAATATATATGAACAATAAGTCGTTGACAATGGAATTGTACTGTGCATTTATTTTTACAAAACACAGTATTTCTCAGAAAATACACAATGTAGTAAACTTTTATTTTGCTTTTTTGGTGCTCACTGGTAAATGAACTGGATAGATACATGGTATTGATATTAGGAGGACTTCTAGCAAGCACCAGGAAATATGAAGAGTATGCAGGACATTTTGATAATCGAGATTGACCTGCATGTTTCCGTATGATATAAGTCTCAAAATGTAATGTAGGTTCAAACTAACTTGAACGAGTTCATGGAGTATCTTACGGAACTTCAGTATCCTCAATTCATTTTCATCTTCGGCGGGTGCCATTGTTTGTGCCTTCGAAGATCATTGTCCCGCTGTCTGTTTCTACTTATTCTTCTTTCTTTTCCTGTAGTTGTCAATGGCATGGCAACCCCAAGGCCATGATGAGATCGGAAATTCCAATGTATAGTGATAAATTTTTGTGCTCTTTTCATTTTTACTGCCAAGGTGTATCTTTTTAGCACGTTGTTATCTTCAGGAATTATCCCAAAATGAAAATACATGATATCCACTTTGTCACATATTGGCATTGTTCTTTCACATGTTATCATTACCCAACTCTTAATTTTAAGCTTTTCTTCTGGCAATTCTTTTGTCTCCATACAAGCACGCTTTCCAAATACCTCTTTGGCCTGCTTTTGCAGAAAGTCTCATGCTAGACTGATAGGTGATGAAGTATCATCTATTGCCTTTTCAGCTTTTCTTCAGTGATATTTTTTTCTTATTTTCTTCCTGGCTTAGAAATAGTATTTGCATGTTTTGTTGTGATAATTAGATGGAACTCTCTCATGTTCATGTTTACATTCGAACTTACTTCTTTTCCAGCCTGCATCAGTCCTGCTGATATAAATGCTGAGGAAACTCTTAATACTCTGAAGTATGCAAATCGTGCTCGCAATATCCAGAATAAGCCTGTTGTAAGTTTATGTAGTTTTTTTTCTTTCTTTAATTTTAGAAGATGTAGGTAGAGATTATTTATTTTTTGAAGGTGTTATATTATATAAGTAGATTTTGGTTCAATTGTTCACTAGGTTAACAGAGATCCAATATCTAATGAGATGTTGAAGATGCGCCAACAACTAGACTATTTACAGGCTGAACTTTGTGCCCGTGGGGGTGGAGCTTCCTCTGGTGAAGTACAGGTGCTTGGATTCTAGGAATTGATTTCTCTGTTGATTACTAGATCAAAACTACTCGGTCATATTACTTGCTGAAAGAAAAATGTTTTATCATATATCCTTGGTGTAGGTTCTCAAGAATAGGATTGCTTGTCTTGAAGCTGCTAATGAGGATCTATGTCGGGAACTTCATGAATACCGCAGCAAATGCCCTGCCATGGAGCGACGTGAAACCGATGCTGAAGTATATTACAGATATTGACTCATACAGTACCAAGTTTCTTATTTTATTCTCCATACTAATTTTTCTCAAAAAGTGGTTTGTTTGTCATAAGAATGTTTTTAGTTGGATTGGCTGCATTTATAATCCAGCAACTTCCTTTTCCAGGTTGGTCGCAGCTATTCTGTGAAAAGTGAAGGGCTTAAAAGGGGCTTGCAAAGCATGGACTCTTCTGATTACCAAATGAGTGAAAATGGTATTACGCCTTTGTTGTTTTCAACTCGCTTGAATAATCTTTAACTATAAATCACCAATGTATGAAAGCTGGACTTCTGTTGTTTACTTGATTATCTATCACTGAATAAAAACTTAGATTTCTTGGGTGGTCCACTGATTCCTTGGGATACAATTGCTCATTTTTACAGGTGATTCTGGGGACATTGACGAAGAAACAGAGAAAGAGTGGGAGCATACCCTTCTTCAAGATTCTATGGACAAAGAATTAACCGAGTTAAATAGACGATTAGAGCAGAAGGAGGTAGAGTATCAGTTTTTAAGTACATTTTGATTTACCCATCAGCAAGATGTCCAAATGGATGCTGTATCTTATAAGTAAAACGTGGTGTGGTATGAAATATTCTCGGTCATGTGCAGTATTTCAGATATAGTTTTGCTACTAAGGTTGCACAGCCACAAAAGTGACTGATTTCTTTGGAATCACAATCCACTGGGTACTAACTCTGAAGAAAGGTCATCACCTAGTAGTACCCTGGGGAATGCTGGGTGCTGAGAGGGGAAGACTAGATGTTTATTTGCATAGAGAGGTTGCACTCAGACAAGCTGACCTTTTCACACTTTAGAACCCAGGCAGTAACCTTTTTATTATGCTAAGGCCTTTATAAATAGTGTCATTGTTTGTTTGCTGCATGGATTCATGTTTGCAAATCTAGCGTAAAACTTGTCCTTTATGTGTCATCTCTGTGCCGCTACGTTTAGAACATTTTCATTCATTTTTTTATGAATTTTCCCTAAGGATCTGCACATATGGTAGTTAAGAATGAAAAGAATATCTCTGTTTCTTTTATTGAATAATATTCTTTAATAGTAGACAGTGATAATTTGTTTAGCAGACCTGAACAGGTTCGAAACCAAATGCATATTATGCCTTCTTTCTCCTAATTTGTGTCTTTACATGAATGTCTATGCAGTCAGAAATGAAAATTTTTGGAGGCTCAGACACCATGGCTCTGAAGCAACACTTTGGGAAGAAGATTGTGGAACTTGAGGACGAGAAAAGAACTGTGCAGGTTAAATGAAACTACAGAAGTTCCTTGTATTTTTTTTTTCTTCATATTTATGCCTTTGGATACTGGTGTTCAATTGTACATCTATGCTATAACTGCAGCACGAGAGGGATCGCCTGTTGGCTGAAGTTGAAAACCTTGCTGCTACTTCTGATGGGCAAACACAAAAAATGCAAGATATGCATGCCCATAAATTAAAGGCCTTGGAGGCACAGGTTATCATTTTGTTTATCATGATGTGTTTCCTTTTTGTATTTGATAAAATTGGCTTTCTGTCATGATTTTGTTCTAACTGAAAATGAATTTTATATAACATCAGATACAAGAACTTAAGAAGAAACAAGAGAATCAGGTTCAGATTTTAAAGCAAAAACACAAAAGTGATGAAGCAGCTAGACGCTTACAAGATGAAATACAATTCATCAAGTCACAAAAGGTTGAATCACATTTTGGCTTCTTTCATTTTTCACCCTCGAACCTATTTTTGGCGTATGTGCTTCTAATTTTTTTTTTCTTTATGTTTAAATTCAGGTTCAATTGCAACAAAAAATAAAACAAGAGGCTGAACAATTTCGGCAATGGAAGGCATCTCGAGAGAAGGAATTGTTGCAGGTACTTGTCATTGTTCTTGCTGTCATGTTTTGGGATTTTGCTCCATCAACATTTTTGCTTTTGGAACTTCACAACATGTAAAGAAGTGAAAACCATTTTAAGTATGCCTCACTTCTTTATTTTACAAAAGTAGTCATTTGCAACATCAATGCATTAACCAGTTGTATGTGTGCTTATTTTCTTATCGTTTCTATTCCATTTATGTGATTAGACTCTCCCTTTGCTTCCATAAAAGTTTACTTTGATCTGCATGAGCTAGACTTCGTGCCCCAGGCTGGTAAGTACATTTGCCTATATTGGTGAAATAAATGAGTTACACCCCTCTTAATAGGTTAAAATTGTAGTGTTGCTCATACTGAGCCAGAGTGGGAATTTCTTAGGCTTGGATCTTGTCATTCTAGATTCTAGTCATTAGCTAGAATAAAAGCTTCTTCGCGTATATCAATTTATGCAAAGGCAGGATCTGTGGTAACCCCTGCCTTTTTAATGATTCTCCTTGATTTGCTATCAAGATCTTTCCTTGAACATAGCCCATTGTGCAGGCATCATGCTGTTGATCAATTGAAGTTTCCTCCTTGCATAGTACTAGGTAGACAAGTTCCTGCATAGGTGGCTGTGGCTGTACACATTAAGAGGATCCATAAAGAGACCTACACCTGTGAACACAGACAAATTAAGTTGGATGTTCCCCATTTTTTTTTATGAAGCAATGCATACTCTGGCATTTTATCCAACTAAATAGATCTTTAATGTTGGCAATTACTTTTTGATGTTTTGCTTCTTTTATTGGGTAGATTTATTTTTAAAAATGTGTGCATATGAAAGGAAAGTGATTTGCTGGCAGGCTATTTTACTAAGACAGGGTTTTCTCAAATAATGGAAAATGAGGGATGTTTGTTTCACATATCATTGATGAGCTATCTTATATGAGATGATGGAAACTTATAAACATAGATGTATATATGTATATGTATATGTATGTATAGTTAGTAAATGCAAATCTTTTGTTTATTTAATTTTTTTAAAACGAATTACTGGTAGGATATGTATTTTATTCACCCCCTCCGACAGATATTGTAGTTGGTATCATCTACTTCACTTATTGAGGATGTTATTGAATTACAGTTACGAAAGGAGGGGAGAAGGAATGAGTATGAAAGGCATAAACTGCAAGCTTTGAATCAGCGCCAGAAGATGGTGAGAATTACTGGTTTGTGTAACTATTCATGTTACTTCACCTGCTAGAAATGCTCTAAAAATAATTTGACACCAAGTGCGAAAATGAGTTTTGATGTGTAAAGTTCTACATGCCCATCCTAACACAGAATCTGGGCCTTTTTCTTTTGGGGTTTAGTTACGTAAGCTAAAATTTTGTTCATCAGTACTACTTTTACTAAGGTGGATTTCTCATGGAACCATATTTTACTTCAGGGTGTTTATCACACAATACACACCCATAAACCCTTTCTTTTCTCTTTTAGAACGTAAGCTGGGAAAGCTTGTCTGGCATTCATGTTGCTGTCCAATTTAGAAATGCTTCAGTAAAAACTCATAGAATTGTTGAGAATTCAAGGTTTAGGGTCCATGATTTATGAGATAGTGTGGATATTTGTTACTGTTTGATTTTTTGAATTCTGGTGTTGGTATCATAAAATTTTATTTATTTGCAAAAAAAAGAATCCCTAAATTTACAATGGATAATATAATGATGTGGCTGCATTCAACCTTTTACTTACGAATGGCCAAAATTTTCGTGTTCTAATGCAAAAACTCAGACACATTGTTGATTCTTGCAGTTGCAGTATATAAAAAGTTGCATTGATTGCCGCTGTACATTAAATATCATTTCAGGTTCTTCAGCGAAAGACAGAAGAAGCTGCAATGGCAACCAAAAGGCTAAAAGAGTTGCTAGAGGCGCGCAAGTCTTCAGCTCGTGACAATTCAGGTATACATTTTCCATGACTTGTGTATAATGTCTTTCACAGTCAGCTGATTTGTGCTTCCCTCTTGCTTTATGAAAACTACATCTTCCTTTAACGAGGCATGCAATTCAAAATCTCAAAAATCTAAGCCCATTAAAGAAAGATGACCTATTTCTATAGTTCCATGTGGATGGTGATGTCTTCTCTATTTACTGCTCATATCTGAATTCTCTCCTCTTTTGCAGTGGTTAGCAATGGAAATGGAACAAATGGGCAGGTAATCGTCTCGGCTTCCTCTTCACAGAATATGCCTATTTCCCTAGCTACATGATTTAAACCATGTTAATCTAACCTTCATATACAGAGCAATGACAAATCCTTACAACGTTGGCTTGATCACGAGCTAGAAGTTATGGTGAATGTTCATGAAGTTCGTCATGAGTATGAGAAGCAAAGTCAAGTGTATGTATTCATCTGATGTTAGTACATAAATTCTTGTTTATTTGTTCTGGTATGATTTTCAAGTTGTTAGTTGTTTATCTCCAGAAGGGCTGCACTGGCTGAAGAGTTAGCTGTTTTAAGACAAGTCGATGAATTTGCTTCGAAGGGACACACCCCTCCAAGAGGAAAAAATGGTTTTTCCAGGTATAAATTGTGTCATAGTGAATGATTTTTTTTCGCCAGACTCCATTTCTTTCTCTTGTCTGGTTTGCATGAGGTACACTTTGTGTTGCTACAACTATTTTTCTTTGAGCGTCTTCCCTATGTGTTCTTCTCTGTTCAGGGCATCTTCCATGTCACCAAATGCAAGAATGGCACGGATTGCTTCTCTTGAGAGCATGTTAAGCATTTCATCCAATTCACTTGTAGCAATGGCTTCACAGCTCTCAGAGGCAGAAGAACGGGAGCGTGCCTTCACTAGCCGTGGACGTTGGAACCAGCTACGTTCAATGGGAGATGCAAAGAACTTGCTTCAATATATGTTCAATTTTCTTGCAGATGCAAGGTGCTTTCCTTGACCAGTTGGACTTCGAATGACCTCATCTTTGCCTCTTCCTAGTATGGTCCATCTCACAGAAGTCTCTGCACGCGATGGTCTTTTGCATGTACTAGATTTTTTTTTCTTTGGGGGGAAGGTCGGAAGGATAAAAATACCGTATACCTTATCATGCACACCTTATCATTGTCCAAGAGCCGGACCTTGAAAGTTGTCTGCTTATGTTTATACATATACACAGTTCAGGCATAGTATGTAATAATAGGGGCTGGATTAGAGAAAATGGAAAAATTAATTTCACAGGAGCTGCTCCTAGAAGGGGGGGAACTGCAAGCAAAATTTGGTCGACTATGTCCATGATTTAGGATGCTATTGTTGAGATTCCTATTAGGAAGGATGGAATACTTATTTTCAGTGGACATAATTACTCTAATATCCACGTTACCCTTTAGCAACGAAAATGTTTTTGCATTTCGAATTATGCTAGGAATACTTGTGTTTTGTTAATTATGAAGTATCAATTTGTGTGCTGTTTGACAGATGCCAATCATGGGAAAAGGAAATTGAAATCAAGGAAATGGAAGAGCAACTGAAGGAACTCGTGGGTCTACTACGACAGAGTGAAGCAAGAAGAAAGGAAGTTGAGAAGGAGCTAAAACTGAGAGAGCAAGCAGCTGCAAGTGCATTGGCTACATCAGCTTCGGTAGGACTATCCATACTTGCATTTGAAGTTTTATTCTTTTGTCCTTGGGTCAACTTTCTTCATGGAAGTTGGTCTCATGGAAATTGATCGTGTGACTTCTAAGGCAACTCTTGGGGCTCCTGATTTGCCCATGGTTTATGAAATGGCCGCGCGCGCGTGTGTGTGTATACGAGGTTCTTTCAACAGGTCCACAATGCTGTTGTACAAACCTTAATGTCTCCTTAACCAGACTTAGTTTTCTACTTTTTCATCTTATTTCTTACTTTATTTGTTCAAAATTCATTAATATTTTGACTCTTCAGGCCGACAGTGAACAGGAGAACTCTCACAACTCATTGAAACACTTAGCTGATGACCTGAGCAGTCCCTTGTCTCCAATCTCTGTGCCAGTGCAGAAACAGCTCAAGTATACAGCGGGCATTGCTAATGGTTCAGTCAGGGAGTCGGCAGCTTTTATAGATCAGACTCGAAAGGTTGGTTTCCTGCTCCTTCTTTCTTTGATGTTTGTATGTATTCTTTTGTCTGGCTGATGGAGCATTCCCTGATATTCAGATGGTACCGATGGGCCAGTTGTCAATGAAGAAATTAGCAATTGTAGGGCAAGGTGGGAAGCTGTGGCGGTGGAAGAGGAGTCATCATCAGTGGCTACTACAGTTTAAATGGAAGTGGCAAAAACCTTGGAGACTTTCAGAATTGATTAGGCACAGTGATGAAACAATCATGAGGTCAAAGTCTCGTCCCCAAGCTCTGCCAAATGTTGTATATAATAGACATTAGCTTATAAGTCGCTGTTGTATATTCATTTTTTGGCTCTCATTCAGCCCCAGCGCATGGCACGGGGAAGAGAACAGAAATAAGTGCAGGTAAAATCTAATTAAAATCTTCAGTTTTAAATTTTTCGTCTCATTTTTACATTTCCTGTAGTTACCAACACATACTAGTAAAATTAACAGTTGATAAAGCCACAAATTCACATCTATGGTTTTGCTACCTTCTGTCATTTTGCCTTACGTTAGAGCACAAATCAATCTACACCAATGAAGCAACGAGAGTAAGCTCTCGTATTTTTTTTTGTGGAGTCATGGTAAATGTAGCTTGCCTTAGAAGATGGTCAGCAGAAACACACTGTTTTCCTATGAAATGATAGTCATGGTAATTCATAGACTTACTGGATAACCAAAATCTATTGTATTGGCTTAGTTAAATCACTAGATGAAGTTTTCCAGCTTAGAGGTTAATATCACTGAAGAAATTAAGAATTTTTTTATTTTATTTTATTCGTATTTTTTGGTTCATTTGTCTTCCCAGATATATATATTTCATATTGTAAAGGGATATATATCTTTTTATGATATGCAGAGTGCAGTATAAGTGGCAGTTGGGGGTTTCTGCTTATAGCTATGTTGGATGAAGAGATGAAGTAGATTTGGGAAAAAGTAGTTTTGCAATCTCTTTGAATTCTGTAGCTATGGTTACTAATCGGAGCATCCTGTAAAGCTTTGTTGATGCTACGGTGGGTCACCTAAGTAAACACAAGAACACAGTTGGATGATTCCATCGTGAAGTTTTTGATGCCTTGGTGATGGTAGTTTTTCCGCCTCAGCGGCCGTGGTAATACTTTTTTGTCAATAGCAATTTCTTCTTCAGAACACAATGCTCCATCAAGCAACCAGTTATCGTGTAGAATGGTTTGTTCGAATTGTTTTCATATTTCTTGTGTTTTTTTAGCTAATTTTTCCTAGTGTTTAGGGTGTGTGTGTGTAACCACAATGTTGATTTGGTTGAATACAATTAAACTCTGCATATCATATTCTTTTATAACATAGGTTTTTTCTTCTGATTTTTTCCACCAGTGTGTGTAATAGTGTTTGATTATGATGTAAAAACATGACTTTATAGCATTTTGTTTCACAAAAACTAGGGAAATTTAGTCCTATGAAAGTCTCTCTCTCTCTCTCTCTGCTTTTGCAGAAGCCAATTCTCATGCTCAGACTCTTACCCCCTCTTTCTTTTGTGTACCAGAAACATGGGAAGGGATGATAGGGTTACACCAACCACCGACATAACGAAGCCCGATTACTGGGTGCTGTGGTTAAATCTGAAAGACTGTAATTCCATAAATAAAAATGCAGTTTATTTAAGCAAATCAAAATGCAGCTCGTGGTCATTATTCGAAAATCAAAATCCAAAATCCAAAATATCCTTCCATAAGTTCATCACTATACTGGACAGACTGGAGAGGTTAGGTTTGTTAGTTTATTGACATCCTGAAGCAATAAGAGGTGTCATTAGTCCTGGGGAAACTTGGACTACTGGATATACACATGGAAATCTAAACCACACTAAAATAAAACATTGAGATTGGAGATATCATGACTAACATTATATATGTCCATACACCACCACCGGTCATCAAATTATTGCCCAGATTCTTCTACGACGGCAATTCAGTTCAGTAAAATGATACATGAAACATGATTCTATGATACATATTTCTCCATAATCACTTGGTCTGATACTTGAAATTTACCTCCTGTAATAGGCATTCAAAACTTTGCTCCTAAAGCATGGGCAGTCAAGGACTGTAAAAAGTATTATCTTTATTATGAACAATGACAATCATGCGCCCTGAGTGCAGAGGACTGCATCAAAGAAGATGATATTTCCATTCAAGCACCTGGAGCGATCAGATTTTGCAACACCAGAATGTATAGTGTTCCTCTTTTCGATGATTGCTAACCAGACCCCCACACTGTAAACAGATAAAGCTGCTTCCATCAGAGAATGCATCCAGCACAATTTGCTTCCTGCCGGTCTCTGCAAGTATAGAAGTTCCATGATCATCAGGTTCAATAGATGGGACAGCCATGTTGTACTGATACGATTCACATTTAGAAGGCAGGGCCTCAGCAATTGCACACTCAGCAAACAAAGAAGCTAGCTCATCAGCAGCAGCACTAGCTTGCAATTTGTTTCTGTAAAGCTCCTGGGCACGGCTAAGTGCTTGACATACAGCCCCATCTCCACCTTTCATTCTCATTGCCTTGATCACCTGTCACCAAGACTCAATACTGAGAATGGGAATGCTCCATGGGCACACGGTATTCATAACTATTTGCAACTGTAGTCCTTTCATCTTTTCTGGAAACAACTTGATAGTTCCACCTCTCAACATATTATGTAAATTTCTTCACTATCATCCCAAGTCAACAAAAAAATAAGCAATCAAAATGAAATTCAGAGAATAAAACAAAAACTTGGACAAATCAAAATATCAAAACCTTCAAGTCCGCAATTCTGCAATGATGTTTTGGCCAAAAAAATCAAGGGAAATATGAATACATATATACAAATATCCATCAATAGAGTTCAAACTAACAGCCACACCCGCCCCTTCCTCCCCCCCCCCCCCCCCCCCCCCCCAACCCAACCCAACCCACACACACATAGAGAGAGAGAGAGAGAAACAAAAAAATAAAAAAACCAATAACCTATCCCAAAACGTGTGCACCCACACCCATGTTATATAGGTTCCAGACTGATTTTACTTTGAACCCCAAGGGATCATGGCACCATTTAGCAACATTTTTTTTGAAAATTCGACATGTAGTGGATAAACTGGATCCACTCTCTTTGGTATAAACAAGAATTTTAGGGAAACCGTTGAATGAAGATGATTTTATAGCATCTAGTGGACCTAGAAGCTGTGGATGAGGTTCATCACACTGCTCTATGCCTCTAACAGCTGGTAGAGGAAGAGAAAACTTTCTGTTATCTGAATTGTACCATGTCCTGGGTTCTTAGTTAGCAAACTTGATTTCATGCCTTTAGGTACATGTGGAGAACTATGTCCTGCAGTTAAGTTCTTTAAATGGGGTTTTCTGTTATTTTATATGGCGTCGTTAGCTTGACCTCCCGGCATCCTTCCTTGTGCCTTTTTTGCCTTTGTCAAATTCATTATTTCCAAAGGGAAACTTTTTTATTATTTCTTAGATTTCCCCCCTTTTTAGTTCTCCATGGGAAAAAAAAAAAAAAGGGGGGGGGGGGGGGGGGGGGGGGGGGGGGGGGGGGGGTTCGCTTTCTTAACAGTTTCTTAGAATAGGTTTCAAATGAATTCTTTAGATTGATTTACATTTCTCTCTCTTCGAAAATGAATGTATGCTTTGCACTTTCATGTCTACCAATGACTTGGATTGGACTAGAGTGCATTACAGAAGAAAAAGCAAGCAAACTCAGAATTAGTGTCAAGTAGCTAGCAGAAGGTAAAAAATGATGTTCATATATAATCCATCTGTATGAATTGTACCATGAAGGAAGAAGGAACAAAATTTAATACAAGGAATAAGAAAAGAATTCGACACCCACTTACAATAGATCTGTCTATGAAGTAGCTTAAACCAAATTCAAACAGTTCAACTGGGGTTCATAAATTGTTCATTATGATTATCCAAAGATTTAACTAGGAAGCTTACTAAAATTAATAAAAGCCATCAAGCCCAAAAAATTAAACTGTCTGAAGTTTCTAGATAGTTATTCAACTAATTCAAGGAAGTTTTTATTCGGATATTCATTTTTGGGTGATAAAGGTGTTGGAACCTCTTAGATCACACAATAGTTCCTGTAAATGGGTACAGGTATGAAAGAAGGTTAATGCCTCAACGTTTCAACCATTTCTCAAGTGAAATGTTTCTCTGCTTAACAAGAGGTGCACATGATTCATCGAAACGACCCCAACCACCTTGGGGGCATGACAATCTTGAGTTGAATTCAATAGTTAACGGCAAATTATATCGAAGAGATTACCTCATGTATATATGTGAATTCAAAATGAACAAAAAATCATACAATTTAATTTCCAACTGATCATATTCCAAGAATCGACGAAAACAAATCACAGAGAGAGTGAGAGAGACAGAGATGAATTCACCGCTTGGAGAGCCATGGAAGGTCTGCCCTGGTCGATGAGTTGGCGAGCCAAAGTGATTAAGCCTCTAACGACATCGTCTTTATCGGAGTACGATTCCGGTGGCGTCGAGGTCTGGGCCTCCATCATATCCATGGCATTGCCGTTGTCTTCTTCTTATTGTTTTGTGTGTAATGAATGGATCTCCTCTTTGTACACCACCAATGATGTGAAAGGATACAAAAAGGTTGAGAGAGAGAGAGCTTTTGATTAACCAGATGTTTCTAGCAATTTCTGGAATAGCCGGTAGCTCCCATCTCCGTCGCCAAGGTCTCTTTCATGGCCGCTGGGTTATGAGAGTTTTGGGCTTGTTCACTAAGTTTTTGTTCGGTTGGGTTGGCTATTGGAGAACAATGAACTTCACAATTGGAATTGTAATCTACTGGACCAACTTTAGGCCTTTTTGGCCCAAGCTATAATCCTCAGTTGATATTGGCGTTGTCACTGTGTTTGACCGAACTATAAAGGAATTAGTTGAGTTACGCGTAAGTTAACCTATATACTCATAGCATTTGAACCAAAAAAAAAAAAATTTGCGTTGTCCCTAACCCGAGACAATAATATTGGGGTATTTTCAGAATGTGACTATCCCGGGATAGTGATACTGAGTTTTGTTCAAAGACACATCCCATTGTATTGATCGAGGGCATTCGTAGTGACTGAGGGGGTCAAAGACCAAGAAATGAGTTATTTATACTTAGCATTCTTCTTACGGCTAGATCAAATCTCCTGGTCCCTGCGAAAAAGAAAAAGAATTTTACTCTCTTCGAAGGGAGAAATAGGGAAATCCTATTGATTGTAGCTTTCTCTAGACCTCACAACAAAAGCTTGATTCAAGGCATTAGCAAAACACTACCCTCTGTTCCAAAAACAAAAACCCCTTAGCTACTCGAGATGGGAGTGGGGGACGGCCTTAAGCGCAAGCAACAACAACACCGACTCAATGAAATCAAAATCGAATCTTTCTGTTGGCATTTATTTGTAAATGAGAATTCAAGGGCATGAAACGAGCGTTTATAGATGCTCTGCCTGCTTCTTATTGTACTAGTAATGCACCACGTACGTTGCACGTGAATAATTTTCATATATAAAATATTAATAAAAAGTATTACGTATATGTGTACCTACATTAAATATCATTTCAAGTTTATCAAAATTATATTTTTATTGCTCGTATTATATTATATAATTTGAAAATATTGTTTGTTCCTAACGATTCATTGTTTTAAGTATAAAAAAAAAGGATAAAAATAATTTATTTGAAATTCATTTGATTATGTTTCAACTTATAATTCATTGAATAAAATAAAAATAATTTTTAATATTCTAATCAATGCTTATTATAATTAGTTAGGTTAATAGGGATAAAATATAAGATTAATAACACTTTGGTTCTCTAAAGTTTGCGTTTTTTGTCAGTTTAGTCATCAGTATATAATTTTTGTCAATTTAATCCCTAAAATATTTAATTCTTGTTTAAATGGTCCCTAACCAGATGGTCCATTAAGCTTTTTGACGAAAATAACCACATGTTATTCCATCAAATAGTATCACGTGATCACTTATATAAAAAACTTAACAGATTGTCTATATATGGATCATTTAAACATTAATTAAATATTTTAAGGACCAAATTGACAAAATTGATACAATGAAAACTAAACTGACAAAATATGCATATTTTAGGGACTAAAAGTGCTATTCACCTTAAAATATAATATACTACTCTATAATATATATTTTAAAAGAATATTAAAATTCTAAAATTCAAGTTTTACTTAAAAATACAATATAATTTTTTTATATAAACTCTTAATAAAATATGAAAAGTTTATTGTGATTGAAGAATTATGTTGATTTAATATAAATTATTTTTAAAAAACTACGTAAAAGATTATTTTTTATCTTAAAAATTAAATGGTTGAAATTTTGTATGCAAGAAATACACATATGTAAGGATAATGTTATCTTTATATTTAAAATCAGTAATATTAAATTGATAAAGTTTTTTTTTAAAAAAATTAAACATTTTATTAAAAATTATAGTGATGCATATATGTTTTAAAGTTAACGTAGTCAATTAAAAAGTTTCATAGATACTGATATTTATACATAGTAAATAAAGAATTAAAAGAGATGTTATGGGTAATTTGGAGATTTAAACATATAAGTATATGATGGCAATTTAGTATTCAAATATTGAAGGATAGTGTGGTATTTAAAATTTTTTTACAAAAGTTTCATTCTTTATTAGTAGTATAGATGGAAAAAAATACATATATAGTCATAATGTTATCTATATATTTGAAAAAATTATGATTTATTGATAAAGTTTTTTAACACTTTATTGAAAACTATAATGATGTATATATTTTTTTAAGAGTAACGTACTCAATTAATTTTTTTTATAGATATTGATATTTATACAAAGATAATAGAGAAGTAAAAGAAATGTTAGTGGGTAATTTGGAGATTTAAATACATAAAAACGTGATTGTAATTTAGATATTTAACTATAGAAAGATAATGTGGTAATTAAAATTCTTTATAAGGGTAAAATAGAGAATCAAAAGTTTTTCACTTAAGGTACTTTTATTAGTAGTATAGATTAGCGTTTGGCCTCATGCAAAGCACGGACCATCCCCTTCTCCTTCCAATCACCTTCTTCACCTTTTACTCTCTCTCATTCATTATTTTATAAGTTATTAAAAATATCATAGGAATTATTGGATTATAAATTTAATATTAAAAAAATAAAATAAGTGGTGGTTAAAGGGAGTTTATGGATAGTTATTTGAGAAATTTAATAGAATATGATTGGAGGGTGATGAATTAATAATTTTTTTTTTGGAACAGAACTACAACACAACTCCTTAAAAGGAGAAGTGCAGTAGAACTTTATAAACACACTCACACACCCAGAGGTTACCCGATGTGGGATAACCCCAGCCCATCCCCTAGACGCTAAAAAGTGAGAGAAGACTTATCAAACCACCTCCTTAAGAAATTGATTATTTTATATATAAATTATAAATATAGACGTGGAATACAAGACGAATAAGTTTTACCTTTGAACAAAGGATTGGACTGGACTGGTGAGGCTTCTAGAGAAAGCTTGAGGTTGGCGTTGCTCGAATATTGTAAAGCCGGAATTTGTAGGGAAATAAGTCGAAGGTGTACTCTAGCTTAATACAAACAGTTTATCGCAGTTGCTATGAGGATGGGATGTCAGTGTCTAAGTTTTTTACTACAAGGTGTCTAGATTGGGACGGATTTGGTATGGGGGCAGTGGGGGCAACAACCCCACTAAAATTTTAAAAAAAATTGGAACCTAAATATAATTTTGAAAATTCTAAAAAAAAAATTGAATCTTACCCCCACTAAATATTTTATAAAGTATAGGACATATTAGTGTAATTCTCAAACCATTAAAATATAACTTTTGGTGGCCTCTTCACTCTTAATTTTCACGCATATCATTCTACCCATCTTCCATCTTCTGTCTAACGTCTTTTTTTCAACCAGTTAGTCCAACCCTCTCTTTCTTTTTTTCTTTCTTTCTTTTTTTAATTTCTTGGTTACTTCTTTTGATATATTTATCAACAAATCAACCTATTAATTCTAATTGTTGTGCAGATCATGCTTTTAAGAAACCGTAGGAGATTATGATGAACCTATGGAAAGGTAATCCATTATCCATAAATCTTTTTCCTAATTTCTATAGATTCTCAGCCTCGAAAAAATAGGAATTTACATGTCAAAGGATATATAACATATAGCACTAAATCAAATTTTTCATATTATTGAATTGGTTTAGTTCTTGTCGAATTGAAGCATTGATTGCATATTGGATGGAGTATAGTCAATGTTTCCTACCAATAGAGAGACTATTTATGTTTGAACTCTGTGGGTGATTTGATTTTTAAATTTCTTTTGTCGCAAGCAAACTATTAAAAGTATGATTGACGATTGACTTGAAAGGCTTTAGTTGATGAAACATCATCATCCTGATCCCTATAATCTGAATGGAAACAATGAAATAGCATCAAGGATTTGAATTTGTTGCACATTTGACTAGTAGTAGCTCACAAGGTGCACAGCACTAACACCACCACACACCAATCAAACAAGCAAATGGAAAGTCAAAAAAAAAAAACACAACTCGCTTCAAGGAGAAGAAAATCTATCAATTCAGGGGAACCACCCATGTTGTGGTTGGGTAAGACTGTTAATCGAAACGAGTCTATTAAATTTTAATATGTTCAAACACGGCTAATATTGTTGAAAGAAAGTTTATATTTGGTTCGAACTCGACTATTGAATTTGATGTTTTAATCGTGTTTGACTTGTACGTTAAGCTTGATTTGAGTTTGATGGGACATTTCTGAGA
The DNA here is from genome assembly GCA_951799425.1 of Ilex aquifolium. Lineage (NCBI taxonomy): Eukaryota > Viridiplantae > Streptophyta > Magnoliopsida > Aquifoliales > Aquifoliaceae > Ilex > Ilex aquifolium. Next base: position 5,484,839 of record OX637406.1, read on the forward strand.
TCAGAGCAGATCAGGACACGTGGTCTCGGCATTACATGCGTCTTCTTCCACGATGATGACACGTGGCCTCGGCGCCACTGATGTTGTCATCCACGTTGGGGGCACGTGTTCTCAGACACGACGTAACCTCGGTGAATAAGGGTTATTCAGCTTCCTTGACTGCGTACCCTCGGCGCCGAGAGTACAGTCATCACAGGGTCGTCATTTTCCCTCGGCGCTGAGGGATGCTAACTACAGCTGTGACCCTGACACATGACTCCTACTCCTGAAAAAGTCACTGACAACTGTCCTACCTCGACTAGACTAGGAATCATGAGGACACTCTGCACAAGGGAGTCAGTGCGTCAGGGCCAACAGGACGCCCCTCCAAGGAGAGTGGGACACGTGGCAAAAAGCGCATGATTAGTTGTAGGCGGACGAAACCGCCCCTATTGATATACGGCAGTTACAAGCAAGTATTTAATGAATTTCCGCCTGATGGGATGCCTGCAAAGACACAGGAAACCGAGAAGTGATGGGCATTAAATGCTCTCGCGCCGAGGCAATTAATGACTTGTCCCCGAAAGAAGAACATTAAATGCCCCGGGAACCGAGCATTCAATGTTCTTGCATAAAGGGAAGAGCTTTGGTTGCTCGGGGATCCGAGCAGTTAATAATGGGGTCTTCCCCATACAAAATAGGGGGCACACTGCCCCACCTCTGAACGCTACCTACTTTCTAGACTATCAGCAATGATGAGTCCGAGTGGGTATAAATAGCTCCCAAAAACACATTGCAAAGGTACACAAGAACAACTCTCAAGAACAAATAGTGTTTTCTCCTTCCCCCCTTTCGAAAAGAACTGACTTGATCGTTGGAGGGGATACGACGGAAAACACTCTGGCACCATTTCTGACCCATTTTCAGTGTACCAAGAACTCATCCAAGCTCGCCTGAGACATCGATCGACCATAACAACAATTTATCACCACTATTTAGGTCCCCTTTGGCCCTCTCAACCTTTTCCTTGCTGCAAAATATGGCCTACCAAGGCGGAACCCTCGTCGATCCATCAGAAGGATCGAAAGGCTCATAGGAACAATTCATCACCACTCCATCAGGCCTTTTGGCCCTCTTAGCCGTTGCCTTGCTGGGAGATCGTCGACGTTCGAGACCAGCGCGTGTTCACCGAGGGAGAGATCTGTCTTCCATAATCATTGTGCGAAAATCTGTGCTCACAGAGTTACTTTTGCATCATAAACTCGATTCAAGCTCAAACTTGAATAGCAATTGACGTAACAGGTATTAACATGTTTGAAAATTTCACATTCGATAAAAAAAAAAAAATTCATCCAATATATTATGGATGTGCTTACTACTCCTAAACTTATAGGTGAGATTGAATTTTAAAAATGTATATTGGATCTTATATCGCGAGACTCTCTATGTCCTAGTGAACAAACTATACAATACAAGAGATATATCATATAGTATGCAACAGTCCAAAATACACGAGGTAATCCAAATGAGTAACTCAAGTGGTAACAGGGACGAATTATAAACTCAAATGTTCTGAGTTTGAATCTTGACAATCCCTTGGAACGAGGCCAGAGATTTATCTTTCATGAATACTCTAGTTTCGGTATAGATGATCTGTCTTTGACCAAATTAAAGAGGGGATTAATTGAAATACGCGTAAGTTGATTCGGACATTCCTGATCATTAAAATAAAATAAAAAATTCCAAAACACAAGAGGTACAATTGGGAACATATATAAATTATTTTTTGAGTTGTGAATGAGAGAGATAAAAAAAAAAAAAAAAGTTGAACAGAAAGAGGAAGAAAACAAAGGGGAGGCATATCACAATCCTACCACATGTGTGATCAAAGCTACCGTGACTTCATTTTTTATTTTTAATTACCTAAAATAATGTGAAGGGTCACTGCTTAGCAGATTAAATAATGCAATAAACAAATAGAAATAATACTTCTCATCGTTTTAAACTACAAATTAAAAAAAAAGGCAATGCATATCCATAAAGCATCAACCCCACCGCTCTTTTGACTTTCTCGTCCATTTGTTTTGCATATCGTAAGCATGTGGGTCAATGAGATAAATTTAATGAAAATAGAGACCGGTCCTAAATTTAAATATTTTATATTTAAAATTTGATAATTTTTTTGAAATCAAGTCGTGAAAAATACATTCTTCGTAAATTTTTTAGTATTGATGTAGATAGTCTGTTTTTGACCAAACTAAAAAGATGATTAGTCTAAGTAATGAGACATTTATTCAAAAGTCATCCAAACCAACGTTAATGGATTAATACTATTCTCAAATCATAGGCATGCTATCAAAACTAAATTCCCTCGTTATTGTCTCCGACGATTAGCCTATTCCAAAATAGTCTGGTGATTAGCTTATCCCGTACTGCTCAAAGCCTTCGTAAATTCATTGTTGGTTTCTGATGGTGTTCGGAAATGCTTAACCTAAGTTCAGAATGATGATTTTATGGTCCAAAAAAAGGGGTAGTGTGAATGTATGAGTTGGCAAATGATTAAGCTGTGAGAATGAACCAGAAATAGTATATAATTGGTTCACCTTAGCCGAGAGACTAAAGTTACGTCCACTGTAATGGAATCTCTTACTCCTTGGGGATGTATATTTCTTGAAGAAGAAGATTACAATAGATTGTTTCTCTTAAAGCCTATTCATACCATACTTCAGTAATATCAGGATATCAATGAAGAAATTGTCCGTGTCCCCTTTGTATTGTGATAGTGTTCTACTTATACGAGTAATCATTTTAGGGTTTCTTACGGCTTCCTCACTCTTTTTTACTGATTCTATGGTCGCCTCTTTTTTTGTCCTTTAATGATCTCTGTCATGCAACGTCACTGTATCCACGATCCTTGGGTGGTTACGTGCATAACGCTAAGCTTCAGAAGTGGTCCCTTGAACACATGGCACGAAGTGAGGCATATGGGGTATGATGAGTACCGAGTTCCTTTATCCCAGGCTGCTTAACACTAAGCTTGCTATGACTGAGCAGGGTTATGCCAAGCTGAATTCTCTACTGGGCTTCCTCTTTTGGGTTATGGCTCATTCCTTATTACGGAGTAGATGAGTTGTTAAGGAGTTTCTTGAGACGTTGTGCACCCTTTTTGGCCTATTAGGTAATTTGGTTTTAAGATAGACTGTCCACTCCAAAATCCTACTGTTATCAATTTCTATTAGCACTAAAAATAAAGTAGCTAATTCAGTAGAATGTGCTGCAATAAGGGTTCATTGTCATTATTTTAATAAAAAATGGTTCGAAGGTATATTAACGAATTAGTCCACTACAGAAATGAGATTTCACAAGTTTAGAAACTTGAAAACGGAACAAAAATCAGGTGTAAACATGCCAAATTAATTGCGCTACAAAATTTATTAATTCATACGAAAGTCCAACTTCTCTCACACACACACACACAAGGTTCCACCCACCCATTGGCCCTTATACTAAAATAAGTGCTCTAAGTCGTCAACCGTCCCATACACGACACACTGTCAATAAATTATAACCAACTTGACCAATTCTTCTTTCCTCTACCCATAGCCTTCGCCAAGGTAGAATGGCTATTGGGGGCAATAATATATAGCTCTTTTTTTTTTTAAAGGAAGTTTAAGTCAATTTACATACACCTCAATTAATTTTTTCTTCAGTTTAGTCAAAAATAAATGATTCGCGTCAGGATTATGCTATTCATGAATATGACTATTAATCAAATGGAACAACTCGAGCTCTACTTGTTTAAGCTCGATTTGTTTTTTAAACGTGTCAAACTTGAACAATTTTTTAAACGCGTTTGAAAAACAAGCCTAAGACTTGACATGAACTTAACAGACTCGACTCGTTTTTATGCAAATACTCGGGCTCGAATTGAGTTCAACTCATTTTTAAACGAACTAAACTTGAATAATTTTTTAGACTCAATTAAAAAAACAAGATTTTTAAGCTCGACTTAAACTCGTTCGAACTCATTCAACTATCTACCTTATTTATAAGAAATAAATCTCTCATAACCTAACCTCAAAGAATTGCCAAAATTTAAATTCATAACATCTGAGTTTATAAATTTTTTTTGTTACCACTTAAAGTATCCTTAGGGTTGAATAATATATTACTTGGAGCGGAGATTGGAACAAATAAAAGTGGACTCCATTTCAATAACCACCACTACCATAAAATATATAAAAAAACAGTTCTCATCAACATTATCATACTAGAAAGCCCAGGAAAATATTTACTTGTTTGATTCACTTCCCACCAAATCCACAATTTACTCTCCTTTCTTTACTTTTCCAAAGAGAATAACGAGAGAGAGAGCGAGCATGTATTGTCAAGGTAGCTGAGGTACCCAGGTTGACCATTGAGCTGCAAAATGCCAGTACCACTTGATGTCTCTGTTTTTTTCTCTTTCCTGACGATAGGATTCTTTATAGTTTTTTTGGTGTTGGGGGGGTAGGATTTTGATTGGACCGTTGGATGATGGGAATGATGAGAGAGATTAAGATGATTCAAGGATTAGAGAAGCTGGTGCCTCTGAAACAGATTGGGAGTGATTGTGCTCAGCCTCATAGGTGACAATTAGCATACTTGGATCATCCGCTGCTCTCTCTACATGCTTGCGTGCTGGACAACCTCTCACACTGCTGCACTTGTAATATCCCCTGAAACACCACAAAAAATGCCAGCCATTACATCGCTGCACTTGGAACTTAAATCACACTGACTCACTACTGAGTCTATGGTGAACACCCAGAAACACAATGAGTCAACAACCCAAAACTTCAATGGCCAACCCCCCCCCCCCCCCCAGGGGAGATGTAATTCCAAGCTAAAGATGATGTCAATTGTGGTAATCGGTCACCATGCCGTACGTTCAAGTCGTCAAAATTTACTTAATTTATATTCGATTCATTTATAATTATATATAATCATACCCATGTCATATTAGTTTCGTGTCTTATTTAAGTCTCTGATTAAGTTCAAATATTTTCAGTTAGATACATGTCCAGATTACTCTATGACAATTTGGTGTCCAATTGATGGATTTTTGCCTCAAACTGTAAGGCCTACCAAGGTTCTACAATGATGAATAGGCAATTTAGAAGTAAATGCATGAACAAATGGTCAAACGAATTGGGGATAGAGTGAATCAGTAAGTCAAAACTGAGTGAGAAAAACAGAGGATGTTTTTATCAATAGATTTGCATTGAAACAGCAAAAAAACAGCAACTACATTGTAACTAACCTCGGATGTGGAGAACCTTTGATGGGCTTTTGACCATACTTCCTCCAAGAATAATCGTCCGGTGGAATATCAGCCAGCTTCAAGCTTATCGCCGGCACTCTCACCACTCTCTTCACCTTCGATTTCCTAATCAAAATCAACAAAAACCCAATGAATCCAAAATTTCAAACACAAAAGCTCATATTTACAAGATCATATCAATAGTGATGATGTGAAAGGGGTTGTCTCTGTACCTTTTCTTGGGACAATGGCACTTCCCAGAAGACCCTCCGCTGCACTTGGCAGCCATGTCGTCCATTGAACTGCACTTCCTCTTCAAAGAAGACGATGAAAGAGGGGGTTTTCCATTCGTAATCTGAAACCCAGATGACATTGAATGTTGTAAACTCTCTGTATCGCCGGTCAACGATGAAATGAAAGAGTTCCCCGGCGATGCTGATGCAAAATTGATTGTGGTCGAAGAATCCTTTCTATCGATTGATCCATTTTTCACAAACAGATTGTGGGTGTGAGGAAGAGGAGGGAGGCGTTGAATCGGCGTCGGACAATAAACCCTAGAACCTGAACCACCGGAGATTATTATCTTCTCCTCCGCCGCTTGATGGTGATTGGTGGTAACTTCACCGATCGGCTCCGATACTGCGGTGATGATATTCTGTTGCTGTTGATTTTGAGGTGGGTTTGTCACCGGACCTCTTCGAAACCGAGCGTGACCGGTTCTGGTTCGATCAAGCAGTGAAATGAACTTCTTGAACTTGTTGACGGCAGCATCTGCGACAGCGCTATAGTCTGTGTTAGCATCCATGGATGTGGGTCTATGGTTTGAAGAAGATGACTCTCGATTTTGTTGTTGTTGGGATTGGGATTGGGATTGAGAATGAGAAAGCAATCTAATGAGTTTCTCAACGCTCTGAAGACCGGCTGTGGCGGCTTCCTGGGCCGCATTCTCTTCCATTTTGGTGCTGAAACCGTCGTTTCTGTAACCATTGGACATCAAGTCAACAGCCATGTCTGCAACACCATGAAAAAGAAACACTGATTCTGTGAAAGCCTGAAACTGAATAGTCTTGGAAGAGAGAGAAAAAGAAAAGCAAAAATGGAGGAGAAACCCAAAGATGATAAAAAAAGGAGAGTCAAACTAATGCCTTCTCTCTCTCTCTCGCTCTCTCTCGCAATACAAGGCATTCACCAATGACCTGTCGCTTCCGTTCATCTGCCGTCAAACTGTACAAGCAATGATTCTTTACACGTGTCCACTTTTGGGAGAGAGAAACTTAAGGGCATTGACCTTTTTTTAAAGAATAAATATTCTCATTATTTATGGGTACTAATCATAAAAGTAACAAAATAATTTATTTGTTATTTTTCTGATTAAATAAAAGAGTTAATTACAAAATATCCCTTAGATTTTGAGTAATTTGTCATTTATTCCTTCACCTTTTAATTTTAACAAATAACTCCCTTTAAATTTAAATATTTTATAATTAACTTCAATAGTGGCACCAGAGTTGGGTGTGGTGACCACTGTTGGCATTGGAGCTGTTGACCCAATTGGGTGAAGAGGGGGAAGAAAATGGGTATAAGTAAAAAGGTCACAAATACAAAAAAAAATTTGAAATTTTCATTCAATTTATTAGTTAATTTAGTGAAATTAAAATTCAAAGGGAACAAATTGTTGAAATTAAAACATGAGAGAGCTAATTGAAACGAGCCACATAGTTCAAATGGGTCATTTTATAATTAATCTTAAATAAAATTAAAAAAACCATTTAGCAAAAAAATATTAAAAGATTAAGATCATACCTAGACGTTAAAATCAGAACGATGGATTGAAAGTTCAATTTATTCTTGACACTTTCTTTTTTTCTCTTTTTTGATCGGATACCATTATAGATATTATAGATAAGAGAGACGACGACAAAGTTCAAACAATGGGAGTGATGGTCATTAGAAGTTGATTTCTTTCTTAGTTCTTGCACTTATTCTAAAAATATCCTTAGTTATTAAAAGTATAGATTTTTCAGCATCAAAATCTAACGGGTAAAGGGTAAAACGGTCGGAGACTGTGGGTGATGATGATAAGAGAGAGAGAGGGGGCGCGGGGGGGAGTCAAAAGGTCGTAATGAGCCGTTAGATTAAAGGCTCGGTAAAATCGGGGGGATGGTTGGAGCCAGTGAGGTAGAGTTGACCTTTAACAGCTTTTAATGCAAAAGTCCAAAGGTTTGGGGGTGGGTTGTGGGACCCAGTGGACATTGTCTTTTCCGGTAACCGGAAGGTGTTGTGAATTGAATCAACAAAGTCACACATGGGATTCTTTTTTCTTTATTAAGAAGATAACGATGTTTTGGTTGAGAAAGTTAAGATGATCAAACCTAGGTTGTTTTCTTTTCTTTTCTTTTCTTTTTTTACAGTAGATAGAATCGTGGTTTATTAGGTGTATTTGGACCGATTAATATAAATATTTTACGATTAATGTTTGATTTTTGTATTATAAGGTATCTTTAAGCACATAATTATTACTAGTCTTCAAATATTGCATATTGATTTAATTTTGGTGTTCCACACCTACTGGAAATTTAGTTTTGGTTTTCTCAAAAAAAAATCTTAGAGTTATAATCATTCACACAATATTTACCTTCAATATTTCGAAATTCTGTTCAAAAAATAATAATTATTCCAAAATAAAATAAATTAATATCGAAACAAAATAATCATTATCCTTTTTTTTTTTTTTGATACTTAAAAAAGGGTGACGCAAAAGAAAGTGTCCAGAAACCACCGCCGATAAGTTTCACTGGTGGGATCATGAGACCTTAGATCACGCTAGTTACTCCTCTCAAGAACGAACATAACTAGATTAGTATAAGATCAACCACCGAATTCTAACATAAACTCTAAAATTTAAATTTTTAATCTCATAATAAGAAGTTCGACCAATAATTCAATATACCACCCCCACTCGGTGATTATTATACTTAAAATTACTCAAATGATACAAGGACAAAAAGAGCTTCACAAACCTTTTTGATAAGGATGCATGTAACCAAGTTCTGGAGTTTGCAGACATGATTCTGGCATCCTCCTTTGCATTGGAATTGGAGAAAGAAACTGATTCAATGACCTGACTAGCCCCACTATCAAGCAAGGAAAAGACAACAATACCGTTAAAAAAAATTTAATATTGTATCTATATCATCAAAGTTTAGAAATTTTATGGATTAAAATATAAAATTTTGAGTTTCTTTACAACAATTTTTTTTTTTTATAATTTTTATGGTCATATTACAATTTTTATGATTCAAGTTATAATTTTTGCAGAATAGCACCACTTTTTTTCCGGTTATAAAATAAGGAGGGTCACACGAAAGCGAGAAATTCTGATATGAGTAAGTTATTTTGTTCATACTAAATCAGGATAGTACTTTCGAACATCACATACGCACTTTACGGCGCTGTGAGGTAAAAAAATCAGAATCGAAGATTTAACCTTATGTTGAAATAAAAATAATTACAACTACATTAATTAGAAAGAGAATATAAAAAGAAAGTCAAGAAAAAAATGGTAACCGAGTGCGTTTCATTGTAAAAATAAAAAATTAATGGGACTTATTGATCCAAAGATCCTATTGATTTGAGATCCTAGAATCCGAGAGTCAAACGTATCAATAATCAATTACTCACTCTCCTATGTTACATTGGGAGAAGACTAAAATTTTATTCCCCTACCATATCATCAAATTTTACAAGTTTTGTGAATTAAGATATAAGTTTTTAGATTTATTTATAACAAAAATAATTTACAATTTTTGAGATTATATTACAATTTCTATACTTCAAGTTATAATTGTTGTTAGCCATTTACAACTTTTGTGAGTTATTTAAGATTGATTATAAAAATTTTAAGATCGATCATAAATAACTTCAAAAGTTATAACTGACTAATAAAAATTATAAATGATCCTCAAATACTGTAACAAACTATAAAACTTGTAGTACCGATATTGAACCTAAAAAAAACAAAAATTTGGTACCAAACTTCTCCACCACATTGACAGGTTTTGGGGTGGGGTGGGGTGGGGTGGGGGGAAGAGGGAAGATGCATTGAGACATTAACATCATACAAGCTGAACAGACGTGACGAAGACCACTTCTTGTGCAAAAAGACAACAATCGAAAGCTACACACTCATGCTTGAGATGCCTCTCTCTCGTCTCTCTCTCTCTCTCCATAGGTAAAATTAGGGGTGTCAAACATGTCGGGTTAAATGAGTAACGGATGAAAAACATATAAATCCGTACACGACACGTTTAATAAAGGGGTGAAAAATTTCAACACGAACATAACTCGTTTAATAAACGGGTAACACGACATGACTCGTTTAACCCGTTTAATTTTAAAAAAATTATATTAATATTGTGTGGACTTAAAAACTAGACTGAAAAAATAAAATTGATAATTACAACTATTGATTTCACTGTGGTTCCAGTATTTATTGGGGTACATTAGTTGTGATCATCAAGTCTATTTTTTAAGTCTAATTTTTAAGTTCATGTAAAATTACTCTTCTCACAAGAGATATGGCTACAAAGTCATTGATTTTACTTTGAATAATTTATAATTATTAATTAAAAAATAGTGGTAAATAATTTTTTTTTACAATTGACACGATTAAAATTGATAAAAAGTGAAAATATGATATCGAAAAGTGTTTTGCAATAGATAGCGGGGAAGATGGCAATGACATGGTCCGTTTGTTTTGACAGTATCTCCATCTCCTTAATTTATGGCTTAGATTTAGGGGTAAAAAATTGCTAATTTACGTAAAAAAAAAAAAAAAAAATTGCCTCATGCCACAATGACCGTCATGTCATTTAATCTTTTATTTTGATTTTTTTATTTGGTCAGTGTAACATTATTTTTTTCAATTTGTCGGTATCATAGTTGGACTAGTGTTTTTGTCGTTAGTAGGCGAATTATTTGACCATATACGAGAGAATTATTTTGTCAATTAGTTCATTGTTGTTGAAAAATTCTATCATTTAAGTCACTTATTTACAGTTATTATTGACTGCTATTATTTGGTTTTGTTAATATAAGTCGTATTCCACATCCGAAGATGTTGTATTGACCTAGCCAACACTAACAAATGGCATTTTCACTTGTTTACAATGGTATGTGGACACATTTTGCTTTAGGATTTATTTTAGTGGCAGACTCTCCATTCATTAGATAGAGAAGATCACCAAGATTTCGTGATCCGCTGCCAAATTTATTCCAATTCCAAGAGCTCGGATCGAATCGGTATATCAATACCGATTTAATCCGAGCTCTCTTATTGAATTGCTCATTCTCTGTTAAGTCTCTTATCTTATATTAATGGAGGATTTACCAAATAAGATGAACCGTATGTGACTTCATGAAAAGTGATCTTTTATGTTTTGGTATTACGGTCAGAAATGTTCGGCCTAACTTATGCACATCTCGACTAATTTCTCTTTTTTTTTTTTTGTGTTAAGAGAGAGAGAGAGAGAGAGAGAGAGAGAGGAGGGGGGGGGGGGGGATTCAGAAACGACTACTCCAAACAATAGTCAACATACATTTTTTGTTAGTTCAAGGGTTAGGGGTGTCTGAGTTAATTTATGCATACATCAATTAATCTCTTCTCCAGTTCAATTCGATCTTCATTGTCTGGTCACAAAGAATTACCGACAATAGTTAACATACACATGAATTCATTTAAAAACACAAGGACACGGGCCTTAAACTATGTCCATCCAATTACTAACAAACCCAATCAAGCGGTCTGGCATGGCCCATCTCTCAAGACATTCGAGCCCAAGCATCGACGCCGAAAGACAAAAGATGCGTCTTAGCTCAATTCTTAGTCGAGGAGGACACTCCTGACCGTAATATCAAAAAATTAAAAAAAATGTGCAATTTTTAGCGGAGAAACAGTGGGCCCCACTGCCTCACTGTCGAGAACAAGGCTATTTAAGGTAAAGGTTATGGAATAGTAATAAAAATTACTATTTTTTAAAATTAAGTTATAACTTTTTCAAGATATGGGTTACAACTTTAAAGGACATGATCGATCATAGAAAGTTGGGATCGATATCGAGAGTTTTTGATCAATCTTGGTTTCTTGTAATCGATCATGACCTTCTCTTAAATAGTTATAACTTTTTCTTTTAAAATTATAATTTTATCATAAAAAATAATAATCAACAATATCAATACCAAAAAAATATTCCATACCATAAAGTTTCTCGCTGTTTAGATAAAGAATGGGTCCTAGTAAAGAAAACGATAACGGAATGATTGGTTTCAGAGATTTCAGAGGGTGTGTGTAATTGAGATCAGACATGATAGGATAGGCCCTTATTAACAACTTTGGATATATGTGTGTCGCCATGTGCCAATGTACAACTCCTTTGGGTGTCCGGTTCCGTCTTTGAGCTGTGGGATCATTTCCTTTCCCATGGGTGATTAGGACCCTTGATGGATCAATTTTTTACTCTCTTGTAATGCATCAAAATTGCTAGTTTCGACCTACTTTTGATCGGATCGAGAAAAAAATTAGTAAAGATGTACATAAATTAACTCGAACATCTATGATCGTTGAAATAAAAAAAAAAAAAAAAACTTGTACTGAATTTTTCTATATCCACCCTTATATATTGACTCTTGTGACATATAAATATCGTGCTTAATCAAATTGTTATATTATTTAGTTAGGTGTGTGTTGTCTTTTTTTGTGGAACAAGTCGTCTAGATTGACTGATGTATCACATGCACCTTATTAAATTCAATCTTACTAATTTCATTTTGTAAATCTAAAACTGTCTATCCTAATAACGAAGTCGTCACCAAAATGAATTTAATCAAACCAAAGAAACGTGACATTAAAGTGAAACTTTATGTTTGATCTTTTCAAGTTCAAACCATGGTTATAATTATATGCTAAGCAAACAAGGAGAGAGAGAGAGAGAGAGAGCTAAAATCAACCAAATCCGCCGAATCATTTGACCTTTGGATGCTTTTAATGTAAGAAAAGTTATTATATTTGACAAAGTATCCAATGAACATGGCCAGAGCCGTGTCATAAGAAACTATAATAAAAAAATGGGTAAATTACACTTCCACGCCTTATTGTTTCTGATATTTTCACTGCACCTCCTGTTATTTACACAATTACACTGACCTCCCCTAAGATGTGACAAATTGTAACAAAAGCCCCTTCAAGCAATAGACCAAAGGTCTGTATTGAAGTAAACAAATTTTTTGACTTAAACTTTCTATTTTGCCCTCAACTATAAAAATATTTATTAAAAAATATACACACATGTTATAAACATTCTACAACAGTAAACTTGAATGAAATAATTTGTATATTTTTTATTCGATTTTTCATTAGGTGTGATTCAATAGTAATTTTATGTCACTAAAAATATTTCATATTTTTGTAAATAAGAATGTCTATTGTTGTGGAATGTTTATAACATGTGTAGTTATTTTTTAAATTTGAGGGCAAACTAGAAAGTTTAAGTCAAAAAATTTGTTTGCTTCATGACAGACCTTTGGTCTTTTGCTCGAAGGGTTTTTGTTACAATCTGTCACATCTTAGGGGAGGTCAGTATAATTGTGTAAAAAACAGGGGTACAATAAAAATATTAGAAACAGTAAAAGATGACTATGTAATTTACCCTAATAAAATATATTCGGAATCAATGAAAAAATCTTATTACTCTTTTATTCATTGCCAAACACGTCATGATCGAAACTGAACCAATGAATCTTTCAAAGATGGACGGTGGTTATCGCCAGCCATCATGAAATTGTCCTTTTATAAATCAATGGCAAGTGAAGATTCATTAATACTCCATCCGATGGTTCAGGGGACCCCATCCCCTCTTATATCAATTGGTTTATATTTTTTTTTTACGAAATATGATGTGGACATATTATAAAACAAATGAAAAAGGGTAAATAAAATATTGATTTTTCACACTTTGTATCCTGAAAAATTTTAATTTTTCTACTTTGTACCCTCAAAGAATAAATTTTCCACATTGTACTTGTTGGACCAAATCAGATTTTTTAAAGAATAAAAACTGAATTTTGGTCGACTTTGAGTCTAAATTAAAGTGGGACCCAATTATTATTTTGAATAATATTTCGTGGGTTCATATTCTACTCCATGAGGAGAATAATGTAGTATATTCATTTGCTCAAATCGAGTAAGAAATGAATGAGAAAATAGACTCCAAAGTGACCCTCTTGAAGAGTGAAAAATAAAGCAAAGTGCAATGTGGGATTTGACACCAATCCCACATTGGTTGAGGAAGAGATCCAACATGGGCATATATAGGCCAAGTTTGCTACATGGGTTGGGCCCCAAGGGGAACCACAGTTTTATGAGTGGAACGAGCACCTACATGCCTTCGGTTCAACCACACGCGCACCACCTCGCCTCGCCACGACCCGGGCTCGGGTGTGGGTTAAACCAAGCCCTATCTTTTTGGAGAAAATTCATTTAAATAAATGGGCAACTCGAAATTAATTTTGGGTATCCGTGGATCGCAATGGTTCGGATTTATTCCGAAATTGGATTGTGTTTGTTCATGGTGAACAGTTATTCAAGATGTCTACTGGCTGTTCTATTTAGTCTTCCAAGGTTGCGTCTTTTAGTGTGGTGACTGTCCGGAAAGTCACCAATGTGTCTATAAATACCCAGGATCATTACCATTCATTCATTCAATTCAGTTCGATTTTAGGCATTAAGGCAGACTGTGCATTACATTAAGGCAGTGCATTTGGAGAGTACACAACACAAGTTTGGTTCGCTGGACAGATAGATTATAGTGCTACTTTTATCTGTGTAAAGATCATTGTATCCTGAGAGGCAGACACTTGATATTCCATAAGCACCGTGTGTGGGGGCGAAATCTGTCTTAAGGACATAGTGTCAAACACTAGCCTTGATCTACCTAAAGTTCAATATCAGTTCCTGTTCTACAATCGGGTTAGTAATTATATTGGATTATACAAATAGTTACGTGTAACTCTTTCATGTAACTGTTTCTGTTTCATTAAAAACTGGTGTAATTTTTTACTGTAACTCTTTCGTTTTTGAGTAATTATTTATTGTTACTGTTTTCTTAGAGTAACTATTTACATGGTTCAAATCAAAAAGTTTAACAAGTGATTTTACTATATTTGAAATACCACACGAACAACAGTACTTTCAATATATTAAAAGTTAACTCATTGACACTCACAAAAAAACTAAGAGAAATGTCACATTATAATATTTTTGATACATTGAGAGTGCAATATAAAAAAATTAATCTTTAAGAATACAAAATAAAAAAAAACTTAAAATCTTTTAAGATATAAAATATAATTCGACTTAAAACATTTACTTGCACAAAATGTGATTTTATTTCTAAAAAATTTGCGTTTCAAAGGGAAGAAATGGTGTAAAAGTAAAAATAATATTATTTATATTTAATTTGCTTGACTTTGAAAAATGTTATTGGGACTTAATTGCATAAATCTAAATGAAAAACACAATCTATTGAATTAGAAATGACTCTAAATTTAGTACAAGTAGCGAGTTGCTCAACTATACTTGTCATTGAATTAATTTTATCTAATTTTATAATTCGTTACTAATTCAATTGTATTATTATTAATTTATAAAATAATAATCAGTCTTTCACGTCAATCACCATGTCATTTGATCATTCTTTTTAATCCATAATTTTGGTCAATGTAACATTATTATTTATAAAAAACATTGAATCGATATTGAAACAAATATATCTTGGGATTGAGGTTGTATTTTTTAACAATTCCTACGAAGTATAAAAACTTCCACCATGTGCATCATATCATGGCTGTCAATTTGATTAAATTAAAAATTGGGCAAGTGGCAAAGTGGGACAAGGTATCATGAGGAATACCATTTTCTTTCTTTATTTTTTTTTTTGGTTTTTTTGAGCAAAACAACAAAAAAAATAAGTCTATTTTTTTAATGTGGGTCTATCCAGACTTTATGGTGATCTGGGAGTTACCTTTGGTAGGTGAACCCAAAGTAACATGATAGACATTTAGTATTTATTTTTTTTTCAACGATTACGTGTGTTTAAACCAATTTATACGTACTTTGATTAATTATCTTTTAAATTTAGTCAAAAATATGTCATCCACGTTGAGATAAATGTATTTATGATGAATAAATTTCTCATTGTTTGACCCCAAGAGATTACAAAGATTTAAATTCAGGATGTCTAAATTTATAATTCGTTCCAATTATCGTTTAACCTACTCTCAAAGTTCCCGATAGACAAATACTATGTATCTCAAATCTCTAACCCAAATTTTTATCCCAAATGAAGGGAGACTATTGGATGAGTGGGTCCCATCAACTTTTTTAAATGGGACTCATTGATCCAATGGTCTCCCTTGATTTGGGATGAAAATTTGGGTTGGAAATTTGAGATACATAGTATTGCTCATAATTAATGAGCAATGTTATGTATCTCAAATTTGTAACCCAAATTTGCATCCCAAATGAAGGAGGATCATTGGATTAGTGGGTCCCATTTTAAAAAGTTGATGAAACTCACTCATCCAACGACCCCCTCCATTTAGAATACAAATTTGAGTTACAAATTTGGGATACATAGATTTCCCATAATTCATTCACACTTTCCATTTCCAATACCAACACAGGTACCAATGGAGTAAATTACCCTCGGGACCAACTTATCTCATTTATTTTCTTTTTTGATTTCATAATTTGAAATCAGTATTATCACTTAAAAATAAGGGTTAATTGTAAATTATATTTCGAAAGATCTCTCGAATTTTAATTTGCATCTTCAAAGATTAAAAATCTCAATTTACACCCTCAAAGATATAAATATGTATTAATATACACATGAAGCTAACAACCATCAGTTTGCCGTCTAAAACTAAATTGATAAATTACACCTAGACTTCTTAAGATTTGTCACTTGTCACTAGACCCCCCTCACATTTATAACTAACCCTAAAAATAATCAAGGCCAACATGAATAGTGTTAATATTTTCCCATACACCTTTTAAATTAAACCCACCTATTTTATGGGTTAAATGAATCCACTTAGAGCATTATTGAAGTGAAAAATATTTTTATTCCTAAGAAACCCTAGATTTGACTAACTTGGGGTTGCTTTAGTAATTTTAAAGGTTACACCATCATTCAATTTTGGAAATTTTCCACTTTGCACTCTAAAAAATTAAATTTCTTATATTACACTCTCAATATTTTAAAAGTATCGTAATGTAGTCATTCTGTTACTTTTTGTTATTTTTTTTGTCAAAAGCCAACATACTGATACTGACAAAAAAACTAACAGAAAACTAATAGAATTGTCATATTAAAACACTTTTGATATATTGAGAGTGTATATAATGTGAAAAATTAAAATTTTCAGAGTGTGCAAAGTGCTTTTCAATGCCTTAAACCAAACAACAGATGATGAGGCATGAGTTTTAAATTTGACTTGCTTCTCTAATTGAATGCATATAAAATGAATGGAGTTGTCTAATCCAATCAAATCCTAATGTATATCTCAACACACCCTAAATAATGGTTAAATATAGGGCAAACTTCACTTACTCCTCTTGCCCTTCGATAACTAAAGGGTGAGATTTGTCACACTTGCAAAATATTTGCATTATTAATAAGAAAACCTATAATAATCTTATTTTAGGCAAAAGTATATCATATGAATACAATTACTTCTCTTAGATAAGGTGGCAAATTTTGAAACAACTTCCTCACACAACTCCAAATTTTCATTATATAAACTTGAAAATGTCATACTTTAATAATATGAATAATAAATAAGACGAGTGGGTATCTGTGTCAAACATATATAATTTGATTTTGATACGATAAATTTATTTGGATGATAATATAATAACAATTAGACTTATGAATTGTCGTGGAACATGTGACAGTGGGATCAAATTAGGATTTTTTTTTTTTTTTAAATACTTGTGGTAGATCTTTAGTAAGAGATACATGGGACGTAGAATTGACATTTTAAATTTATACATTATACTTGTTAATTTGAACACGATAATTCGAATTTGACAATTAGAAAGTTTTAAATTAATGGTTAAAATACAAAACTTTGAATATTATAATTATTCTACCTGTATAAATCAAATTCCTTGACAATTAAACTTTAGGACCTCAAAATACCAAAATTATAATTGATTCCTAAACTTTGCTTCCTTTTGAGTTTAGTCTCTAAACTTTCAATTATCATAATTTAGTCTCTCAACTATCAGTTTTGTCTCCATTAAGTCTGTTCATCAATTTTCGTTATTAGATCAACCAGAGATTAGTTCAATCTGATCTATTTTAGCATTGATTTAATTAAAATATCTATATTAATAAGATAGAACCAATTTTGAATCTATTTTTACTTCAAAATTGTTGTGATCGTGCAGCAATTATAGTGAACAATAATGAAACAATCAAACAAGAAAGCAAAAGAAAAATAACACAGAGATTTACGTGGTTCGGCAATGTGCCTACATCCACGAGTGCGAGCGGCCGTTCTTTCTTATTATTAAAGTAGGGTTACATCTTAAGTATTTATAACCCTAGTACTGACGTATTTACAAAAATACCCATGTACCGTACCGCGGGGGCGTTGCCCCCGCACCCCCAACTAATCAGCGTCCCCCTAATATATCAATCCCTGGGAAAGCACAAGGATGGCTCAAATTTAATCTACTTTTAATTTAATGGCCTAGATTTCATCTTTATTGTTCCAAGTTAATCCAAAGGCTGACAATGCATCCCACACAAAAAACTTATCCCGCCCAAACCTTTTGCACTGCTCACCAGTCTCCTCTCACTCCTCTGCCATGGCTCAACACGCTACCCACCCCTACACTCTACCCAGACCCCTTATACCCCTAACACCCCTTGGACTGCTCACCTCTCACTCCTCTGCCATGGCTCACCCAACGTCCTTAGCGGCAGCACAGCGGCGATCAGCGACAGTTCAGGTACAGCCCAGGATCAGCGACAGCCCAGCAGCAATCAACACAGCGGCGATCAGCGACAGTTCAGCCCAGGTACCTCCATCTCCCCCTCTCTTTCTCTCTCTCTGTCTCACTCCCATGGAAGCATTAGATGGTTTCATTGTGGTTTTGGGTTTTGTTGAAGTAGCAGCGGCACTGAAGAGTTGCTTCCCCTCTCCCCCAGTTTTCACTTCTCGAATTATTTCATAACCATTAGTATTTGTGGTAGAATTTAGTGACGGGCTAAAGGGTAATGGTTTAAATGTTTGAGCATAAAGGGTAATGGGTTTTTATAATGCTGATTGATTCATATGATTATGTTGACTGTGATGAATGATTTGGAAGATGCATGTGAACTCGCCTATTTAATTTTGCCAGACGGTGGTGTCGGTTTGAATGGGGCTGGTAGTGTTTTGGTGATCGCAACAGTAGCATGTGTTCTGTACAGAGGGGGGGCAGAGAGAGAGTGTTAGATATGGTGATTATGTTAGGTGAACAAAAAGGGAGACTGTGTGCTCTGTATTGTGTGGACAGAATACTGTTCAGCTGTTGTGGGTGTGGGTGAGTGCACCAACTGTTCAGATTCCTTATGATGCATTACATTCAACTCTTGAAATTGAATTCTTGAAGATGCCACTCCCTCTCTACCCCTTCTTTTTTGAAATTGAATTACCTCTCTATCCCTTCTGTTTTTTTCTCTAAAACTTCAACTCATTCTTGAAATTGCAGTGAACATTCTATCTGATTTTTTTCCCTTTCTTTGCTGTTTGGTAGCTTTTTTTTCCTCTCTCCAGAAGGTTGGTAAGGCATGAGTAAGGGAAGGGAACTGCCAGTTGGTTGTGGGATTGGGCAGCGGTAGTTGTGGTTTTGGGTGGAAAGAGGGAAGACCTGGGTGTAAATTACATTACACCCCTTGAACTATTACTCATTGGTTTTCAAGCATTACATGTTTGATGAACATTTGAGCAAGAAAACTCTGATTTTCTTTCCATCTTCCAAACGGTGCTAGATGGACTCTTATGTAAGGCCACTTTGTGTTTGTTGCTTTGGATTTACATGCTTTGGGTTTACATGCTTTGGATTTTGTTTATTTTTTGTTCAATTTTATGAATTTTTTTTTCAATTTTAATTCAGATTTAATTCACTTTTAATTCAAATGTCCAAATTTCATCTCAATTCTTTCAATATAATCCAAAGGCTCAAAATACATCCCATACAAATGTTAAAACTCGGCTTTTCCATGACATCGTGTTAATTTAATCATTTATTTTTTTATGGGTATTTTGATTGAATGCTAGAGTTATGGTCTTGAAATTAAAACCAACTTTGTTTTAGGCCCAGACAGTCTGTGGGATAGACCATCCCCATCAATGACCACACAACTTTTCTTATCTTGGCTTATTAGTATAGATTTATGCATTTGATTTTGATATTTTTTTTTTTGCTGGTTATCTTTATCTAATTTGTTTTAATTTTTCGATCATAAATAGTTGAGACATGATTTTATCAAGTGCGGCGAGCCGTTAATAGGCCGTCACCTTATTTTTCTAATAGTTTAATTTGAGCCTGTTTTTTCGAAATGTCACTTCTTATTTCTGGAGTTTTCTTGGACATTAATACGACATGTTCTATAAATGCATTGGATATTTTTTTTTATTTGTTCTACAGAACTTGCTGAGAAATTTACTCATCATATTTAAATGAACATCCAAACCCACGAACCTTCAGCTTTACTTTCTCTCAGCTATCAAATTTTATTTTTTCCTATTTTACTAGCATTTGACTTTCCTCATGTTGCACTATTACACATAAATCTCTTCATATTGCACTATTACACATAAATCTCTTGATTGTAAAACCCAAGATTTTTCTCCCACTTCCTATCCCTCTTTCCATAGACAATTCCCAGTTGAGAAAAAGGCGTAAAAATGTGGTTTTGCTTACCATCTTCTTCATTTGTTTTTGTGTCCAAATTGCCTATTTTGTGATTTCAAGAAATCCAACAGCTCGAGGTCCAAGTTAGCACCTCTCTCAAACTTGACATTAAATTATTTTTGCTTCAGTTTTACTTCATCAAATTCTGACATTAAATTATTTTTTGCTTCAGTTTTATTTTTGCCTATTTTTGTTTCAGTTTTAATTATTTGTGTGCTCACTCTCTCTCTCTCTCTCTTTCACAGCAACACACACACACAACAACAATAACACACAAAACACACACACATTTACACACACACACACACATTTAAACTGGGTGTCTTTCAATTGGGTGTTTAATTGGATTTTTTTTTTTTTTTTTTGTTACGAATGTTAGGTTGTTTTTTTTAAATTGGGTGTCTTTTAATTTGTCAAAGAGAACGATAGATTATATACAATGGACCTTTGTGGATGGGGCCGGCGTAATCAGGTAAATCTACTCTTACGTCACTGCATCAAAATAACTTTAGGATTGGTGGCAATATATATATTGTGTTAATTTTATTGTTTATGTGAATAATTTAGGTGGTTGTGTATTCTCCCCATTGGGCAAAATGTGTTCGTATTGATACGAGGACATTAAGGATAGTGATGAAGAGAAGGTTTAAAGGAATGAAGAGGACATTTAGGTGAGTTATTGAAAAATGACATTATCTCTGAGAAAACTCAAACGATCTACAATCCAGTACCGACCTGTCCACTTTTTGATGATGATTAACCCACCACTGATCAAACAATTGTCCAGGTGTGAAAGTCTCTCTTAATGAGGATCTCTATATTTCTCTACTTCTCATGCATACACACAACACACATGCAATACATGCACAAACACACACAACTGTAACCAATCAAACACTTGCACATCGAACTCACACACCATTATACTGCCACCAATAAAGATTTATGATTAAAATCATTAGGCAAATGAACTGAGAAAGACTTATTTGATTGTAAGTCTTCTCTACACTCCATATCATTTCTTAAATAAATTGGTAATTTGTTACAATCTTTCTAAATTCTTACCTATATCAATCTAAATCATCCCCCCCCCCCCCCACTACATACAAATGTGTGTGCTCATTTGTTTTTTAGATAATTCAGTGGAATTGATAACAATAATTATGTTGAATTCAACTAACGAAAAAAGTAATGAGTCTTATGTTTCGGATTTACAATTGTTTTATTTTGCCTCACATATTTCGATAATTTTTATATTTCAAATATTTTCAGATATATATTGAAAGATACTTGGTGTAAGCTATAAAAAAGATGAAGTTGTTTCTCTATTTGTGCATGTGTGTATTTTGTGTGTTCCGTTTTTTGTAAAATTAACTAATTATACATGGTTATGATGATTTTGGGTATGGAATGATGGTTGTTTTGGTGGTTGGGTATATATTGATGATTGTGGTGCTATGATGTATTATGATGATTGTTATTGATGATTGTAAATTTTGTAGACATGTTTAGATTTTTCTGTGTTTCAATTTTTAAAGGAAATTCTGCCGAAATTTCTTGAAATTAGTAGGGATTAGCTTGATGTTTTGGTGGTTGAATATGTGTTGATGATTGAGTATGTATTAATTATTGTGGTGGTATGATGAATTATGATGATTGTTATGTCTGATTGTAAGTTCGATAGAAAGTTTGTTTTAGGTTGCAAAGAGTATAGTATTTTTTGAGTTTTAATCTAATTTTTCGTTATGCCGTGCCTTCAGGCACGGACAATTACTAGTAATTAATATTTGAGGGACTAAATTAAAATAATTTAAAATTTTAAGACCAAATTAAAATCAGAGGCTAAGTTTAGTGGCCAACTATGATTACTCAATCACCCGAGTTATTGGTCTAGTAGTATGTCGTACTCGGTTTGGGTTGTCATCGACTTTTATGTATTTTTCAAGTAATGTTTGATTCACGAGAACAATACGATTTATTACTTAATTTTAGTAGTACTCTGGTAACAAATTACTTTTCTACGTCAATAATTATAATTCAAATCGAACATAGCACACTAAGAAATTCTCATGATCTCATTCAGAGATTACTACGAAAAAAAAAAAACTATGATTACTCAAATTAAAATCATCACTTCCCAAAGTTTTTTTTTTTTATTTTAATTTTCCAAGAAATTTCTTTTGTGTGAGCGTACAAAAGACAAGTAAGTGCACTGTGCAAGACACCGTAAAGAATCAAAATAGGCTGTCTTGTCCATAGTGTGATACGGATACTGAAAACGACGTCGACGTGGGCGAAATAATTGATGTACAACTCATTTTAGTGGGGCCCTCCACTTTAAAAAAGATAAGAGCACGAAAATTTTGCTGCCTCCCCACTTCTCGTTGCCCCCCAATTAAAAACTGCAACGTGGCCCTTTCTGATTCATTCCTTACTATGGAGATAAGAATCAAACCCCAATTAAGGTAAGTTAATTAATCCCTCTCATAATTAATGAAGTTTAACGACCAAACTTCAATAACTTACCTTTCACTTTCACCTTTTTCTTTTTGTTTAGGGTAAATTGCACAGGAGGTCCTCAAAGTATGAGATTTATCTCATTTTGGTATATAATATTTCAATTGCATCATTTTAATTTTTAAAGTATTGAATGTGTTTCTATATGGCCACTCAAGCAGACAACGTTTAGATTGTTAACGATTTTTTTATTATAAATTTGTCACGTAATACCTAAATATTGATAAAAAATAATTTTGGATAACTCTAAAACAAAATTTGAGTAACTCTTGACAAAAAATATGTAATATGAGTAACTTTTTGACCAAAATTTGGATAGTTTATGATCAAAATTGTGTAATTTGGATAACTATTTAACCAAAATTTGAGTAAAAATTTGGTCAAGAGTTCTCCAAATTATTTTTTTTGTTCATATTTAAGTATCACATAACAAGTTTATGATAAAAAATCATTAGCAATCTAGACGATGTATGTTTGAGGGACTATATAGAAACATATTTAATACTTCAAGGACTAAAACAATGTAATTGAAACATTAGGAACTAAAATGCGACAAACCTCATCTTTTGAGAACCTCTAATGTAAATAACCTTTTTTGTTTAAAACTCATCTAATTTGACATTTTTTTTTGATAAGAAACTATAATTATTTTTATTCACGGCAAACTGCAAAGTGATGATGAAAAGTAATAGCAATACAGCAAAATTGAATTGGGATTTTTTTTTTTTTGAACAGGAATTGTGAAATCAAATGGTATAATATTTTCCGCTTTCTTGCGAGTTATTTCTTTTCGTTGTGCTCTTATTCAAATCTAAGTTGTCAGCTGAATAATAATTTGAGTTTTTTGTTTGTTCTCGACTCTGTGCTTAAGTTTGTTCATAGAATGAACTCTGTATTTAATTTAATTTTGAAATTTAAAAAATATTTTACTTTTTCTTAAAAATATTGGATTACTCCAAAACTTTTTATAAATTTTTGATAGAAGAATTCTTAAAATTTTTAAATTGATTAAAATGTAATATTAATTGTAAATTTTTTAAAATAAGAGTGGGGAATGGTGTCTCATTGGCCTCACATAAAGGAGACTAGTCCACGGTTAGAGTAGCAAAGGACTGGCCCCCCACCCCCTCCCCCACCCAAAAAAAACACCCATTACATGCGTAAAACATGACCATTCTCACACCTCCTATTTCTATGGCCACACTTGAGGACTTTTAACACTTCCCACCCCCTAGCTTCCTTCCTTGGTTGGTCACTGCTCTCTCTCTCTGTCTCTCTTTTGTTTCCTGCCTACTTTCCATTTCCACCTATCACATCTCATCCACATGGTTCTTCCTCCTACCTTCTGAATTTGCAGGTCAGGTCTTTTTAAATTCCTTTTAAAGAACTTCTCTTCGTTTTATTTACAAGCAATTACGTATATGAGTATCTTTTCTTATTCAAATTAACCGTTATTTACACTACCCACCCCCCTGTTCCCTTGCTCATTCATTGCCTTTATAACTCCACTTCCTCTCCCCCACCCTTTTCATTCTCTATCCTCAACACCCAAAAACCCAGTTTCAGAGGGGGTGAACAAAGATGGCTTTCCATAGATCGTACCTTTCCATGGCTACCCTTTTGTTGTTCGCGTTCTTTGTCTTGTCATCGGCGCTCGATATGTCGATCATCAGCTACGACGACCACCACGGCGAGAAATCTCTTTCGAACTCGAGGACAGACGGTGAGGTCATGACGATGTACGAGTCGTGGCTTGTGAAGCACGGCAAGGTGTACAACGCCTTGGGAGAGAAAGAGAAGAGGTTTCAGATCTTTAAAGACAACCTCCGATTCATCGATAACCACAACAACGCCGGCGAGAAGGCGACGTATACTCTCGGTCTGAACCGGTTCGCCGATCTGACTAACGAGGAGTACCGGTCCATGTACTTGGGAGTCAAGCCCGGTACCAAACGGATCTTGTCGAAGACCAAGGTGATAAGCGATCGGTACACTCCCAAAGTCGGAGAGAGCTTGCCGGACTCCGTAGATTGGAGAACCAAAGGTGCCGTCGGGCCGGTCAAAGATCAAGGAAGCTGTGGTGAGCTTTTCATCCTATATTTTTATTATGACTATTTTGCCCTTCCAATAATTTTCTTACATGCTGTTAAGGTCAATTTCGTCCATACCACAATATGCTTTGCCTTTTTAATTAAAAGAAAAAGGTATTTACTGCTTTATAGAGGGGTTGATATGAAATATTTTTTTTGGGTAATGTTAAGGGTAGTTCAGAAGAAAAATTTTGACTCTCAGTAATTCTTATGATTCAATTTGTTTTCACCGATCCGGAAAGGGGTTAATCAGAGGTGTTAATCCGGACAATCTTGACCATTGAAAATATTGGGCAGCGTTTTAAAAAATATTTCAAGAAGAAAAAATAAAAATTCTAAAAATATTTATCATTTTTGTGAGGACTTATGCGAATTTTATTAGCCGTAGATCTCTCTGATAACGACTACTTGATCTTGTTGTTCAACACTGGAATTAAATATCTTAGTGGGGTAAGGCTGCCGTACCGATGCCAGTAAATTAATCATCCATTTTAAATTGAATAATCTGCAATCATTCATTGAAAAATAAATAAATAAACTTTTTTTAAAAGAAAATTATTATTTAAAAAATAAAAATATGGTACCAAAAAATAGTTTGGTAAGGACTTGATAAACCAAACCTTGTGGAAAAGTCCTTGTTATTAGGTCTTTAGATAAGGACCAGACTAACCCACTGCACTCACACTACCCTATCAAAATCGGAATAGGCTTCTAAAAGGTATGCTAATTTCTTTTAATTAGAGGACCTATTCGAGTAGATAATTTTATATTTTTTTGGGAAAATTACAAAATATTTTAAGTAGCTAAATCTTTGTTGTCTGAAAAAAAAGGGGAGGGGCTTGGAATTAGTCGGAAATTGAGGGGTGCCAAGGCAATTAAAAATTGTTTTGTGTCTATACCGCCCACCTCGTGATTAACGTTTCAACGTTACTGACAAACAAATTGGTCCAATGCCCCCTGCTAACGGATCTTTGTTTTCGTCAATTTTCTAGCCCAGTTGTCCACATATCTCCTTGTCCAAGATTAATCTTGTAACCAAACAAGACTTTTTGACACTACCATACACTTCTCTCCCTGACGAATGCAGATTTGTTGTAACCGCAGAATTTAGATACTGTTCTAGTTTACCCCAACTGTTAGGTCACGGATTCTATGGGCTGGGCTGTGATACGGATCTCACTTGTTTTATGTCAAGATTCATTGATCCTCTGCTCAGCAAGTTGTCGTAGATATTTTTGACATTATTCAAATTCCACTGATGGTCCCCATTTGTTATGATACGTCATGCATGAACTCACCTTAATGTTGACCCCACAGCTTAAGAAGTTATGGACCATGGAGTGGCTTTTCCAGTGGATTTGGTCCCGACGCCATTATTACATATATACTTGTTATATTTTTTTTATCAAATTTTTTATCTCAAATAAAAAGATTAATTTTTTTGACGTTGAAAACTTAAAAAGTACGGATATAGATACGAGAATACGACAAAGTTAAAAAAATATAGGACACATGAATGACAAATATATTGTTATTAAAATAATATAATATATTTTTAAAGTAATAATAGAGTTGTAATATGTTAAAAATAAAACATATATTATAACAATATTAATAATTAAATCTAGTGAATATTAATTTTTTGATTAAAATTAAAATAGATCAAAATAAATATCAATCATTTTCATCAAATATCATTACATTTATTGACATTCATAGTATATAAATATTAATATTAATAATTAGACCTAGTGAATATTAATTTTTTGATTAAAATTAAAATAGATCAAAATAAATATCAATCATTTGTATCAAATATCATTACATTTATTGATATTCATAGTATATAAGTTACATAATAAAAATTATATTAAAAAAATAAATAACATTTCTTTTAATAATAAACAGTTATTTTTTATTAAAAAAAAATTACTGCCGTGTGGCCGTGTCTTAGAAATTTCCTGGCTGTGTTGTAATCGTATTCCACGCATGTGTGTGTCGCACACATGTCCGACATTGTTGCGGCACCCCTTCGAAAAGTATTTGTACTTTCTAGTTGAAAACTCTGTCAATTAATTTTGAATGGAGATTTGATAAGAATATTTGGTAAGCATGATATTTCTCGTAATTGTAAGTGTCCAAAAGTTTAATCCATTAAGCAAACTCTTAATCATCTTTTGAATTGATAAAAAATAAAGAAAGAGGATTCTAAGCACCTGTCTTGTTTGACTTTTGGTTTGGTTTGGTTTGGTTTAAACTTTAATTATTACTTTGTTTTTCAGATTTAATAATATGTTATTGGTTTCATGGAAATGCAGGGAGTTGTTGGGCTTTTTCAACAATTGGTGCTGTGGAAGGGATAAACCAGATTGTTACTGGGGATATGATCCCTCTGTCAGAGCAAGAGTTGGTGGACTGTGATACTTCTTATAATGAAGGATGCAATGGTGGCCTCATGGACTATGCTTTTCAGTTCATTATTGACAATGGTGGCATTGACTCTGGAGAGGACTACCCCTATAAAGCCAGGGATGGCAGATGCGACCAGTACAGGGTTTGTATTTATTATTCCTAATCTAAAGGAACATTTGTATATTAAAAAAAATCAAAACCCAAATGAAAACAAAAAGGGTGGGACTATTCCCACCCCATTTAATTTTTCATTATCAAACTACTAAGTTCACCCCTTCTATACCCACCCCATTAGTAATTAAGTTTACTCCATGTTACATACACCTCCCTTTAGTAAGTAAACCCACTTTATATTTTGTCATAATTAAGGTTTCATTCTCTTTCTTATCTCGTGCACTCACAAAAATATTTTTTCAATATGAATTTTTTTAAGTGAGATAAGGGTTAGTATTTCTTCTCAATTTAATTCTATATTTGATTTCATGTTTGTTGTATAGATTTTCATTATTTTCGGTATGTTTTGATATTTCTATCAAGTTTAATAAATTTTTATTTAGAATTTATATGCGTGTATATATATATATATATATGTTTTCACATTATTTGTTTCATATTCAGTATTGCATCTTGTAGTTTTGCGTTTTATAGTTTTGCTTATTTTTTTAATTTTTGTTTGTTTTTTTTTTTTCCCTTCTTGTTTCGGTTTGTTTGTTTGTTTCTTTTTTTTCCTTGTTTCGTTCTTTTCTTTTTAAAAGGGGTGTATGTAGTATTAGTTATTAATGGAGTGAGTTTAGTAGTTTGATAATGAAAAATTAAATGGGGGTGGGAATGGAGATTTTTAGGGTGGGAATAGCGCCACCCAAACAAAAAATAGAGAACCATAGTAAAACATTGACTGCCATTATTCTTGGATCTTTATATTATTTTGTCATTTGTCTTGTGCAGAAAAATGCAAAGGTTGTTGCAATTGATGGTTATGAAGATGTCACTCCAAATAGCGAGAAGGCATTGAAAAAGGCAGTTGCAAATCAACCCATCAGCGTTGCCATTGAAGCTGGTGGCAGGGATTTCCAGTTATACTCATCGGTAAAATTTTGTCTATTCTTTCTGGTCATCATCATTACTCATGTAAACAGACGATGATATTGAATTTAAATGATATTAAGTAAAAATATGACTTGTCTATGTTCACTTGGATAATATCAACCTTTACACATTGAAATAATTTTTTCGGTTGAATGACTGGTAATATTATAAAATATGCACAACTAGCGGATTAAACAATTTGTTTCATGTGATTGTCAGCTTGTTTTTTTTCTTTGCCAACATTTTGAAGGTTGCGTTTTGAACACATTGTACTTGCTAGCATTTGACAACCATCTAAATTATCACAAATCATATTGATTTTTGTTACTTAAGCTAATGTTTGTTTTCCCTTTCCAACCTCAGGGAGTATTCACAGGTGCATGTGGGACAGCGCTGGACCATGGTGTCATTGCTGTTGGATATGGTAGTGAAAATGGTAAGGATTATTGGATTGTGAGGAACTCATGGGGAGCAGACTGGGGAGAAGCTGGCTATCTCAGGATGGAGCGTAATTTGCATGACACTGACACTGGCAA
The DNA here is from genome assembly GCA_951799425.1 of Ilex aquifolium. NCBI lineage: Eukaryota > Viridiplantae > Streptophyta > Magnoliopsida > Aquifoliales > Aquifoliaceae > Ilex > Ilex aquifolium. The sequence continues at coordinate 5,513,789 of OX637406.1, forward strand.
ATGTGGAATTGCAATTGAGCCCTCTTACCCTGTCAAGACAGGCCAAAACCCCCCCAATCCCGGTCCATCTCCTCCATCTCCAGTAAAGCCCCCCAGTGTTTGTGATGATTACTACTCTTGCGCAGAGAGCAGCACTTGCTGCTGTGTCTATGAATTCTATGGTGACTGCTTTGCCTGGGGATGCTGCCCAGCCGAGGGTGCCACATGCTGTGATGACCATTACAGTTGTTGCCCCCATGACTATCCCGTGTGCAACGTTAATGCAGGGACTTGCCAAATGGTAAGCATTAATCCTTGTTATTCATATTTCCAAGCTAAACTTTTTGTAATATTTGGTATAGTTTCATAAAGATGGATTTTTTGCCATAGTTTGTTTAGTCACTAAACTTTTTTGACTTGACAGAGCAAGGACAACCCATTGGGAGTGAAGGCAATGAAGCGCACTCTTGCTAAACGCACAGGGACTCACGGCATAGAAGGAAAGAAGATCAGTGCTTGATAAACTTTTATAGCTTTAAAGCAGTGGATTAGGAGAGCAAAAGCAAACGGAGGACGAAAGAAAACCAGTGCTTGATGATCTCCTTACTATAATCATAATCATACTGCTTACATGATTTTCCACCATTACAGTACAATTACAAACAGATGGATGGTCAATTTATGATTATTCAGTTGCTGATTTGTATATAGTGCTTTGTATTCCTGTGTTTCATTTGAACAGCAAACCGATTATGAATCTGCTCTGTGACATTATGTATATAGGTCTCGTATGTCAGGCACCACATTGTGGTGTCTTCCAAGAACTAATTTATAATCCCAATGCTCCTTGTAGCTCATTTGATGGTGAAAGCCAGTTCTTTTTTTTCAATTCTCCTCTACAGTTATCTTCATATCTATTATTATATGATATGTGACCATCAATTAGAGTTCATGTATTGTATTTTGCATGCTGTGTGACTGTAGATATTGAAAGGTATGTTGAAGTTCATGATGCCCTTTTCCGGTAGCTGTTCCCATCTGTATGTACCAGAAAGGTATGTTGAAGGAATATTGAGATTTCCATATTTTGGCAAATTAGAAGCAGCTCTACATTGGATTTTTCGGATTGAATGTTCTCGTGAAATGCGAATGTTTGTATCCAGTGCTTTATGCATGATGTTTGGAGTGGTGTTATTTGCTGGCCTCATTCGGGGGTAGGCCTCAATCATAGAGGGATAGTTAAAACTGATTTCACTTGTTCTCTTACCCTTACCAGACGCTTACCTCTGAACTAGGCTACCTTCATTTGCCACTACTTCATCCCCTTTATTGTTTCTTTTCATCAGGCTTGTTCCATGTCAGCCCCTTCATTGCCTCATTCTTTTGCCTGTAATTGTATTCACTAGCCCTAATTCCATTCCACATTCTCGCATTACTTGCGCCCTATTGTGGTCTACTTGCAGCATGTGTGGTAGATTTGGAGTATATAGAGGGGCTGCAGAATTCTTAACCGGCTAAGTTAAAGAATAGAAGTCCTGAAAGGGAAATATGATTATGATTTGCTTGTAGTAGAGAACTTAGACTGTAGTGCCATGGCTATGGGTGTTTTAACAGACGAGTTTATTGGCATCATCAAAAACCAAAGCCGTGAATACTGCTATGGCTACCGATTATGCCATTTCAATAGCTTTACGGGTTATGTCTAGAAGGTTTCACTTCTAGGCATATTCCATGATGAAGGTTATGACATTTAGAAAGCAGGCTTTTTTACCAAGTTGTCATGAAAGGATTCATGAGAAGGTTTGGGGGCAGTCTTGTTGGGTGTCACTCTGTGCTTAAAGAGAAGGTCACTGAAAAGGCTTTGATCCTTTCAGTCCGGCAAAGGTGGTGACCATTGGGAAGGAATGCACTCTGTCAAACCATGGTATGCACTATGCCCCAACATTTATGGGCTTAGATACTGCACTTGCACTTGGATGAGGGTAGGTCTTGTCACAACCGTAAAATTGTTTTATTGTGACTTGAGTACTACAAATTTGAATCATGGAAACAATCTCTCTACAAGCAAAGAATGCATATTACAACCCTCGGATTTGTAATGGAAGAAGTTATGTACACTAGACTACCCAAAAGTAGCGCAAAAATGGTCAGGCAAAGATGGCAATCAGAAAAAAAAAAAGGTATCCGTCTTGAAAATCTCCAACCAAAGTGTCCTACCAGAATGGAGTATATGTCTACCTCTTTTTACTTTTATGTTTCACAAGAGAGAGAGAGAGAGAGAGAGAGAGAGAGAGAGAGAGAGAGAGAGAGAGAGAGACCAATACATCCTGCTATGAATCTAAGCCATTCAATAAGGAGGTCCACTTGTGAAATGGTTCAAACAAACTTTACACCAGTAAATCACAAGAAATTCGTCATGTTGCACCCCTACTCATCGTGAACAAAATATAACACGTTATCATAATACACAAAAAGATGAAAATCAAAGGAATGGTAGATTCGCCGTCGATAGACTGTTTCTTGTATTTGTTGAAACTTGACCAAATTTCTTCAACTCAAGGTCCGGAAATTGGAAAAACTCAAACGTCATTATATGTTGTGCTACAAACATGGTTCAAAATATCGGTCGATACTGATACGAGTCGTATACGACTCGGCACCTTCTGAAACGATACCATTACACGATACGTTATACCCGAGTCTCGCACGACTAGGCCAAGTTGTATTCGAGTCACTAAGTTATCGTAACCAAATCGGCCAATACGGTTTCACGACGTCACGGCATAACTTGAATTTTTCGTCATGTTCAATATTTTCTTTTAGATAGTATCACCCGATACCGCGCGACGCGGCGACCAATGTGTCACAAAGCTCTCCGAATCGATAACCAATTCCGTGACCTTGAACCATGGTTACAAGACTGATGTTCTCTGTTAATTAGTTCTATCTTAGAGTAGTGCTAACAATTCATGGTATACCATTCTTCTAACAGCACTGGGGCCTACTTCAATGTCATGTAACACATCTCACAGCTCATTTTCATAACATTTCTACATCTTCCTTGAATAAATTTCAAAAAACTAAGGTTAGGGACCATCCATTCTGTCGGGCTAGCTAGATACTCGATGTCTTGTGCGACAACTTGATTCCAACACAATTATCTTTGTCTCTCTTATTTCTCTTCTTTCACTTTCTTGGATTACAACTTTCGGGTCGGATTTATATTAAACTGTATACGAACCCAAATTCTAATGATTCTAATATAATTACATGTTCCATATCATTAGATAGTGTTAGAATATTTTAATAAAACTAACACTTAACGGGAAAAACTCAATCCACATCGACTAAATTTCTAAAAAAACTTAATCTTAAAATACTATACTAGTGTTACGGAGTTATTAATTTAAGTGAGACCTTGAGACTCTCACGTGCACAGCGATCGTTTTTCTGACAGATAGTTCTACAAAGTATAGATGAGTTAGTTGGCATTAATGGGATGATTGTCCCAAGGCCTCAACTTTGTTCGACATTTTCAGATATGTGAGTTGGGGGCAAGCAACAGATCAACATATATCCTGGCTGATTAAGCCAATGACATGATGTAAATTACCCTTTTGAATATGACATTGGGAACAACTGGCTTTGAAGTTCGAAATTTCCCTCTCCAAAACCCAAGAATTGATTCAAGGAAACTATACATTCTTAACTCACTTCGGTGATCAAATAATGGGTCAAGTTGTAAACCCACAAGTCTCGAGTTTGGATCCCATTATTAGCGATTTAACCAATACATATGATTTGTATGAATTCGCGTACATCTCAGACTTGCATTAGAGTAATGAGTACAAAGAATACGTAGTTGACAAAATTTCTCGTTACGAAAAAGAGATGAAAAAAAAAAAAAAAAAAATTAATATTCTCAAGCAAGATGAATTAACAACAATGTTTCATCAGGAGGGAAGACATTTTTTTTTTTTTTTCAGTTTTGTTTCTGAAAAAATATAGATAGGCATATTTTCCATGAATTTATGATTGGTCCCCTAAAAAATATCTACATTGTTATCAGCATTGCCACCATGGCTCTTACATTGTCATTGTCTCTGCTACCAATATCTCTACTAGTTGTGGCATAACCACCTTATTTTGTTCTTCTGTTTACACTGTACAGGCAGTACAGCTACACAGAAAGTTTGTATTTGCTGTTTGTTAAAAGAGGTCACTGCAGATTAAGATACAACTTACAATCACTTTATGCAAGACAAAAGGGTCATTACCCAATTTTATCCTCGTAAATTTTGGGGCGTTTAGAGGAGTGAACTAGATAGAGACTTAATTTATGACATTATTTGTACGAAATAGTTGCTCTCGCATTTGAGCATACAATGTAACGGTATTTAAGCCAACACCTATCTATCACAATTCTTAAAAATCAAGAATACTAACAGAAAAAGAGGTTGTAAATCATTACCATTTCAGTATTGAATATAAGTACATTGCAGCATAAACAGTTTTGAGTCTATCAACCTCATATTCATGGAGTAAATGCAATTTGGATTTCAAAATTAATTGAGATTTACTGCACTCAGGTCTTCCCTCAAGGGTCCAGACCCTAATTTCACCCCCACCTCATCTTCCAACCCTAAATTAGGGTTTAAGGTACTTTGTTTTGCTTCTTGAGCTGCCTGTAACACATATGATGATCTCAAATTTTTATCAGTAATTTCAATTTCACCCACTCCACCACTGTCATCAACTTTAACATAACTTCCACTCTTAATGCCAGTGCTTTTGTTTTCTAGAGGGCTCTCAAGAGCTTCTGTGGCGTTATAGGATGGTACCACAGAAGGCAACTTTGTTAACAAAGCTCCAAGACTGCAAGACATGGGAGGGAAGAGAGGTGGAATAGACCAAATAGCTGATAATTCAGCAACCCCATTTTGTGGGCTGTTGTAGCCTAAGTTGATGGATTTGACTGGAGAATCATTATGTTCTTCAACATACTGTCTTTTTGATCCAGCTAGTTGGCATTTGTACTCATCTATAAAAGTTTTTTCATTGGTCTCCATCATAATATGGGGATTGTTGGGCTTGAAGGTGTATGGATGTTGGATGGGTAGGTATGGTCTTTGTATAGCATAGATTCCTGGTATGCTCTGTAGATAACTGAATTTCCTCTGTATGCTAATCACCAGATTAAGATCTTCAACAACCTAAAAGACCCAATGATCATAAATGAAGATTTCATAGAAAACAAATGTGTGTGTGTGAGAGAGAGAGAGAGACCTTATCAAATGAGCCAAGTTGAACTATGCCATCTCTTACAGATATGATTGCAATAGTCTGCCAAAAATAGAAGAATTTCTAAAATTTCCCAGTGGAATGAATTGGGTAGATTTAACTGAATTTATACAAACCTGAATGCCTGAATTGAACTGAACTTCCCATGCCCTTGGTTGCTGTTTAAATTAACACTGAAGGAAGTGAGATTAAAAGGAAAAAGAAGAGGTTTTTGTTAACCACAAGGAAATAATTGCTAAAAAGATTGTCATTTTTGCTTACTGGGTCAATTGATACATTCCATGAGGAGATGAAGGTAGGATCATTTTCATTTGAACTGTCTCCAAACACCCATTTGTGACTATTATCTGCAGCAACTTTCCCCACCAATCTGCAAACAACCACCATACAAACTGACCACTCAAATTCACAACCTTCTGAAGTTTACATAACCAATCTTCTTTGGAGGATATTTTTCAGAAGATCAGAAGAGAAATCTTACCCTTCTCCATAATTGTAGACCTCATGAGACATTTTGAAGAAGACATCAGCTCCAAATCTCCCCTTTATGTATCCGCTTCCTGCTCGTTCACATTCGTAAAAATCACAAAAACCATCTTCCCAGACAAGGATCCTGAGAACAAAATCCAATTTTGTGTTCAACATTAATCAAAATTACACATGGTTTTGTCATAAGATTAATGAACTTACCAATTCCTTTTGTTTGCTTTGGCGTGATTCAGTCCTCCTCCTCCATGATCATCCCACCTGCAACAAAGTAATGTAATGGTTATTACAGAGCTCAACATGATTGAAGGAAGTCAAGTTTGATTTGTAATTGATTTTTGATGACTAAAACTTCATGTTTGGCTTTTTTGAAAGTCGATTTTCTTACTTTGGTGGAGGGTAATTCCGAGGCAAGACCCTCCAGAAGACTGCATACACCCATTTGGAAGAGTTAGATGAATCTGAACATGTGCATAGGCTTCGGAGTGTGTGCTGTAAGAGACAGTTAAGCATGGGAAGCCCACCTTCCATTGTCTACAGAGAGAGAGAGAGAGAGAGAGTGGATTGAGGGGGCATAAGCTACAATGTACTAGTGTTTCCAGTCCCAACCGAAAGGAAAAATCAAAGCAAGAAAAGGCAATGCCCAAACATAGTAGGAGAAGAGTGAGTAACACTGTCCAACTTGCCAAAATATAGACTGCCCTTGTGAAGTGGTATGACAGTAGCACCTTTTCATCGTTTAGCCTCTCTCTTCTCTCTCTCTCTCTCTCTCTCTCACACACAGTTGTTTGGTTACAATTAATTAGCATTGAAGTCAGTAAGTGTGATGTAATAGCTTTTTTGAAGTACATTTTGTAGTTCGTATCATAGAGGGTTGCATTATACATCGGCTGGTTACCCATCAAGTACTTTTTTTGCTTATCTTTCAGTTGTAAACACTCGTATCTTGATGCAAAACTTCATTAGGAGATGGATTGATAGGCAATTACAATGAATCGAGCTTACATAATTGGCTTGGGCTTGATTGTTTGTGTAAAATGACCTGTATGAACAGAATTATCTTAAACTCTTGTCTGAGTTCTTACAATTCTGTCGTATCCCACACTGTAATGCATTTTGTGGCAATGGGGGGGGGGGGGGGACAGAAAATAAGAGTGTGCAGAAACATACATAACACAATTTCATGGAGAAGAAAAATTTACTCAACCAAGACCAAACTCATTCATTGTCATGGGGGTCAGATTGAAGCCAATCCAACTACGTTACAAGAAAAAAAAATCTTAAAATGGCCGAATAATTATATATTGAAGTATATAGGTGAAGTTGGTTGAATTTTCAAGTCCAAAATCTTAAATTTCAGCTGGAGTTGAAGACTTTTTAAGTTAACTAATGTTGACAGGTCTAAAATTTCTTGCTTGAGCCTGGCCATTTTTAACCACGTTGGTACGGGGGAGGTCACTTTCTCCTATCCTAATCAATTACCTTCAATAATTGTGTAAACTTATACCCAATTCTGTTAAACCATCCACTCTAAATTTCTAAAGTAGGAGCACATAATCTATGGAAGAAGAAGCAAAGATTGCAACCATGTACGAAAAACCATTTGCCTTTAGCAAAAGCAAAAGTTGCAGTCTATGAAGCACAGACACACTGTTTTAATTCCTAGTGGTACTGGTACCTGTACAAATTTCTCTTTTTTAGATTTTTTTATATTGTTGTATCCGTATTATATATCATATCCGATCTGCTTACGAGGTTGCAGCAAGGTTATGCAAAACACTTCCTAATCTGAAGTGGCCTTATTTTTAACTGTTGCCGATTATCAGGGAGGATAAGGGATTGGCTGTACCTGCAGTGGTCCTCCAAAGAGGACTAGTTTTTATCACACCAAACTTTGTCCCTCCCAAGGTTCATTTGGAAGTTTATCTCTACAGGTGCTAGTCATTTTCTACTTTCTGTGAAGGTATTGATCTTAGACCACAAAATTACAATTTGAGAAACTTAAGGCCATTGTGCTGCTGTTATACTCATTTCACCTTTTAATCCTTAGTTAAAAGTTCAGACCACACAAGAGCTAGTTGCATGAATCCTTATTGCAAGTATTTCTGCAGTTGGTAATCTCTCTCTCTTACTAATCAAATGATTGAGCCCCCATCCATGGAGTTTATACAATGACAGGAAAGAAAAATGTGTAAACATTTGTTATCAGTGGAAAGTATGAGACTCTATATTGAGACAGATTGTTGGCTAACCTGTTGGAGATATATGACACGACAAACGTACCTTATCACAGTCCCTTCTGTCCAATCCCTATTGGATTGTCTCTCCTCTCTCTCTCTCAACACATGCTTTTGTTTGTGTATTCATGGAAAGAAAGTTGTAGTTGATCTTGACTATCAGCATTCAATTACGGCCGACAATACTCAGAATCCGCAAATTTGATGCAAAATCAACACAAACATAGCGGGTTCGGATTAGCCTCAATGGGTTTAGGCTGTAAAAGGATGGATCCGCTGCACCTGTTTAATATGTGGGTTTATAGACACGAACACGACTAAACTCGACATATACCCAATACGAATCCAACACCACTACAAATTTATCTAAATTAGGTTGAATTTTTTTTGACAAAACACGACTAACACGGTTTATACACACGACGCACTACATCCAAGCATAAACTAAATGAATGAGATGGCAAATTGGATTTATAAAGAAGACAAAAGATGGGACATTTAATTGGAAACTTTGGTCATTTGCACGGGACTAAGAACTTGTGGTCCACCAATCCTTTCCAATCAGTGGGGATAGCCATTATGAACTTGATGAAGGTGTGTCCCATTCAACTTTTTCTTTCAATAATGTCATGGATTGTGCATCATCATATTATCAACCATGAGGGTGTGTGTGATACCTAGTATCAGGCCCATCTACTATATGAATGTAACTGTGTTTACCTAATCAAAGTTTGTGACCAAGTGTATACATGCAAAACAAATGGTGTTTTAGTTATTTACATGAAAGGAATACTGTCATTTTTCCTTTATCTTCTTCTTTTCGTCTTACAATTTTACCTTTATCGGCCTTTTAGCTTATCATATGAGCATTTGCTCTTTTTCGTTTAACATATAAACGAGTTCTTTTCAATAACTCGAACTAAACAAATCACGTGTGGTCATCTAGACAGACACGTTTCGCTGGTATAAAAGTTACCACCCATCAACTTATGAGTTAAGAACCATTAGGTGATCTGATACAAGCAAATGGAGACATCCAACAGCAAACTTTAGACTTTAAAACTTTGCAAAGAAACAAATGAGCAGTAGCAGGTAGCAGGTACCAGCCAAGCTTTAATGCCCATAGTACAACAGATGCACTCTACTGTGGAGGCAAGTAAAGAGACTTTGACAAATACAAATTGTGGGACAAAAGGGCATCCCCCTATTTTTTAAAGGGGTAATGCTATGCTTACCAAATTTTTTTACCAAATCTTCATCCCAAATAACGTGGCACAGTTTTTCACCATCAGATAAATGGATCCCATTGATATTCAATGATAGAGATTGTGACACATCATTTTAGATGGAAGTTTTGATAAAAAAAACTTGGTAACTATGACATTTTCCTTCTTAAAGAACATCCTTGGAGTGGTCCTCCCCTCCAGTTCAAGACTCACTTTCCAACTTTCACATTGCCTTGTCTTTTAGATCATTGCAATAGAAACCTCCATTGGAGTGATTTCAAACCTGCATCTCATTGTTTAGGCATACCCTCGTTATGTTTGTTTACCATTTTGTTACATTCCCGGAGGAATGATCCTCCATATGGAAGTGCTACTGGCATATAGAAATGTGGCTAAAGGAAGCCTCAAAAAGCGAAGTTAACTCAAGCTTGTCCATGGAACGAACTTTTATGCTCCGTTTGGTAGGAAAGATGAAAAATATGAGGGATACACATTCTATCCTTCAGGGAAGGAAAGTAGGAATGATACACTTTCCTTTCTTTGTGTTTGGTTGGATGGATAGAAAATAAAAATTATTAAATTTTTTTTGTGCTGGCTAAGATTAGGTGTGACAATCGAGTCGTGCCGTGTCAGATACGTGTTGAGTCATTACGAGTTTCTGTTGAACATTAGTCAAACCTAACTCAACTCATTTAACCAATTATGTTGTGTCGAGTTGTGAGTTGACCTGTTTATTTTGATTTTGATTTTGATTTTTTGATTTTTGATTTTTTAAATTTTCTATTTTTAATTTTTCTTAAATTTTTAAAAAAATATATATATATAAATACATATTTTATCATTGTATTTTTATATGAAATTAATGTATATATAGATAAATAAGATACATCTCAACACAAATAATTAACTTTCCATCCAATTTCCTTCTAATTTTGGAGGGATTGATTTTGGTGAGTTGGAAGGAAAGTTAATCTATTCACTTTTCCATCATTCCTACTTTTCTTTCTTACCAAACATGATGTTTTATCTATCCCTCCTACTTTTCATCCTTCCATTTTTCCATCGAACCAAACGGAGCATTAGTGGTGAAGTTCCTGCCTTACCCTGTCCCTGCACGAACTTTGGTGGAAGTCTAATTAGGGGTGTCAATCGTGTCGGATTAAACGGTTACGTGTCGGGTTAAACGGGTGACGGGTAAAAAACATACAAACCCATACACGACTAGGGGTGCAACTTGGGTTGGGCAACCCAATTTTAACCCGAGCCCAACCCGAAAAAATTAGGGCTTGGGCTAGGGTTTTTAATACTTGGGTTGAGCTTGAGTCAAAAAATCTCAACCCGAATTCAATTTGGGTCGGGCTCGGGTTGAGGCATCGGCAACCCGATTTCAACCCGAACCCGACAAATTAAAAAAAAATTATATATATATAAAGTATTAGCACTTTTTTTCATTTTTACTCCATCGTCCTCTGTTTCTTGTTGCTTGCTACTCTGTTATGCGTGATTAGTGGTGATAGTGTGATTTTTTAAGTTTAATATTTTTATGAGTCTAATTTCTATATTTTCTGGGATTGTGCTTTGAGATCACTAGTAGTTTTTTGGTGTGAAAGCAGATGATCAATAATCGTGCACTGTTATGAATGAAATATATGAATTGTTTTATGAATTTGTAATTATTCCCCCCTCTCTCTGTCTCTCTTGCAGTAAACCCGAATTCAACCCGAGCCCGCCCGAATTAAACTCGGGCAGTGCTCGGGTTGAGTTCCTCAACCTGAGGTAGGGTTAGGGTTGAAGATTATATACCTAGGGTTGGGCTAGGGTTGACTGTCTAACCCGCCCAACCCGCCCGAGTTGCACCCCTATACACAACACGTTTAATTAACGGGTAAAAACTTTCAACACGAACACGAACCGTTTAATAAACGGGTAATACAACACGACTCGTTTAACCCATTTTAAAAAAAAAAAATTTATTATTTTAACAAATTTTTACACTTTATTTTTTTTGCTTCCAAGTGTACTTTTCTCAAATTGAAGAGTTCCAACCAAAGATCATAAGCTGAGAGGAGGCCAACAGCCAATAGTCAATGACAAGTCACACGGTCAACTGAGATATATATACCAGAAAGGGGGAAGGATCGATATATGTACAGAAATATGTACAAAAGCAAGGAAAGCTTTTATTTAATGCTGAAAGCTTAAAATATATACAAGAAACAAAGAAAGCTTAAAAGCTTATATACAGAGTGCAGTGCACTTACAGTAGTAGTGTGGAAGGTAGAAGATGGAAGGTAATATACAAGAGTGAAGGGTTCAGAGAGGGTGCAAGAAAGGATGGAAGGAAGGGAGTAGGTAGAAAGAGGGTATTCTTCTCGAGGGATGTTTCGAGGGTGCTCAACAGACTGAGCCTGCACCTCGTTATATAGGGCCGGACATGAAATTCGGATTTCAAAACTAAAAATACTATTCATAACTTTATACTGTACAAACTTTAATAATTTACATAGACGTCAGTGCAAACGTCCGCAAAACTGTACAAACACTATTTGGTGACTTTAGGGCGTGCGTCACCTCCGTTGGGTTTATCCAAAAAAAAAATCAGTTATATCTGATCATTTTTTGTAAAGCAAATTATACAAAATATTGCCATCGTTATCATCACGGAGATTTATCTCCATATCAGCTTTTAACAAATCTTCATTAATTTCAATATCACAGTTAAGAGGGGTATATCCCTGGGAATCCATAAAGTCTTCATCAGATTCAATAGGAGTAGGAATTTTCCCATCTTCTTCCTCAACTTTATCTTTCCCTTTGCCTTTTATGGCAACTATTGGAGTATTAGCAAGATCCATCTTCTCAGTTTTGCCTATACCGAATGTAGACATAACCTGAAGACGCATCTCTTCCATAACTGCAGCTTTAAGCTGCTCAGTATTTATATAGGGCTTTTCCCTTTTAATTTGTTCTTTAAGAACTTCAATAGGATTAAAATTAGTGCCAGTATTTATACTGGTGGGAACAATAGAGGTAGAGGCAGAAGGTTCCGCTTCCTCTGTTCCCATGTCTTTAAGACATGCTTCAATAACCTGACATTTAGCCTCAATATTATAGTTATTCCAATATCGAACATGGAATTCTCGAATTAATTTTGGATGCCCATTATAATTAAACATACAAGCCAAAGTCCACACCCAAATCCATGGAACAAAGAATTCAAGTGAGAAATTAATAATTGGCTTATATGGAGCATCATTATCCTTTAAGGATGGACTCTTGTCTTTATACAAGTCAAAACAATTTTTCATTTTTTCAGGGTATATCTTGTCAATAGCACCATGAGTGTCCCACCAATCATAAAACCAGTTCGGAATTTCCGTACATGTTTCAGTAAATTGGAAGAACCATGAATGTTTTAAATTTGGTGCATTATAAAGAAAGGCTTTATCCCAAGCTTCAATATAATCAAAATAATTATACTCCGTATATGGAGGAATTCTTAGTGTTCTGGGGAGAATAAGATCAAGACCCCCGTCTTTAGCAGATATTACCCTTAATGTAAGGGCTTTACTATATTGAGGATCCACTATGTTACCATAAAATCTTTGAAATTTAACAGAGTCAGTCTCAATAAGAATATTTTCATAATATGTTCGATCTTTAAGACCGGAAAATAAAAAGGCATTATCCATTGTTATAAATTTCCCTGCAATATAATAGGGATCAGTCATCCAGTTAATATAATCATCATCAAGAGTCATAATACTACTATAAGTAGTTAGAGTATTTAACTCTGTATAACTTAAATGTGGCTTAGCCACTAAAGCTTCTTTGATAGATTTCTTAGATCGAACGACAGTATAACCGTCAGCAGTTTTATCTTCACTTTTATGTGAAGTTGAAGAGTCACATTTATGTGTCATTGAATCACCTTCTTTAAGAAGTGCGCTATTAATAGCTTTAAGCTTTAGGGATTCAGATAAAGGAGGATAATAAGCATTGACCTGGGCTCTTCCTCCAGGTCTGCCTCGGCTACGGCCTCGGCCACGATTAATACTCTGACCTCGATTCATGAGAACCTTGCAAAAATTCCCTTGTTAGAAAATCGGGAAGTGAATTTAATTCACCTTTAACATATTCGATTTTAAAATCAAAGACTGATAAAATAGCCTGCCATCTTGCAAAGATCTGTTTAGATGTAATATTCTTTACATCTTGTTCAAGGATATTTTTAGCAGAACTACAATCAATTCTTAATAAAAATTCTTGATTTAACAAGTCATCTTGAAATTTACTTATACATTTTACAATAGATAAAAGTTCTTTTTTAATAGTGGAATAATTTAATTGAGTAGATCCCCATTTACCAGAGGTAAATCTAACAAGTAATTTTTTTTTAGTATTGGGATCTTGTTGTTTAAGAATGCCTCCATATCCTATATCTGAGGCGTCAGTTTCAACAATTTTATACCATTCGGGGTTTACCAAAGAAAGACATGGTAAATGCTTAGCTTTAAGTTTAATTTTTTTTACTGCTGCAGTATGCAAATCTGTCCAAGGAGACGGATTTTTTGTAAGTCTAGAATTTAAAATAGCAGTATCTTTAGCAAGATTTTGATAAAAATCTGTTAAATAATTTAAACTGCCCAAAAATCTTTGCAGTTGCCTTTTATCTTTAATTTCATCCGGAAATTTGGATGCAAATTCAATACTTCTGTCAATAGGGACTATATTCCCATGTTCAATATAATGTCCTAAAAATCTGACTTTTAATTGAAACAATTTCATTTTTATAGCAAAAAGAACTAATCCATTTTGTTTAACAACATGGATGAATTTATTCAAATGTTTAAAGTGCTGATCAATAGAATCAGAAAAGATGAGTATATCATCGATATAAACAATGCAAAAGGCATAAAAAAGATTAAATATATCGTTCATAATATTCTGAAATTCAGAAGGAGCATTTTTAAGACCAAATGGCATAACATTCCATTCATAATGTCCAAAAGGTACTGTGAAAGCAGTCTTATACCTGTCTTCCTCAGCAATTTGGATCTGCCAATAACCTGACTTTAAGTCAAACTTAGAAAAGATCTTAGCATTATATAAACGAGATAATAAATCATTTTTATTGGGAATGGGATATCTTATCCATTGAAGAACCTTATTTAAAGGTTTATAATTTATAACCAGTCGAGGAACTCCACGCTCCTTTTCTGCTGCATTATTAACATAAAAAACTGCACAACTCCATGGTGAATAGCTTTTTCGAATTAAGGATTTATCAATTAAGGAATCAATCTCTTTTTTACAAAGCTCCAAATAATCTTTATTCATTTGTGTTGGTCTAGCTTTGGTAGGAATATTTTTCTCATCAAAATCCTTAATATAAGGATGGGTAACAATATGTTTTTTCCTATTCCAGAAGAGTTTTTTCCTATCACATATGTCTGTGGTTATTTTATTTTCAATTTCTTTTATTCGATGTTTATATTCAGAAGAGTTAAGTTTGTCAGAAAGGCTTAAGATTTTTATATCTTCTTTAAGAAAATTTAACTGATTTTCTTTATAAACCAAATTTTCTTTTATTTGATTTATCAACTTTATTTGAGGTGGAGTTATAAACTCAAAAAGAACCTGTTGACCATTGATAGTAGTCGAAATTCCTTTAGAATCAATTTTTTCTATAGGTTGAATCATAGATAAAAATGGTGTTCCCAAAATCACCAATTGATTTAAATTATCAATAAGCATAAAAGTTGTAGGAATACAAATTCCTTCATTACAAACATAAACATTCGAAAGTTTAAAGTTTATATTTAATTTCGAACCATCAGCAGTACTTATAGACTGAGTAGTTTTTTCAAAATATTTTGTATGAATTAATCCTGCTTTTATGCAGTTCATATCTGCTCCGCTATCAATTAAAGCAGTTGTTTCAACTATAAAATCTTGATTTATAACCAAAATAAGTTTAACATACCATTTTTGATAAGTGATTTTTTTCTAAAACATTTAAGTTTTCAATATCAGAAGTGTTAGTTTCTGTAATGTCAGAAAAGTTATTGACTTTTATGTCTGCATCCTTTTTGTTACTATCTTTAACTAGACTTGATAGTCTTTGCTTTATGACTTTTATGTCACTTTTGATATAATTAATCTTCTTTTGAAGATCTGACATCGTAGTGGGTAGAACTTCTTTTATTTGAGAATCTTCAAATGACATATTTTTTGTCCTATTAAGAACTTCATTATACTGATCAGAATAAGACACTGAGATATTTTTTTCTTCAGGATTTATCTGCAGATATTGTGCAAAAGCTTTTCGTTTAGAATGAGGATCTTGTATTTTATCAATAAGATCAAGAATTAAAGTTTGTGACTTAGTTAAAGTGTTTATACTTAAATCATTCATAGTTAAATTGAATTTATTCAAAGCTTTTCTAGCGTGAAAATAATAACATGTCCTTTTTTGCTACATTTAAAACATTTAATAGTCATTTTGTCTTGTTTTTGAAAGTCTTCAAAGTTAGTAGACTTATTGTCAAAGTTTTTAAAGCTTTTGTCTTTGTCAAGATGCTTTTTATAGAAAGACTTGTTCGTTGTATCTTGCAAAGATTCAGTAGTAAAAGCTTTATCTTGTGGACTGTTATCAATTAATGTATTCATTTCAGGCTTAGTTGGTTCAACAATTATTGGTTTTAATTTTTTCTGGAGTTCATTTATAAACTCTACATCCTCAAAATCAGGAAAGAAAATTTTAAGTTCATTAAGCTGATTTATATTTGAAGGAGGATGATAGGTTAAAAATCAATTAACAAAAGGAATTATCATTTTTTCTCTTTTTATATAAAGATAAAACATTTCTTTATAATTTCTAAGATCATCAGAACTCATAGTTCTAAAATACCAATCTCTAAATTCTTTATATTTAGGGAGATTAAACTCAACATTAATTTCTTTTCGATTAACAACAAAATCTTTTTGGTGTATATCCATAAAAAACTATAGTTGAAATCCGATTTCAGATGGAGTAGGATCAATATAATCCTCATCATTAAAAATCTCTTTATCTTGTCGGTAAATTCCATGGGGAATTTGATTATGAGAAGTTTTTATACCTTCAATAATGGGTTCTTTACCTTTTCGTCGATTTAAGACCGAAGAATTAGATCTTCTTATAGGAGTAAAATAATCTGAAGAAGTTTCCGATTTATCAGATATTTTTAAACTAGAGAAATTATTTCTAGCAAATTTTATCAAAACATCACCCTGGGTTGACTGGGTAATTTGAGTTATTTCTTCATTTACTTCTGGTTTCTTAGGAACCACGGATTCCAATTGCCAGGTGTCTGGAAACTAGATTTCTGACCATTTAATGGTTTTAGGAATTTCAATTCTATTTTTAATAGCATTGGTTTCAATTAAAGTTGTTTGACCTTTAATATTATGAAGCTTAGCTTCTGGACTCAAAGTATTCATAACATTGTAATAGACTCTATATATGAAAGTCATTATATATGTGCCTTCTTTAAAATTATAACCAAAGGTTTTAATATTGCATGTTAAAACATCCAAAATATTTTTATCAGTTAAAGAAACAGATAGATCAAGAAAACAGTTAAAATAAACTGGACCAGTACTTAAACTTGATTGCATAACACCCATTAAGGATTGATCAAAATCAAGACATCTAGCATCTCTTAATGCTAACATAAAAGAAGCATTACACCCTTTAAGAGTCAAAGGTTTTAAAGCAACTTGGACTAATCCGATATGCAAAAATTGATAATTTTCTTGAGCCTTTAAGATCTCTCTTTTCAGTTAACAGTTGAAGAATATCTCCATCTTGATCAAAATGAACAGTCCTTTCAATCATTTTAATTATTAAACTCGATCTAAAATTAAAAGTACCAATATTATAAATTTTCTTAGTGGGGTACTGGGGTATATCCCAGTTCTGTAATTTATTTTCAATGTCAGATAATTCTATTTCTTCCATATTTTTAACATAATATTCCTTATGATTATTTTTAAATTTAAACAAACTTAACGTCATAGTGGTATCTCAAAGCTTGTTCTGTTGACTTATATGTATAGCTATTACCTTCTTCAAGTTACTACCGTAATATGTCTTTTAATTCTACTACAATATTGTTACTATGACAAAAGCTACAATAATTCATATTATAATGACATCTCAACTAACCATATTTGGTTTCATCTTGCAACAATGATTATCTCACCTCCTACTACTGTCAACGTTTTTGGCGGGACAGAAATGGGAATCCACCCAAAACGGCCTAAAACTCCTATCAGCGGAAAAGCGCCCAACAACATCCCTTACGCCCCACAGCACCATAGAAATCAAACCGAGCATAATCATCACAAACAAAATTACACTAACCATAGAAGCACTCAGAATAACATCATTATAACAAAATTAAAGTAACAATTTCATAATAACAACAGTCTAACAGAATTAAATCACCATTACATAAGCAACAAGAATTAGTAATAGATCAACATATAAATCAACAGAATAGACTTAAGCTACCATTACTTGGCTCTGATACTAGAAAGGGGGAAGGATCAATATATATATAATAATTATTAATTTATTATTATATTAAATTTATTTAAACAGATAAACGGGTGATAAACGAGTTGACAAGTCTCACCCGAACACGGCCCGTTTATTAAACGTGTTTGGCGTGTTAACTCGTTTACCACCCAAACCTGTTAAGGTCTCACCAAAACCCGTTTAATTCGTGTTGATTCGTGTCGGTTAATCGTGTCGTGTTAGATTTTGACAGGCCTAAGTCTAATGCTTCGTTTGGTAGGAATGATGGAAAGTAAGAGGGATACACTTTCTATCATTCAAGGAAGGAAAGTAGGAATAATGCACTTTCTTTCCTTTGTGTTTGGTTGGATGGATGGAAAATAAAAATAACTAATTTTTTTTTTGTGCTGGTTAAGATTAGGAGTAACAATCGAGTCGTGTCGTATTAGATTCGTGTTGAGTCATTACGGGTTTGTGTCGAACATTAATCAAACCTAACTCAACTCATTCAATTAATTGTGTCGTGTCGAGTTGCAAGTTGTTCTGTTTATTTTTATTTATTTATTATTTTTAAATTTATTTTTAAAAAATATATAATAAATATATATTTTATCATTGTATTTTTATATGAAATTAATGTATATAGACATATAAGATACATCTCAACACAAATAATTAACTTTCCATCCACTTTTCTTCCGATTTTGGAGGGATTGATTTTGGTGAGTTGGAAGGAAAGTTAATCTATCAATTTTTCCATCTTTCCTACTTTCTTTCCTTACCAAACATGATATTTTATCTATCTCTCTCACTTTCCATCCTTCCAACTTTTTATCCTTCTATTTTTTCATCGTACCAAACGGAACATAAGGCTCTTGTTGACTATCAGGACGTATTCATGTGAATTTGGAATCTATTACTCCTGAGTGAAAGGTCGGACTATCTGGTTTATTATTCTCAATCCCACGTTGCTCGATGAGGAGTGTGTGAAGTAATATATAAGTTTAAGTTTTTGTACATTTGTTATGTAGTGCACTCTATTAGTCTAAAGCGGATAATATTATAAAATCAATGCTCAATTTTATAATTTTCTAAAACATTGCTTTTTTGAGAACTGAGTTTATAAATTTGATTAAAATAGAATAAAAAGAGTATAAAATTAAAATTGAGTCAAATCTGTAAACGATGAGTCAATATATTCAATTGAAATACCCAAATTTATATCAAATGAGTTAGTAAATGTAATTTTAATACACAAACTATAACTTTATGAGTAATGTTATTTGGACCTAAAAATTTAACCTAATTTGCTGACCTAATAATGTGATTTCAGTGGAACTATTGAATCAATACTTTGTTTTAATATTTGATGGGGTCCACAATCAATCCAACAATAATAATAAATTATGTCAGCAAATTAGGTCAATAAATTAGGTTCTAATAGCATTGCGCATAACTTTAGAGTCAACTTGTTCAAAATTAATCCCATAATTGGGTCACATTATATACTCACGTGGCTCTTTTTATTTTAGAATTATTGACGATTTTGGAATTAAGGGACTTAATGACGGATTTGAACTAGGGGACTTAATTGAAACAAAACTTAAAGTTTAAGGACTTGATTATTTTAATTGATAATTTAGAGACCAAATAAAAGTTAAGTGTAAAATTTGAGGGTACAAAATATAATTTACCATTTAATTTTCCCTTAAACTACCGCCACCTAATACCACCTACCAGGTGTTTGATAAAAAAAGACGAAGGTCACAGTCCAAGAAGTAGTCTAATCTTTCTCTCTCTGTCTTCTAATTATTTGATAATCACCTCCGATCTTCACCAATCCGACACTTCTCTCCGTCGGTTACACCATATCTAGAGCTCAGAGTCTCTGGATCAAACATGGTTCAAATGGAGTTTCTTGGGATGGACTTTAGCTGCTTAGTTGGATCGCTGAGCAACGGCAAGTTTCCTGAAAAAGACTGTTTGCTTCCGTTAATATCGAAGCTCCTAGGCTACAGCATCATCGCTGCCTCCACTACCGTCAAAGTCCCTCAGGTAATTCCATTGTTGATTTACGGTCGACACCCACCATTAATGAAGCCCTAAAAAGATATCAACATTTTTTTATTCATATATCTTCCGCTTCTTGTTTGAAAAAATTGTCGAGCCGTTTATTGTGAAAGTTTAGTTACCTGAGGTAATAGGAATGAGGGAAACAAACATGTTGTGATAGTGTAATATATCGTACTTTTCTGTTTATGCAGTGGTGCTACATTTTCCAACCTTGAAAAGGATATAGTATAAACTTGTAGTCAAGATGCTTGGGAAAGGTTTACTTGTCAAAAAGGGGAAATGGGTTGCTTGGTTTTTAATTTTTAAATCTTTTCTCGTTCCCCCACACCCTGACCCAGAGACGCCAGGAGGTGGGCACGCCGCATAGAAAAGGAAATAACAAGTCAAGAAATGAAAAAAAATATGAACATTGTGCAGTTAAAGATGTTGATAATCTTTGAGAGTATTAAGTCTTATGGTCCTTTGTTCATGAATAGTATATGTGTATGTTGAAAAAAGTATTTTATGGGTTATAGGAGTATTTAACTTGAACATTCCTAATGAAAGCTTGCCTCACCTCGAAATTAGATATAAAGCACTACTGGCGGTAAAATTCGACCATAATTGCTGAACCCTAAGGTTTATTAACTGTATTATCCTAGTTGCTGATTGATTACATGAATGTGCATCTTGTTCCTATAACATCATTAATTGTTTGTTTGAACGGTGATCCAAGGCTGTGATACTATCTGGAGATGTATGTTTTTGCAGATATTAAAAATTTTGCGGCACAAAAGTGTCAGAGGGCTTAGTGTTGTAGCCTTTGAACTTGAAGTAGTTGGCTATACCATTGCCTTGGCCTACTGTCTTCACAAAGGGCTACCGTTTTCAGCCTATGGGGAGTTGGCATTTCTTCTAATCCAAGGTACATTGAACAGCATCATCTTGTATCTTCCATCTTCCCTTTGATAGAAAGAAGACTAAATAAATAGACAGAACTCGGGATTGTTTTAAAGCTTCTTTCAAATCCCTTTTTTCCCATTCTTTCCTGAGGGGCCTTTGTCCATTTGAAGTGAGTAGGGATCACAGTGATAAGTCCCACTTGTAGTTGGTTGTTTCTTAAAAAACAAATTTGAACGAATAAGCAGTATTAGTGTTGGTTGTTCCAATATTCACAGTGAAGGGGTTGGGTGTTGGAAGGTGGCCGCGTTTCCTTCATTATCTTATAAAAGTAGTGGGCAGCATCCAGAAACGAATCTAAATTGAAATGCAATCTTGCGTTTCTGTTCTAACAATCTGGTGGTCTAGAATGAACAAAGAGAAAAGCAAAAGAGACACTGAAAAGGAGAGTCCAGCAACCCAACTTTTTCAAGTGGAAGTTGTCCTGAAGCAATAATCCATTGTAGAACAATCTTTTCTCTTGAAATTTCTAGCGGACATCAATCAGAAGGAAGATTCTGACCTGAACCTTAGTGCAGTCACTAACCTTGTTTCAGTAACTGAAATGGATTGCTTAGAACTTCCAGGACCCAGATTTGACCTCTTTCCGACCCAGATTTGACCTCTTTCCGACCCAGTTTTAACCTCTTTCCGACCCAAATTTGACCTCTTTACTACTTACATTATTCTGCCATAAGTTTGATATTATTGTTAATTTCTTAAATCAAATGTGATATGCTAGTCAGAAGTAGGTCGGCTTAAAATACCAGGCAAAGTATGCAAATCACATCTTCAGTAAATTTTTTTGCACATGGAATTTTTCTTATCTTGGTGCTGTAGAAGCTCGATGGCTGTCTCAATCTCTCGAATGCTTCTTGTGCTTTTCTGTTGCAGCTATAATCTTGCTGGCAATAATCTACTATTATTCTCAACCTATGGGAACAACAACCTGGATTAAGGCACTGCTGTATCCTACTTGCTTGCTGGAGTAGATGATTGATGGCATTTTTTGATTATCTAACTTGCAAATTGCTCTCTGCTGTTTATTAGAAAGTTGCTCCCTGAGTGGGAACCAGTGGTGGCACCAGGTTTTTTTCCTGGTGGGGTCATTCAATAAAAATTTTCCCACAAAGTTTTGACGAATATGATAAAGTACTTCGCGTTTCCTTATAAAAGTGCAGATATTGTGCTGTGGCACCTACCATCTTAGGTGGTCAAATTGATCCCCTTCTCTTTGAAGCTTTATATGTGAGTTACGCTATCAACTATCCAGTCTGCTCTTTGCAGTCATGTTGGTTTCTTTTTTCTCCTCTCTGTTTCTTGTCTTGTTCACGTCATTGATTTCATTCTTACACGCACAATTGAAGGATGTCTGACCTTTTTGTTATACCAAAATAATATGTTTCAGGCATCCCAGCATGCAATTTTTTTATTCGCCAAGATCCCGCAAATTTGGAAGAATTTTAAGGTAAGTTAATACTCCATCATTGATTTTTTTTCCTTTTTTTCTTGTTGTAATGGAGCACAGTAGAATTTCAGGTTCTTTTTTGGGTCTTAAGATGATCAAAAATTACAGTTCATCCTGCACAGTAAGTGAATTTCCTCTGATACAAGTGCGTAGAGTGGGAATGGGAGCAGGACTGAGTGAGAGCATGAAAGAGGTCATTCGTGTAAATGCATATGGTCCAGAGTGCCTCAGAGCGGCATGCATAATTAAAACTTGGTAGAGCTTAGTGGCATGTTGTGTTAGCGCCCCTGAATTTTCCATGGGGTCAGTTCCTCGTACCAAAAAAAATCAAAAGCTTTCTTAGGTAACGAGTATTGATGTGCCATGTAGCTTAACCTCTGCAAGGATTTCAATTTGAGTACCAACTGGCACTTGTACTAGTCAAAGAAGTTAAAACTTAAATTGGCACTAAAAGATTCCGATTTCAATTCATAATGGCAATGGCACATTCCAAACCCATTTTCTAATGACAAAAAATGAATCAAGACACAAATTTCACCATCTTCCCAACTCAAATAACGCACAACAGCCTCAATTTTCTGCAGTAGCCACCCGACAACAGGTGAATTATGGGATTGATGAAATGAGATCTGAGCCTCGGGCTCCAAATATTGTTCGCATGTACTCAGGTTCATTGTCATAGCCAGTTGAATATGCTCTTAAAGAGACAAGCCCTTTTCTTGGAGGGGGACAGATTGTTGGGGGACGAGTTATACGGTCAGACAAACCAGCCAGCACTTATGACCTTGTTGAGCCAATGCAGTTTTTTTTTGTACGAGTTGTGAAAGCACGCGACCTTCCTTCCAAGGATGTTACCAGCAGCCTTGACCCTTATGTTGAAATAAAGGTTGGAAACTACAAAGGAGTCACAAATCACTCCGTAAAAATTGATCACAAACTTAATGCATATCTGCACTGCACTGGCTAATTGGCTCTGGAGACTATAAGAAACCACTTCAGAGGAATTTTGTCCTTGTAATTCTCCAATGAGAGGTGCTTTGTCACTTGTGCTCCATTAAATAATAAGGGCGCCTTTACTTCACTCATGTTTTTGGAACTTAAAAGGATCTATCTGCTTGTTCAATATAGTTATTTTGATCTCTGTCCTTCCTACTTTCCACATTATTTTTTTGTTGGGATTTAAGGTGTAAAGGCATGTTCAGAAAACTTCTCTTGGCTCTCTGGGAATCATAACTGCAACTGTAATTGTAGTTCTTCAGGGTCCTACATGAAAGGCTCTGGTTCTCAACCACAGAAAGCGTGACTTCATTTCGGTGAACCACTGAAAGCATAACTTCATTGCTTAACCGCACTATTCTCTTTCTCACCTCCACATCTGGTGTTATGCTCATATCCAAAGTGGCACCCAATTATCTCATCAACATTGATCTTTCTTTCAAATAGGAATGCTTTGTTTTGATAAAGAAGCATCCAATGGACCAACTTGGCACTACATTTGAGAACATTGTTTAAGGGGTGTTTTAACAAGAACGTGATTTGCCAAGCAGTTGATGTCATTCAACTGAATTAATGTATAAACACACACATATCATTTTCAAGCAACTCCAGCACAGAACATGATTCAGTAATGTGTTTTATAGCTGGTAATATCAGAATTTAGACACACAAACATGCATGGAGACATGGGAACATACACAAACACTTGCATTGATTTTCTATGCTACTATTCTATTGGATTTCTAACTGTACTTATGAACTATGGTTCATAATTGGCAGGCTCTTCTGCTAGTTTGTTCTTGTTAGTTTTTCCTTGTTAATAAGTTCTTTTCACTTTTATGCATAGGAGGGTGTTCTCTAGATATCTGTGGTTATACGGGTTGAGGTTGAGGAGGGATTTGAATAAGAACTAGATTTTGGGGTCAAGGGATATTATAATAGCAAATAATGTTATCCTTTGTTTCTTTTAGAAATTTATTCGACCTATTTATGTATATCAATTAGTTGCCATGCTTATATTGATATTGGACTACTATTCTTTGAGCAGAATAAAAGTACAGGGGAGCTCAGTTTTTTAACCTCTTTAATGAATTTCGGAGGTTCCACAGGTGAGTTTAGGTTGTTCATTTGACCCAGTCTAGGACATAGTTTATTCTGATTGGTTGTAAGTCCTGTATTGGTTGATTTTTTTATTCTGCAGCAAGAGTTTTTACCAGCATCCAAGAAAAAGCTCCAACAAGTGGTATCCTTTTTTGTTGATGCTTTGATAATACTCCCCGTTGTTTACTCTACCGTAGCAAGTGTTTTTTGTGTTTAAAACTAGCTTTTTTTGGCACATCCCTTTTCAAGGTCTTTTATTATATTTCCATTTTCTGTGGCACATCTTGCAAGATTTTTTGTTATCTTTCCATCTTTCTTGTCAAAAAAGTCACATAATCCTTGCTCCTCACCTTCTTTTTAACTAGCATATCTCACGTGTGTTAAAAAAAAAGACAAGTTTATTTCGTGTCTATTAAATGAAAGATATCAGATTTATAGTGTTGCACTATGCAAGGCACAACCTAAGATAAAAAGAGGCGGCCTGGGAAATGTAGGTTAATTTAGTGGAAGGAATCAATGACACAAGATAAGTCATGAGTCAAGATGCGGTAGACGTGGAACAAAATTGTTGGGGTCGGGCTTTTCTGAATTCTGAGTTTAATTCGTACGTTGAAAATCGTTTGAATGCTATGTTTATATTCTAATTGAATTTTTTTTTATTTAAAGCTCAAAAGCCTGCCTTTGAATAAGGGTGCTCACATAATTTTATTGTGCTGCTGCTTCCATGCTGTAATGTTTCTTTACTAGTTACTTTGTCCCATTTTTCTTGTTTGGCTGAGTTCCTTGATTGGTTTGAAGTTATATTGGGCAGTGCAAAAGCTATTTTGACTAATGGTACCATCTTGAGTCAAATAATCATATATCAGAAGCCACGTGATAAGAAAGAGAAGAAAACAGATTAGAAGAATGAGAATGGGTCCTGGGAGCTTTGCTTCAATAATGATTCAATTTATGCTGCAAGTAGAGCTGATTTATTGTAACTGGCCTCAGATTGTTGGGGTTGGGATTTTCTGAGTTGAATTTGTACCTTGGAAATGGTTCAAAGTCCTATGTTTGTATTATAACTGAATTTATCATGTCGTGATATTTCCTGTAACGAGGGCGGGTCTTAGGGGAGCAGCAAGGTTGCTCCATTGGGACCTACTGGTTCATGTCATGAAAACAGCCTCTTCGCACACGGGGTTAGGGTGTGTATGTCTAGCTCTCCCTCAACTCCATATTGGCAGGGCTCGAGCATTGGTCTGTAATCGATAAACCTTGTGGACAATCAAATAAGGGTCTCCATAGAGCGCTGTTGCTTTCATGTTGCAGTGTTTCTGTAGCGTTTACTGTCACATATTTCTTTTTTGCAGTGTTTCTCTAGTGTTTACTGTCACGTAATTCTTATTTTTGCTTTATAGATTGACTTTCCTTTATTGCCATGAAACTATTTGAGTGTTCCTTAATTCCTTTGAAGTTCTGTTGGGCTCTCTAATTGGAATCTTGACTAATGGTACCATCTTGAGTCAAATAATCATATACCAGAAGCCACTTGCAAAGACAGGGAAGAAAGCAGATTAGAAGAATGAGATTGGGTCTTAGAAGCTTTGCTTCAATCATTTCTCATTTATGGTCCAGATAGAGCAGATTGACATGGTCACGAATGTATAAATGAGGTAGCATCATCCTTCAACATGATTGACCTACCTTCCAAGGCTTTGTGTATCATCAGATGTCAGGCAAAAAGATCGAAATTTCTTTCTGCAATTTGATTTACATATGCTTTGCTGACAGGGTTTTCTTTCTGAACTTATGTTGATTAATATCTTGCTTACATAGATGTTACTTTTAAATATTTAACAGCTGCTGATATGAAACATGTTCTAAATCTGTTTATTTCTGATTTGGCTCCTCATCTTGGTGGGTAAGATCTTCCAATTACTGTCATGTAGGGTGACAACATCATCCTTCAACCAACTAAACTGTTGGGAAGTTTCAAATTTTTGTTTCATGTTAAAAACAGTACGACTGAATCAAAAACTCACCATGCATGCTTATGATTTTAACTTCATGGAGGACAGTGGACTTTCGTCTCACTTCCTTCAGGGAAAGAAGGCATTGATTGCAAATGGCTTGTTAAGGCAACTGGGTGCATCCCAGACGAATCTGGCACTCTTTTATCCTTGTAAATAGACTCCTGCTATTCTTTTTTTTGTTTTTGTTTTTGTTTTTTTTTTTTTTTTGGGGGGGGGGGGGGGTAGGGTAAACCTGAAAGCACCTTCAAACCTTCCTTTTCCAGGAGGAGCATTAAAGGTTTTGATGCAGTAGTGTTAACTGGTTGATATGAATGTCTTCTTCCCTGTCTAAGTTTATATACGTATACTACAATTTGGAGTGTGTTTGTTTGAAGGAGAAGGATGGATGGGATTAGAGGTTTATTTCCCATACTCTCCAATGCGATGCGTATAGAAGACATTAAAAATGTTTTTGTTAATTTTATATCATGTTTGGTTTGTGACTTTTGTAATGCATGTGAGTCCCACATAAAAATAACGAATACACTCGGTAATTGACTTAAATACTTTCCATTTGGTTAAGATTAGTAGACATTTGAATGGTCAATTTTGTAATTTAATTTTCTTGTGGTCTCCATAAGAAAAGTAAAGAATTTATTTTATATACTCATGTAGATGGGTTTAGGGACACTCCTTTAATAATAATCTCATCTTCTATCTTTTTATAACTAGAATTTCATTCACTACATCCTCTCATATATCCTGCACAAAATAATTTTTTCAATATGGATTGATAAATAAGATGAGTATATCACTTTCTGTATCTATACATTATCTAAGCTTATTTTAGTTTCTGTCAAAACAACATCCGTTAAATAAACATGAAGATGAGTAGTTTGTGTTGCTATACTATGGGCAACAATATTAAATTCTTTTTGAATTGACACAAACTAGATCAAGAAAATCTATTGAGTACATCAACGAGAATAATTTATATGTATAATTATAAATAATCAACACAAGAATTTACAATGCTTTATTTTTCCTTCTTGTTGCAAACGTGCGTATATATACATTGAAAGAGCTCTTTCATGTAAGGTATAAGAGAAGAAATAGTGAATAAAACCTTAGTTTTAAGAAGATAGAATGTGGACTTGTCATTAAAAGGGTGTGGATAGCATAGAGTGGACTTAGTTAAAATGGGGTGAATATAGAAGAGGTGACTTTAGTAATTTGATTATAAAAAATTTTAATGAGATGAGAATGGATATTTGTGGGATGAGAATAACCCCGTCCTATATTGTATCGTATACATCAAAGTCAAGGAGTCCAATAGAAACGCTATTCCAGAGTCCCTTTGAGCTTTGAAACAACTAATTGGATGCATGCAAGGTAGTAATGCATTCAAACCCCAAGTGTACCCTGTTTCACACTCCTGTATCTGAGGAGATGCCACTCAAATTGCTATACTGCCATGAACAAATACTTAAACTGAGAGGAGAGAGAGAGAGAGACCATACAAGAATTAAAAAAACCAGAGAAACCTCTCAAATAGGGCAGCTAGGGTGTCTATGCAAAACCCGGCTTTGAAATCAAATCTCATGTGTACAATAAGTCAGAGGCATTCACAATTTCACACTGGAACAAAGAAACAACTAATCACTATTAGTTATAAAGGTAAATAGTGTATATTAAACTATAACATCAATATGAAAATGCATCCCCAAAGAGCAATTTCTTGCCAAATGTCTGAAGTCCAAGAATTAATGAAGCTGGGTGATTATGTCTAAAAATTGGACAATTTTCTCATTGACAGACTACAACAAGCATGTATCCCATGGTGTGTGTTCACTAAAAACACAGACTACAACATAACCAACTTCACTGTCTCGACAAGTTAGGTCCCTGTCACATTTTACAGGATTGCTTCGTAACATTGAAACGAATTATATTTATTTCACCACCAAATGAATTTTAAAAAAAAAAACAGCCCACAAAGGCTAATTCAACATGCTACATACAATATCCACTGTCCTAAATGCACTTGTTTATGTAGCATTTAAACATCTTAGGTTCTCACTAACAATCTGCAGTCAAAAACCAAATTGAATGATTAAAATGAAGCAATGACTATTAACAGCACAAGTTTCCATTAACAAATAACAAAACAGCTGGGTATATACTCATTCTCCATCTCTAGTTATATCGATTTCAAATAGAAAAATACAAAGCGGAAAGATAAGATTTCTCTTCGTCTAATTATTAAACCTCAAAAATCCTTTTGAGAGATTATATGGTGCGATATCATCTTTAGTTATGTGGCAGTACAATGTATATGTAATTGACCATTGTAGTTACCCAGTAGACAAATAGTCAAGAAGCTATATAAACTAGTCTGAACTATATATTACAAGAAGAGATATTATATGGCATACATAACATCATATTAGTACTTCATTGAATTTAATGAACCAATTCATGTAAAGTTAACGTTTGGGCACATGCCTTCCAAGTTTTAATGTCATAAGCCCTGATAAAGGAGCCAATTACAAATCAAGCGGCACAAATCAAATATCTGTGACACATAAACAAGAAGCAGCAGAAAAAAAATGTAATGACAATTTTTGACAATAACAATCCATTTTAAGAGGCAGTAAACTGTAAACAACACACAAGGTTAAATGCACAAGTGATAGACACAGATAATCTGCAAAATAATGTAAACAGACCAAGAGCCTTCGTTTTCTTCTGTTTTTCATCACCCAAATCCTGGTCAGTCCCCTCTGTAACTATTTCGGGAACTGCCACCGAAGCTTGACCACTTTCTGAAAGTGCAAGCCACTAAATTCCTCCCAGCAGTAAGCCCTAACCTCACCTTGAACGAAGTCGACCTCCCAGTACTGCGAGATGCTACATCACCATTACCAACTTGAGCAACTGCTTGAGGGTTCTCCATGGGAATTTCTTGCACACCATTATCACTAGCGCTTGCATCCACATTCTCAGGTTCAGTGGTATCCAAGACCACAGCCAGAGATCCCCTACTCGCCCTCAACCAATCCGCACCCACAGATGTCACGGCCCTACACTTCTTCAGTTTCACCTTCACCAAATTTGGACAACCACTAGCAAGCACTTCCATACCATGATTAGACACTGGACAACTCTTAATACAGAGCTTCTTCAATGCTATACATTTCGCAGCAATGCACGAAATCTCCTCATCCCCAACAGTCTCACTTCCACACAAAGCTAATCTTTCCAAATTCAAACAGTTCGTAGCCAAATTCTCTAAACCCACCCTGGTTGGATTCACACCAATAAGAACTAATTCCTGTAAATTAGGACAGTGTTTGGCAACCGCAATTAATCCATCATCACTAATCCTATTTGTTTTCCACCCATCAATGTGAAGCTTCCTTAGTAGCTTACAATTTTCCGCAACAGTCTTAAGCCCCAAATTAGTACATTCAGGTGTTTTCACAAGATGCAAAATTTCAAGACTCAAACAATTCGAAATCGCAGCTAGACCAACATCACTAACCTGAAGCCTCTCCAAATGAACTTCAATTAATCCAGTAACATGGTCAGCAATGGCTTCCAGAAGCTTATCCCAATCACCGGAACACCTAAACAGCTTCAACGTCCTCAAGTTCTTCGCGCCGGTGATCAGAGGTCCAAAACATTGTCCATTGTAAAGCTCTTTCAAACAAATAACTTTAAGAGACGATGCGGCCACACCGGGCCCAATCGGCTCAGACGCAGCTCCATTGGTGATTCCGCGTAGGCGTTTCACCGATAATTCCTCGAGCGATGAACAATTATCCAGTACGGCGTTCATTCCTTTGGCTCCAAAAGTACACGATCCACAGGATAATTTCTTCAAATTTTTGCAAGTTTTCGCAAAACTTGCCATTCCGGTGTCGGTGAGTTCACGGCAAGCTCGGAGCTTGAGACGAGTGAGGTTCTGGCATCGATAAGAGATGAGAACCAACGCGTCGTCGCCTATGCTCACGGAGCTGCGGTCACATTTCAGAGCGAGCTTCGTGACGGCGTCGAAGCGAGAGAAGAGAGAAGGAATCATGGAGATGAGTTCCGATTGGGCGTTAAGGGACAGACGGTGACGGCTCTGTCCCTCGATCTTGAGCCACCGGCGACAGACGAGCGAGCATCGTTTGCGATCTCTGGATCCGAGGGATTGAAAAACGCAAGCCAAACATTCGTCTGGTAGGTTCGATATGTAATCCGAGAACTCTCCGCCGGCAACGTCATCTGAGGAATCAAAATCTCTGGATTGCATCGGAGAGCTGTGGGCCCGTCCATGGCCGTGATTGGATTCCAGGCGGGGTTGGGCTCCGGAGGCAGTCGAAGCTGCCTGGCCCATGCACGGCGAGTGTATGACAAGACGATGAAGCTGCGCACAGTGAATCTCAGCCCTCCTTTGCTGTAGGTGGAGGTTGGAGCTTCTGATTCTTCCTCAGGTGGCTCTTTCCATTTCTCTTCTTCCATTCGTCAAATGGAAGAATAAATTACACTTAGGCTCCCTGAACTATGTCCCTTGTTTCACATTACCCCTTAAGTTTTTCTCTTTCTCACATTACACTTAAAGTTAGTGATTTGAGTCTTACATTATACCAATCTTTAATTTGAGCAATGTTATTTGAACCTAATTTATTGACCTAATTTGCTGACATAATTCACTATAATCTTTGGATTGACTATAGACCTCATCAAACATTAGAATTTAGTGTTAATTCAAGTGCTACAATAAAATTACATCATTAGATTAATAGATTAGGTCAAATTTTTAAGTTTCAATATCATACTCTTTTAATTTTTGTCCTTTTCACTTAGACAAAACAAAAATTCCCACAATATTAGGGGTTATCATCTTTCCATTTACAGTTGGCAGGGCTAATAATTGAGTTTAAAAAATTGTTTAAGTTTGATTCGTTTAGAAAATAAATTAAGTTAGAGGCGTACCTAAAATAAGTCAAACCTAAACTGAGTCTGAGTAGCTCAACTATTTTATTTATAAACTAGTTGAGATTTGGGAATTCGAACTCGTTTTCTAAATGAGTCTAAAAAATTGTTCAAACTTGACACATTTACAACACGCACTGAGGTCAGGTCAAGTCGAGTCCTATCTGAACTGAGTCCGAATAACTCGACTCAATTATCAGCTCTAATAGTTAGGTCAAATTCTATTTTTAGTTTGATTTGTCATGAAAAATAGAAGAACACGAGCAACAATTGCGGGTTGTGCGAAACTCAAACTAATAATTGAAGAGAAATTAAACAATTGAGAGAATAATGTGAAATAACAAATATAGTTAAGGGAGAGTAAGTGTAATTTACTCCAAAGTTAATTTTCAAGGGTTTGTGTGGCCTTTGAATTATCTGGATTCGGGAAAGTTGAATTATTCTTTTCCTCCACTCGTGAGTAAATTAGCGTGAGGAGCGACCTCACGTTTCTTCCATGATGGTTGCTTTTCGTGTCTGCATTCCACGCCATTGATTGGTTGAAATCGTATAAAGAAATGCATTGACCGGTGACTGGTGGACTGATGGTAAGGGATCGAGAAATATTTCAATACATTTCTTTTTAATTTTTTTTCTCGATATATCTTCTCATGCATTTATGTGAAATTTGTTGTATATAAGTGACATATTTACTCATTAATGGTGCATTATAAATAGGTCCGGCATGGAACGATTTCGCGTTGGGTGAAATATGTTTTGTGTCAAAAAATTCTCTATTTATACATTATTTGTTCATATAAATAGATTCAACTGTCACATCTGTACACTACTCGTTTATTAGACAGATTATCTGACACAACCAGGTGTCACCCACTAAATAAGAAAAATCGATTAGAGTGTTTCGAGTTCACACAAAAAATTATTAACTCGTCCCATATTACAAATATTTGACCTATTTATTATAACAATGAATTATGGCTAAGTAAAAAAATAAAGACAAAAAATAAACATTAAATTACTGCCAAATTCGAATGAGTATAAGAGATGGAAAGTTTGAGACGAGATAGAGACTTAGAGATTTAATTTTTTTTAAAAATTTATAGTGTCACTGTTAACGGATTGAATATATTGAAACGAGTTTATGGGTGAAATACGAAATCGGCTCGTTTATTTTACAGGATTTTTGAATTAATCATCTAAATTCGTTAAAACTATATTTAAAAGTGTTAAATTCATATCGGGTTCGTATCGATTTTATAAGTCGTATTTAAGATTCAGAGACCTAATTATAAAATTTAAAAAAAAAAAAAAAACTATATTGAAGAGGATGAATCTGATCGTAAGGACACGGGTACGGGGGAAACTTATTCACTGTCGGCCAGGCACGACCGCTGTACTCAGCGGCAAAGACCCACCCAAGTTTCCGAGATCGGATGAATACAGGAAATGAAAAGATAAAGATGAGGAAATCGAACTCATCAGTGTTTTCAGCAAAGAAATTCTCCACTCTGACAGGTCCACTATCTCCTCCACTTACTTAAACCTATTCTCAATCTCTGATACATTTTTCTCTATATGGAACTCTCCAAAGTCGTTGATGTATTGGGTTTTGTGTTTTGTAATTAATTGAAACCATTCTACATCTATATAATAAAATAGCTTACAATTTAAATTTCAAAAGATAAATAAAATGACTTTTATTTTTCGCGGTTTAGATCGTTTTAAATTTTACTTTAAAGTTAATCTAACGGTTAATATTAACACCCTAAATTTAATAGAAAAAATAGACCCCTAAGGGTGTGTTTGGAGTGACTTTTTAAAAGTACTTCTAGAAATTATTTCTCATAAGTACTTTAAAAAATAAAAAAAATAGTGTTTAAAACCGCCCACCACTACCTCTACCACCACTACCCCCACCACCACTACCTCTATCACCCCCACGCCCACCACCATTACGTCTACCGCTACTACCATCATCGCCACCGCCGCCACCATTGTGCCGCCAACTGCCACCGTCGTCGCCGTCACCACCACCACCACCACCACCACTGCCGCCGCCACCGCCGCCACCACCACCACCGATGCTTAAATTCATTTATCTTTCCACTATGTTTGTGATTTGATTTTGGATATGAATATAAATATGTTTATTGTTTATCATTTTTTATTACTCTGTGCCTTCAGGCACATACAATAACTAGTGAGTCTATATGAAAGAATTATGTATAGCAGCGGAATAAGATACTTACCTCCGATCATGTCGTTCAAGTCTTTAAACTTTGAAATTTTAATCACGAGCCTTGTTGATCAAACACTCATAAGAAAACGCCTTTAAACCTTGAAATTGTAAATTACAGAGTTGTTACTAACACTCTCATTGATACTTTATGGAGATGAGATGTGGGATACGGGTTTTAACTCGGCCTACGTTCAGATATTCTGTATCTTGATGGTATTCACATAAATAAATAACTTATCACTTAAGTAGTGTGACCCCAATCCTTATCAATTAGGTAGTGTGATCTTATCAGGTTTCTTCCATCTTGTAGTGGATAGATAGACCTAATCTCTATTACTTGATTTTGACCCAAAAATTATCCATATAATTTATAAATATAATATTATCTTAAAAACTAATGTGGCCTTTTTAACTTTGACTAACATCATACTGAATGCCTTAGTTTTGACGTGGATGGTCTGTCTTTGAGCGGAGCAGGGAGGGAATTAGTCGAGAGGTGCGTGTAAGTTGTCCTGAATATCCGTGACCGTTGAACCAATAAAAAAAACATAGTGTATGTTTTGTTGTTTCATATAGGGCATACATTTTGAGTAGTGTCGGTTTCTACATGTGCTACATATTGGAGACCTCAAAGTTGAGTTGAGTTTAGCTTCCTTCCTACATTGTACTAGAGCTGATTTTCCTTAATTTATCCCCATTTTCAAACAGCCTAAGCAGTGGTACTTTGGTCAATAGGTTCTGGAAAATGCAGCAAGTTGGTAAGGTTAGACGATGGTGTAACTGAGGGTGAAGTTGGGAGTGGAAGGGCATTTGTAAGTAAGCTTTGCAAATGATTATGTAGCTCTAAATCTGATAATACTGGATTAATATTATGTAGTTTAGACTGGTGCCTAATTCCAAATGCAGTTCTAGGATGGGGGTGTGTACTGTGTACATTATTCGAGGGCCATTGAAACACATAGCTTGAAGTGAAGAGTATATTCTACACCTTGTTCTCTTTAAACCGGTGTTCTTTCTGAATTGTTCTCTTTATATGGTATCATTTTGTAAGTTTTGGGTTTTCACTTTTCCATGCTCGTCTCTTGGCTTAGTAGGTATGCTTTCTTATTTTCTTTCCTCCATTTGTTGATGTAGAACGAGATCGGAAGTTTGTATATCTTTATTTATTTCATTATTTTCTTTTAACTAGAATTTAATTATAAATATTCTAGAATAATTAGCTGCCTAATCATGTTAATTTTCTGAAACTGCAAAAGTTGTGTTCTATTTTTATGTACTACAAGTTATTTTCAGTTAATTCAACTTTTTTCTTTGTGGATTCAGAGAGAGTTGTGTATATTTGTTATATGAAGAAAAGGCGATTCCTTTGTGTTCTTGTTACTACTATGTCAATTGCTAACCAATCCCCAGTCCTTTGCTTCTTGTTGCTAAAAAGCTCTCTAAGATGAAATTAGAGATATTAATCATGTTTGTTCCTTTCATTCATAAATTGTTGATGTTTTTAAGTTGTCCCTGGGAGTCATTACCCAGTGGGTGGTAAAATGCTCGGGCAAATAGCAGTGAGGTTATTATTCTAATTAGAGGACAACCTCTTTAGGTTTGGAGGTGGCAACTTCTTGCATGAGCATCAGTCATCAAGGGCTAAACTAGGTGATGACCTTCAAACATCTAATGGCTGAGCACAATGCATCTCAATATTCAGAGCTTCCTTGCCTCAATTATGAGCCATTGGTCGGCTAAGGTTCTTGATTCCTTGAGCCTGGGGTTTTGACAAAAAAATGCATTCAAAGCTTAATAGCCTTAACTAATGAGAGTCAACTGCAATCTATTTGCTCTTGGCTTTGAGAAAAATTGTAGATGCAGGGTTCATTGTCTATGGAATGAATATTATGTCTGGTGTACTTGGAGGATATAATAAGATAATCACCAGATGCACCTTCTATGAGGATGTTATATGTTTACTAACGTAGAGTTAAATTGCACATTGTATCAGGCAATATCTTTTTGAAAGGTATCATCTTATTGTGCATTATACCACATATTTGAAAACCATTGCATTCTTTTTGCTTTGGTGGGAGGACTTTATTTTACCAGTGCATCGTCAGTATCTACAGCAGTTGTGCATGCTTTGATCCATTTTGTATACCTGTATAGCCTGTTATGGTGTGGACTATAGAGAATATTATTTGAATCCATCCATGAAAATGAGCCAGTCAAATTTAGAGTGCAGTTCTGGTGAAGCATTCCTGATGCTTTTGAATGTCTTGAGGCAGAAGGCACAAGTAACTTGGACCAAATTAATTGGGCAAATGATCATGCAAATCACCAGTGGCTGACGTTAAGCAGTTTTGCGAAGACAGGTTGGGGGATGTTAATGTGAATTCTAACTGGTGCTGGTTGTTGGGTATGGTATTGTTTGCGTCCCTCTGCAGTTAGTTAGGGCTTGTCCCTCTCCCTTGTTTTATCTAAACTTTTAGAAGCGTGGTGTTTGTGGTGACCTCATATGTGATTGCAAATTTAACCAATTCTTAGATCTCCTAATTGAGATATATTAGGATTTCTAGATGTGCTCTAGAAGCAAGAACTGTTAAATGCTCTATGGTAAATTGACTGCTTTCCTTGCTGCCAGATATATGGATGGGGAACTTCTTACGACAGAAGACAAGAAAGCTGCAGTAGAGAAACTTCTTGATTGTCATCTCCTTTCTGGAGATAAAATTGGACATGGACTCGCCTGGTGAGTTGCGTATTCTGTGAAGTGACTAGGTTATGCTGCTGCCATCAACTTTAACTGCTTCAGCATCAGACATATTTCCCTGCACTTTTGTACAGGCAAGCCCTGTGGGAGTTAAAATATGTATCAACCGAACCAAATCTTCTCCGAAGTGGCTACTCTTTGGGTAATTAGGTACATAACTGACTAAATGTTAAATTCTTGGTTTGTCAAAGCATCAGTTTAGAGACCCACATAGTGGCTTGAATGGTTTAAAGATACTAAACTTGTAGCATGTCTAACTAGAATGGTTTAAACATTGCACTTTCCACTCATGCTGTCTGTCTTTGAGTAAACATCATCCATGGATGTCTAATTTCTTCATGGTGAAATATTATATAATTCATTTGCCGAACTCGAGTCCACTGGTTTTGCAGTGTAGTCCAGCGTCCTGTACTCATGATATGGAACATCAATAGATTTGCCACCCAGTGTGATCCATGCAGTAATCACGCACCTTTAGTGTTTTCATTTTGCACAAAAATTTTTAAGTTGTGCTATTTTAGCAGGCTTTTGTGTGAAACCGTCTCCAATGAGATGTCTGCATCCTTATGCCACAAATGTGCCAGAAGAATTATCAACTACTATTGGAGTTATAGTCTAGTTTATTAGGGTTTTGCCTTTCTATCATTTTTACCCTTATTATGACTTTTATGTCTTACCTAGACCAGAGGGATGTTCATGCCTTTTTATACTATTGTTTGACTATATATACAAGGGTTCTACACTTAGTTTATATATCTTTTTACTCACAAATACATCAAGTTAGTATCAGAGCTAAATTGATGATCCTGGTAGAACAATCAGAGTGAGATTGCCGATCTTGATACAACAATCAAAACAAGTTATTAGCAATTCAATGATCAAGTTGGTATTCATGTTGAAGAAAACTCTCTTGCCACGTATGTACAATTCATATTTTTGTTTAGATTTACAAGAGAAAAATTAAAGTTGGTAGGAAACCAAACGGAAGACTAAGTTGCTTCCTGATTGTTTTTATTTCAAGAATTACCACACGTGCTTTGTTGAAGATGTTTCTTTAGAATTTTGGGCTCTTTGAGTTGAAGTCGCGGTATTCCAATGGTTTGAGAGATATTGGGATGACATAAACCCAATAGTGATGATGTAGTGTCTCTTGGGTTATGAGTCACTAGGCTATTGAGACCTCTCAAGAGCAGGTAAGACGCGGGCAGAGATGCACAGAAGATGCTGGGAAGGTGTTTCGACTACGTAAGTTTCTTTATGGACTGAAACAGTCACTACGAGCCGGTTCCTCGCTCTGTTTCAAAGTCTATGCGACAGCCCCAGTGGATTCTTGCCATGCAGACGGAGATGGACGCTCTTCAGCGTAATCATACATGGGATCTTGTCTCTTTTCCTTCAGGGGTGAAGCCTGTTGGTTGTCGTAAGGTTTACACCCTAAAGTTTTTTGCGGATGATACTATTGATTGTCACAAGGCTAGGCTTGTGGTGAAGGGCTTTACTCAGGTACCAGGACGTGATTTTGATGCTACCTTTGCCCCCGTGTCAAAATTGACTACTGTTCGGTTGATTATTTCTCTGGCTGCGGAGTATTCTTGACCACTTCATCAATTGGATGTGAAGAATGCGTTTCTTCACGGTGATTTGGACAAGACTATTTATATGGATGCACCACCGGGCTTTCGTGGTGAGAGGGAGTATGCTAGGAAGGTGTGTCGACTGTGTAAGTCTTTTTATGGATTGAAACAGTCACCACGAGCCTGGTTCTCTTGCTTTAATGGTGTAGTTGTACGTTTAGGGTTCACCAGATGTCATTCTGATCATACCTGTTTCATTCGACATAATACTTCTGGACAGTGTGTCATTCTTTTAGTATATGTGGATGATATTATTATTACTGGGATGATGTTTCTGGGACTGCACAGGTTAAGGTAGACTTTGGGTAGGCCTTCGATGTAAAGGACCTTGGATTTTTGCGATACTTTCTTGGGATTGAGGTTGTCCATAGTAGTAAGGGTATTGTTCTTTTCCAGAGGAAGTATGTTCTGGATCTTCTCTTAAACACTAGGATGTTGGGGTGCAAACCAGCATCATCAACCATGATTCCAAACTTGAAACTTACTGCTGAAGGTGAGGAGTTGAGAGATCCAACTGTCTATCACTAGGCCAGACATTTCATTTGCTGTCAGTCGAGCTAATCAGTTCATGCATAAATCGTGTCAGTCTCATCTTGATGCAGTTTGTCATATTCTTCGGTACCTCACGTCTTGTCTTGGACTTGGGTTGTTCTATGCATCAAGATCTCAGACTGGTTCTCTAGCCTGTTATTCAGATTCAGATTATGGGGGAGTGTGTGACGGTCGATCTACTACGGGCTTTTGTACTTTACGAGGGACTCATCTTGTCTCTTGGAAGAGTAAGAAGCAGACAGTTGTCTCCCGTTCGTCAGCAGAAGTAGAGTATCGGGTACTGACACTTGACACGTGTGAGATTATCTGGCTACGATCGATTTTTGGCGAGTTGGGATTTCTAGTAACTTCTCCATCCACATTATATTGTGATAATCGGTGTGTTATTCAGCTCGCTTCCGACTTTGTACTACACAAGAGGACGAAGTATATAGAGATCGATGTTCACTTTCTTTGGGTGATAAACGGGTTGACACGCCAAACACGTTTAATAAACGGGTCGTGTTCGGGTGAGACTTGTCAAACCGTTTATCACCCGTTTACCCGTTTAAATAAAATTAATATAATAATAAATTAATAATTATTTTATATATATATATAAAATAATGAATGAGTAAAAAAAAACAATAAAGAAAATATTTCAAAAAATAAAAAGTAAAGAAATCAGTTCAAAAAAAATAGGAAGCAAAAGTTTTAATAAGCCTTTGAGGCATTGAATTACCACTTCTTTGAATCCCACATCGCCAGGGAAGAGAATAGTGGCTGTTGGCTATATAAGAGGTAGTGGTTGTTGCCTTATCATGTGGACTGTGGTGTGGCTTATCACGTGGCTGACTATTGTTGTGTGGCTTATAACGTGGCTGTCCATTGTTGGCTGAAACTCCTCTAATTGAGAAAAGTACAGTTGAAAAAAAAAAAGGAGTATAAAAATTTGTGAAAATAATAATTTTTTTGTTTTTTTTTTAATTTTTAAATGGGTTAAACGAGTCGTGTCGTGCTACCTGTTTATTAAACGGTTCGTGTTCAAAAATTTTACCCGTTTATTAAACGTGTTGTGTATGGGTTTGTATGTTTTTCACCCGTCACCCGTTTAACCCGACATGTAACCGGTTAACCCGACACGATTGACACCCCTAGTATTGTCATTCTATTATTTGTGGGAACCAGTGATCAGGTTACGGATGTTTCACCAAACCTGTCACTCTATCCATTCTTCAGGACTGTGTTGTTAAGTTTGGCTTAGTTGACTTTTTTACGCCTAACTTGAGGGGGAGTGTTAGAGTTGTAGTCTAGTTTATTAGGGTTTTGCCTTTTTACCTTTTTTACCCTTATTATGACTTTTATGTCTTGTTTAGACCAGAGGAATATTTAGGTCTTTTTATACTATTGTTTGACTATATATATAGGGGCTCTACACTTAGTTTGTATCATTTTTTACTCACAAATACATCAAGTACTACCATCTAAACATATTTCCCACTTTGATTCATGTAATGATACATTGAACCTAGCTATTTAACTTTTATGATTTCCTTAAGAACGGACCTAATTACCATGAATTATGAACAAATTAAAACTGGTACTATATTTTTCTTTATTAAATAGAAGGGAACATAATGAGCTTCTTGGTTTGTTAACTTGGTAAGGCAATTTGGAATCACATACTTGAAATCTTCAAATTGTGTATCCTTACACTTTATGCCCTCTTTAATGGTAAACTAGCTGGTTGCTTCTTATTTATTTTATGAGTTTGTGGTGCATCATGAATTACATCATTTGCTAGTTGGACTTGGGGCTTTAAGATTTCGTCCACTCCTGTCAAAAGAACTTGAGTGAATATAGTTTTTATTTCAA
Source organism: Ilex aquifolium (assembly GCA_951799425.1). Classification (NCBI taxonomy): domain Eukaryota; kingdom Viridiplantae; phylum Streptophyta; class Magnoliopsida; order Aquifoliales; family Aquifoliaceae; genus Ilex; species Ilex aquifolium. The sequence goes on from OX637406.1 coordinate 5,554,154, forward strand.
AACAGAAAGTCGTTTTGTGGGAATATGTTCCTCGTCTAGCAATGGAGGGATATTTCACCTACTTGTTCCCTGAATTGCCTTTGTGATAACAAACTTGCACATATATAGAGAGTTAATCACTTGTGTTTTAACTAATAAGCATGTCAAACACACCAGTGAGGATAATGATAATTCAACTAGCTCCAATGATCTTCATGGGTGATATTTTCAATCCCACAGGTCTTTGGTAATTGAGGACAAGCTAAGCACTTTGAATCTAGAGCATATAGCTATTCTTGGTACTTGAGTTTTGAGGGCTTACATCTCTGTTTGCATTATGGAACCATTTTAAGTTTTTTGCTTTCGGCTAAAAGAAATGAGTCTCAGACTAAATCGTAGATAGACTGGTCTCATGAGCTTTCTGCTGTTTTTTTCTTTACATGAGCATTTGTTTTAGGCCCCTTGATGGACTACTTGGCTTGGACTCACCAGCATATACGTCAGCAAATTAAACTTGTTGACAGTTATTGCTCTTGCCTTCCAATTCTTTTTCCGAGCATAAACATGGAAAAACATATTGCTAAGAGGGAAATTAAGAATGATTCAATAAGTCAATGTATCTACTTGTTTTCATTATATTTTGTCAAATTAGGATGGGGACAAGCTCTTTTCCTGTACTATTAGTTGACTAACATGTTCTTTAATATTCCTAGTTTTGTTGAGGTCGATCGACATCCCAATTTAGAAAATCAACTGCTGTTTGTTACAAGAACTGATAGTGAATGGATAGACTTCTCCTACCAGAAGTGCCTTCGAGGATACATTCGAGGTAAGTACCCATCTCACACCCAAAGATTTAGCAAAGAACATTTTAAATGTGGTAGTGGTTGAGCTCTCCTTAGATCTTGATAGCACTGAAGCCATCTTAGTTTGGCTTATGTGGTTTTCAATTGGTATAGCTTGAAATTATCATGCATATTGGTTGTGGGCAGAGGAACTGTCCATTGGATTAAGTGAACCATATTTCCCCTCCATCACCAATTGTCAATGTAGTAGATATTAGTTGACTGGCACTTGATTTTTGTTTATTCTGTTGGGACACAAGAAAATGATTAGAGTGAATACTATTTTGTTGACTTGCTTTACTCCTTTTGTTGGCTTTGCTCATCGCCTCTCTCTCTCTCTCTCTCTCTCCAGACACACACACACACATAGTAGAATAACATGGTGAATTGTCTCTCATATCAAACCGAACATTATCAAGTTTTAATGCATCTTCAAAATTGTCCGGACCACTTGATTTTGGGTGGAGTTCATGGAAGTTACTTGTTAATGTCTTTTGTTAAGGCATTTGGCAGAACAATTTATACCTTTTAATTGGATTTTGGCATTTTTCTCCTATTCAAACTTATATACTGAAACTATAAGGGTAGTTCAAGTAGTAATCGGGATGAGTTGTAAATTCAGACGTCCTGAATTCGAATCTTGACAATTTTTTAGGATCAGATTATGAGGGATTTATCTTTTATGAATACCCTAATCCCGACATGATTTGATTACCTTTGATCGAATCGAAGAGAAAATTAATCAAGATACTTATAAAATATCCTAAAATCCCAAACCGTGGCAACAAAAAAAAAAAACTTACATCCTGGGAGATATGTGAGGACCAGCTACTTTTATGATGGAGGAATAGTCAAAAAGCAACAATAGGCATGTTCAGATTGAATCAAGGCAGATTCAAAGATCAAAGGCAATGTGATGATGATCAAAGTCATGCTTACTTGGGATTCACAAAAGGTGAAAAAGAGTGGTGGAATCTAATCTTAATCTGATTGTCACCATATGATCTAGTGACTCTTGGGTTGACTGTCCAGAAACATGGGTCACATCAGATTTAGACAAACCGAATTGGCAAATATCTACCTATCCATTGGCCAGTTGGGTTTCTTTAGCCTTTTCATTTGTCAAAGCAATGGATCACACTGACTGGCCGACAGCAAAACATCCACAAATATTATAGAAATGTTGTTGGTGTATCTCACCTAAATTTTCCTAGATGCATAACTGGTTGTTTCAGGTTAGGTTGGTATTATGTTGAAATTGTATGGTATCAAAATTTGTTCAATTCATAGTTGACGTTATATTCGTGTGTAAATGGGTTCGTGCTGTTTTGGGTATAGCCCATTCTGGATTAATCATATTTTGAGTTAGAGCAATGCACTTATTTGAAGTGGCTTGTTTAGCTGGATGCAAAACTACTCATTTATTTCATATCTCTGACGAATAATAAATGAAACCTTTAGACTAAACTTAAATCTATTATTTCCGAATCAATTTTACGTTGGGTTTGTAAATTAAATTGTGTTTAGAATTGTTAGCCTATGTTGTCACAATTCATTATAACTAGCTGCAGAGCTGCTATTCAGTATAAGAGTATCACTATGCCCTAGCTAGGTTCGTTCTTAAGAGGAGTAACGGACGCGGTTAGGAGCCTTATAGTCTCACTAGTGAGGGTCTATTGGGATGGTCTCTGAGCGTTCTTCTTTGTCCTCATCCTTTTTTTTCAATAGCCAAAAAAAAAAAATGTGAAGTTCAGAAGGAATTCATTAATATAAGTATAGATGTAACTCATAACTAAATCAACCACTAAGAATCGTTTCAATCACGAGCATGTGTTTTGAGCTAAATTTCTCCATTATGTAGTAATTCGTGAAGCAATCATATACATTGGCTAAACGAGCTCAAACTTGAAATTTGTTATATTGATCTTCATTAAATTTTAAAATGATGCTAATACAAAATTACAACGGGAAGCAACCTTATACGTTGACTAAACGAGCTCAAACTTGAAACTGGGTACACCGACATTCATTAACTTTTAAAACTATGAGAATACAAAATTATGACGAGAATGTCATATGCAAAACTATTCACATGTTGCAATTAATGTATGAATCGTACCCACATTACCTCTGCACCAAGTAATTTACTATCTTAATAATAACAACACCAGTAATGAAAAGCTCTTTAAGCTACTATGCTATAAATTACGAGACAAAATGATCATTCTATTCGGACTAATTGATTATTGGGGGTCCAACCCCCTAGTATTGATCATTTGCAGTTGCACCACAGCTGGAAGAAATCTATGATTGATATCAAAATAAGTTCCTTAGTACACATGGTTCTGTTTGGTATTACAGTCAGAGAGAGAGAGAGAGTGATCAGACGAGCTTAGTACACATAGTTTCAATCAATAATTTGAGAGATGACAAAAAAAAAACACAAAAAATAGTTGTTCAATAAGAAGTTTTCAATCCTAAGGTAGTTTAAGTGATAACAGGAACGAGATGTAAACCCAAATGTACTGAATTTGAATCTTAACAACTCATTGAGATCAGGTCACGAGAGATTTTTATCCCTCATGAATACCCTAATTCCGGCGTAAATAATCTACCTTTGAGCGGACCGGGGACCGGGAAATAAGAAGACTTCCCCTACTCCAAGGGTATGTGATGGTTGTTAGACTGGTCCTATCACTTACATTATACTACTGTCCATGGATTGGCAATGCATAAGATGGACTTATAGAGGTGATTGTTGAGTTCCAATTAAGGGTTTCTACTCTCTGTTCTTCTTCTGGGTCTCTCTTTCTGTGGTTGAAAATGTAGGGAATGGGGGACTACTTGGTGATAGTAATGTAACGGATCAGATTTAGAGTGACTTGTATTAATCCAAATTCAAATCGATTTGAAAAGTCGATCCGTACTTAATCTATTGTTGGATAAACTTTATTATCAGTCATCATATCCGCATTTGTTAAAAAAATGGACACCGATCTTATTGGAATAACTTAATTATAATTGATTTTAACAAAAGTAATCCTAAATTTTATCTCAAGTTTATTAATTAGTCACCCTATTAAATAGATTCATATGTATTTATATAAAATTAGATTGAATTGTAATCGTAGTGGATATTGAAAAATTTGAATTAAAATTCGTAAAGTATGATATAACGAATTCGAATTTAGACTTAGATAATCAATCAAAAATCTAATCTATTCATCTAATCAAATTCCAATTCAGGCTGAATTGAAATAAAATTTAAGTCCATTGTCAAGCCTAGTGATTTGAATAAGAGATGAGAGAGATTGGAGTGTGAGAGATTGGTCAAAGTGCGTGTAAATTTGTCCGAACATTTCATCGTTGAAAAAAGAAAAAGAAAAAGAAATTAGATATGGGAAAAAGGAAAATGATCAATGCCGAAATGCCAAGTATAGGAACCAATGCCATTTTGTGGTTCAATCTGGGGCAAGCAGCTTTGGTTGGGCTGTAAACCACCCCCACCCACCATCCACCCACCACCATTGATTAGTTCTAGCTTGCTCACCTGTTTACACTAGTCCTTTTTTGTCTCTTCCTTTCTCTACAGCTTCAGTCCTCGGCTATTGAGCCTTTAGAGAGAGAGGGGAGGAACAAAAGCAAAGCAAAATGGAGAAAGCAACGTATCATAGCAGAAACCCTTACAGGCATCTCAATTGCGGAGTTGCCAAACAAAATGGTACAATTAAAAATTCCTGTATATATTTATTTTCTGGTAAATACAGTTGCATTATGTTTCTAGCACCACTGTTTACAATAACATAATACAGCCTCTAACTGCACTCTACCTGTTTGTAATAGTGTCACAGTGAACAATACAGACACACCCTTTTTCGTACAAAGGATGGGGAAGATAGAAGGTAATAAACTACGCATTGGGAAGTGAATTTTTGCCAAAATTACTCCCACAATTATACAGTTTTGGTCTCTGGAAAAGGGTTAAAAGAATGGCACAAAAGAAACGAAGAAAAAGGAATGATATTTACGTCTCTACATTCAAGATCTTCTTTGGACTTTGGCAGTGGAGACTCTGATCGGAGAGCCTGCTATAGGTTGTAGAGGCCATGCAGTGCCTCTTTTGGCTGCTTTTTACTCAGACCCTTGTACGCTTTTGGTAAAGAAGAGAGACATGATTTATTGCTATTTTATTTAGGGTGTCAATTGTGTCGTGTCGTGTCATTTTTGTGTTTCAGTTGTGTCTTATTTCTTATCTACAATCTTCGTTAAATATTTATTTTTTATTTACAGTACCCGTTAATTATGTTATTCGTGTCAAACCATAATTTGACTCATTTATTACTCGTGTTAACTAATCGTGTTATTTTCGAGTTTTATGTCGGCTCGAGTTCGTGTTAATAAATAAAATTGACACCCCTAAATTTTTACCCATTTACAAAGAAAAGGGCATTGAAAGAATCTCAAAACAATTCCTTTTAGATAATTTGGATGAAAGAAGTTCAGTAATTAATATTTTGATAATACTGTTTGGACTAATTTGTTGACATTATTTACTGACGTAATTCATCACAATAATTGGATTAATAGCGAGTTTCAACAAATACTGGGATTTACTGACAATCTAATGGTTATAAGTAACTAGATTAACAAATTAAATCAATAAATTAAGTCTAAATAATATTTGCTCTTAATATTTTGAGATTCTAAATTCACGAATTGCAAAATCATTATGGTAATCAGATTCATATGTTTGCGAGTGATTACCTATGTTTCAAATTGAAGTAACAGTAATGAATCAAAGAAAATGCGTGGTTGTAATAGTTCTCGGTTATTAAAAAAAAATACCACGAAGCAAATACTATATCCCTCTAAAGAGTATATATAACATGAATTAATTTGTAATGATAGATTAATAAACAAGGTTTGTCTACTAGCGAATTCGTTATCGTACCTTCAAAATTTATTACTTTAATAGTTGTTGTTATAATTTTTGTAGATCACTTTATAATTAAAAAAATTATCACTTTTGTGGATAAATTATTATTTTTTGTGGGTATTTTTATCACGGTTGTCGGTGTTTTTATCACTGTTGTGATAATTATTTTTACCACTTTTTTTCAGTACAAAAAAAATTATCACTTTTGTGGATGATTTACCACATTTGTGAGTTTTTTTTATCACTGTTGTGAGTGTTTTTACTATTGTTGTGATAACTATTTTTTATCACTTTTTCTTCGGTATCACAACAATAGAAAAATCGCCCACAATAATAACAAAAATATCCGTACAATATCAAATTTTTTTTGGGGCTACCGTAGACAAGTCCTAATTAACATCTAAGTTAGAGATGGCATTTGGGATTTGATCAGCAAAAACTTATCTGTTTGGTGTCTGAGCTCTAAGTTATGAAAGACTAAACATTGTCGGTCTACTCTAATCATAAGCCGATTACTTTGTTCAAATATAAGGGATTAGTCTAACTTTTGGTTTAAGCCTATAAAGGGCATCATTAGCTCTCATTTTGTCCAAATTCGGATTTACACGTATTTTCTTACTCATTTGGAACTTGGGGCATGAATTCTTTTGTCTGCTAATATTGGGTGTTCCAAATTTCCATTTTTTCCCTAATCCTGAGAAAATTGAATGTAATGGTGACAACATATCACCATTGTTATGTGGTGTCACCGATAAATAATAATCTATCATGTAAGTAAGTGGATTCCATCTAATTTAGTAACTATTACGTCCATGTAAGAAAATAATCATCTTGTGTAAAAAAGTTGGGTTTACTTTATCTGCTTGTAGATTTATTATTAGATGGTACATCACGTGATAACGGCGATGTGGTGTCATCGATATACCCAATATTTACTCGTGAATTAGAATTGATGTTATTGTTATGGGTTAATTATAATTTATCCCCTCCAACTATATCCGTTATTGTAATAAGTTTTTTTTGGTTTCAATTTCAAATGAGTATACCCTTTATCTTGTACATTATTTCTCATATATATATATATATATATATTTCAAGATACTAATTTTGTTCTTAAAAAAATAAGAAAACAAAAAGGTCAAGACTAAAAAATAAGAAAACCTTCGCCTCTGTCTCATCATAGGAAAGAGAGAGTTTCTACCGGAAGGAGGAAAATAATGAGAGTTAATCATTCCGAAGTAGGGAAAGATGGAAGGGTGATAAAGTAAGTATAATTATATTTTTTTAACAAAGTAGAGATCACATGAATTTGACATGGCTAATTTTTGTCAAATTTTATTGTCTAAACATATCTCTACTGAAGTTAATTGCAAAATACTCAAAATTAAATGGAATAATTTATTGAAATTAAAACATGAAAGAATGAGTTGCAAACTATTCAAAGTTAAAAGGACCATTTTGTAATTAACCCTATGGTTATTTGATCTGGTTTCACATCATCTCCACAGTTTTTAGAAGTAATTTTGCCGCCTGTGAACTAATGATTGAAGTGCAGAAATAAAAGGGTTTCCTTTATAATTAACCATTGCATTACATAGAGGTTTAGTGAAAATTGAGCAAAAAGAATTAGGACAAAAACATTTTCAGAAAACTTAGTGAGAGAGTGACAGTAACACCTAACTCTTAGTCTAAGAGAGGTATATAATTGTTGCACTAAAATCTCTTGTTATTGACGGAAGAAACTCAATCAATAAATAAGTTTCAAGCGATTGTTTATAATGGATTTAATTGCCTTGTTTTAGGACTTTTTTGGATGAATTTTAAGGAATAATCACACAGTATAGAAAACTAATAAAAGAGATTTTTCTTTATTAATCTAGTCGAAAGGATTTCGGTTACAGAAAAGACTGATTTAACAACATTGATTACAACAATAACTTCTTTCTACAATTAATCTAAAACTACTCCTAAAAATGTCAAGATCGTGAGTTTTGTTGGGGTTTGAATATGTCCTTTAAGTTCTTCATTGTTTGCCTTTTACAGCCACTATGTTCAACAATTCCGCCTCCATCGAGGTTATTTGGTTGGTAACTCTCAGACAATTATTTCTACTTTTAAAATAAGGTTGTGGCTAATCATTTCTCGTCTTTCTTCAAATTCTATCATGTGGCCTCCTCTTAATGCCTTCAGATTTGCCAGAAGTCAATGCATTGAACATTCCTATAATTTTATATTTTAGATCCAAATAATAATATAACAAATTTAAATTAAATCTGTGTATGTGTGTGAATAAAAATTAATGGTGATAAAGTGCAAGCGAACCTAAATATAGGGAAGCATTTGTAATTTCTCTTTGCATTTGCAAATAGAGCATCATGTGAGCTTGAGGGAGAAAATGAGAATAATTATGCTTTGGGTGTAAGGAATTGGGAAATTTCAAGGCAACTTCTGTTCTGAATAAGGCTAAGCAATTCATGTAGATGCCAATATCAGGAGTTTTGTCAATATCATGAATAGTTTTGTCTCATATCATCTTACCTGGTACAAGTCAAGGAAATTAGAATTACGCATACTTTCAGGAACTATGCATAATCAAGCAAGTGTAATTATAGTTAATAATTGAGTCGAGTTTTGTAAGTTCGAGTCTGTCAAGATCGTGTTTTTTAAACGAGTTTAAAAAATTATTCGATCTCGACTTGTTTAAAAAATAAGTCGAGCCTGAGCCTGAGCCTGAGCCTGAGCCCGAGCCTGAGCCTGAGCCCGAGTCCGAGTTCGAGTTCGAGCCTGAGTAGCTCGATTATTTTACATATAAAAAAACTAAAATTTGTGAGTTTAAGCCGAGCTTTTTTAGGCTTATTTTTTAAACGAGTATAAAAAATTGTTCAAACGTAACTCGTTTAAAACTCGAGTCTAAAACATGAGCCGAACTCGAATTGATTAGCCTAATGACTATCGCTTATGTGGTTAATTTTTGATGGGAGTCTAGAACACGAGCCGACCTCGATTATTAATTTTGAAGTTATTTATTTGTTAGTCCAATGACTATCGTTTTTGTGATTAAACTTTAAGGTCGTTGATTCGAAACTTGTCGTCTCTTTACTTGAAAAAAAAATAAAATTATGTTAATTTTACATGGGATCTACATTTAATGTCCTCCCATTTAGTAGAGTATGGAAAAGTTGACCATAGATGGGTCCCCTTGAGATCCCACCATGGTCCCTAATGTACATGATATGTTGGTGAGAAAAAGTCATAGCGTTTGACGGTTCAGAAATAGCTGATACAGCTAATATCATCCTATCAAATGGGCTCCACTTGTCTGTGGGTCCAGCAATATATGTGTAGGACATGGTGATGGTACAAAGTGTCACGTGTCGACTTATTGTGTGTCATTACCCATGATTCAAGGCCTCCTCAATACACACTCCCACTGAAAAAGAAGTAGAAGAAGAAGAGGAAGAAACCCTCAGCCCACAAAATAAAAGCAACCTTTGGCTAAATGCTCAATCTCCCTCTTCCCAACCCTCCTCCCAACAAACACATAGACTCAGAGAGAGAGAGAGAGAGAGAGAGAGAGAGATGGCTCAGGCTTTGCCATTAGGCCTCTGTCTCTTGTTCATCTTCAGCCTCTCTTTTGGAGTGTAATGAACTAATAAACCCAGACCTAAATCTCTTCTTTTTGAAGAAGATGGCTCAAGAACAAAACCCTTCACTGCTCTTGGATGCTTTGTATTGTGAAGAAGAACATTGGGAGGAAGTGAGAGAGAACGGTTTTGAGGAGGAAGAAGAAGAAGAAGAGAGCTATTACAGTGACTGTATAAGCCCCAAATCTCCCTTGTTGCAAGAACATGACTTGTTGTGGGAAGAGGAAGAGTTGTCTTCTTTGTTCTCAAAAGAACAGCAAAACCCTCTATATAATAGCTTTGAAACCGACCCATCATTGGCTGAGGCTCGCCGGGAGGCGGTGGAGTGGATGCTCGAAGTGGTTTCTCACTACTCGTTCACTGCTCTCACTGCAGTACTTGCAGTGAACTACCTTGATAGATTTCTCTTCAGCATCAAGTTGCAGAGAGAGAAGCCATGGATGACCCAACTCGCTGCTGTGGCCTGTCTCTCTCTTGCTGCCAAAGTTGAAGAGACCCAAGTGCCCCTCCTATTGGACCTCCAAGTATGAATCTTTTCACATATAATTTCACATCATTATGTTTGATTCTTGTATAATTATGTGTAGATTTACTTTGATTTATCAATAATGTGGGGGTTTTTGTTTTTGATGCGTATAGGTGGAGGAGACTAAGTATATATTTGAGGCAAAAACAATTCAGAGAATGGAGATATTAGTACTGTCCTCTCTTCAATGGAAGATGAACCCTGTTACCCCACTTGCATTTCTTGACTATATTACTAGGAGGCTAGGCTTAAAGAACCACCTCTGTTGGGAATTCCTTAAGAGATGCGAATGTCTCCTTCTCTCTGTCATTTCAGGTCACCAATGATTTTCATATTGCTTTATGAATGCAATATAAATGTAGTTTTTTTGACTTTAGTGCCTATTTTTTTGACCCCCTTTTATCTTTTTCACACTTGCAGATTGTAGAGTAATGTGTTATCTTCCTTCTGTAATGGCCACTGCCACAATGCTGCATGTTATCAATGGTATAGAGCCCTGTATTGGACTAGAGTTCCAAGATCAACTATTGGGCATTCTTGGCATTGAAAAGGTTGGTATATTTCTTCTTTTCATTGAATTGATTCCTATTGCATCTTATTGGAACTGGTAACATTATTTGGATTTTCACATAATAGTGAGAAATGAAGAGAGTTGTACCGAACCATGTTAATCCTTATGTTCATTATCACAATTGTTTTCCTTTCTTGATTGATTGTTCATTACATTGTCCGTTCACAAGAAATCAGCTAGTGGATTGCATTTTAAGTCCTGATTATCCACATCACTTATGCGAAGTTTTGTATAAAGCAGGTCAAAGTGGATGATTGCTTTAAGCTAATCCAGGAGTTGGCCTCAAGAGTCCGTTATTGCTTATCCAACAAACGCAAGTTTGGGTTATTGCCAGGCAGCCCCAAAGGGGTCATGGACATGTCTTTCAGCTCGGACAGCTCAAACGATTCATGGGCAGTGGCAGCATCGGTTTCTTCCTCACCGGAGCCCTTGTCCAAGAAGAGCCGAGCTCTTGACCAGCATAACAATGCGGCTGCAGATATTCTCAGCATTCATCGCTAGGCCTCCAGTATCTCTCTTATTTCCTGATGGACTAGTCCTATATATGTACAATAAACAGTAGATGTTCTTTTATTTACAATGTTAAATTGCCTACCATCTTTACATTTCAATCCATACCTGATTCATAGAGTCACACACAAATATTGTGGTGTTATCTCTATGAGCAATGGGCATGGAGATTTGGACTTTGGAGGTAGAGATGGTTGGCATTTTATCCGGAAGAAAGCAGAGAACATAAACATAGCAACCAAGAGTAATTTTAGTAATTTTATCTCTCTATTTATCTCTGTAAACCCCTTCTTACTTGTATGGACATGCTATTGCTGTTAATACCAGCTTATTGTTAGTACCATATGGACATAGATTTTGCTTTTAAAAACAAGTCAGGAGGGTTAGTTTGTTTTCATGTGGAGGGGTGAAAATATTGTCGGCCTCTGGCGTTTTTGGGGCTAGATTCAGAGGGATTAGTCTTTGTTTGACCTTGTTGGAAGAGGTAGTCTCTGTTAGACTTGTTTTGAAATGAGGCTAATGACCATGAGCTCAATGACTTCTTTCTACCTACTATGAAACAGTAAACTTTGCATTGGGATTCATCTGTTTACCTGTTTTATCAAAGTTGTTGCTACTAAAGAATGTCTTGCAATGCTTTTCTTCTCTTGTTTATCTTTTACGCTGGGAATGTGTATAATTTGAATCATGTGCATCGATACTACCCCGATTTTACTCTACCACAGAGATTCAAATTCAAAACGCGAGTTATACCCAACTTTTTGTTGGGAAAAATAGGCTTTCCCACAAGTGTAAATCAATGGAAGCAATATAAATAAAATGACAGAAAATAAATGAGCACACAGGATTTACGTGGTTCCCTCAAATTGAGGTACGTCCACGACGACCGGTAGGTTAGTTTCTTCCACTATCACCAAAGGAGTTTACAAAGTGGCCAAAAGGCATAAGCCTTACAAACACACAAAGGTGTCAATCACAAGAGGAAAATACCTCACAAAATAAGTGAACCAAATCTCCAAGAACAAACCGCAAGCAAATGCCTTCTTGCCAAGCCGAAAAATGGAGAACAAAGGAACCAAGGAAATGACAAAGGCTTTTCTTCTATGCCGAGCCAACAAAGAGCAAAGGAACCAAGAAATGACAAAGGACTTGTCTACAAGGTCTGCCGAAATTCCTTTGTTGCTTGAAGACTCCAAAAACCAAATCTTGATATGCCAAGAGTCTTGCATTGGAAAGCCACCAAATTAAAAGCCAAGTGCAAACCAAGTTGCATGCCAAAATTAACAAGACTATTTTTAGCCTATAGATGGATCCCACTAAGGAGGGAAACCCAACACTTTTTGCTCGATCATTAAATTAATCCGTGTGGATTGAATTTTCATCTTGATAATATATATGCTCTTTGATACTGGTATCTAAAGATTATACCAGCTAGTTGGTGCTTTTCTTTGGGGAAGTAAGGTGTATAAATGGAAAGCACCAAGTCTGAAACTGCTTTGGACTTACTAGTAGCACAAAAGAGAGCCACAAGAAAGCTTTCATGTGCATTCTTCTCTCTTTAAGCTAAAGGGAATCATGACTTGGCTTTATTCTTCAATCTTAAATGAATTGCTCTCTAGATTTGATATTTGAAATGCTTAGGCCATTACACTCGTTCATATTATTATATTCAACTTTGGAAGTTCCGTGAATGTCGGGCCTATATATACATGGGTATACATAATTTTTGCTCACGTTGACTACGTCATTGGGGTTCTTATAGAAGCGATATTTACTCAACAATATATTTTCACTCAATTTTAGTCAGAGATAAATTACTTACTACTAATTTAAGTAGAACCCACTATCAGACCTCACACCGGTGATGCGTTGGCGATATTTAGGGTATGTTTGGATTGCGGGTTAAAGAGGAATAACTTTGATAAAATAAAATAAAAAAACATGTGAGGCTTATATATTTCATGTTTGGTAAGTAAAAAATATATTAAAAATTTCATTTAGATTTTATCTCAACCTAATTTGAAAAGTCAACTTTAACTTATCTATATAGGTTAAATGAAACCCAAAGGGTGGGGGGGGGGGGGGGGTGCTTGGATTTTTTTTGCCAGACGGGATAACTAATGCAAATGACCGAATAACCATGTTCTCTACTTCTTATCTCTCTCTCGTCTGCTACATCTCCTCCTTCTGTTTTTTCATAGATCTTTATTTTTTTTAACAAATTTGTTTTGTCAAAGCAAAGCTTTGCCGACGTATATCAAGAAGACAAAGACGTCTTCTCCAACAAAACAACTAATTTAAATAATAAACTAACTCTAATAAAGGAATGCCCTATTTGGATAATTAATTAATAAGAGTTTGAGTGAATTCTCAATAGTTCTCGTAACATATAAATATTTTTAAAAATTACATTAAAAAAATTTGTTTGGAATTAGTTAAAGCCTAATTTATAAATCAAACATGGTGGTGAATTAGATAGGTTATGAGCACAACAATTAATGGTACCATATTCCATCACCCTTCTCCCTGTGTCCGACATAAGAACTTTTGTGTTATCTAAACACTAGAAATGATAGGATATAGTAATTAAATCCTAACTAGCTCAATGATAGGTGAGTTTGAGTTAAATATGGAAGAATATTTTTTTAGATTTCCAATTCAGTTCAACCCTGTCATCTAAACACATCCTTAGTAAAAATGGTCCCACCCAGATAGGTCGGATGGTCTATCATCGGGTAAATTGAGAGAAAGTGTATTGTGGGAGAATGCTGGTCAAGTTTTTGTCCTCTTTCCATTTTTCATGGGTATATATGGGGGAGCTTGGTGGTTTGCTTTATGTAGAAATTTAAAAATAGAAGCAAAGAATATAGAACAAAAGGGGAAGAACAAGATCTAGCAGCATTAACCATGTAAAACAAGGCATAAGAGAGGAATAAAAAGGATCTGAGATACAATTAGATTCACCAAACACCCACATACAAAAAGGAGAAAAGGTGAAAGGAGAAGAATGTTGAAATTGGGTGACAATATCAAAGATATTGTTTGAGATGTCTTTGTTAGGCCCCCCTTTTTAATTCTGCTTTTGGTAGTCAAGAGAATAGACTTTAGTGTTTTCAACCCATAAAGAAAAAGGAAAAAAAAGAAAGAAAGAAGACAATAATAGGAGATGGATTTAGAGATCATGAGAAAAGAGGGAGATGGTTGAGTTGGGTTGGGTTGGGTTGGTTCCACATAAAAATCTCTTCTTTTGTGGCTACTCTCATCTTTTAGTCCTCACCCATTGGTCCTCCTTTTGACCTTCTGAACATTTTTGTCTTAAAGTTTATACATATAATGGAGTGGGAATGAGTTGTATTTGGAGGCAAATATAAACCATAGCAAGAGTGTGAACAAATTGATGATTAGCTAGCCATTTTGGGTATAATGTATGATCTGTGAGAAAATTTTGTATGAGTTTAATACATCATGTGACACTGTTGTATGGTGTACATACCTAATGAGAAGCTATCACAAAAACAACTTGTAGGCCACACAAGTTGAGTTTTCAAAAAAAATTATGACAATATGATAGGTGTCAGCTATTTATTGGATATTTACGATTTTTTATTGGTTATGTAGGCCGCATGGCAGTGTCATGTAGTGTTTTAAACCCACGTTAAAAATTTCTCATGATCTAGTGATAAAAAATAATGATACTGGTACAAAACGAGTTAAGAACGTAGTTGTGATTTAATGCATTGACATGGCCCTCCAAAAAATCCACTCAACAAGAACTTGAAATAAGAGCATTGATTATGACATACCACGACTTAATTGACACTATCAATTATACCATCATAGCTAGATCGAAAAATGTTTTAGAACATTTACCCCCCCTCCACCCCACCCAAAAAAAAAAAAAAACCCAACTAATATTATACAATTATTCATAATTATTGTTTTGACAGTAAACTCTAATATATGTTAGAACTTATAATCAATTTAATGGTTATAATAGATTATTTCAATAAATTATATCAATAAATTATGTTTAAATAACATTATTGATATTTAATAGGATACGATAGTACTTGGATACATCCAGTGAACCAAAAATTCTTTGAATAATTGAACTAAAAAAAGTTAACCCTAGAATGGGATGTAAGAACTGATAACACCTTACTAATATTACCAATTTAAGAGGTTTATCATGATAGGATCATATAATTTGTGGTTTTTTTAACATTTAACCAATTTGATTACTATTTGTGCTAGTGAGCCATGTTATTTTTGAATTCATATCAAGTGGTAGACAACCCTAATTTACTAACGTCGTGTTGCTAAATTACCATCATTCTCCAAAGTCTTCCAATCCGAATTACCTGTCTTTTGAACAAAGTTTCCCTTATCATTTTTAAATTTTTTTTTTTTTTGGTAGTGGAGGGGGTTGGCGAGGTTTGAACCTGCGATCTTAAAGTTCGGCAACGAGGACGGGGACAATTAAGTCAACTGCTATCCTCAAATTCGCCATGTCATTTACTAGGAATAGCAACAACTAAAATACAAAAGCACCCAGATCCAAAATCGCCATAAAGGGTCCATATTTAGTGAGAAAATAATTTGATTGGAACCAGACCTAGGGGATGGAGCTCTTCATCCACATATTTTTGCCAGGTACATACACATTCCACTCGTGATAGGTGTAATTGTAAAGGAAGGAACAAGGACCCTTCTATCCTGATATCTTCTGATGAGATGGGATGACTTTCAGTTTTGTTCTTTTAATAGGTACCGAATCGTTCCAATCACATGTCATTCTATTTCATAGTTACGAACAAACGCAAACCGAATTTCTATGCAATCGATTCTTTTATTTGCAAATTATTGGTTAAACCCGATTTTCATATTGGCAGAGATACTCGAGACAAAACATTAACGTCTTATCCTTTGTTCGACCAGTGCGAGTTGTTTTCGGTTTTTGTGGTGGACCACAGTATGAGTATCCAATGGTTTTGGGCTGATGTTCTTGCTCTTCTGCTGGCTTATGAGGGGTCACTGTCATCATCCCAGGTATTGCCAAACATGACATTGAACAAGTATCAGAAAAAGACAGCCCCTTTCATTCAGTTGTGTATGAAACGGGGGCCTCGTGAGCACGCAATATGAGAAAACAAAGGTCTATTGTTTTCTGGCAAAAGGGTTAGAGAGCCCAGACCTTACAATGGTCCAATCTGCTTTGGTCCAAAAATGATGGATTACATGTACATCCAAAAGAATTAAAACTGGGCCCTAGTAAGGTTGTTAATCGAGCCATGTTTTTCGAATTTTTATATCTTCGTTTGGAATCATAGTTATCAAAATTTACTAAACTCTCGACGACCACGATTTGGATACATCGATCCTAAATGGGATGGGTTCGGAATTTAGTGTTGGACCAAAACAGATTTTTAAGAGTAAAAACTGAATTTTTGGTCGACTTTGAGCCTAAATTAAAGTGGGACCCGTTTGTTGTTTCGAATAAATTTTCGTGGGTCTATATTCTACTTCGTGAGGAGAATAATGTAGTATATTCACTTGCTCAAATCGAGTAAGAAATGAATGAGAAAATAGGCTCTAAAGTGACCCTCTTGAAATGTGAAAATAAAGGTTGTGCAATGTGAGATTTGACACCAATCTCACATTGGTTGAGGAAGAAGTGCTACATGGACATATATAGACCAAGTTTGCTCTATGAGATTGGACCCCAAGGGGTACCACAATTTTATGAGCAGAGCGGACACCTACATGCCTTCAATTCTACCACACATGCGCGCCGCCCGGCCAGGTGTGGGTGTGCCTTATTTTTTTTGGAGAAAATTCATTTAATTAATTGGGCGAGAATTTATTAATCTGAAATTAATTTTCGGTACCTGTTGGATCCAAAATTATTTGGGCACTGGTTCGATTTTTTGCTTCCCTCCAGTCCGAGTTATGTCTGTTCATAGAGAACAGTTACACAAGTGGTGTCTTTTGGCTTACATTGAGTTGTGTCTGTTCATACTGGGTTATGTCCTTTAGTATGGTGGCTGTCCGGAAAGTCGCCAAAGTGTCTATAAATACTCAGGTTCATTATCATTCTGCAATCATCAAATTCAATTCATTCGTCAGTCAATATTCAGAGTTAAGCCAGACATTAGTGTATAACATTTCGGCATTAAGACAGTCAACATTTGGAGAGTACACAACACAATTTTTGGTTCGCTGGATGAGTAGATTGGAGTGCTACTTCTGCTCGTGTAAAAATCATTGTATCCTGAGAGGCACACGCTCGATATTCCATAAGCACCGTGTATGGGGGTGAAATCTGTCTTAAAGACATAGTGTCAAACACTCGCCTTGATCTACCTAAAGTTCAATAACAGTTCTTGTTCTGCAATCGGGTTAGTATTCTTTATTGGTTATACAAACAGTTACGTGTAACTCTTTCATATAACTATTTACTGTTACTGTTTCGTTAAGACTATAGTAACTGTTTCTATATTCTATGTAACTGTTTTGCATTACATGTTTCAAATCAGAAATTTCAATAAGTAATTTTACTATATTTGGAATACCACAAACAACATTTAGATCACCAAAATGTATGATCTCGATTCTCAAATTGTACATGTAATACAAATATAAAATATATTTTAATTAACTACGTGTATAGATTTATAATTATATATTATTTTAAATAATTAAAAATTGAGCATAAATATAATATAAATAGTAACTGACTTAGTGTTTATGGATGCTGTATAATATATAATATTTACTAAATGGTGAAAACGATATAGATAAGAGTTTCAAAATGAATTGCAACCCAAAATACCGTACCAGTTAAGTCTATTTCCATCGTATTGCGTACTTAAGAATATGTCATACCGCGTACTGCATACCCGTATAACGTACCAAAATAACCTACGATCCAGATAACACTGATTTGAACTCTTACTCCACATTGGGTCAATTTCGAGCTCATATGTTGTAGTTTGGGCTCGATTCATTTTTGAGCAAGAACAAGAAATTAACAATTACAATTATTATTTTGTTATTTTTCTTCACAAAAAATTAATATTTTTTTGCAAATTAGTTGAGCTCAAGCCTATAGAGTTCAACTGAAACAATTTTGAATTATAACAGTAAACATTTTTCCAATTTTAATCATATTTGGTTTATATTTGTAATATGAAAGAATTAAATGTATCAGAATCAAACTAGGTCGATCTCTTTTTGTTTAACAACTCTAGCTATTTACCTATTCTAATCCTTTAACATGGAGATAATATCTATATAATAAAATAAAATACAATTCAAATCTCAAAAAATAAACAAAATGACTTTTGCTTTTCGCGGTTGAGATCTCTTTAAATTTTACTTTAAAATTAATCCAACGACTAATATTAACACCCCAAATTAATGGGAAAAATAGGCATCTAAGAGTGTATTTGGGGTAACTTTTTAAAAGTGTTTCTAGAACTTATAACTTCTCATAAATACTTAAAAAAAAAAGTAGTGTTTGAAACTGCCCCACCACCTTACTACCACCACCACCACCACCACCACTACTATCACCGCCGTCACCCCACCACCACAACTACCCCCACTACCACCACCACCACCACTGTCCCACCACCTCCACCATCACAACTACCACAACCATCATCACCACAACCACAACCACCACCACTATTGTTGTCGCCATTACACCACCACCTCTGCCACAACAACCACACCCACCACCCCACTACCAGCACCCCGATCGCCCCACCACCACCATCATCACCGCTGCCGCCACCCTACCACCACCACCATCACATCACCATTGTTCCACCACCACCATCATCACCATCACTACGTGTATAGATTTATAATTATATATTATTTTAAATAATTAAAAATTGAGCATAAATATAATATAAATAGTAACTGACTTAGTGTTTATGGATGCTGTATAATATATAATATTTACTAAATGGTGAAAACGATATAGATAAGAGTTTCAAAATGAATTGCAACCCAAAATACCGTACCAGTTAAGTCTATTTCCATCGTATTGCGTACTTAAGAATATGTCATACCGCGTACTGCATACCCGTATAACGTACCAAAATAACCTACGATCCAGATAACACTGATTTGAACTCTTACTCCACATTGGGTCAATTTCGAGCTCATATGTTGTAGTTTGGGCTCGATTCATTTTTGAGCAAGAACAAGAAATTAACAATTACAATTATTATTTTGTTATTTTTCTTCACAAAAAATTAATATTTTTTTGCAAATTAGTTGAGCTCAAGCCTATAGAGTTCAACTGAAACAATTTTGAATTATAACAGTAAACATTTTTCCAATTTTAATCATATTTGGTTTATATTTGTAATATGAAAGAATTAAATGTATCAGAATCAAACTAGGTCGATCTCTTTTTGTTTAACAACTCTAGCTATTTACCTATTCTAATCCTTTAACATGGAGATAATATCTATATAATAAAATAAAATACAATTCAAATCTCAAAAAATAAACAAAATGACTTTTGCTTTTCGCGGTTGAGATCTCTTTAAATTTTACTTTAAAATTAATCCAACGACTAATATTAACACCCCAAATTAATGGGAAAAATAGGCATCTAAGAGTGTATTTGGGGTAACTTTTTAAAAGTGTTTCTAGAACTTATAACTTCTCATAAATACTTAAAAAAAAAAGTAGTGTTTGAAACTGCCCCACCACCTTACTACCACCACCACCACCACCACCACTACTATCACCGCCGTCACCCCACCACCACAACTACCCCCACTACCACCACCACCACCACTGTCCCACCACCTCCACCATCACAACTACCACAACCATCATCACCACAACCACAACCACCACCACTATTGTTGTCGCCATTACACCACCACCTCTGCCACAACAACCACACCCACCACCCCACTACCAGCACCCCGATCGCCCCACCACCACCATCATCACCGCTGCCGCCACCCTACCACCACCACCATCACATCACCATTGTTCCACCACCACCATCATCACCATCACTGCTGCTACTCCACCACCACCTCTTCCACAACAACCACCACCGTCGTTGTCACCACCACTGTCGGCACCCCTTACCACCACCACCCCATTAGTGCCCCACCACCACCATCCCCAATACCACCACCACCGTTGCCGCCACCTTACCACCGCCGCCACTATCCCACCATCACTATCACCCCTACCACCATCACCCCCACTGTCCCACCACCACTATCACTATTGTCACCCACGGTTGCCACTATCACAACCGATCGTCATCACCCATCACAACCACCACTGTCGTCCACAACCACTACCACCGTTCGCCCACAACCACTACCACCGTTCGCCCCCATTACAATCAGTGCTTAAATTTTTTCTCTCATCTATCTTTGTAATTTAATTTTGGGTGTGAATACAAATATGTTTATTGTTGACAATTTTTTATATTACTCCGTGCCTTCAGGCACGAGAAATAACTAGTCATTCAATAAAAGATAACTCCTCTAAAATGAATTGAATATTGAATTAATAAGTCTGGAGAAAATTTTCTCATTCCTTTGTTGAAAAGATATGTGACAGATTAAGAGGAACATAATTAATTGGACGGTCTACTTGTGGTAATGCCTATTTCTATTTATCTGTTGTGTCATTAACCAACAAGGAAAACTACTCTCCATGCATAGTGGTCTTGAAAACATTTAGTTTCTTGTTAATGATGCTTAATATTACAAGGGAAAAATATAGTATGAAAATGATGACAAAAGGGGGGGATTAATGTTGAGTGTAAGTTTGTGAAATGTGAAATGGGGTTTTGTGGTCCTAAGTGGTAGGTGGGGGAATAAAGGTCTCTTCTACAGTTGGTAATAGAAACTCAATTTCTTCTGGTAGGGTCATGGGTCAATAGCAATTATGGCTAATAAGGTCACAGGATATGGCTTTTAGTCCTCAAGGGTGTCTTTATATGGAGCGAAAGAAAGGGACAATACATGTTTTGGGCACTATCCTATTGTCCCAAACCATTAAAACATGAAAGCAGCCCTAAGCTAAGGCTGGCCAAGGTTTTTTGGGTGACCTTTTGCTAGCCTAGTAGTCCAACCCTTATTGCTTTTGAGGAGATATTAATTGGTGTTCGGATTTTCAGACAAAAAGCCCTTATTTATTTCTCTGTATAACGAAGAACTCTTCGAATTACGTGATTTTCTGACTTGTGTTATAGTGTAAACACCAAATGAATGCACCTATAAACCCCACACATGAAGTAAACCAGCGACTCGGAATTGATTTTATACCGTAAGGTTTTCTAATTCAAAATCAACTAGTACATTTTTTGATGAACCCTAAATTAACTAGTGCATCATTGTACTTAATTTTAGAAGATCCAAGACTTCGTGTATAACCATTGCAATTTCAACTCTAGGCTGTTGGCTCGGGCCGAACCTGCTTGTCTAGTATTTTCGCCCCAGTGGTTTCCGTGGATCAAAACCAACACAAACCTAATTCAGCCCAAATGATGAAACCCAACACTAATCCATCAATTTTTTCAACTATATTATTATTAGAGTTGACTAACCCGTAAGTTTTTTTTTTTTTTTAATTTTTTTCTGATTTTGATATGGAGAGTATATTTTTCACCACTAGAAGGGATTGGTTTTGTGTCAACAGTCAATCCTTAATTTACTTTTGAAAGGAAGTCCATCATAGCGGGAAAAACACAATAATTGTTAAAAATAGAAACGAGACATATGATGTTCAAAATCACAGCAAATTCCCTCAAGAAACGCGACTACAACCTCACAAAAGCAAAGGATGATCGCGAACGTCTCAATATCATATTAGCAAATAAATGGATCATCTCACTAGAAGGAGGTTCAATAGGTAAAGGTGTAAAAATAACAACATGAGTGCAATTTTGATTGCATGATGTAGTAAATTTGTTAGCTCTATAAATACCAGGTAAGGTCCGTAATATCAAATAATCATCGAAAAAAACACCATGGTGTCGAGAAATCTATCTCCCAAGGGAGTTTTGTAAAGGACAGCAATTACAACTTCCATTCAGTATCAAACCATATGATAAATACATATAATTGCTGTCAATATATATATATATATGATTGGGTTAGGTATGGGGCGATGATGGGCCATAAGAAGCAAGAAAAACACGAGCCATGTTGCGACCCAGGTGGACCTGAGAGATGGTGGTCAGGTGCATATGATCATCCGATTTCATGCTCAACCCACGGGCATCCACCCACCAGACGTCCGGGAGATTGACCTCTTTCTGTGCTCTTCTCACTGTGTCCATGAACTTTTTATCACCAGATGGAGTTACTACCTGCACCAGAAAAAACATAACGTTAGAATTTGGGCTCATATACAAGTTGGATTCGAACTTAACCCAAAGTTTTAAGTTCAAGTTGGTAGTGATTTGTTTCAAACTTTGTATATTAACCTCTAATTTTGTCCTTGCACAGTCGATTTGGGATGGCTGTTTGCCGACTAACGTGTGGTTTGGTTCCAACAACACGTACGTAAATTTTGAATTCATGTTGTATTCGTGGCATGTTCATGTAAAACAAGTATAGGTTTATGATAAATTAACAATGTATGTAATGCACAATCCTAAGAAAACCAAATAAAAAATCATTTAATTTAAATTGCTTCATAGAATACTAAATGATGAAATAAAGATAGACAAACTTATACAGAGTTTTTATAGTACAAGTTAAATTGATTATTCGAGTTAAGCATTAACCCGATTCATTTATTATTTTGATTAATTCATCATGTATAGTTTGTGTTTATGTCGTGTTCATGTTAACAAGTAAAATCGACACGCATGATTGGCATAAATACTTTTCAATTCAATTCAAAAATTGTAAGAGAGAGAATTTAAGGTAGAACCTGAATTACTGGAAGATTTGGTACGTTGAGATCGGAACGCAAATCCTTAATGAATGTCTCCATTCGATCCTTGTATGCCTCAGCATCGATACGACTCTCAGTATCACTCTCCCCATGAAACCACAACAGACCTCTAATGGCACCACCTTCCCTTAATGACTCATTGGCTCGATGAACCAACCGAGCATATAAGGGTGTGCCCCTAGCCCATTTAGTCATTCTGGTCCCTCCAATGGCACAAGGGACCAGACCCACCACCCTCGTTTTCGAACCATTGGCTAGAACCTCGTTGGCAAATGGCATCCCTGGTCCAATCCCACAGATTTTCTTTACATCAATGTCAGCGTGAAGAGGTTCCTTTGCGACCTCCCATTTGTGCTTTGCACTGAATCGGAGGATGGAAGGGTGTGGTTTGCACCCTGGTGGGATGTTACCATCCCATTTGCCGCCATGGACTCCTCCTCGTCCGGCCATGTTACTTTGGCCGGCGAGGATGAAAATGTCCTTAGCAACAACATTGGCCCCTGACGTGAAAAAGCTAGGAGCCTGTGAAGGTCTTCCGAACACAACATTGGCTAATGCCAACGTAAAAAGTAGTGATAACGATGAGGGTGTCATCGTATGATTAACGTGGAACGTGGTATCTCTATTCAACAATGGCTACTCAATGAAAATTATCGGTTTCACTCACTCATCATGTGACATATATATTAGTAAGTGCAGTGTCCAAATGAGAAAAAACTTCAGAGCTAGCCTAGCACTAATAAAGACATAGATATTTAAAAATAATCCTTGGATCTAGCTATAGAGGAGTAGATATGTGGTTTTAATGGTAATTATAGTGTGGACAGCTAAATTAGATTCTCATTAGTTGTATAAACAATATAAAAATGTAATGATGACCCATTTGGCACCGGCTGTATCCTAAACCCCGTCTCAAATAACGTCGTGACACAGAATTTACATAGTTCGACTATAGTTTTATATCCATAAGACGTTAATTAATTCGAGGATAATATTGTATTAGATTATCAAGTTAATTCCGAGTAGCATCATTCTTCTTAATTGTCGTGTCGCAATTTTGCTAGTGTACCTAGTTAATGCTATTTTATATTTGGTAAATTTGGGTGCTCTATCTTTACTAAGTTTCCCTCGTTTGTAAAGTCTCCATCACTCGAGCTCAATAGGTTCAAAGTAAAGCCTAGACCACGTTGTTATCGTGACCACAAGAAGTTGTAACAAAAGGCAAGAAATAATATACTAATTATGGGATTTAATATACCGACATATGGTGAACAAATGATTCTGATATCAAGTACATTACTTTTATTTTGTTTTATAGTATCGTTTGTTTGGACCCTATTTACTTGCACAATTTATCGATCGTATTCATTGTTATTGTAGATTAATTAATGAATTCCTTCAAATATCGGAACCCTTGTTAATCCAAGGATGTAGCGGATCAAGCAACAAATTGATGCAGTAAATAAGGTCTAAATAATATTACCATTTTATTGATAGATTTGATAGCTAGGTTGTAAGAAAACAGAAAACTTAGAAAGCTGCTATAAGAATTTTGTAAGTAAGAGAATATCAAAAAAGGAACAAAAGTTGATAGTCATAATTTTATATAATGAGCTCAACTTAATATCATTTTTTTTTATTCAACGGTCAGGAGTGGTCGGGTCAATTCACACGCACATCGACTTAATATCGTTGCCTAAGTAATACCAAATGCTGGGTTTTCTTATTTTTCAAGGTTTAATATGGGAGATAAGTTAAGAAAATATTATGAGAGCTACTCTATGGTGCCTAGATAGAGTGAATTACCACTCCGGTAGACCCATAGGGTTAGTGTTCGTTAGTTGAAGTAAATATTTCTTAAAGATTAATCCCATTGAGAAAACACATTAAATTTGTACAAAAAAATGATAAAAAAAAAAAAATTAGACTAATTATATTTCCACCTATCAAGTTTACCAAAAATATTCATCTGCTTCTTTTTGTTTTAATTGGAATAGTCACACCCCTCAAGTTTTGCCTAAATTCCAACATGATCCTTCCATTATTAGCCATCCATAGTGTGTATGAGAATTTATCATGCGATCTACAAACAACTTATAGGAAGGGACATAGATGTCTTGGGCATTTTATAAAAGTCTATGAACCATCAAGTTTTTTTATTTTGGTCAGATACTATTACAATGAGGGGGACAACGAGGTATTCGTAACATTAAGGTCTAAGAACAAGAGCGATAATCATTAGGTCAATCACTAATTTCCTGAGCCATCAAGTTAGCCAAGTCCTTTCTTTATCTTTTTTTGGTCAGATCATCCGGTATCCGAAAGCCACTTTGGGCTCCGACTAATCCGGATTCGAGCCGGGTAGGACCACAAGGGCGGCAAAGCTCTCCCTACCGAGCACAGCTGCGTTCCCAAGACTCGAACTCGAGACCTTGGTTAAGCTAAAACAGTCCCTTACCAATTGATCTAACGCTCGTTGATAAGTCCTTTCTTTATCAATAAAACTCATACACACAACATTAGACTTACACTTGGTTCCAAACCTTAACGCTTCAATCCAGAGTGATCTGCTGATCAAATTTTTTTTTTCATTACTTAATCGCGATTTTTAACACTCGAGTGATTGTGATTGATAAGTTCCTATTCATTCCTCTAAATGTTAGGCTTTTTTAGAAGTGGTGCTTGGACTTGGGCTTGGGCTTGCAGATCTTCTTAGCCTCTTGCGATTACAAGTTGAGTTAAGTATGTTCAAAACTTACGTATATCCTGGGTGCATGGTCTTAAAAAAACGCCCCAGCCCAAATCATATAAGTCCAACAAAAAATGGAATTCGATTTTGAAACAGTTTATTGGAAAAATACATCATTACATCAACCCTCCCCTTCCCCCTTGCCAATCCACTTTCATCTAAGGCTTACATCAAGCAAATAAAACCCTAAAGTGTCTCTCATTTAGGGCTACCAATGAAGGCCGCAGCTAAGTTCTTTCCAACAAAGACCTGGCCAGGAGTAGCAAGGTGCACTGGTTCACCAACGATCGTCTGAGCTCCCTTGGCATCCACAACTTTCACATTCGGAAGATTAACTGCGAATTGAGCTGCTCTTATTGCATCTAGATTCGAATTATCTTCTGCTGTTGCCAATGCCACCTAAAGAAAAGGAAAAAAAAAAAAAAAAAACAGATCAATATAGAACATTTTAGGCTAATTTTCATGTAACTATACAAATAAAAAGAACTAAATGAAGTATGGAACAATAACATTATCGAATCCCATAAGGTTGAAGTACAGAATAATTTTCTTGGGAGGTACTCAGTCCTCCGAATTTTTAAGGGCTGCTGGGGGAGCACTGGACACCATGCGACGTGTCGTGCTCTTCTAGCTGTTGAACCTTACGTTGACTGAGCCCATTTTAGGGTGGGCAAGCAACTCTTCCTGAGGGCCACGCCGAAGTCTCCGAACTCCCTAACGTTGTTGTTAGCCGTCGCTTCCCAGTTCAAAGATTTTAACTCGATTCTCTTTCGGAGCATGTGCGGAACACGCTATCTATCGGGCTTCCCTGACCCTTAGGATGGACTTACCCATGTGTAAGTGCCCTTCACATGAAACAACTATTTCCATGCACACAATTCACTGGATGAAAAGATAATTTTGTAGGAATTAGGATCTTACAAGTAACACTGGGAGTGTGGGCAAGTTCAAATCTGCACGGATGTCTGTTAAAAATTTCTCCACTCTGTCCTTGTAAAACTGGACATCTCCATCTGTATTCTTGGTGTCAGACTCTCCTTGATACCATAGAAGGGCTCTGATAGTCCCACCACCTTGCACGGCGGCTTTAGCCCTCGTCAACAGCTGATTATAGTTGGGGGTTCCTTTTTGCCATTCAATAATTCGAGTCCCTCCAATGGCACAAGGGACCAAACCAACCACTCCTAGGCTCGAGTCCCCTTTCAAGATAGAATTGGCAAAAGGCATGCCTGGTCCAACGCCACAGACTTTGTTCACGTCAATGTCTCTGTGTAGTGCATCGGTTGCCACTTCCCAGCTGAGGGTTGCAGTTAGTCGGAGGATTGATGGGTTGGGCTGACATTCCGGTGGGAGATCGGCCAAACTACCTCGGCCAGCCATGTTGCTTTGTCCCGCCAATAGAAATATACTCTTGTCTGAAGATGGGTCCGCATAGCTCTCGCGGCTCATCATCCCGGTAAAAGCAAGGAGGAGCAACCAAAGAAATGCCATTATCTTTGCAGTGAAATGTAGCAAACAGAAGTTCTATAGGTCTTTTAGCCCACCTGAAAGTGACGCGGGTAGAGGTTATTCCTATGAGAACGGTCAATCATACCGACATTATTAGAATGATCTATAAAATGTTATTACATTATACAGATCACATGGTCATGATCTACAAAAGGTTGGTACGTACTTAAAATTTTCTAGCTTCTCAAGCCTCATAACAAATAGAATTGGCAAATAGAATCTTACCATGCTTAAACCATTACTAGGTACCTAAAGACGACTTTAGCTGTTGAAATATACCTCAATTATCGTTGTTAAAGTATCTAAATACTTGTGTCACTTTCTAACTTTAACTTTTAGATCAGTTGGTGGTTCGAGAAACGCAACATTGAAACATAAGGCTGACCAATTATTTTTCTTCTTGCCTCTCTTGGTTTCTTTTTCCTAAGAATTTTAGTATGTGAATGAAGCAAAAAAACACATGTTTCAGCAAGGTTATCTATACAGAAGCTGGCCTGATTTCTGGTCACCGGCGTGTCGGCGCTGATGCTTAGAGAGATATGCTGCAAAGATGGCTTCCTCCTCTGTTTTCCAGAGGGGAATAGGTGAAAATATGTCTGTATACCACCACGCCCGCACCTACAAACCATCCTTCCAGAGAGACATGTCTTTTATATCATGGTATGGGTATTTTGGGCTGAAAAACACAAGGCGAAGAAAGGAAAACCGCACAAAAATTGGCTTCTGTTTCGAGATTTTATCGTTTGGGTTTGTGATTTGGTGTTTGGGAGAAAGATTAGTTGGCTAAAATTGGGCACAGCCACACAGAGGAAGCTGCCAGATGATAGAAACAGCCTCAAAAACCAAAAATACTTATAATTCTCAACCACTACAACAGGGGTGGCTTAAGGCAATTGGAGGCCTAAAGAGAAAATACTAAATGAGGTTTTTTTTTTTTTTTTTTTAATATTAATTTTAAAAAAAAATTAATTTATTTTTAATTTATTATATGAGAGAGAGACCTAAGAAGGACGTGCTAGTGTTACTGAAAAAAATATTTTAACTTTTGTTGTTATTTTTTATCAGAAAGAGAGTTTAATTTTAACTTTTTTTTAATGTTTTGTACTAATTTTTACACAGAGAGAGAAGGAATAAATATGAGTTGACTTTTGAGTATTTTTTATTTTTTTAACTTATAATTTTTAGATTTCTAATATTATGAATTGAATCATAAACCCAAATTATTACAATAAAAATGTTGATTGTACTTCATATTTTGGGGTTATATACCCGTGTAATATTTAAATCTCTTACTACGCTTTGTTAATATGCTTATCAAGTGATTGAGGCATTGAGCTACTACTAAACTATCCGCTTGGAGTTTGCCAAGTCCTTGGAGCTTGAAAATTTGATGTTAAAATTCCATCATGTGATATATCTATTTGAATAATGATCATGAAAAGTGCAACCTTCATAGTGCAACTTTTGAATGCTTTTTTAATTTTATTCTACTACTTAATCTTAGTTGTGACCAAATATTTATATAACATTACTCTATATAATTTATCCAAACTTATGAGTTAGTGATATACATCTCATTCCATTCTCGTTTAATAGATTATCAAATACCAAATACAAATTAAGCATTTTTTTTTTGCTGATAAAAGCAACATTGGTAACTCGTACTTTGTTGATTGGAGATTTCCTAATCAAGTTGTAATCAAAGGATTGACCAATTGGGTCTAGCTTAGATGTCATCGTTTATTCTCTCGAGAGTTTTACAACCAACAGATCAAATGGTCAATCTTCGTCAAAAGTAATGTTTTATTTCTAGTCCATATCCACCATCACGGTTGCGAAAGATAGGACGATAAATCAAGTACAAATAATATTATTGTACAACATGGTATTTCTATACCAACCAAACGATACAAAATTTCAAAAACAAAATGGTGAAACCTTTTTTGGGGCACTACTGTGAACAGGGCTAGCTACTGTCTGAAGGTACGCATTGGCTAACATCTCTCCAAGATAGACCTGAGCAGGAGTACTAAGGTGCAAGTAATCAGGTTCCAACTGCAATCCCTTGGCATCTACACATCTTACATTCGGAAGGTCAATTCCTAATTGAGATTCTCTTACTTCATTTATGTATGGTCCTTCTCCTGTTGCTAATGCCACCTAAACACACCAAACAAAAAACAATGAGTTGTCCGAGCTTATACCGAGTTGTTTACGAACAACTCGGTATCATTTGCCACATTATTCAATGATAGGCAACAATTTGCAACTTCTCAAATAATTTTCCGAACCTTTACACAACAAATTTTTTGAGGAAAATTGATATATTTTTTTCTTTTTCAGTCAAAAAAAAGGGGAGATGAACAACTAATAGATAGTAATCTCTAGGTGTGACTATGAGAGTCTCCCACTATAGAATGTCCGATTTAAACTATAGCAATTAATCCGGAAAGGTAGTGTGAACAAAATGGATGTTTATTAAGTTAAGGATAAATTACACTTATACCATCTAAACTAACACTATTTTCACTTTGTCATCTCAACTACCAGATTTCTCACTTTACACCCTCAATTATATAATTAGTTTCACATTACCCAAATAATTAACGTCCGTTACATATTTAACGGAAAATTATTTTATTTTGCCCTCCAAATTATGTAATTTTTTTCACTTTACTCGAACAAGTCAACGATTTTCGTCCAAAAAAATAATAGATGTTTATGATTGGGGCAATGTGAAACAAAAGTATTAGTTTAGGGTACAATATGAAAAATCTAGTAGTTGAGGGGATAAAGTGGAAAAAAGGTGATAGTTTAAGGAGTGTAAGTGTAATTTACCCTTAAGTTAAAAAACACACATTTACCTAGGTGATACTATGAACTAGGAGCTTACTTGGATCACAGGGAGCATTGGAGCCAGCAAATCATTGCGCAGGTCTGTAAAAAATTTCTCCAATCTCCTCTTGTACAGCTTCGCATCCTCTAAAGTCACTGTGTCACTCTCACCTTGATACCATAGAAGTGCTGTGATTGTCCCACCACCTTGCACCGCCGCTCCAGCCCTCCTCACCAGTTGGTTGTAAAGGAAGGTTCCTTGGGCCCACTCACTTATATTGGTCCCTCCAATGGCACAAGGAACCAAACCAACCACTCCCAGGCTTGAGTCATTGTCCAAAATATAATGGGCGAACGGCATACCTGGTCCTACCCCACAAGTTTTATCAGTGTCAATGTCCTTGTGGAGTGGTTCATAAGCCTCTTCCCAGGAAAGTCCGGCACTTAGTCGGAGTATTGACGGGTTGGGGCGGCACTCAGGTGGTACAACACCGTCCCATGTCTGATTAACCACACCTCCTCTGCCACTCATATTGCTCTGTCCAGCCAACAAAAATATTTTCTTGGCGGAGGTGAGTGGCTGGTCGTTGGGGCTCACCAACCTTGCGTAAGCAGAGAGGAGCAACCAAAGAAACAGCAACATAACTTTGCAGTCAAATGTAGCAAATGATGATCAGAACCGTCAGCTCTCCTTGTGGAAGTAGTTAGCTAGCCCACACTGAAAGCAACAATGTGATTCCTGATCATCTTATTACTTTATACACCACTTGATCATTAATAGTATTTTTTTACTTCTCACCAACTCCTTCCTCCCCCATATATTTACTTCCCTCTTTGATGGTTTATCTATCTGTCAACTATGTCCTTGTTTAAGAATAAACTTACAATAGCTTAGTAGATGGATTAGTAGTCTAACAAGGCAGTTTTTGTCGGTGAATGAAAAAATAACAGAAGCTAACAACAGGGATACATTGTAATATTTTGATATATTGAAAGTGTAATGTGAAAAATTTAATCTTTGAAAATAAAAAATAAAAAATTTTAAATCTTTCAAAGTACAAAATGCGATTCTTCCTAATTTTAAATTTACGTTTACACTAGATTAGTTCCTACCTCATCGTGTAGTCAACCAACGTCGGAGTGCTCATATCATTGTAAGGTACCCTAAGATGACTTTTAGGCTGTGGGAATCTAGCTACATTGATTAGAATATCTTTAACCTTGATTCAACTTAAAAAATCACTTTTCATACTCGATTAAAAACAGAACATGTATTACATAATAAAAAGAAGAAATAGGGTTTGTTAAGATTTGATAACTGTTTTTAAAAGAAAAAAAAAAAGAAGCAGCATACTTGGAGTGAAGGAGACGTCGTCTCTATGTGATTTTCACAAATATTTGAATAGCTTGAGAGGCAGAGACGTGAAAACTAGACAAAGAGAGGGACGCGAGTTTTATATTTGGGGTGAGTTTCTTCTAGCAAAACAACGTCATTTTATTAGAAAGAGGGTTAAAAAAAATTAAAACAAATCATGAAATTCCTTCAATTCCAATCAAATCATACCATTCTTGCGATTCAGATGCAATTCTCGGCTAAATATGATTTTATAGTAAAATACGAATCGAATGAGAATTAAATTGAATTAAATAGTACGAATCGAATCACGAATCGTACAATTTTAATAATAATATTTATTAGTGATAATTGAAAAAAATGTTTCCCACAAAATACTAAATTGTAAAACTAAAATACACCTTTAAACACAAATATATAAGATAAATTACATTCAGAAAGTGCAGTTATTATCCATACACGACGACATCTCGTTGTGATTTGGATAAATTTTAAGAGTGGTGGAGGTAATTTACCCGTATACACGAAGCATTTTTGCATTGATATAGGGAGTCAGGGCTGGCTCAGAGGGTAAGTTACTTAAACCTCCGCCTGAGGCCCAAAAAAAAGAGGGCCCCAATTTTATTTGTAGTATTTATTAAGTAGTTTTATTTGACTCAATAAAATTTAGGATTAATAAGGCTCATGCATGGCAAAGTCCATATTAGAAAGAAGAAGGCTCAACTTCTCTCTCTTTATTAATGACAACACTTTTCTCTTTTTATTAATGACAACAAATAATTTCACATAATAAAAAATAACACACATCTACACCACCAAAAAAGAAAACCCTTCATCTCTCTCTCTCTATCTATTTTATTAAGGAAAAATCTAGATCATCTTACTCTTACGTTGGATTGAAATGACATTAAACTTTTTTTATTTAATAATTTATATTTTTAATAATATAATTTAATCCAATTTCATTGTTCTTTTTATTGGATAACAAAGAATTAAAGTTTATGTATAATCTCTATTTATCAGCTACTATTATTCAATTTCATTTGTAACAATATTATAAAGAAATTGCAGTGGGTTAGTCATATTATCAACCAAAAAACATATATTAACAAAATTTGAATATAGAAACTTAATTATTAATTTTGCATCACAAAAAAACTAGAACAATAATTTTTAATAAAATTTTAATTATATATCTTTTATATTTATTATTAAATTTAAAGAGTCTCATTTATAATTTTCGCTTAGAGCCTCAATTTTCATTGGCCCGGTCCTGTAGCCAAGTCCCCAGAAGACATTTTAACTAGTGGGAATCTATCTCCATTACTGACATGTGAATGCAAGACTGAAACATATTTATCTCCCTTACCCATTCTTAATTAGTTCCCTAAGAATTCACTTTTGCTTTTGATTTAGGATGTTTCAAAGACAACACTGGTAAGAGATGATGCAGAGAAAAGGACGTTGCAGCAAACTAATATGAACCACATGAAGGCATTAGGATGCTGACCTGAAATATTCATCGAAAGAAACAAATCAAGCGCCTCCTCATTGGTTTCCATGTTTGGCATAAGCAGACAATATTGCTGTCCACGACACAGCATCCTTATACGGCATTTCGTCGAACAATTAGCGTGCGTGGTCAGTTCCGAAGCATTTCGCATAGATAGAAGAGTCATAAAGACCCAGTTTTACTGAGCTGTGAATACATAAACTCTCTTTCAAGGACTTCTTGTGGCAAATCGTGAGAAATCTGAGAGCCAATGTGTTCAAGAAAACACAACTCAGCTCTCTGGGGAGCTTTTGGTACTATTCTCTTTATGGGTATGTAAGACAACAATTTAGCTCTTGTCGGTGGCTCAGTAGTTGAGTCAGACTTTGGTAACTCAGAAATTTTAGATTCAATCTTCTCTCATACCTTTTAAGAATCAATCACTCTTATATTTTTCAGGAACATGCTCTAATCCAATTCAAATTACAGGGACTTTGGTAACTCAAAAATTTCAGATTCAATCTTCTCTCACACTTTTCAAGGATCAGTCACTCTTATTTCTCAAGAACATGCTCTAATCCAGTTCAAATTACAGGAACGACTGCTGAACTCAAGAGAGTAATTAATAAAAATTTAAACACCCAAATAACCAAAAGAGAAACAACAATTTTGGCACAACTGTGAAATGGGTTTCATGAATATTGCAATCTGAATTGACTTCAAAGTCCAGCAAAAGGTGGGAAATAGTATGTTGGTGTTAAAAAGGCTAGAGGACTAATAGGTACATGCACCATGTATTTTGAGTATTGAGAGAATTATGTAAGAGTTGAAGGAGATAATGGGACCAAATGTCATAGCTATAATGTGGTGGGGCTGAGTAAATAAAAATCAAAATTTAAATAAGCTTCAGAATTTAATTTCATCAAAATTATAGTCTAAAAAAACTAGTGTAAAACTAAACTGTTGCTTATAATACTATTTCATTAGCACCGTATCATTTAATTTGGTTTTACCCACCCACCAATTATGAGCAAAGCTCTCGTATTAATAGTTTTCTATGATTTTGTCTGAACATCAGCAATTTGATGATGTTCTTACCGACAGAGATGGGGTTCAAATTTCTCCGAAATTTTGTCTGGGACAATATGAGGTCCAAAGAGAGAAAAAGAAAAACCCAATTCAGAAAAAAACAAAGAAAAGAGAGAGAAAAAGGTATTGGAACAAAGGACACATGGGCTCAACAAAATAAAGTTAAAAATTTGTAAGCTAGCTCAAGTGATGATATGAACAGTTATATTGACTTCGAATTTTGGTAATTTAAAAAAAAAAAACAAAGTTAAAGCTGTCAACACAACAATTATTCCAATACTTTGAAGGACTTGGAATCTAGTTATGGTAGGCAATAACCAAAACAAATCAAATATGTCAAGATAGAGGTCCCAATTTATTTTTTATTTTCTTGGCGGTGGTAGAGACCCCAATTTCGAGTCTATGAGTAGGCCTCACCAAAAAGCCCAAAGTCCAATGGGTAGTCCACAGTTGAAAGCTCAATGGGTAACGGGTCGCCCTGGCCCGTACATGTGGTAGAGCTTGGGTAGCCCGTTAACCAGACAGGTAGGGCCTGGGCGGGGGTCTAACAGGCCTGTTAGTTAAGAAGCCCGTTAGTCCGCCTGTTAGCCCAATTTAATATACCCGTTGGAATATAACTGTTGAACTAACAACTTCCATTACTTTTGAAAAATTACAGATTCTTCCCCCCTTAAGGACTTTCCTTTAATTTAAAATAAATATAATTTCCCTTAATTTCATAGTTATATTGTTTATTTGATATTTGATATGTAATTTTTATAAGGTTGAGAGTTGCAAATGATTGACAATTGTATAGGTGTCAACCTAGTTGATATGTACTCAATTTGTAGTGATGCAAAATAGTCTCACCCATCAATCAATTTTGTAATATAACATTGTATTTCTTTATGAATATTGGTTAAATTCAATCAATATGAATAATTTTTTTATTAATTTATTTTTTCATACCAACTTCATGTAATTGATGTCTTTTTTGTAATTTTTACATAAAAAATAAATTTTTTGATATCTTTTTATATTTTTTACATAAAAAGTAATTTTTTAATAAAAAGTATGTTTCAGGTCCAATGAACGGCCCATAAGATTCGACCCGTATTTAACCTGTTTTGGCCCCAATACTCGGCCCATGGGCCTTAAAAATTCCTAATGATGGGCCGATCCGATGAGTTGACTAGTCAAAGCCTAGGGGCCTGGCCCACAGGCGAACTATGGGTTAAAAAATTTCTGGCCGGGCCGGCCCAACCTGTTGCTGAGGCGGGGGATTGTATTTTACTCAGTTACAAAATTTATTTTGTTCAAGGCGGAGATTCTATTTTACTCTTATTGGGAGTTTTGGGTATCGATTTTTTCAGCTTAGACCAATCACATGACTACCATATTTCAACTATCAACCAAATAGAATTTTATTAGTCAATTAACAATAATGTTGTATCTATAGACACTTTTTTAAAATGAAAAAATAAAAAGAAAGGGAAATGAATATATCTTTCATTAATCGGCAGAAGATAAGGGTTCTACTACGGTACCAACCACCCACTTTTCGGTATGGTACCGAAAAAATAAAATCAACAGTAGATGTATAAAGAACAACTTCCAATCTTTGATCAAGTTTATCACTTTTTACCATCTACCTATTGAGCCTTACAAATTCAAAAAAAAATTAAAACTCAGACGAAGAAGAAGGAGATTTAAGAAGATGGAGTTGCAGAGTTGTTTTTATCCCTATGAATGTAATGAAGAACTTCCAACCATTGATCAAGTGTATCACTTTTTACCGGCTACTACTGAGCCTTACAAATTCATAAAAAAAAAAAAACTCAGACGAAGAAGAATGAAGAAGAAGGAAGAAGAAGAAGATGTAGTTGTAGAATTGTTTTTATCCCTATGAACCCTTCAAGAAATTATAAAATCATCATCATTTATTAAAACTAAGGTTGAGATTATTGCAAAAATACTACTTTAGTTGGTTAACATTACCATTTTTTTTGGTTAAGAGTAGTACCACTTTTTTTGTTAACATTACCATTTTTTTGGTTAAAAGTACCAATTTTTTGGTTAACATTACCACTGTTTTAGCTAATATTACCACTGTTTTGATTAACATTACCACTGTTTTGGTTAAGAGTACCACAGTTTTGGTTAACATTAACATTTTTTTTGTTAACATTACAATTATTTTGGTTAAGAGTAACACTTTTTTGATTAACATTACCACTGTTTTGGTTAAGAGTACCATTTTTTTGGTTAATATTACCATTATTTTGGTTAAGAGTATCACTTTTTTGGTTAACATTACCACTGTTTAAGTTAATATTACCACTTTTTTAGTTAACATTATCGTTTTTTTGGTTAAGATTACAACTTTTTTGGTTAAGAGTACCATTTTTTTTTTTGTTAACATTACCACTGTTTTGATTAAGAGTACCACTTTTTTGGTTAATATTACTATTTTTTTAGTTAAGAGTACCACTTTTTTGATTAACATTACCACTGTTTTGGTTAATATTACCATTTTTTTTGTTAACATTACCACTATTTTGGTTAAGAGTACCATTATTTTGGTTAACATTACCATTTTTTTTTGTTAACATTAACACTATTTTGGTTAAAAGTACAACTTTTTTGGTTAACATTACCATTGTTTTGGTTAATATTATCATTTTTTTTTGTTAATATTACCACTTTTTTTGACCGATCAAGAGCTGGTAGCGATCCAGAATAGCGATCGGATCACGACCGATCAATAGCTGAGTAGCGATCAAGAGTAGCGATCGGACCCCGACCGATCAAGTCCAGGTTAGCAATCAAGAACACCAATCGGGGAGCGATCAAGAGATTGAGACCGATCTGTGCACATCAAGTAGCGATCAAGAATACCAATGGGCATTTGTCCAATGATATTTCTTGTCTTGTAAAGGCTTTGCCTTCTTGAGGTCAAGGTTCAAGTCCCCGTCCCTTTCCCTTTCCCCCTCCCAAAAAAAGAAAAAAAAAAGAGTAGCGATCATGCATGTCAGAATAAAATATCTTTACCAATGTATTATATGTTTTATCCGTCTTCTTGATATCAACTACAAAATTCCATTTAGGGTTCGATTCGATTTGGTTGCTGATTTGGGGTTCGAGGCCGTGGCGATGGTTGTGATTTAGGGTTTTGGGTATGCAATCAGGTTGGATTTTCACTGATTTAGAGTTAGATCGCTGATTTAGGGTATGCAATTAGGTTAGATCGATTAGGGTTTTGAGGAGTTGGATTTTTTGGGGGAATATGATCTAACCTGGATCGATTGGGGGTTAGATTAGCGATCTAAGTTGATCGCTTATGGAGATTAACGATCGGGTTATGTAGCAATCAGGTTCAAGTTTGATCGCTTGTTGTAGCGATCGGATCATCGGTTTCAAGTTTGATCGCTTGTTGTGGCGATCTAAGTTGATCGCTATATGAGCGATCAGTTCAAGTTTGCAAAGTTTGCAAACTAATCTCGATCTCAACCAACGATCAAGTTGCTTTTTGGTTAACATTAAATTTCACTTATAACTCTAAATTATCACTCTTTTTCAAATTTTCCCTCATATTTTTTATATTACACCCGCAACTATGTAATTAGTTTCATATTACTCCAAATTTTTTTACCTATTTTAATTTAACACAAAAAGTATACCCAAATATGATAACTTTGTTATAATTTATTTAGTGGTGAAAAACTTTGTTATAATAATTTTAACTTCACTCAAAATATAACCCAAAAAAATGAAAATTTTATCCAAAAAAAATGTGGCAATATAAATTTACTGTAACAATTTAGTAATAGCCAAAAAAAATGTGCTAAACTTTAGTTGTAATTTAGCCTAGCGGTGAACTTACTTTGATAACGTAACTCTAACCTCTAATATTTTTAACTTAATCGTAAATTTAATGTCACTTAATAACCCTAAATATTGTAAATTTTTTCTTATATTTTTCTTTTAGGTTTAAATATGATAAATAATTATCATTTTTAAAAACTAATTTTAATTTCTATTATCACTTAAAATAGTGGTGAACTTAGATAACCTAATCTAACCTCCTAATATTTTTAACTTAATCTAAAATGTAAATTTAATTTCACTCAATAACCCCAACTATTTTAAATTTTTTCTTATATTTTTATTTCATGTTTAAATATAATAAATAATTATTATTTTAATTTCTATTATCACTTATTTTTAAAGTGTATAGCGGGTTTACTTATTTTTAAAATATATATCGGCAAAACCGGTTATAGATTTTATGGGTTTCGAAATGTACAGATAACGACTATACATCCCTTTTAATTTTTCGGTATCGTACCGATTTTTATCTTTTCGGTATTGAAGCCAACTCCTATAATCTGATACTGACAATGCCTTCAACTCACTTGGAGGGTTTGATACAGCTAGGGCTGTTAATCAAGCCAAGCTTGAACATTATTTAAGGCTCGTTTATGTATTAATTGTTAAACGAGCCAGTTCGTTTATGTGTAAATTAGGCTTGACAAAGGCTCGAATTCAGCTCGATTAACAGCCCTAGATACAGCTTTGGCAACCCAGTAAAGTAGCTCTCTCTTGGTTGATCAAAAAAAAAACAAAAGTAGCTCTCTCACTCCAGGTATATTCTCTCTCTTTTTCTTTATCTTCCACTTTCTCTTTCTCTTTCTCTTTCTAGAAAGAGAAAGAGTCAATAACTGAAAAAAAAAAAATCATTCCCTCGATTTACTCTCGTGATAAATGTGAGGTTTAAAGTCAATCTATAGTACTAATAAAAGTATTTTAACATGAAAAACTTTTGATTCACTATTTTGCCCTTACAAAAAACTATAAAGACTAACATATCCTTTTATATTTAAATATTCAAATTACCATTATATCATTTTGTATTTAAATAACAAACTTATCTCTAACATGTTATGCAAATCTCTCTATCTTTGTAAAACTTTTAAATGGTCAGGTTATACTTAACATGATATATATATATAAAAACAACATTACTCTTTTTCCTTAAAACCCCAATATTAATACACGTTAACAATTTCATTGATACAATATTC
The DNA here is from genome assembly GCA_951799425.1 of Ilex aquifolium. Taxonomy (NCBI): domain Eukaryota; kingdom Viridiplantae; phylum Streptophyta; class Magnoliopsida; order Aquifoliales; family Aquifoliaceae; genus Ilex; species Ilex aquifolium. Next base: position 5,593,217 of record OX637406.1, read on the forward strand.
TCTCAAATGCATAAAAATGGCTATATTCATCTTATCTCTTCATTCATAAACAAAATAATTTGGTAAAAAATTACTGATGCACAAAGTAAAAACAAGAAAGACAAAAAGAAAAAAAAATCGAGAAAAGAAAAATCTATGAGCCTTACTACTTGGTAGCTCGAATAAAAGAATCACAGAAAATGAGTCAATTGGATGTTTATAGTTATGAAGAGAATACAAAAAATTTAAGTATGATAATATCTAATGTTACATAATTAGATTTTTTATGTATTTTATTAAATGTTTCAACAAAAAATTTCACGTGCAACGCACGTCGTGTATTGCTAGTAATATCTAAAAGTAGCATAGAGCTCAAGTGGACCACATTTAAGGCCCAATTTTCTTCAATTACTTTGTGAATGACCCAATTCTGAAAAAAAATATTAAATGTAACGGTGACATCACATTATTATCACGTAATATCATTATTTAATAAAAAATTTTGATATATTTATAAGGGAATCCTACTTAATTTAGTAACTATCTTATCCATGTTTGAAAATAACTACAAGTGGAGTTCACCGTACTCAATTATAAATTTATTATTAAATAAAAACATTACGTGATAATAATAATATGATATCACCATTACACCCAATATTTACTCCCTAGACCCAGTCATACAAGCAGATTTCCATTATTTGCACGTTTCCTTGCTTGTATTTCTATCAGGGTCAACCAAATGAATATCTTTGGTGCAACACTTTGGCCCATATTCTAGAAGCATGTTTGGATTAAACTTTGTTTTGTAACTAAATAAATCAAAATGGTGAAAGAGGAAAAATTATATGAGGTAGGTCATTCACGTCGGGATTAGGGTATTTCATGGGGAATAAATCTCTCATAATCTGATATCAATGGATTGCCAAAATTTGAATTCATGACGTCTGAATTTACAGTTCGTTTATGTTGCTATTAGACCTACCCATTGAGATTGTCATTACACTTTTTTTGTAGCTTGAGTTGTCCCAGTCAATCACTGGAGTAGTTTTGCATCTTGTGCAAAACTGCCTCTCTATAATTGGGGTAAATCTTGGGGGCGGTGGCCCAAGGTGTTTATATATCCGTGTAATATTTAAATCTCTTACTACGCTTTGTTAATATGCTTATCAAGTGATTGAGGCATTGAGCTACTACTAAACTATCCGCTTGGAGTTTGCCAAGTCCTTGGAGCTTGAAAATTTGATGTTAAAATTCCATCATGTGATATATCTATTTGAATAATGATCATGAAAAGTGCAACCTTCATAGTGCAACTTTTGAATGCTTTTTTAATTTTATTCTACTACTTAATCTTAGTTGTGACCAAATATTTATATAACATCTATATAATAAAGTAGCTTACAATTCAAATTTCAAAAGATAAACAAAATGACTTTTGCTTTTCACGGTTCAGATCGCTTTAAATTTTACTTAAAACTTAATCTAACGGCTAATATTAACACCTTAAATTTAATAGGAAAAATAGGCCCCTAAGAGTGTGTTTGGAGTAATTTTTTTTAAAAAAAATAAATAATGTTTGAAACCGCCCCACCACTATCTCTACCACCACCACCCCCACCACCACTACCTCTACCACCACTGCCACCACCGCGGCGGTCACCACCGCCGCTGTCGTCGCCGCCACCACCACCACCACCACTACCGCCACCACCACAATCACCACCACTACCACTACCACTGCCGCCGCCACCACCGTCATAGCCATCGCCGCCACCACCACCACCAACGTCATCGCCATCGTCGCCACCACATGCGCCACCACTACCATCGTCGCCACCACCGCCGCCATCGTAGCCGCCGTCGCCGCCGCTGCCACCACTGTCGCCATCGCCGCCACCACCACCATCGTCGCCGTCGTCGCCACCACCATCGTCATCGCCGCCACCACCACCGTCGCCGCCACCACCACCACCACGGTCATGTTTGGAGTGATTTTTTTAAAAAAAATAAATAATGTTTGAAACCGCCCCACTACTATCTCTACCACCACCACACCCGCCACCACTACCTCTACCACCACCACCACTGCCACTGTCGCCGCCGCCACCACCATTACCGCCATCGTCGCCACCACCACCACCATCACCACCACCACCACTACCGTCGCCGCCGCCACCACCGTCATAGCCATCGCCGCCACCACCACCACCACCGTCATCGCCATCGTCGCCACCACCATCGTCGCCACCACCGCCACCACCGTAGCCGCCGCCGTCGCCGCCACCACCACCGTCGTCGTCGCCACCACCGCCATCACCACCGCCGTCATTGTCGCCGCCGCCACCATCACCACCATTGTCGCCGCCGCCACCATCACCACCACTGTCGCCGTCGTCACCCCTACCGCCGCCACTGATGCCATCTTTGTCGCCACCACCACCGCCGCTGCCACCACCACCACCACGGTCATTGCCACCCACCACCACCTCTCACCCCACTACAACCGATGCTTAAATTCATTTATCTCTCATCTATGTTTGTGATTTGATTTTAGATATGAATACAAATATGTTTATTATTTACCATTTTTTATTACTCTATGCCTTCAGGCACAGACAATAACTAGTTACTCTATATAATTTATCCAAACTTATGAGTTAGTGATATACATCTCATTCCATTCTTGTTTAATAGATTATCAGATACCAAATACAAATTTAGCATTTTTTTTTTTGCTGATAAAAGCAATATTGGTAACTCGTACTTTGTTGATTGGAGATTTCCTAATCAGATTGTAATAAAAGGATTGACCAATTGGGTCTAGCTTAGATGTCACCATTTATTCTCTCGAGAGTTTTACAACCAACAGATCAAATGGACAATCTTTGTCAAAAGTAATGTTATATTTCTAGTCCATATCCACCATCACGGTTATGATAGATAAGACGATAAATTAGGTACAAATAACATTATTATACAACATGGTATCTCTATACGAACCAAACGATACAAAATTTCAAAACCAAAATGGTGAAACCTTTTTTGGGGCACTACTGGGAACAGGGCTAGCTACTGTCTGAAGGTACGCATTGGCTAACATCTCTCCAAGATTGACCTGAGCAGCAGTACTAAGGTGCAAGTAATCAGGTTCCAACTGCAATCCCTTGGCATCCACACATCTTACATTCGGAAGGTCAATTCCTAATTGAGCTTCTCTTACTTCATTTATGTATGGTCCTTCTCCTGTTGCTAAAGCCACCTAAACACGCCAAACAAAAAACCATGAGTTGTCCGAGCTTATACCGAGTTTTTTTTTCTTTTTCAGTCAAAAAAAGGGCGAGATGAACGGCTAGTAAGTAGTAATTTTTGGGCGTGACCACGAGAGTCTCCCACTATAGAATGTCCAATTTAAACTATAGCAATTAATTCGGAAAGGTAGTGTGAACAAAATGGATGTTTATTAAGTTAAGGATAAATTACACTTATACCATCTAAACTAACACTATTTTCACTTTGTCCTCTCAATTACTAGATTTCTCACTTTACACCCTCAATTATATAATTAGTTTCACATTACCCCAATAATTAACGTCCGTTACATATTTAACGGAAAATTATTTTATTTTGCCCTCCAAATTATATAATTTTTTTTCACTTTACTCGAACAAGTCAATGATTTTCGTCCAAAAAAATAATAGATGTTTATGATTGGGGCAATGTGAAACAAAAGTATTAGTTTAGGGTACAATATGAAAAATCTAGTAGTTGAGGGGATAAAGTGGAAAAAAGGTGATACTTCAGGGAGTGTAAGTGTAATTTACCCTTAAGTTAATAAACACACATTTACCTTGGTGATACTATGAACTAGGAGCTTACTTGGATAACAGGGAGCATTGGAGCCAGCAAATCATTGCGCAGGTCTGTAAAAAATTTCTCCAATCTCCTCTTGTACAGCTTCGCATCCTCGAAAGTCACTGTGTCACTCTCACCTTGATACCATAGAAGTGCTGTGATTGTCCCACCACCTTGCACCGCCGCTCCAGCCCTCCTCACCAGTTGGTTGTAAAGGAAGGTTCCTTGGGCCCACTCACTTATATTGGTCCCTCCAATGGCACAAGGAACCAAACCAACCACTCCCAGGCTTGAGTCTTTGTCCAAAATATAATATGCGAACGGCATACCTGGTCCTACCCCACAAGTTTTATCAGAGTCAATGTCCTTGTGGAGTGGTTCATAAGCCTCTTCCCAGGAAAGTCCGGCACTTAGTCGGAGTATTGACGGGTTGGGGCGGCACTCAGGTGGTACAACACCGTCCCATGTCTTATGGACCACACCTCCTCTGCCACTCATATTGCTCTGTCCAGCCAACAAAAATATGTTCTTGGCGGAGGTGAGTGGCTGGTCGTTGGGGCTCACCAACCATGCGTAGGCAGAGAGGAGCAACCAAAGAAACAGCAACATAACTTTGCAGTCAAATGTAGCAAATGATGATCAGAACCGTCAGCTCTCCTTGTGGAAGTAGTTAGCTAGCCCACACTGAAAGCAACAATGTGATTCCTGATCATCTTATTACTCTATACACCACTTGATCATTAATAATATTTTTTTACTTCTCACCAACTCCTTCCTCCCCCAAATATTTACTTCCCTCTTTGATGGTTTATCTATCTGTCAACTATGTCCTTGTTTAAGAATAAACTTACAATAGCTTAGTAGATGGATTAGTAGTCTAACAAGGCAGTTTTTGTCGGTGAAGGAAAAAATAACAGAAGTTAACAGCAGGGATACATTGCAATACTTTCGATATATTGAAAGTGTAACGTGAAAAATTTAATCTTTAAAGATATAAAATAAAAAACTTTAAATCTTTCAAAGTACAAAATGCGATTCTTCCTAATTTTAAATTTAGGTTTACACTTGATTAGTTCCTTTATCAATTTTTTTACACTTGATTAGTTCCTACCTCATAGTCTAGTCCAGTGTTTTTAAATCCGGCCCGGCCCGGGGGGTCAACCCGGTGAACCGGTCTCCTAACCGGGCCTGTTCTAATTAAAAATCGTTTATGTACAGAACTCGGGGTCAAACCATTGAACCGGCCAAAAACGGGTGAACCCGTGAGAACCGGCCGAGTTATACAAACCGGACGGTTTGATTTCATTATTATAAATCTTAGATTTTTTTCCCCTTTTGTTGCCGTAACATCTAAATCGATCGATTCCAAATCCAGACGACTCGACTCCTCTCCTCCAGACGACTTCGCAGTTCGCACAGCCTCGCCTTCGTTCTTCCACCACCAACGAACCTCGCCTCCACAGTTCCACCACCAACGAGCAGCAGGCAGTCAACCTCTAGTCCAGCCAACGAGCAGCAACGAGCAGTCAACCTCCAGTCCAGTTCGGTGCAGCGACTCCAGCTTGACTCCAATTCGGTGCAGCGACTCCAACTCCAGTCTAGTTCGGTGCAGTGAAGTGAGTTTCCTCTCTCTCTCTCCCCCTTTTTCTCTGTCTCAGTTCAATTCCTCTCTCTCTTAGTTTGGGTGTTTTATTTTGCAATTAGATGAGGTAGATTCTTTGATCAATGGATATAAAAATTGTTCATGTGAAAAAATTGTTATGGTAATTATCTGCCAATTCAATCTATGAGCCATAGGAGCTATGAATTAAGCAAAGCATAACCTGTGGGTTTTGTTTCAAATTATTGGAGTGGAGCTTTTCCAGTAGCCGCCTAGATGATGCACATAAGGACCCTTTCTTCTAGAATGAGTTTATCTGTTGAAATGTTGGTTCTCTTTACAATGGAATGAGTATGATGTATAGTTTGCGTGAATCTGAGTTTGTGTGCAAATTACATGGATTATGCTTAGATTGATACATTGTCGAAGAGTTAGACTTAGACTTGGAGCCTTAAACTTCAATAGAGGTATTTTTCTCTACTTAACTTTACAAGTTGTATTGAAAATTGAATACATTGAAATTGGATACATGTTTGATGATTTTTCTCTACTTAACTTTACATGTTTAATGTTATTTTTATAATTATTTTGATTTTTTAGCATATTTATTATTATTTATAATTATTTTTTAATTTTTTGTTATATTACCGGTCCGATCAGTGACCCAACGGTTGAACCAATGACCCATTGACCCGATCCCTTCACCGGGTTGATGTCCGGGCCGAGTTTTAAAACTATGGTCTAGTCAACTAACGTCGGAGTGCTCATATCATTGCAAGGTACCCTAAGATGACTTTTAGGGTGTGGGAATCTAGCTACATTGATTAGAATATCTTTAACCTTGATTCAACTTAAAAAATCACTTTTCATACTCGATTAAAAACAGAACATGTATTACATAATAAAAAAAAGAAATAGGGTTTGTTAAGATTTGATAACTATTTTTAAAGAAAAAAAAAGAAGAAGAAGCATACTTGGAGTGAAGGAGACGTCGTCTCTATGTGATTTTCACACGAAGCATTTTGCATTGATATTGGGAGTCAGGGCTGGCTCAGAGGGTAAGCTACTTAAACCTCCGCCTGAGGCCCAAAAAAAAAGAGGGCCCCAATTTTAAAGAGTCTCATTTATAATTTTCGCTTAGAGCCTCAATTTTCATTGACCCAGTCCTATAGCCAAGTCCCCAGAAGACATTTTAACTTGTGGGAATCTATCTCCATTACTGACATGTGAATGCAAGGCTGAAACATATTTATCTCCCTTACCCATATGATCACTAAAATTACAGATTCTTCCCCCTTTAAGGACTTTCCTTTAATTTAAAATAAATATAGTTTTCCTTAATTTTATAGTTGTATTGTTTATTTGACATTTAATCTGTAACTTTTATAAGGTTGAGACTTGTAAATGATTGACAATTGTATAGGTGTCAACCTAGTTGGGATGTACTCAATTTGTAGCGATACACAATAGTCGCACCCATCAATCAATTTTGTACCGTAACATTGTATTTTTTTATGAATATTTGTTAAATTCAATCAATATGAATAATTTTTTTATTAATTTATTTTTTCATACCAACTTTATGTAATTGATGTCTTTTTATAATTTTTACATAAAAAATAATTTTTTTTATGTCTTCTTATATTTTTTTACATAAAAAATAAATTTTTAATAAAAAATCCGTTTCAGGCCCAATGGGCGGCCCATAAGACTCAACCCGTATTTAACCTGTTTTTGCCCCAATAGTCTGGCCCATGGGCCTTAAAAATTCCTAACGATGGGCCCGGCCCATGGACGAGCTATGGGTTAAAAAATTGAGATAATGGGATGTGAGTACCTTTTTCAAAACTTATTTGGCTTTAAGTACCACCTCCAAACTTATCCTCCTTTAAGTCCTCTTTTTCATTAAATAGTTGTCAATAAGTACACATTTTAAAACATTTTCAAATTCTTTCTAAATTGTATTCCATAATTACCCCTATCATTAATAGTGCATACTTAATTGAATGTGAGACTTTCAAGATTAGAATGTGAGACTTTCAAGATTCCTTTTGATATTTGTGTATCATTTGAATTTTGAAATTTCATATATACACACACACACACACACACACACACACACACACATATATATATATATAGGGAGTCGAAAAAGAGAGACACGATATAAATCGTCATGCAAACAGTGTCACCAAAGAGAGACACGATATAAATTGTCATGCAAACAGTGTTACCAAAGAGAGACACGATATAATGACAATGGGGGTCCAATCAGTGACATCATGGAATGCCCCTTCATAGTGCCCAAACAGTGTCAGTAAAGAGTGACAACAGTAGATTGTACCTAAATGATAACAATATATATTTTGTCCACTCAAAGAGTTGCACCTAAAGAGGGAATCGAAAAAATGCCATGATGCCACTGATTGAATCCCCATTGTCATTATATCGTGTCTCTCTTTGGTGACACTGTTTGCATGACAATTTATATCGTGTCTCTCTTTGGTAACACTGTTTGCATGACGATTTATATATATATATATATACCATAAATAGTGTATATATGAAATTTCAAAATTCAAATGATACACAAATATCAAAAGGAATCTTGAAAGTCTCACATTCATTAGGTATGCACTATTTATGGTAGGGGTAAAATGGCTTTTATGACTTTTTTTTAGCACATGTACTTCTATCCCAATTATTTTAAAAAGTGTACTTTTATCCTATTAAGTTTTTTGGAAGGTACCGGCCTCCCAATGACCCTAAAAAATTCTTAGCCGGGGCGGGCTGGCCCAACCCGTTGCTGAGGCGGGGGATTCTATTTTACTCGGTTACAAAATTTATTTTGTTCAAGGCGGGAATTCTATTTTACTCTTATTGGGAGTTATGGGTATCGGTTTTTTCGGCTTAGATCAATTACATGACTATCACACTTAAACTATCAACCAACTACAATTTTATTAGTCAATTAACAATAATTTTGTATCTATAGACACTTTTTTTAAATAAAAAAAGAAAAAGAAAGGGAAATGAGTATATCTTTCATTAATCGGCAGAAGAAACCATATCATCTGATACTGACAATGCCTTCCAACTCACTTGGTGGGTTTGATACAGCTTTGGCAACTCAGTAAAGTAGCTCTCTTTTTTTTTTGAACAGACAATAGAACCAAATCACTACAACCACTTAAAAGTGGAAGTAGCAGTAAAGTAGCTCTCTCACTCCATGTATATTCTCTCTCTTTCTCTTTCTAGAAAGATAAAGAGTCAATAACTGAAAAAAAAAATCATTCCCTTGATTTACCCTCGTGATAAATGTGAGGTTTAAAGTCAATAAGATCCAAAAGTAGCATAGAGCTCTAGTGGACCACATTTAAGCTCCAATTTTCTTAGAATTACTTTCTCAATGGCTCAATGCTTAAAAAAATATTAAATGTAATGGTGGCACTATATTATTATTATTATTATCACGTAATATTATTATTTAATAAAAATTAATATATTTATAAGGGAACCCTACTTAATTTAATAACTATCTTATCCATGTTTGAAAATAACTACAAGTGAGGTTCACCGTACTCAATTATAAATTTATTATTAAATAATAACATTATGTGATAATAATAATACGATATCACCGTTACACCCAATATTTACTCCATAATGTGACCCAGTCATACACGCAGATTTCCATTTTTTGCACGTTTACTTGCTTGTATTTTCTATCAGGGTCAACCAAATGAATATCTTTGGTGCAACACTTTGACCCATATTCTAGAAGCATGTTTGGATTAAACTTTGTTTTGTAACTAAATAAATCAAAATTGTGAAAGAGGAAAAATTATATGAGGCAGGTCATTCACGTCGCGATTAGGGTATTTTTTGAAAAATAAATCTCTCATAATCTGATTTCAATGGATTGCCAAAATTTAAATTCATGACGTCTGAATTTACAGTTCGTTCCTGTTACTGTTAGAACTACCCATTGAGATTGTCATTACACGATTTGAGAATGATTAATTATACACGTATTATTTTACACACAAAACTAATAATGTCGAAATCACAATAAAACAACTCAACTACATCAAAATTGGACTCATTAGAACATTCAATTAACATGACGTGACTCGTTCAATTAAGTTATCTAATCTATCATAATAAAAAATAAAAAAAAATAAAAAACCAACTTGCACTCTTTATCAGCTGTAACCCACTTGTGGAATTGTATCTTAGTGACTAAACAATGATTATAAAAATGTTTTTATTTGGGTAAGTAGAAATTTTTAAAAAGATTAATAAGAAATGAACAAGTGGGTACAAAATGAGTCATGACCACGCGTTTGGGGTGAGAAAAAGGGAGACTTGTAGTGCTCCAACGGCAGATTCTTATGTAGCCTTTTAGCCGTTTCTCTAGTTATTTTAATGGTTAGCTGTTCAATGGGACCATTATCCCCCTAATACTTTAATATTGGAAAGGAAAAAATAAAACCACGAGAACCACGACATTCATGCCTCTGTCTCTTTCCTTTGCGGTAGGCCTACCAACGAATGGGAATTCAACTAAAAAAATTAATTTTGAATTCAATTCAATAATTTGATGGATATCAATATTTTCGGTCCATATTCGAATTCATTAAAAATCAGATTAAAATTTTAATAAGTCTAAATAGATTTAAATTCAAATAATCGGATTAAAATTTTAATCCACATCCGATTAAACGGATTTGGATTGAAATCCAATCAATTGACAGACTTACTTTGAATTCTCACTCTATTTTTCCGGACCAATTTATGTGTACTTTGACTATTCTAATTCCCAGTTCAATCAAAGGTTCATCCATGCTCGATCAAAGGTAAAGTATCCCCTTATTGTCCATTCCCAAGAGAATTTTCAAGTTTAGAAATTGAGATATCTGATTTTATAGCTCATTTTTTGTCTCCACTAGAATATCCCTTGATTGAAATTCTTTGCAGTGCTCACTCAACTATCAAATGGGAGTTGAATACTTTAAATGACACGAATTGAATGTTTTAGGAATTAAATTGACAAAATTAATAAAATGAGGACTAAACTGACAAAAAAATACATATTTTAAGGACCAAAATACTATTAACCTCTTATTTTATCTCTTTGTTTAGACTCTTTTTGCATAATTTTATTATCAAAATAGTGCTATGGATTTGAAAATTTAATTTTTACAATTGTGTCTTCTTTTGGTCTAATTGGTCTAATTCTTTTGGTCTAATTAGAATGTAACATTTATTAAGTATTTTTCCCATTAATTTTGTGATTGTTTTTTTTTTTTTTTCATTATACGGGAAAATCTCATAATCTGTCCTCAGCGAGTAGAGACGCACTTATATCGCTCAGGCTCGTGACTCTAAGTAGAACCAAAGGTAAAACCCGGGTGTATGAACCGATCCCTCAATTCATACACCATTTAAGTCAGGATTTGCGCTTCGTCGAGTATTTAAGACCCACACTAGAGACTTGAATATAGTTCGTCCAAGTAACTGAAGTCTTGTCCTACTAAACAACCACGTTTTTTGCGCCCAGGGGACTTAGAACCCCTTGACTTCTCACCTGGACGCCAGAGGCTCTGGCTAACTGAATTACCCCAGTTGGTTATTAATTTTGTTATTGTTGATTCACAAATAACTAAAATTAAAGTTTATAAATAAAAAAAATATCTATGGTTATTTTTTGAATAACCAAGTTCTAATTTTTTTTAATAATTTTTTGAAATCATTTATAATTTTTTTAGAGTTTTTACGATCGATCTTATAAGTATAGAATCAATCTCAACAATTGTTAAAATCAATTATAAACACTCACAAAGTTGGGATTTGAACATTATAAATTGTAACATAATCTTAAAAAAAATATTTTTAAGAGAATATAAAAATTAATCTTAATTTATTAATTTTTTTTATTCATCAACGTCTAGAGCACGAGAAAATATTCATTGCAAATGTGACACTGCATCATCACTTTTACATAGTATCACTAATCAAATTAGAATACCACAAATAGGCAAAATATATCTTACTAATCTAATATTTTGATGATCGTATATGATAGTTATTCATATTTATAAAAATAGTAGAGTCCATTTTACTTATTTATGCTATTTTATTAAGGTGATGATGTTACCTAACAATAATAACGTAACATCACTCCACATAGTGTTTTTTTATTGGGACTCGTGAAAGGAGTGCGTTATAGCTGGCGAACAGTGACGTGGCCTAACACATAATTCAAAAGTTGCAGTTAGGCCCGTTAAAGTTTTTGTCCCACGTCATCGCAAAACAATCTTCTTACGTGGCTTTACAGTGGAGATTATCGAGCTATAAGAACTGTCGGACGTTTAGTAGTAGTAGTCCACTTATGTTTCTACGTGGCTGCTGTGGGTCCCGCTCAACACAATTTCTTCATCTATTTGCCTAGACCTGTCAATATCATTGGACATTAATCAAATTTATATTAATTCAATTACAATTTATTCAATTTAATTGAATTTTTTATTTGATAAATTTAAAAAAAAAATATTTATATTTACATTTATTTATTTTTGAACATTTGATTTGAAGATTAGATCCATTTGTTATTTATAATTCATAGCAAAAAAGAGTCAAATTCATCAAGTTTACTCTCAGTATACTTTTTGGTATTTTATTTTTATTTTTATTTAATAAAATATATTAAGTATAAATTTTGAATTTTAATTAACAATTACAATTTATTTAATTAAAATTAATTTTTGGTACAATGCCATATTTGTCTTCTTAAATTGAAAAGAAGCCCATCAATTTCTTTTAATTTTTATTATTATTTATAACAATCAAGGGTGGCTTGCTTGCATGCAATGTCTTGGAATTTGGAAGAGAGACAGAGAGAGAAGGCCTATGTGTCTATTCGTATGACCGGCACGTGTACGTCGATACGAAAGCCGTTAGGATGGGGCAGGTTTTACAGCCTGGACTCGTCAGACTAGTAGTACCGTTCGTTCCCGGATTCAGCTTCCACTTTTGTCGTCTAGCGCCAGCTCACTGCTATATATTCCTTTGTCGCTTTCTCTCTCATTTGAAAAATAGAATTTATATTACTCTTTCTTCCCCTCAACAATGCCACTATCTCAAAATATTCCCTCATCTTTTTTGTTTTCCGTATCACACTTCTAGTTATATTTAACAAATCCATATTGATCCAATTGCCGACAGATCTGATACTGTTTAACATAATCAAATTTCATGGGAGGGGCTTTTGAAGTATTGAGATATAATATATAATATAGATCATAATTTAAGGATGCAAAGTATAATTTATCTACAGATTCATCACACATCTAAAATATCGGGTATTTAAAAAATATATAAGTTTGGAAATTTAAATTCAAATCACTGACCGTTTTAGAAGTTAAGACGGTGAGAAATTTTTTGAAATGTACGGTTAGGAGTAGTGTGATGGACTTTGACTGAGCCAGCTGTAGAGCATACTGTTCGATTAGCACCTCACAATGTGACGCGTGTCCCTAAGCCAGCTGTATATAAGTAACTGCCCTCCACTCCAAAAACTGGTCATTCCTACCGGCTCAGCCGGTCATCCCTATCTTCTTCTCCAACCCTCCCACATATATAAACCCCTCTCACTCCAGACCCTACCCTCTCATAGCAAGGTGAGGCTCAGCCTCTCCGTCATAGCGACTTCACATCACCCAAAGATTATCAGACAGTTATAATTTATTTTCTTATTTTTTTTCGTTTTGTGGGTTTGAAAAGATGGCGACGATGGCACAGAGGAGAGATACGGATCGGATCAAGGGTCCATGGAGTCCGGAGGAAGATGAACTGTTGCAGAGGCTGGTGGAAAAGCATGGCCCGAGAAATTGGTCTCTGATCAGCAAATCGATTCCGGGTCGATCTGGGAAGTCGTGCAGGCTCCGATGGTGCAACCAGCTCTCGCCGCAGGTGGAACACAGAGCGTTTACACAGGAAGAAGACGAGATGATCATACGGGCCCACGCAAAGTTCGGCAACAAGTGGGCCACCATAGCCCGATTGCTCGCGGGTCGGACTGATAACGCTATCAAGAACCATTGGAACTCAACTCTCAAGCGGAAGTGCTCTTCCATGTCCGATGACTCGGCTTTCGTCGACGTTCAGCCTTTGAAAAGATCTGCGAGTGTTGGGTCGGGTACGATAATTTCCGGTTTGTATATCAACCCGAGTAGCCCATCAGGATCCGAATTGAGCGATTCGAGTCTTTCGGGTCTTCATTCACCGCATGTGTATAGACCTGTTGCCAGAACCGGCGGCGTAAATACTCCACCTGTTCAGCCGGTGGAAACAGCGTCATCGGGATCCGACCCGACTACGTCTCTGAGTCTGTCCTTGCCCGGATCCGTTTCGCCTGAGGGATCTAACAAAATATTCGGATCTAATTTTATAACTCACCCGACTCACGTGATGCAAAATAACCCACAGCCACAACCTGAATCGGTTGCCCAGGTGGCTCCTCCACCACCACCTCCTCCGCCTCCACCACCGCCTCACAGCAGTCCAAACTATGACTTTGGGTCAATGGGTGTTCCACCACCGCCACCACAAGCAGGTGAAAAACAGTTCTTTAGCCCAGAATTCTTGGATGTTATGCAAGAGATGATCAGGGAAGAAGTGAGGAGCTACATGTCTGGGATTGAACAGAATGGGATTTGTATGCAGACTGAAGCCATTAGGAATGCGGTGGTGAAGCGTATTGGCATTAGTAAGATCGACTAGTGATGAAGTTATGAAAATCCCAACAGACCTGAATGAGTCAACTGCGAAGAATTAGGAAAGAGATGGGGGAGGGGGGGAGAGAAAAAAAAACGACCTTCGTTTTTCGTAGTATTTCCATCTTGCTGCTTTTATACAGAAATAATTTTGCCTAATGTACAGATGAGAGAGAGAGAGAGAGAGAGAGAGAGAGAGAGAGAGAGAAGGGGTTATGAGAAACAATTTCCTGTCTGAATAGAAAATGTTAGAAAAAAAGGGTAAAACTAGTGAAGTATCGTTTCTTTTTCATGAACTGTGCTTCTGGGTTTTAATAAATCTGCATTTCTAGGGGAAAGAAGACAAAACATTGTCTAAAAACACAAACAAAAGTAAATCTAACGTTTTCACGGGTAGATTGTATGCTCAAATGTTGCCATTGACATCAGTAGTCAAGTTTTGTGCTTTTGGTGAGGAAGAAGGTTACCTACTGGTTACGCGAAGCTACGTAACATTTCAGTTGTTGGATAGCTGCAATGGCGCCAAATAGTTCGAATGGTGTTGGAAAACAATGGGGTCCGATGAATTGTTGCACAAAAAACCTCCCAACTCATGGTAAAAATGTTTTTAGTAAAGCTTTTGGTATGCATAGATAGCATTTGTTTAGTGGTGGTTGGTCTTGGTTGTGGCCATCATCCAAAGTAATTCCCATAGAACAAGATGAACCCTTACTTTGTCTATCGGGTGTTAGAAGGACGGAAAATAGTGAAGATATGACCAAATGAAGAAGAAACAACAAACAAAGGCACTCCCATAGATGTTCTCATTCATGGATGAGTATAGCGGCTACAACCAAATCAAGATGAACCCTGTGTTACTAACTACAGTGGTGTATTGCGTTGAAAATGGGGGTGCCTCGCAAACTCAATTGATAAACAGACACCCAGTTACTGCTAGAATTTTGCAAGTCACTAAGTATGTAAGAGCCATAATAAAAATCAAGAACAAGGCGTGTGCTAAGTAGGCGATAGACATCAACTCTTGTTTTCTTTGCAACTTGTACGAGTATTATTTATTTACAAGATGATCAAAACGGTTAAATAGAACGTGCAATAGAAGTACTTCTTGCAAATTGGAACCGTATGTATGAGATAAATGTAAACGGTCCCAAATTTTTTACCTAAAACCTGCCTGCAGCTTCATTGTAATACGTATCTACACGGTGTTTCCAGAATGCATTCCAGCTTTGTCATCTTGTTCTCGACTTGCTTGTAAAAAACCTTCCGGCATCTGGTAAGTAGAGAGAAAGAAGGCACTCTGATTCTTCTGCAGGAACCTGCACGACAAAAATGGTGAAATCTAGTTATTATTGGAGAAAATCCATATCATGGTAGAAATTAAGTAACTATGGCCACCGCATACATTGAAGACTGAGCTCCACAAAAGTTTATAAGGAAAAATTTTTTTTCCTAAAGAAGTCCTGCAAGATCAAAAAACCATTGTTTTCCTAGAAAATGCATCTTTGACATAAAGCCAACGATATGGATGATGTATCCGAATAATAACTTTGAGATGAAGTGTTTTCTACAAGTTTTAACACAAGATCAATGGGACCAACCTGACCACCCCACCCCACCCCACCCCACAAGTCCCCACGGTAACTTCATGCAGAATGTTTTCTTACCTTGCAACGATATGTGGAGTAAAAGAAGCTAAAGTTGATGACACAAAAGTTTTCAAAAAAATAGGACACCATTATGGAACAGATCTATTTTAAGTTTCAAACATTACTCAATTTCAAAACATTACTGTAATATCAATACAAGTCATGAAACCAGGACTCAAGAGAAAAAACATTAACTAGAAGGGATAGGGAATCACTTCAGGGCACTGGAAGATGACAATGAGGTAATTGGATGTCATGAGCATGGAAGGTCACATTTCTAGTCTCCTATCTTTCTATTTCCCTCTTTCAAATTATTGGATTTTGTTAGATTCAATGGTTGTAAGGTGGTATCTTCCATTGTGCGTTATGTAGCCCTAGCGTATCCTGAATGTATCAAAAATTCAGAAAGAAAGCTCACTCTTTTTTGCGTGTCCAAAGCTGATAAGTAGACCTGGGAGAGATTTTCATGCTTCCCAGTCTATAAACTTGGGGAAAATAACTTTAAGTTGACTACGTCTAAGTTCCATAGAGAGTAACCACCAGTCTGAAGCCTATTTCTTGGGGGATTCTATTACTAGCATCATGTGATCACATCATAATTGAAGTAAAAGCTATATCTGTCAGACAGACGTTGGGCCAGAGAGAGAAAAGGGGGAATACAGATACAAATTATGCATGTACGTAAAAACTTCTCAGAGGAGTGGGAAATTATATACTTGAGGAAGTCATGTAATTTCTGCTGCAACTCCTTCAAGGTCTCCTCTTCAATGTTTGCATCGTACAATAGCTCAGGCAACTTCACTGCAAAAGCCAAAAAATTGCTCAACACCACGAGTATTAAAGTTAGCAGCAGAAAGATACTGTGTTACAAGTTTCAAATAGTTAAGGAGTTTTGGAAGTCTGGGCGTTGTGCGGTAACTCATGAAAATTCACGATAATGGAAACTTAACAACTAAATATATAAGCGTTCCAACACAACACTCAAAAGTTCTTCAGATTTAAGGAAATTGATATCTGTAGACCTAACATTGTAATCCACAATTACACATGAGAAAGACTAATCAATCATCACTTACTATTCAATTTCAATTTGGAAAAAAATTACTCACATGTAAAACCAAACTAATCTTAAGAACACAGAAAAAAAAAAAAAAAAAACCAGAAGAGAAGAGAAGGAAAAAGAAAAAAAGGAAAATATATGTGGACAGACACAACATAATATCATAAATCACTCGTGAAAAAGAACTTGTACATCCACAAACTATTAGCGGCCTTTTCACAGTATTTTAGAACAGAACTTTATGAATCCTGGGTATTTTCAATATCAGCCATCTACACATACTAAAACTCTCAAAGGGCGTAAAATCACATGATTAGAATGATATCAAATTCTACAATGAGATTTGAAAAATCACCCCACTTGATTGTTCGATACATATTGAAAACTATGGAAAGAAAGCTGCTCTATAGACTATACATGTTCTAACAACCTAAAAAGACGAGGAAATTGGAAACCACATAATACATAAAACAGTGGAAGAAACTTCCAACTATCCAAGTGCTATAACAGTATCATACAAAATGAGAAAGCTCTATCAATGATCATAAATGATATAATTTGATTGGTCTCCCATATATGAAGCAGTGTGCTCAATAAGCTTTTGCCCCGCATAACTATGAACTTACCAAAGAGCCGTAATAAATGTTCAGCTCCATATACTATTGAAGGAGAGACATTATCTTCAATTTCCTGGTATTGCTGACGCTCACTTTTGTACAGGAGCATTGCAGGCAATGATTTGTCAAAGTAACATCGCAGGCCGTTCAAAATTTCTCCTACTGAATCAGCTATCCTTCACCCACCAAATGGCATTGAAGTGTGAGATAACTACCAATACACATCAATTTCTAATTACCCATCAGTGGAATAAACACAAATCCAAACACCATTTATAGCACATGATACAAAATCCGGGACAAAAATTTGCATAAAAACTCGGGAACAGATGGTACAAACACAATACCAATGGTACTCCTTACCTTGTGAAGGCTTTGTCTTCTTGAGGTCAAGGGTTCAAACCCCCTTTCCCCTCCCCCCTCCCCCCCCCCCCCAAAAAAAAAAAAAAAATGGTACAAACACAAACAAAGACAACTATATATATATATAGTAGTAAAGGTACAAAGCAAAAAGGCAACCATTCAACTAATAGAAGAGTCAACACTAGCTCATTTGCAGTGGATCCATTACCTTCTGCACGCAAAATTAGAAAAAAAAAAACTCCAAAATGTTCAAAAGAACAAACTCTAGTCCAGAAATGCCACTTCATCCAAGTAAAGCTGCAGTTTAGGTCTCTTGGTCGTATACAACTCTTAGCATAACAAGTCATGACCTCAAAGAATGTTATTAAAAAGTGGCATTTTCATAATGCTACAGTTGGCATTAAAGCAAATGATACCAAAAAGAAATAGCATGCCCGAGCAGCCAAAAATCCAGTTGAGCCAATGGCAGAATCAGTAGAACATGAACTTACATTCCATCCTTCTTCATCCGGTAATCATGATACTTATTCAATATTTCAACAACGTTTGGAGTACGGGGAAGTTTGACAAGCTGCAAGAAAGGATCAAGTAATGAAATCCGAAGACCAGATACAGATCAATACACCAGAAATGGCCAGAAAAATTATTAAATACAACATAAAAGCAAAATTTCTTAGTCCTCTACACTACAAAAAATGAGATCCATTAGGATATCGAGGCAAAAGGGGAAACAAAGCTAAACAGAAGCTGACGTGCATATGTAACACCAGCATTGCTGACTTTCTTATGTTGCACCTGCATTTAACTCCCATATAAGGCCATACTATCTTAATTAGGAAGTCAGCAGGCCTACCGTGAAAACTTCATCCCTGTTCTAAAATCCATAAAGAAATCTCACCCATGAAAAACAAATGGGTTTCAATAACCACATTATATGGCTCCTATATACACAGTAATTATTATAGGATTCTAATATCAAAACTCAACTCAAATCAACAAAGTTTTATCCCACCAGGACTCTAATATCAAAAGAGGCAATACTGCAGAGCACTTTACTACATATCACGAACATTTTAAAGGCATGCCGAAAATTGGTTCAAAATTATTAGAAGTTTCACTTCTTCAAAACATAGCCCTTTGAATGTCTATCGCACCGATAAATACAAATCAATACCACTCTTGAGATACTTCAATAAGAATGAGATATATTCCAGGAACCATAGTGGCATATAAAAAAAGATGATTCATCATTCATCAATGATACAATTGAGGGAAAAGCTTTAAAAGTGCACCATAATGGGTAGAATATCCAAATGGCATATCCACACATGATTCAATTAAGTGTTATTTCAACTGCTTGCTAAAACCTGAGGCTGGTGGGGTCATAATTGTCATTGAGTTACCAAATCCTTTCAAATTGTTAAGGCATGTTATATATGTGCATTTTGAAGTAGTCTATTCCAAAATAAGATAAGTTTATTCAGCTAGTCAAAATCACAGAGATGATAGAATAAACTTTATGATGAATCATTATAAATCAATAACTGTATGATTTCGGTTAAAACAAGCATATATTTAACTTGAAGGAATGAGAATCCCAAAATGATTAGCTCTCCAGTTTCTGTTTCCATCACTTTTAAGTCCATTATGTGTTGCATCGTTACTCAGTAGCAACACTATAGGTTTTTAAAACAATTTCTATCACCAAATATGATGTTTGAGATCCATATGAATTTAAGGAATAGCATTGTGAACGTTGAACACTGGAGGTACAAAAAACTTTTTGTTCAGATGCATTCAAAGTGGACAAATGTGGTGACAGTGGGTTGATTGAAAAGTTTGTGATGTTGGGTCTAATGTTGAAGATACACATTTCACAGGAGCAGATATAATGCCTGACAACACTGAATCATTAGCGTAAAAACTGACAGACTGCCAATAGTTTCACAGTATTGAAACATGTGTAGAGTTTATAGTTGGTAGACATCAATGCCCTTGACAGCTAAGAACTAATGGAAAACAGAGTTAACAATGTTCTCTACAAAAGGAAACCAAGCGTCTGTGGCATATCCTTTTCTACATATTTCAAAAAGAACATCAACCCCAAGAATCCAGAACACAATTGATAGGAGTATATCTCTTAGAGGTCTGTCAGTACACCAGGCTACTTCCATGTAACCCTCAACAAGGAACAAACACTTTCCTTGCATCCAATAATGTCAAGTTATATTTTGATTAATATTTAGTTTGATAGAGGAAACATTGAACACAGAAAGATCAAAGTTTTCAAAAGAAATACTTCAAAAAGACCTTGCAATTCCATTTCAACAAGTATTTTCAGGCAATACACAACTTGCAGAGATAATAGATAAGTTTGCAAGGTGTGAAAAATATTACCTTGCCCAAATGAGTTATGAATTCACAATCATCAACCAGTTGTTTCTTTAAGGTTGGCGGAATTTGGATGTTCACGAGCTTTTCCAATGGTGTCTTGCCTTTCTCCTAACAAATTCCAGCCATAAACTTAATGCACAAGTCTCAGGTAAGAGAGGACAGAGAGAGAGAGAGAGAGGGGGGGGGGGGGGGTGCGGGGGGAGGGAGAATCATCAATCTGAATCAGAGAATCGGACTAGTAAGCAAGAGGACACAACTTAACATGGATGGGACAAAAAAACCTGCTGCATGATATATGTTAGCATTTCTGCATTCAGAAGAACGTAACCATTGAGTTGACATTAATGTGGCTGTACTATAGCAAGTAGCTACCAATTACCAAAATGTATATATCAAACATGGTACTTCAGCAGAAACAAGATCTCCTAAAGCATGATACCATACGATCTTATTTTGAAAAATATACATGATGCCTAAATTCGATCTAAAGCTCCAGCATATCAAAAAGACCAACAATGTGCAGAAGCACTGTAGCAATAACCAGTGAGCACGTTTTAACCCAAAGGTCCCAAACAACTCAAAAAGTACACATATATGTTTAGAAAGACATAACACAAAATCCCTCTTCAAAAAGCCAGCTTCACTATGTGAATATGGTAACTCCTAGTCTTCATATATTGTGCTCCAATGCAATAACAAATTTAGCACACAACAGATGTAAGATTTCAGGAAAGTATAACAGATGTAAGATTTATTTGGTGCCGATCTTGAAAAGACAATCTAAATCCTCATGCAAAGGTTTTAAATGCTTGAGAAGGATTCTTGTGCAGTTCGACAAGTGAATAAATCACCATAATCAGTTACATCCACAGGCAATAATCTATAGCCTCTTGCATCTTAAAAAAAAACAACCACTGCCTCTGGAAATACAAGGGAAGTGAACAACCTAATAGGTGGCAATCCCGACACAAAGAAAGAAAAAGGTGGCAATCCAAATTCCTTCAAGAACAACATACATAGATAAAAGTCTGGCTGTAAGAATTTCTACAATATTTACACTCTAATCACATATGTTTATCCAAAACCCCTGTACTCTGGAAGTACTTTTTAATAATGATAAGCCAAAGCTGTACCTTAAGAACAGAATCGTTCTTTCGCTTCTTGCCTCTTGAAACTGCAACAAGTGTTCCACAGTAGCATAGATTGTTAATTCAGGAATAAACTCCATAAATGCAGTAAACAAAACCCGATTTTGCAAGTGATACATTATGCAACGGAAATGCTCCATCAATCAATAGGAAAATAGGAAAATGACATAGCTACAATTAGAAGTTATATAACTGTCAAATCATGCAGAAGACGTAAGGTTGGGAAATATTGAGGCTGTTTTATTGTATACTTGAATCCTTAGTGAAGTAGAAACAAAAGAAAATCAAAATTCTTGTTTGGTCTGTCATCACCTACAATACAATGCACTAAAAGTTACTGAAAACTTGTCCACAAACAATAATTACTCTGTGCTAGCATAAACTACATGGTCTCTACCTTGTTAATGCTCTATTGTAGACTAGACATCATGGTTATAGAATGATAGGCTAAAATTTGCAATTCTAAAATATTATGATCTCTTTATTTTTCAGTTCCTATATAATTATAAGCCTAGGAAACATCCCACCCCCGACACGCCAAACAAAACAAAAACTAAAACCAAGTGAGAATAGTTGTATTCAGCACCAAAAGATCTAACCAGCAGAAGTTTTTGGTTTAAGCTGTGATGCACGACCAAGCTTTGTATTCTGCTCCATGTCTTGCCTTTTGTTGAGCTCCTGCTGTTTTTGCACATTCTCTTCAGTGTGTTTCATCAGACGATCCATGCCTACCCATTCATCCCAACTGTTAATGATAATGATGAAGAAGTTAAACTTCTTGAAGATTGCAATCAACACAGTAAGACATCAAAAAAAATGGAAAAGTACACCTCCCCTCCTGCGAAGCTCTTAATTCCCAAGTTAAACCTCCCAGCCTCCCTTCCCTCTAACCAAATTATACTAGTATTAAAATATCCCTCCTCTAACAAATCATATAAATAATATCATCACCATAATCTCAAACAATTAAGTAGTAAATAGTATACTGCCTAAAGAGTACTGGAAAGAGTTCAAAGAAAGCATCCAATGCAGAACCCAAACGTGATGGAATCATAATATCTGTTATGGTAACTTAAACAATAAATAAAATTTTTAGTCTAATACCACTTCCCTTCTTATAGCAATTATAAGTTGGAACCCAGGAAGTTGTCACAAAAAGAACATAATGCACAAGATGTACTCACTTTCTGTTCCACCCCTGCAAAACAAAAGGAGCATGCCATTAAAGCACTCTCCCCTAGGAATTTATATAGTTACAAAAACCCAGAAAGTCAGGAAATTCTATTAATGCAACCACTTGAATGGTTGTAAAGACTTGGAGGAATTATAGAACCAAAAAACTGCTTGACTCTACAATCATATTTGATTTGAGATATATACAATTATACATTAAACAAAAATAATACTTACATGATAATGTACGAAATACCTCCACTCCTTCATCTGAAATTCAATTTTTTCCACCTTGCCGATAGAAGCATGCACCATATTAGAGTTAAAAGAATTACTTACAGAGCAATAACTCAGGCCAAAAAATAGAATGCGCAGATTGACGCACACAAGCATCCCCCAAAAAAATTTCAAAGGCAAATTTACAGCAAGAGATAGGTTGGCAGTCTGGCACTAGATAGAAGCTCATGTCAACATCAATATCTTTTTCAAGCAATCTCCATCACAATTAAGGCACATGATCTTCACGTTGAGTAATGAATATTGCAGACATTTAGAAGATAGCTAACTGAGATTAAATTGGCATTTTAGCATTGCAACTGAGGTAACTAAGTAGTATCACGATGGTTTCCCAGTAAACGAAAAAGCAAGAAATCACCATAGCAAGAGTTTTGTTGAAAAGTTGTAGGGACTATTTCATCCCATTGATCTTACACCCCTAAAATAGACTGAATCCCAAATTCAAGTAATAAGAACCTACTGACTATACTCATCTTGCACTAAGCAACTTCCGTACACAATGAGGAAATGGGTGAAGAGCAGATTCATGACAAAACCCATTTGCATAGACATTGAAATACAAAGCTTGGAACTGGTTATATGTGGCATCCAAACAAACTAGAATTCTGAATGATCATATAAATTGAACCAAAGAACAAGCATTAGTCTCATCTTGTCTACTTTTTTCCACCACCCAATTCCTAGGCCAGTGAAAAAATGGACATAAAATAGCATAGCGGGTGACCTATGGGATAAACATAGACCCATATCAGTGAGGATCAGCGAAAAAATCTTACAATCTTTGGGAACAATTCCTTGCAACAGAGAGAAAGAATGAGTAGAAAAGAAAATGCTTATCAACGAATCTCAATAACAAAGGAACTATTTTCCTTTTTCTTTTTCGAGAAACAAAGGGAAATGTTTGATCTTGAGGAGAAGAAAGAGAGTCCGGGTACCTTGGCTTCGTAAAGGCGTTGGCTATGGTAAGCTAGGACCTTTTCACCTTCTTGGAAGTAGCTGGAATCGGCCGGAGGGGGAGAGTCAACGGTGTCATCTTTGCTGGCATCTATGCCGATGTCGGTCTCTGTGGTGGCGCCGTCATCGTCCGATACAGTGACCGAATCGTCTGTAATTGTTTTTGAGCTTCCCATTCTGGGTAAGCAGAAGAGAGAGAAAGACCACAATCAGAGAGGGTTTGGAATGATATATATGTATCGATTGTGTGTGTGTGAGGGACAGATGATGGAGAGAGAGAGAGAGAGAGAGAGAGAAAGGTTGTACAGTTGGTGGCAATGGCGGTTTTGCACAGTAAACCAAACCGACTTTCTCGTCGAGCTGCGTGGTCTCTC
The DNA here is from genome assembly GCA_951799425.1 of Ilex aquifolium. Taxonomy (NCBI): domain Eukaryota; kingdom Viridiplantae; phylum Streptophyta; class Magnoliopsida; order Aquifoliales; family Aquifoliaceae; genus Ilex; species Ilex aquifolium. The sequence goes on from OX637406.1 coordinate 5,617,454, forward strand.
CGTTCTCGCTTTCTTCAATTTTCATTTTTGGTAACGGGCCGGGTCGGCCATACTTAACCCACCACGATTAGGGCTGTCAAAATCCGACACGACACGATTAACTGACACGAATCGACACGAATTAAACGGGTTTGGGTGAGATCTTAACGGGTTTGGATGATAAACGGGTTGACACGCCCAACACGTTTAATAAACGGGTCGTGTTCGGGTGAGACATGTCAAACCGTTTATCACACGTTTACCCGTTTAAATAAAATTAATATAATAATAAAATAATAATTATTTAAAAAAATTAGCAAGAAAAAAAGAAGTAAAAAATCAATACAAAAAAAAGAAGTAAAGTAGTAGTTCAAAGACAAAGAAGAGGAGATGGAGAGCACTTTAAAGACAAAGACAAACTAATGTCTTTTGTTTTTGTCTCACATTGAAAAATGAGGGGAGATGTGGGAAGGTTGAGTTGCCTATAAAAGACAATGACCTCTTTTATTTTTTTTTAAGCCTTCAAGTCTTATTTTTATGAGATTTGGCTAAAAATTCCTCTTTTTTAAGGTAAATATTTTTGCAATAAAAAAAAGTGGAGTATTAAAATTTGTTGATATAATTTTTTTTAAATTAAACGGGTTAAACGAGTCGTGTCGTGTTACCCGTTTATTAAACGGGTCGTGTTCGTGTTGAGATTTTTCACCCGTTTATTAAACGTGTCGTGTACGGGTTTACATGTTTTCCACCCGTCACCCGTTTAACCCGACACGTAACCGTTTAACCCGACACGTTTGACACCCCTAACCACGATGCCCTGGTCCGGGCTAGCCTGCCAAAAACCGAGTACAACGGGTTGTTTTTTTCTTTTCTTTTTTTTGGCCTATCAAATTTGTTATTTTTTTTGATATTATGGTTAGGGATTGGCAGGCATTTTTTTTGGTTATGATTATTGATAACGTAAAATAAAGGTACAAGCATAAGAGGATAATAAAGGGATCCGAAGATAACCGAAGAGAATGTATTCATGTGTGAGTGATTGATTCAGGGTTTGGAGCTGAAGAGCTCTTTTTTTTTTTTTTGGCTGGTTAAGTAAAGGGGTGGGGGCAAGGAAGAGCGCCCAACGACCACCCCGATAGGCTCTCACCGGTGGGATCATAAGGCCCCTGACCGCACTTAGAACACCTCTCGAGACCAGACCTAACTAGGCTAGCATAGCGGCTAACCACTAAACCCTAATGGGGACTCCAAGACTCGAACTTCCAACCTCAAGGTGAAGAGTAAGATCGGTACCCCACTAGACCACCCTACTTGATGGTAGCTGAAGAGCTCTTTGATGTTACATAGAAATGATAACTTCAAAAAATTGAATAACACAAATCATTTAGTGGTTCACCAAGTTAAAGTGTTTATCTAGTATACTATAATGAAGTCTCTTGTTCTCTGATTTTTATTACTCAAAGAAAGAAGTTGTTATGATGAGATTTCAAGTAACTTTACGTAGGGTATATCCTCTTATTTATATAGGGATTAGCTTTTGTCTGTATCTTAGATCGTGTGGTTCTTTCAATCGGTTAGAATTTTGAGGCAAATATATTTTCGTTAGAGTATCTCTGACAACATAGAGTCAATGAGACGTCATCTAGAAGGGCTAAGCTTCTGTAGTCACTTGATGAAGTGGTTGAGTAGTGTTTGGTGGCCTGTGAGATTCTCCCCTCTAGAAGAACTTGTTGAAGATAAAGAGGTCAGCTTAGGCGGTCTTTATGTCCCAGTTGCACTAGATGATATCGAGCTTCGATTATGCAATCAAGGGAATTATGCTGATTGTTAGTTGTTTTGGCTTTGGACTTTGAGGTTGTGCTATTCAAGGTTGAGCTGTGATAAGTAGAGAATCATCGGTTGATCATAGTAGATGTGACTGATTATTAAGTACCTTCAATGAGACGTCATAGAGTCAATGAGACGTCATCTAGAAGGGCTAAGCTTCTGTAGTCACTTGATGAAGTGGTTGAGTAGTGTTTGGTGGCCTGTGAGATTCTCCCCTCTAGAAGAACTTGTTGAAGATAAAGAGGTCAGCTTAGGCGGTCTTTATGTCCCAGTTGCACTAGATGATATCGAGCTTCGATTATGCAATCAAGGGAATTATGCTGATTGTTAGTTGTTTTGGCTTTGGACTTTGAGGTTGTGCTATTCAAGGTTGAGCTGTGATAAGTAGAGAATCATCTGTTGATCATAGTAGATGTGACTGATTATTAAGTACCTTCAAATACAAAATCTTGGCTGCTAGCAAAATTATTATTATTCTTTTATTACGTGGTGTTTAAATTTGTACCGATTACTCCCACGAATCTTTATCGGGTGTGATAAATAATTAAATCAGAGACTTCTGAATTATCAAAGACTAAGTTATACCACTCAACCACCCCGAGGGTGGTTAACAAAATTATTTATTCAGACTTTGTTTTGGTAGTGTATTTTACTTTTAGAAAAGACTATTGGAATCCAAACCACAAAGCAACGTCACTGAAAGAACAAACACAGGGAAAGCGGCCAAGTAAGTGAAACATTCAACTGCCGGAGTTTGTTAGTTTCCCCTCGTACTTGATAGCCTTGGACGGACTTTCTTTTTCCTCTGAACCTATTCATACTCGTTCAACCGATACACGTAATTTCCAAGTGAGCTACACATCTTGATAATTCATTCTTGTTCTTCACAATTCTTTCGAGAAGTAAATGTTTTCCATATTAACATGATCGAAAAACATTGTTCAATCATTCGACAACAGGATCATCGGATGTTAGAGATAAAGATTATTTATCGCAAAGATAAATATCATGGAAGTTTCTTCTTTTATTTTTTTTTTTAGTATTACGGTCAAGAGTGTTTGGTGTAATAAATGCAATGAATGACCTTGAGCATTAGAAGAAGCTGAAGTCCTAAGCAATTTCAGTCTCCCATGACCAGTAGTCAGCAGGATAGACTTTCTCATGATCAAACTTGATTATTTGGAGAACAGACACTGTAAAATATGGAAACAGTATCTTTGTTTGCACAGATAATACTGCATACATCTAACCTTCTTCAGACCCCGCAATGACGGGAGTCTTGTACACTGGGTATACTTTAAAATGCTTCTAAGAAAAATCATTCATAAATTTTATCAAAAAATATTTCTGTTGCTCAAAAAACCTCAAATACATAAAGAAACCATATATAGTTTAGTGCATAAATCTTCCGTCTATAACGACTAACAAAATAAAAAAAATAACAAATCTGCTATAAAGTACCAAAACTTGATAGTAAATCCTTGTCAAACAAGGTGCATACTAGTGTCCCTCACCAGGGGTTGGACCAGAGTTCTTGATTTTTCCAAGAGTTCGAGCATTCGGGAACTCGTGTCCCTTTCCATCACTTGGGCCTCCTCCAGTTTTAATCCCATCGACATACAATCCAACAAACACATTCTCAATCGACGCACCTACAAAGCCATGAGCATTGAGAGGACGAGCTTCAGCAATGGAAAATGAAGAACCAAAGAGGAGAAGAAGAAGGAACGCCGTGACAGCGAGAGGCTTGAGAGCTCCGGCCATTTGTATGCAGGTAGTAGCTAAATTTTGGGCAAAAAAATGGTTGACAATGGTGATGTAGAGAAGGAGTTTATATGAAAGCTTGGAGGTGTTGTACAATGGAGGCCAGGTTGTGTATTTATAGTGCATGCATGGAGGCAACAGGAAGGTAGGGTAAGAGAGAAAAAAGATAAATTGACTTAGAATATATTGGAGGAAAGTGCCCCATTCAAACAGACACGTGGGTGGGTTGAAAGGGCTTTGTGATCGATGCCGTCACTGCTGAGTCTTGAGGTCTTTTGAATGGAAGTCACCAGGGACCTTCATTAATTCTGTGGGCTGCACAGGAACGAAACGACCATTTACAACAGAAAATACCAGAAATTCAAGTCCAACTTCTAGTGCAATTCGCAATTCTCACCTGCCAAAATTGACATCATACTTGTGAATTTGAATGATAAAAAGGAGTGATTTCCTCAAAACCTGTCAAGTAAACGGGTCAGTATGAACATGCCAAACATGATACAAACACTACTAAACACAGTTTATAAAGAAAACAAACCTAACCTTATACAATCATAACTAGGTCGATACGGTTTGAACGATTTTGACATAACATGACTCAGATGGTTTAAATATTGATGGTGTTATTTCACGTGAATGAGCAGCGAGTTAGAGTATAATTGCTAGGAATAGATCTGAGCTACAAGGCCCGTGAATTGGTGGTTGAATGCTCTTGTTGTCCGAGGTGTGGTGTGTGTAACACGTAGAAATATAGTGGTTCACCGGCTTGGGAGCTCGGCTAGTCCACTCTTCCATGGAGTCTTTTGCTCCTAGAATCTATATTCATCTAGAAAATGTTTTACAAGATGCCTTTGATGCCAGTAGGGTTCTTTGCCCCTTGATTGAGGCGCTGTACAGTATTTATAGTGTAATTCCTATCTCTAAGGGATTTTCACCGAGATCTTTGCCCTTCATCCGTGGGATCTTCCTTGATTTTTGGGAGAGGATCTTGGTTAGTTGAGAGTTTTGTGCCTTGATTATAGCTTTCCATTGCTTTGAGGATGCCATTCACTAGCCAGCTGTTTCCCTTTCAATTTCTCGTTTGTTTTCTTTTAGGAGAGCTTGAGGTCTGGATTGCGGAGCCCTGGTTACTGTGTCTGACCTCCTTGTCTGACCTCCATGTCCGAGCTCATACTTAGAGCTTTTTTCTAGGTATCATCAGTTGTCCCCCAGCCCTTGGCCCAAGCGAGCTTGGGCAGGGGATGAGTCGATGCTGAATTGAGATAGACTTCCACACATCGACCTCGATTTGCATGAGCTCGAGGTGCAGAGAACTGCTGCTTTTCCTATGGTTGCCGAGTTCCCATTGCTTCGAGAAGTACTTCAGTGCTTCTTAAAGCAAAATTATTGACTTTATGAGCTGCCGGACTCTTTTTATGAACTAGGAAACTCATCATGAGCTTCAGGGCTCTTTTAAGGAATTAAAGAATTCATTATGAGCTACAAGGCTCTTTTTAGGAATTAAATAGCCCATTCCGAGCTCCTGGGCTCTTTTCTGAACTATTGGAGTTCTTCGTGGCCTGTGTTGCTCATATCATGAACTGAATAGTTCAGCGCGAGCTACGTGGCTCATATTATGAGCTGAAGAGTTCAGCGTGAGCTGCTTGACTCAAGTTATGAACTGAATAGTTCATCGTGAGCTGCGTGGCTCAAGTTACGAACTGAAGAGTTCATCGTGAGCTGCGTGGCTCAAGTTACGAATTGAAGAGTTCATCATGAGCTGCGTGGCTCAAGTTACGAACTGAAGAGTTCATCGTGAGCTGCGTGGCTCAAGTTACGAATTGAAGAGTTCATCGTGAGCTGCGTGGCTCAAGTTACGAACTGAAGAGTTCATCGTGAGCTACTTGGCTCAAGTTACGAACTGAAGAGTTCATCGTGAGCTACGTGGCTCAAGTTACGAACTGAAGAGTTCATCGTGAGCTGCTTGGCTCAAGTTATGAACTGAATAGTTAATCGTGAGCTGCGTGGCTCAAGTTATGAACTGAATAGTTCATCGTGAGCTGCTTGGCTCAAGTTATGAACTGAAGAGCTCATCTTGAATTTATGAGTTGAAGAGCTCATCGGATGTTTATGAGCTGAAGAGTTCATCTTGAATTTATGAGTTGAAGAGCTCATCTTGAGTTTATGAGCTGAAGAGCTCATCTTAAATTTATGAGCTGAAGAGCTCATCTGATGTTCATGAGCTGAAGAGCTCGTCTCGTTCTCTGACATTTTCCCTTATCTTGGGGGAGCGATCCCTGTCTCTTCTTGGGGACCTATCTCGTCCTCTTTCTTTCTTAGGACTTCGATCCTTCTTATTTTCTTCCTTCACTTTTTCCTTCTGTGAGGATGAGCTCCCTACCTTTGAGAGAAGGGCTTCCTCGCCATTAATATACTTTTCTGTTTTAGCCAGCACCTCTGTCATGCTTGCTTGCAGGTTCTTTGATATAGAAAATATCAAATCCTTCGATTGCACTCCTAATCCAGCAATGAAAGCAGTGATAGCGAATTTATCATCTGGAATATCTACCTTCAGGGATTCTGAATTGAACCTTTGGACATAAGACCGTAGGTTCTCGTTGGGTCCCTGTTTTACATTCAACAGGTGGTAGCTCGGCTTTCTATATATCCGAGCTTCTATAAAGTGAGATACAAAAGCTATGGAGAGCTCTCTAAAGGATGAGATCGAGGCTGGTGGGAGCCTGTTAAACCAGGCTAGGGCAAAGCCTTTCAACGTGATGGCAAAGGCTCTGCAGCGTACAGGATCCTGGTATCCATGTAGCTCCATCTGGTTCTTGTATGTGTTGAGATGATCTACGGGGTCTTTCGTTCTGTCAAAGACCTCTATTTGTGGCATCCTGAATTTTGGTGGGAGAGGGAAGTGCAGCACTCCTGTGGTGAATGGGGACTCGGTCTGTTGTACTAGGGCGTCCATTGTAACCGGAGTTTTGCTTTTTACAGCCTCCTTCATATGGCTGAGCTCTTGCTGGATGTCCTTGAAGCGTTGCTCCCAGTGCTGCTCTCTCCTGTCCTACTGGTACGGGAAAAAATTGTCTCTCTCGCCCCCATCGTTCTGACTTTGCCCTTCTTCGTTGTGGCCATTCCTAGGGGGTATGTAAGGAATATGCTCCCTGGTCTGGTTGCTTTCTACTCCTTCGTTGGCCTCTCTAAGGGGGTCCAAGTGTCGCTGTTCCCTGTGAGGGGGATTACTCTGGCCTTCTTGGGCCGGTCGTGCCTCCTTTGGGCGTTGTATGAGCTTCGATAGTTCTGCGTTTTCCCTTAGCAAACGTTGGTTGACGAGGCGAAAGGCTTCCATCTCGTTGTTAATGGGGGAATTAGTCTCTTGGACGTTCTCGGGTTGTCTGCCGTTGGTGGCTTCCTGCTGATCCTGCCTTCGTGGTGGGTTTGTTTGACTTCTGCTAATGTTTCGAGTTGTTACCATCAGTCACTGAGAAATCAGCTTATTTGTAACAGGAACAGTCGTTCCCACAGACGGCGTCAAACTGATGGTGTTATTTCACGTGAATGAGCAGCGAGTTAGAGTATAATTGCTAGGAATAGATCTGAGCTACAAGGCCCGTGAATTGGTGGTTGAATGCTCTTGTTGTCCGAGGTGTGGTGTGTGTAACACGTAGAAATATAGTGGTTCACCGGCTTGGGAGCTCGGCTAGTCCACTCTTCCATGAAGTCTCTTGCTCCTAGAATCTATATTCATCTAGAAAATGTTTTATAAGATGTCTTTGATGCCAGTAGGGTTCTCTGCCCCTTGATTGAGGCGTTGTACAGTATTTATAGTGTAATTCCTATCTCTAAGGGATTTTCACCGAGATCTTTGCCCTTCATCCGTGGGATCTTCCTTGATTTTTGGGAGAGGATCTTGGTTAGTTGAGAGTTTTGTGCCTTGATTATAGCTTTCCATTGCTTTGAGGATGTCATTCACTAGCCAGCTGTTTCCCTTTCAATTTCTCGTTTGTTTTCTTTGAGGAGAGCTTGAGGTCTGGATTGCGGAGCCCTGGTTACTGTGTCTGACCTCCTTGTCTGACCTCCATGTCCGAGCTCATACTTAGAGTTTTTTTCTAGGTATCATCAAATATGAAATGCAATACAACCTATTAAGGTTATCAACCTTAATCCGGTTCCTATATGTAGACTTTAATTTTATTTGATATTAATTTTTTGAGACATTTATATAAGTGCCTATGCAATAAATCAAATAAAAAAAGGTCCTAGTATGCGTAATATATATATGTGGCAACGTGTCTGAGACAATACTAGTTTTGATCTTTTTTTTCGACATTGAACTTTGGTCTTATAATCATTGATTATTTGAGATTTTTATTTTTTATTTTTTTGCTACAAGGTGTGCAGGCTTGTGCCGACAATTTTGAGTTCAGCAACTGATCACCGTGACTTAAGCTAGTCTAGAGCATGTCCTCAAATGAACAAGGGTAACTAGCTCTTAGGGGAGTGAAAAATGATTGAACCTAAGATTTCTAAGTTACCAAAAGACATGTCCAACCACTGGATCACTCCTAAAAGTTGATCATTTTGAGATTTACTTCATAAAAACATAGTTTATTTGGAAAAGAAAGATCATTCATACAAACTACAATGCTCATAAGCAACAGAACTTCTCCTTCCCCCCAAAAAAAAATCTTTAAACTTTGATACATAATAAAAAATAAGTAATGTGATCAGAATAAATTTATTGGTCTGCAATGTGTGGATCAGTAAATCTTCAAAATTTTGTGAACTTTGTTACAACACCAATGGGTTAAAAAAATCAAAGAACAATCAAATTTGGTATAATTAAATTAAAAACCAAAAAACTTGATGGTGCATTCCGGTAACAAGCTGCATATACTAGTGGCTAGTGCCCCTCACCGGGGCTTGGACCAGATTCCATAGGTTGAGCATCAGCAAACTTATGTCCCTTTCCATCACTTGGACCTCCAGTTTTAATCGCTTCAACGAAGACATTCTCAATCCCTTCTCCCTCAGAGCTAGGAGGAGCCGTGACAGTATTGAGAGGACGAGCTTCGGTGATGATCAGCAATGATGAAACAAAAAAGAGAAGAACAAGGAAAGCGACCAGAGGCTTTAGAGTTCGTGCCATTGGAATGTAATTAGTTAATGGTTTTGCAGGAAGTGTAGAGAATGAGTTAAGAGCTTAGGTGTTGTACGATGGAGGACAGGTTGTGTGGTTCTGTATTTATAGTGCATGCATGGAGGCAACAAAGAGGTAGGGTTAGTGATATAAGGATGATTTGACTTGGTATCTTTTTCGGGAAGTGTCTGTCTGCCCCATTCGAACACGTGGGTGGGTTGAAAGGGCGTTGGTGAAATGCCGCCGTAGCTGAGTCTTGAGTTCTTTTTGGGTGGAACGAACTTCATTCCATGGGCTGCACAGGAGACAACCCTTAAAAGACAGAAAATACCAGAATTTCTAGTCCAACTTTGAATGTCATAGCTGTTAACTAATGTAGTTTTGGTATACAGAAATGGTGAGGGAGGGAGGGAATTTTTGAGCAATGCTATATAATCTAAATCTGTAACCCAAATTTGCATCTCAAATGAAGGAGGACCATTTAATCAGTGGGTCCCATTTAAAAAAGTTGATAAGACTCACTCATCCAATAACCCCTTCATTTGGGATATAAATTTGAGATAAGTAGTATTTCCTTTTTTTAAGATTCCTTCCACCGGACATCAATGCTCACCAGACACCAGAGTGCCATGTGGTGCCTACAATTAATGTAAAATCGTCACTTGACATTGTCACCACCAGGGATGACACTAGACCAGAGCGGGGGCGGAAGAATAGTTTTCACTCCCGTACTTGGTTCAAAAATATTCATTTACTTCTGGTCCACCCTCGTTAGCAAGAAAAATTTTAATTTCCATCCCTATTTTTGTCTATAATAATTAATTTCTATAATTTTAAGAAAAAAAATTATAAAACCTCACAAATGGTTCTGCAAGAAAAATGAAACCCCATTATATTTCAAATGAATTAAAAAAAGAGAAAAAATAAAGTGTTTTATTTTTTGTAAAGAAAAGAGTATGTGGGTGGGTGGGTGGAATTTGTGTCTTATATAACAATATATATGTATTTTATATATATATATGAAACAGATTTAGCGGGGCGAGGAGGGGATGAGTTTTAGTCCATCATTGTCTCTATTTCCACACGGATTTATACAGATATTTCTGTATACGTTTATCGTCTAATACATATGATCAATTCTTTGTTCAAATAAAACGAATTTAAATGAATATCTGTTTTTTCTGATCCACCACTTGACACTGTCAAGTTGTACTTGATAGGCACATAATATTTTCTCTCTATTTATGGCTCCGCCAACCAATGGCCTACCCTCCTTTGGTGTGGGGGAGCAGACCATTGGCCCTTGAATGGCTTGTAGGAATAAAAATAATTATTTATTTATTTGATTTTCAATTTGTGAGTTATTGACAAAAATAAAAATCGATGGATCTTACATTTTTCGTGTTTGTTTGCTAAAATTATTTGAAACTCTCAAATTTTTATTTCAACTAACAAAAGTGCTTTTTTTATCTAAATTTTTTATTATTTTATAAAATTTTACTGTATACACATTAAATTTAAATAATAAGATAAAAATTATTTCTTGACCCGTCCAGATGCCCATTTTTATAGGCTAACCCTGTCCAACCTCTTGACCAGTGCCCGTCCTTAATTAGGTAAGAAAGGGTAAAACTCAATGTAAGAGGAAGGAAGAAGCCAACAATTTTCTTAATACAAAAGTAGAGGTATAAGTCACCACCACCAAAAGTCCAATACTAGGACGAAGGGAAGGGGGGATGGGGGGGGAGAACAAATTGTCACCTTTTCATGGTCGTCTAAGTTTGTTTTGGTGTACATCTTTAGAGAGTCAAAACAATGATGAAGAGACGCAAGGAAAACAGCCCAAAAGTTTGCCAATTCCAGTTCAGAGTAGTCCTATGTACCAACTTGGCATGCTTGGATTACTTATTCTTAGTTTTAGATGGATATTCCTTCTTTCTCGTCTAATCAATAACGTAATTCTGATAAATTTCTCTGGTCAATTTTCTCCTTTTTAGTGATGTGGTGAACACCAACCATTGGGTATTAGTGACATTCAATGGGAGGAATTGACAAAATGGTGGACGAGGGCAACCTTCTTGTTCAAAAATGCTTCTTTCTTTGGCTCAACAGTCAAGAGTGTATGAAGTAACTTATACACATCTCGATTAATCTCTTATCTGATTTGATCAAAAATAGGTCATCTATATCGAGATTAGATTATTCACGAGGAATAAATTGTTTATCACCTAAATTCAAAAGAATGTCATTATTCTGACTTCACTAATGTTGCCATGCATTTTTTTTCTTTAACTACACTGTATATTAGTTTGGGTCGTTTGACTTTCGCATTCAACCCCCATTGGGTGAAAACACACTTTGATCTTCTCTTTTGATCTTGAAATTTCAACTTGTAATCATGAGTAATGTTATTTAGACTTAAAAATTTAACTTAATTTGTTGACTTAATAATGTGATTTAGTGAAAGAATTGGATCAATACTAAATTATAATATTTGATGGGACCAACAGTCAATTCAAAAATTATAATGAATTAAGTCAGTAAATTAGGCCCAATAGCATTGCTCATCATGGATTATTTGAGATTAACTTCATAATAAAACATATATAATCAATCAACTCTCTTTATTTCCATAAGCATTTCAAATCAAATGACAAATACACAAAACAACATTACTCTCTATTTTGAGAGAAACTAGTAGTTGAACCTCCTATTGCAAAAAAAGAAAAAAAACTTAATGTAGAATTAAAGAATTACACTAAATCCAGGATTGAGCATGCCGGTTATGATCAGCAGACCTAGTTTCCATCACCAGGGCTTGGACCTGATTTCTTGATCTCCCCAAGAGTAAGACCATTGGTGGCTCCATGTCCGTCCCCCCCAGAGCTCGGGCCTCCTGTTTTAATGGCGGTGGCATACAACCTATCTAAGATTTTGCTAATTGCATCGTCTACAGAGCTACGATTGTCCACAGCATTGAGAGGGCGAGCTTCGTTGGTGAAAAAAGAAAGGCTGCAAAGGAGAAGAATAAGAAGGAGGACAGTGAGGGACTTGAGAGTTCTGGCCATTTTGGTGGTCACAAAATGGAGAAGGAATGGTTTGAAGAGGTTGTGGTATGAAGAGAAATCTTGTGTTACTTTTTAGTTGTGGCCTTTGAGGTAGGGTTTGCGTTCTATATTTATAATGCATGCATGGAAGCTGACGCATGCATCAAGGTGGGATGCAATAACACTAAGCTTGTTTTGAGCATCTGGGTATGGGTTGAAAGAGGAAGGTGCCACCTCTTGGTTCACTTCTGTTCTTTTGAATGGAACCAACGAAGTGATTTCCAGGAGACAAGGAATTAGAAATTAGAATAGCATAACACCACTAGAGTTCAATTCTACTTTGATTTGTAATTTTACCTAGATTGAAGTTGTATCTATAATATAAAACAAGATAGGCTTCAATAAGCTCATCCGACAGTTTTAGATAAACTCATCCAACGACTGTCAACATTTCTCTCAAAATTATTCATATTGCACTGTGCCTTCAAGTACGGGTTACCCCTAGTATATAATTTTCTGCATACGGATACACTGTTTTCCACTGACATTAACTTATGCCTAAATGACTACATAAAAAAGAACTAGTTGGCAATTATATTAGGGGAAGACAATGACTAAGCACTTAGGCATGCAATGCATAACATACCAACAGCTAGGGCTGATAATTGAACCGAACTACTTGAGCTCGGCTTGAGTTCGATTCGTATAGGGCTCGATTTATTTTTTTAACGAGCCGGACTTGAATAATTTTTTGGCTCGTTTATATGTAAAGCTTGGCTTGAACTCAAGATCAACTCAGTTCGGACTTGGCTAGCTCATTTTCTAAATGAGTCGAAGTTGAATAATTTTTTAAACTCGTTTTAAAAAAAAGAACTCGACAGACTTGAGTCGAACTTAACAAGTTCAAATTGATTATCAACCCTACTAAAATCTAACATCAAATACAACTTGGATGTCATCAGCATTTTCCTATACCCAATACCGTAAACCTCTGTCTGTTTCAATAATTCACTGGTCAAGCCATCCTATTTGGGTTGATGGAGGCATCACAAGATTTTGTGTGGGCCCCTCTCTTTAAAATGTGAAATCGTCTGTTCACATTACGATTCTCTTTTACCATATATCGTTTGTAAAACGTGGGTGACCATGCATGGTTCATGAACCAAGGTGGTTTATACATTATAATACACAATATAGTCTCATAGTTTACTTCCAAGAAGCAGGGGGTCATGTCCATGTCCATTGTACACAATACACAAGAAAGAAAAAAACCATGTTTACTAAGAAAATGTTTGGAATTTCTGGGTCTGACAGGTCAGTTCAATCTCATATTCCAGAGTAGGAGTTGGATCCTCCAATGGCGTCCTTCCACTCAGTTCAGCCTGCTTAGCTTAGTTGAATCCTCCAATGGCGTCCTAAAAATAAGCTTCTTTGGTTGAAATTTGCAAAGAATGAAAATGGGTCTTTCCCAAACTTGACAATATAGTCCACACAAACAGTCGACACCTTCACTGATATTTATTCACAATGTGAGGAAATTACCCGTTGGAAAAATCAACATAAGCATTCATCCTATAGCTGTCTTAGATTGAAGCAAAGATTCAGTTAGTCAAAAGTGGGGTGAGTTGGACCTAAGCACATGTTTGGACCATATTCCATAGTTTTAGGGGATAAATAATGTATGACATCTGGCGAGAGAATGAATCAGTTAAAGGGGTGCATCACGTGACATTCATCGAATCAATAAAAGAGTAGATAAAACCAATTGATGTGGCTTTAAACCCTTGCGTGGGAAGGAATGAAGTTGTTACGTACCCTGGAATTCAAAAAGATGGCAATTATTCAAGCTAATCAAGTCTATTGGGTCCTGACCAAAAAAAAAAGTCTATTGGGTCAGAAAGGTAACAGTTAATACAAGAGAGAAATCAATAATACTACACTAATCAAATTTTGGGACTAAATTTGGAGCCCAAATGACATGACAGCTGACTTGGGCTTCCTTGTTTGGTGCCATGTCATTTGGGCCCCAATAAAGACTCCAAATGACATGCTGCCATGTCATTTGGGCTCCAAATTTGGTGTCAAAATTTGGTCAGTGTAGTATTACTCGAGAGAAATTGGCCAACAAACCAGTGTAATCGTCGACAAGGAAATGAAGCATTAATTGCAGAAGAAAGACACGATTAAACCCATCCAACACCCACAACTTAGACATATCGATGAGTAGTTTTAGATTAATTTTAAGATAGATTTAGATTCAAAGGCTGTTTCATTAATTTGTTGTAACACATAAATTTTTCGGGCTAAATAAAAAATTTATTTTCTTTTGTTAATCTTTTGATTATTATTTTACTTGCTTTGAATATGTCAATTGTAATCATCTAAAAAAATCTTGAAACAAGGCAATTGAACCCAATATTCAACAATCCCTGAGATCACTCTGTGAAAAAATTGAGTCTGTCGATTACGGGAGAAATCTTTTGTGGAGACCAACAACACGAAATAAAATCAAAAAAATAAAATCCCAATACACACAACCCATCTCCATTAATTTCCACTTTTCGTTTTCACGAGGATAATTTCAAAAATTGGGTTCGATGCAAAATAAATTGTCAATGATCTTCAACATTCCCTGGTTTTCAGTGGACATTGAAGGCAGACAGAGTTGATTCAACAAAATGGTAGTTCATGTGTGAATGGAAGTCTCTTCTTTGAAATGTTGCAGGAGGACTCTGTTTTTCCTTTCAAAAATTGGGTTCGATGCAAAATAAATTGTCAATGATCTTCAACATTCCCTGGTTTTTAGTGGACATTGAAGGCTGACTGAGTTGATTCAACAAAATGGTAGTTCATGTGTGGATGGAAGTCTCTTCTTTGAAATGTTGCAGGAGGACTCTGTTTTTCCTTACCTAGGAAAACATCATAGTTTTTGACATTCCATATTGACTTTATAAGACAAGAAAGAAGTTGTTAGACCTTGCTCAAATATTCAAGTAAAGCTCAGATACTGCTATACAACATTGCAAAATTAGTAGAGGCATGTAAGTACTTGTGCAACCTAGGGCACAATTTTTATTTAATCGATCCATCACACCCCAAACCCGAATAGGTTTTGAGAATTCATCCCCGCCGTTGACAGAAACTAGACCATCACTAATGCATAATCAGGCCTCAATCGAGTCGGGATCCTTGATTAGCACATACTATTCTCATCTTTATTTTGAAAAATAGACTCCGAGACTTATACTGTTGTTCAGTGATAGAAGACTCCAATAGCAGATTAACTACCATTGGATAAAACCCTATTAATAGTTGGATCAAGCTCATAACAAAATGGGCTTGTCTAACTTACTAAAGAGCAACCCATGTCCAAGAAGGACATATGGTCGTGTCATATTAGTTGCATAGTTTTTTTTTTTTTGCTATTGGATAAAGGGGGAGGGACGACCAAGTAATTTTTTTGGCGTGACCATGAGGGTTTGTCCATTGTAAAATATCCAGTTTGAGCCATAACTACTAATTCGGAAGGGCAACCCGTCACAGTACCACTAAAATCAAATAGTAAACCATGTTACTTTTATGAATTAAACCTTACTTGATAACCACACGAGAGTCATGAATGACCCTAAATGAGTACAACTTACTGCTATACCACCAGTTCGGGTAGTATTAGTTGCATAGTTTTTCCAACCAATCCAAAAGGTAAATTGGTGGGAAGATGTGATAGAGTAGTATACTAAAAACTTATTTTTTATAGTGAAACTCTTTTTATTAATTAATAGAAGTTTGTTCTTTTCATTTTATTGAGAATTTATATGGACAAGATATTTGCATTATATTTAATATATAGTATACATGTGTATCTTATATTTTACATTGTAGACAATCTGGTGTGTAGAGTTCGGTTTATGCACAGAAAACTACATTATCGGATTCTTGTATAATATGAGTATAGGTTCACAATCTTAAATGGAATTAGACACACCATCAGTATGTTTGTAGTATAATATTCTGGCATAGTCTGTCTTGACTGTAGGAGACTGTTTGATGTCTCAAATTATTGCACTAATACACTTTGTGTATTGAACAGACCCATGTTGAGGTTATTATATTTTACTGATTTAATAAGATAATAAATACCTCATGATTATTATGATTGCTTATACTCTTAATCCTAAAATATTTAATTGTCACATGCATATAATGTTTGTCACTTTAATTCATCAAAGAGTGAAATTCATATTGAGTCAATAAGCTCGGTGAATTGAGAGACGATGTTATTTGTATGATGTAAATTAATTATTAAAGGAAACCACGTACTAGTATTTAAATGGATTGATGATGTCCTCTTGAGAAAATTCATAGGTTTTATCCATGTCAAACCCTGCAGGTGGATTTAATTATCCGACATGACAAATAAGTTGAGTAGTAAGGTCTCAAGGAATACAAGAAATCAATTAAATATAATTGTCAGTAATTTATTTAATTGATGAACATCTGTAATCTTAAACGTGGGAATATTATTAAACATATAATAATAAGGAGTTCGAATATAATTTTGAAATAAGACTCAGAAGATCAATAATAAATTTTTAGTGGACTGACTTATTATTAATAGGTTGTAGGATGTTTATTCTAGGTTGAACATAGGAATCCTAAGCCCATTGGAAGCCCGGTCCTTATTTCTCCTTAGGGTTTCTGTCGTAGCCTATATATAGAAGTCTAGACTCTCTAAATCAGCATCTATTCTTTAGTCACGTTTTTGAGAAAGACTAAAAGGGAGAGTAAAAGTTCAGAGGTTTTGGCAGCCCACTCTGCATCCGGACTCTGATGTTAGGGGATATACGACAGAAGACTGCGAGGTTCGTTGAGCTGTCTTCCGTGTTCGTTGTTGGGTTATGCGTTCGTGCTGAGACGAGATAAATCCCGAGCGATCTGGAAGGTAAACCCTAATTCTGCCTTGTAGGGTTTTAAAGAAAAAAATTTGGTATTCGATACATACGCGCTATCAATGTTTCTTGGAATTTCCATTCCAACAAGATGTACAACATATTTTCCAAGAGTTTTGAGGAAAAAACAAATTACCCAAAGAAGTAGCCAAAGGCAAATGGTGTATACTGCATAGGATTCTATTCGGACTTAAAATATAAAATTATAAGAAATTCGATACATGAGTAGTTTGCAAGCCTGAAATTATTAAAAGGGTTCCACATGTCAAGAATCTGAAGAAGAGGCAGAAAATGACCAGCCATGACCTGGTTTGAAAGAAGAAAATAACTGTCTGAGAGTTATAGATCAATTACCCGCCTATGGACAGAGAAATCGTAGAAGGGAGTGGTTATAAAAGACATACAAGAACGAAGTGGAGGACAACTGACCCCCCCCCCCCCCCCAACAAGACCTACAATCAAGACATTTAGGAGTAGTGCTAAAGTTAATTTTAGGAAGTAGTTAGTTTTGTTATCAAACGATGTTAATTTAGTCTCTCTGTAACTGAAACTCATTCGATTGAATTAATGAAGGAATCTATTTTTATTGATTCATTTTTCTGTGTGTTCATCGTTTTAAAATTTTATATAAGGAAGTCCTGAAACAAGACAATTGAACCCATCTACAAGCAATCGCCTGCGAACTGTCTGTCGATTAATGCATTCCGTTGATCACAATAGATTTTGGCACAACAATATTTTGGCACGTCCGGTGAGACGACATTACTAACTTTGATCAAGATAGATGGTGCGAACAAGGAAGCAAGACGAGATTATGTTTGAGACCAACGAAACCGTGGAAATGATGTCTGACAATTATGAAGCAAGTTCGAGTACCTATCTGTGGAGTCTGCGAATCTAGTGAATAAGCAGTCCAATGGCCAAGAAAGTAGTTTGCACAATTCCAATTCTGGCATTAGGCAAGAATTAGTTAATGTCATGCATGAATTATTGAATGTCCCAACAATACTGTCAGGACCATTCAATAAGAAGTCAAACACTGAGACTAGAAATCAAGTGGTAGATGAAGAAAATATCGGTCTTGTGGTATTCCCTATGGAAAATTAAAGACTACAACCAATGGTTGCTAATGAAAAACTAGGTGTCTCACACCAAACCCACTTAAACATGATGTTCGATAGAGAACTTGTGGAAGTTTTTCCTAGGAAGAAATCCTAGGGGGAGAAATGGA
Source organism: Ilex aquifolium (assembly GCA_951799425.1). NCBI lineage: Eukaryota > Viridiplantae > Streptophyta > Magnoliopsida > Aquifoliales > Aquifoliaceae > Ilex > Ilex aquifolium. The sequence goes on from OX637406.1 coordinate 5,635,376, forward strand.
CCAAGGATGTTCCTTGATATTCCTAGGAGAAGTCATCAGTGGTTTGCCATGCCTCCATTGGAACCCATAGATGAATTCAATCCAAAAACAGGAGGGCAACATTTTGATCAGAGTAAACACATCAATGACCATCAGAATGTGGCTTTTAACAAAAACCAATTGGTGGAGATAATTCAAGATTTATATGGCCCTAGCCTAAGGAAAACTGAGAGGTCTGTGTTCAGAAAACCATACCCTCCATGGGTTGATTACGAAGAGTTCCCAATGGATTATCAAGTCCCAAAATTCCATCTCTTCTCTAGTGAAGAGAATCAATCTACAATAGAATACTTAGGAAAATTCACTTTTCAATGTGGAAAAGTTGGACATAATGGGAACATGAAAATGAAATTGTTCCTACAATCACTTACGAGAACCGCTTTTACTTATTTCATTAACTTGTCTGCTAATTCAATTCAACTATGGTAAGAGATGGAAGAGTAGTTTCATGCTCAGTTTTTTAGGAATGAACTAGAGGTTTCAATGGCATATTTATCTAGATTAAGACACAAATCAAATAAATCTGTAGAACAATACATCAACAGGTTTAAAAATGCTAGAAACAAGTGTTATGTTTACTTGCCTGAAGTCGAACTGGTAAAGTTGGCTCAAAATGTATTAGACTTCAAATTAAGGAAGAAATTCGATGGAATGAAGTTCAGGACCTGTTTGAACTCTCAGTCAAGGCTACTAGATATGAAATGTTGCTTAGAAAAGAGCAATCGAGGAAAAACAGTTCATTTGGAGCTTATTTCTAAGACTTCGACGGAAAAGTTGGAATAGACATGACACAGATCATTGGGAAATCACCAATCATATGTGATGCCCTGAAAAAGATTGAAGACCCTATTGACATGTCATCTAATCATCCTTGTAAGAAAAATGCACCTCAGGCCTCCAGGTAGTATTCATTTGACCTATCGATAGTTGATGCTCTCTTTGATGAGATGATCAACCAAAAATACATAGTCTTATCTTAGGGACATAGTATCCCACCAGAAAATGACAGGAAAGGAAAAGAATACTGTAAATGACATAACTCATTTAGGCACTCAACTAAAAATTGCATTACCTTTAGAATCGAGTGCAAGACTTAATACAAAAAAAAAATGCTTAAATATGCCACAAAAGAGGAAAAAACCATGAAAGTAGAAAAAGATCAATTTCTTAAAAAAGTAAATGTTTATGTAGTTTTTGTTAATATGCAGGAAAACAAGAAGGCTGCCAATTTTGTGGCTGACAAAGAAATGATTGTTCCCAATATGAGAATTTCAGTCCATAACAGGCTTGAACCCAAAGAGGAAGAGTCATCGATAATGTGCTTTAAATATGCTAAAGAGATAGTCAAACTAGATGCAATCTCACTAGATAAAATAGTAAAAGAGTTCACTGACATAAGACTCCAATTAGTACTAGAGGTAAAGAGGATGTGCAAATCTATAATGGATATTGATGATGCACAAATTGGTTTTCGTGCACCACAGTCAAGTAAATAATATAAAATGCAGTAAACAAACAGTCAACGACTAAAATAGCAAATAAAGGATCACACAGAGATTTATAGTGGTTTGGCCGTGACCTACGTCCACTTTGAATGGCAACGGTGACCTTTGGTATTCTTTATTAATGAATAATCGTCACCGGATCTACAGGGCTTTGAGGGAAAAAGGAACAACAATCTTGTGGTAAGGTAGGAGATGAGGTATTTTTGGGAGGCGTGCCCTAGATGGTGAGAGGGCTTACATTTTATAGAGTTAGGGTTTGGAGATGAGGCGGTGATGTGAGGGAGGGGTTTCCTACTTGTTTTAGTAATTAGGTAGGGTTTCTTCGTGCGCCGCATTTCTCTCCATCGTACTCCAATTCCTTCGGAGGAGGGCCTCAGCTGGATTGGACTTGGATTTAGACTTGGTGGGTCTTTGCATTTTGGGCTTCATTGGGCCTGCTGGGTCTTCATGAGTTTGGGTCTCTAATTACAATTGGTCTTCAACATGGATTTGGGCCTGACCTATCATTTGCCCCCCAATGCCCTGTTCGAGGAAACTTGGAGAAGGGGGCATTTAGTTGAATTTGAATTTTGGCTTATGAAGACTCCTCTTTCCCGCCATGTCCATGTTACGCTTCAACTCGGGGATCGACCTGCTGAACACCTCAAGCCTCTTCTATTTTTATTTGGATTTTTAAGAGAGCCCTTGGTTTTTAACTTGGGGTTTTTTCCCTATTTGTAAACCCTAGGTTTATAAATATAGGATTCCTCTATTATTTTCCTACTTCCTAAAGAGCTTTTGAGAGAGGTAAGGCTTTCTTCCCCAAAACCTTCAAAAAATTCCTTGAGTTACACAGGAATCCATGGCAAATGAAGGAGAGGTGGGGGAGGTAGGCGTTGGTGTGGTGGAGCCGACACCATTGGGCGCCGGTGTTGCACGTGGGACGGCTGGGCGCAACGGAGGAGTAGGCGATCAGAGAGAGGGAGGAGTGTTTGCTGTCCAGATCTCAGTTGGGCGAGCATCAATGGCCATTGGGTGCGCCGATCAGCAGGCGGGCGAGCAGGGGCTTCAGGCGTGCAGGGGCTGGGCGAGCAAGCTTCAGATGCTGCTGTCCGTGCCATGGGTGACCTGGGCGCCACTGCTGCCTGCGCCGTGGGCGAGACAGTGCTTGGCTCTGCTGCCGCCTACTCCGCGGGTGTTCAGGCTGTTCTTGCTGCCGAGAATGCTTTGGGTGAGTGGACTAGCTCTGTAAAAAAAAGTGCAGCTCTTGTGACTAGCGAGTTGGTCTGCGCGCTACCAGGCGGACAAGGGGCTGGCGCAGCTTTTGCTGTTTTGGGCGAGAAGACCAGGCCAAGAGCTCCTATAGGCACTGATTGGGCCAATCTGGGCGAGCAGAGTGAGCTAGACACGTTGTCAGGCGCTGGGTTTGCCCCATTTGGCGACCAGAGGGGGTCAGACAACTCCCCGCGTGCTGGGTTTTCCTCATTGGGCGACCTGAGGGGGTCAGGCAACTCCTCCCACCTTCGCTCCAAAAAGCACAAAAGTAAAATTGTTCTTGATGAGGATGCTTCCAGGGTAGGTAGTCTTTCTAGCTCCCTTGATACCGATGATGACATTTCGAGGATTATTTCTGTTTATCATATTCCTCCGACTGTGCTGTGTCGCCGGGCTGAGAGAGGTGAGCCTGCTAGTGATGACTCCTCTGGTGACATTGTCGTTTATGAGGAGATGTTCGAGGCCGGGCTTAGGTTCCCAATTTCTCATTCTATTTGTGACCTCTTAAATTACTTTTCTCTGACACCTGGCCGGCTGGCTCCAAATGGCTGGAAAGTTTTACTAGCCTTTTTGGAACTGTGGAAGAGAGTGCACCACGAAGATGTTTCTGCTACTGAGTTTCATGCCGCTTATTACCTGAGTGAGACTCCTGCTCCCAACCGGGGCTGGTACTATTTCTCTCCGAGGGGAGGCAAGTTGATCACCGGGCTGTCCTCCAATTGTCACAGTTGGAAGTCTCATTTTATATTTGTTGGTGGTGAGTGGGCTTCAGTCATTGATAGAGCCCTGGTTCCATCCCAGTGGATTGTTCCAAAGAAAATCGGTATGCCCCATATACTCAATCTTCTCTTGACTCATTCCTTGTAGGCTATGTACTCACCAAGTTCCTTGCAGGTTGTCCCGTGCTTACTAAGGATCAAGAGCGGAAGCTGGAAGCCGTGAGAGCTCACCCTACGAGAGACTTAGGGGACCTCTTGCTCAAAGATGGTGGGGTCAAAGGCTCTACTCCGATTCATGCTAAGGCCGCTGCTCCCTCCCTACAGTCTGGTGGCTCATCTTCAAAGAGGAAGGGTGAGTTGATTCTTGTATGTTCTTTTATTATACTTGGTGTCTCGCGTGAGTCTAACACTACATTTTCTTTGCAGCTATATATAAAGGAGTGATTGGGTCTCGCCTCTCTAGCAGGAGTCCTCCTCCTTCCAAGGTGGCAAGGACAGATGATGCCCCCCAAGTGACTTCGGCACTGTGCGAGGCGGACACATCTCCAGCATCCCATTCGATAGATCCTCAGATGCGCCCTCATCAAGTGACCCCTCCAGTTGCTGCTGCTCCAGAGACTTCCTCGTCGGGCACTTCTCCTCTGTCTTCTCCTCCCGTGGGAACTTCTGCAGAGGCACCGTTTTGGTATCGCCCCATGCTAGGCAACCCGGCAGTCATTAGAGAAAGGCTTGGGAGGTTTGTGTATATCCCCGAGGTTAATCAGATGAATACTCTGAGCACCGAGAGGGTCGTCAACATGTACTTGGAGGGTCTGGCTCAAGTAAGGGTTTGTTATTCCCTTTTCTTCCGTCCTTTCTCCTGTCTTTTATCATATCTTTGTCTTTTATTTAATTCAGGTCTCGACTATGTCTCTCTGCCTGTCTTCGAGAGCCTATGCCCACAGTACCCTGAGGCAGGAACATGTGGCCGTCCAAGAGGAACTTCTGGCCGCTCAGGGGAAGATTGCTAAGCTTGAAGATGCCGACGGGGCTTCTAAGAGTGAGCTTGTGCTAGCCCATGAGAAGGTATCCAGACTTGAGGCCGAGCTTTTGGTGTCCCGCGAGAGGGATGCGCTCAGAGAAGATGAGCTAGCTGTGGCCTGCGAGAGGGCAACTAAGTTTGAGGCTGAGCTTTTGGTGACCTGTAGAAGGGACGCGCTCAGGGAGGCTGAGCTTTTAGTGACCCGTGAGAGGGTCATGCTCAGAGAGGCAGCTTTGGAGACAGAGTTGAAGGCGGCTCACGAGAGAGCTTCGCAGGCTGAAGAGAAGGCTGTAACAGCTGAGAGGGACTTAGCGAATGGCCTTGCGGATGCCTTCATTGATGGTTATGATGAGCTCCGAGGGAGGATCTCCGTCGCCCATCCTGATATTGATGTTTCAGGTTTCTTACCTACTGGGGCGTTTGATGAGGATGAGGGAGGATCTGACGAAGATGAGGATGATGCGGAAGGTGGCCAAGAGGAGGTGGAGGACGATCATGAGAGCAGTTAGAGTGTTAGGGACTTTTGATGATTTTTGCTTTTAAGAAAGGCAGTCTGTAGCCTTGTTTTTGTACTGATACTCCTTTGAAATGAAATGCAAAGATCGTTTTTGGAGTAAAACATAGAAAATTTCATTCATCTACTGCTTACATAAAGCAATATTGGGTAATAATCCCCCAAAAGGTACATTGAATCATTAGGTAATAACCCCAGAAAGAGTAGAAAATAAAACCAAATCCCCAACTTCTACTACTTTGGTATGTGTCATTGGTAATACCTTTTCAAGTGCTCCGCATTCCATGGATGGAGCAAGACTTTTCCCTCAGCATCTTGGATCTTGTAGGTGTCCGGCCTTACTATTTCTGTTATGAGGTAGGGTCCTTCCTAATTCGGTCCTAGCTTACCCTCGCAGGCATCTTTTGTGGCGATGATCACTTTCTTGAGGACCAAGTCCCCTGGTTGGAAGGAACGATGCTTCACCCTTGAGTTGTAGAACTTCGCCATGCGGTGTTTGTACTCAGCGTTACGGACCACCGCCATCTCCCTTGCCTCCTCTATGAAGTCGAGGTTGATGCGAAGTTTTTCTTCGTTGGTGGTGGGATCGTGGTGTTGGACCCTTAGAGAATGCACCCCGATCTCCACAAGGATGACTGTCTCAGCCCCAAAGGCGAGAGAAAATGGGGTTTCCCCAGTTGGAGCCCTTGGTGTGGTTCTGTAGGCCCATAGGACACCTGGGAGCTCGTCAACCCAAAGACCCTTCGCTTTTTCGAGCCTTGTCTTTAGGTTACGTAACACTGTTCTCACCATGACTTCCGCTTGCCCATTTGCTTGTGGATGTGCTGAGCTAGAATGGGGTTGTTTTATCTGAAGGTCGGAGCAGAAAGAGTTGAGGAGCTTATTTTCGAACTGCTTGGCGTTGTCACTAACAATGGCATGGGGTATCCCGAAGCGACAGACAAGGTTCTTCCAAATAAAGTCTTTCACCTTCACGTCTGTTATTTTTGCTAAGGGTTCAGGCCTCTGCCCACTTGGTGAAGTAGTCGATCGCTACCATCACGAATTTGCACTGTCATCTGCTGAGAGGTAGGGGCCCTAGGATGTCGATGCCCCATTTGGAGAAAGGCCACGGACTTGTGATGACCGTGAGTTCTTCTGGCGGCAGCCTAGGCACAGTGGCAAAGCGCTGACACTTGTTGTCACACTTCTTAGTGAACTCCTGGGCGTCCCTCACCATGGTAGGCCAGAAGTAGCCCTGTCTGAGCGCCTTGTTGGCGAGGGAGCGTCCTCCAGAGTGATTCCCACAAATTCCTTCATGGATCTCCCTCAAGGTGTAGTCAGCTTCCTCGGGTGAAAGGCACCGCAGCAAAGGCAATGAGTAGCCTTTCTTGTATAGGATGTTTTGTAAGATAGTGAATTTGGAGGCTCTCATCCTAGTCTTCCTGGCCTCGAGGGGATTGTCTGGTAATGTTCCCCCTTGAAGGTATGCCCTTATCGGGGTCATCCAGTTTGATTCAGTGGACGCACAGTTGACTTCGGTGACTCCCACGTCCAACTTGCTTGGTTCAAACTGATGACCGATGAATGATGGCCCTGGAGGGGCTTCGAAAGATGAGGCGAGCCTGGCGAGTGCGTCTGCCGCCATGTTGTCTTCCCTTGGGACGTGGCAGATTTGGAAGTACTGGAACTTAGCGGTCAAAGTTCTTACTATGGCCAGGTACTCTTGCATCTTGGCATCCTTTGCCTCAAATTCTCCCTTCACTTGATAGACTATTAGCTGAGAGTCACTATAAGAAAGGAGGTGTTGGGCTTCCATTTCTATTGCCAACCTTAGGCCAGAGAGAAGGGCTTCGTATTCTGCCTCATTATTGGAGGCAAAGAAGTGAAGCTTTACTGCATACTTTAAGGGGGTTCCGTCCGGACTAATCAGAATAAGGCCTGCTCCTCCTCCTCCACTGGTCGAGGAGCATCGACGTAGAGTCTCCATAGTGGTGGAGAGGAGTGCTCGGAAGCTCCAACTTCAGCTCCAGAGGGGGTGCCAGCTCAAAAGGGAGTCTGGGCGCCAACTTCAGCTCCGAAGGGGGTCTGGGCGCCAGCTTCAGCTCCGGAGGGGGTCTGGGCGCCTACTTCATCTCCCGAGGGGGTCTGGGCACCACATTCATCTCCTGAGGGGGTCTGGGCGCCACCTTGAGCTCCGGAGGGAGTCTGGGCGCCTACTTCATCTCTCGAGGGGGTCTGGGCGCCACCTTCAGCTCCGGAGGGGGTCTGGGTGCCTACTTCATCTCCGGAGGGGGTCTGGGCGCCACCTTCAACTCCGGAGGGGTCTGGGCGCCTACTTCATCTCCGGAGGGGGTCTGGGCGCCACATTCATCTCCGGAGGGGGTCTGGGCGCTACCTTGAGCTCCGGAGGGGGTCTGGGCGCCTACTTCATCTCCCGAGGGGGTCTGGGCGCCACCTTGAGCTCCGGAGAGGGTCTGGGCGCCTACTTCATCTCCCGAGGGGGTCTGGGCGCCACCTTCAGCTACGGAGGGGGTCTGGGCGTCTGAGGGTGGCTGAGTGGGCGAGGTGAAAAACCCGTTGCTCTCCTTTTCTGCTGGAGTGAAGTCAGCAATGAAATCCGCTATTGTTTGTGCTTTGATGGCCGCCCTTGGCTGATATTGAATGTCAAATTCGCCAAGTTCCACTGCCCATTTAAGGAGCCTTCCGGATACGTCCGGTTTTCCCAAGACCCTTTTTAGAGGTTGGTCTGTAATGACAATAATGCTGTGGCTTTGAAAGTAGTGTCGTAGGTGCCTCGCCGCTGAGATCAGGGCGAGCGCTAGTTTCTCAAGTACAGAATATCTGACTTCTGCCCCCCTGTATGCTCTGCTCACATAGTAGATAGGTTTTTGCACTCCATCATTGTTTCTGACAAGAACTGAGCTCACTGTCGATGAGGAGGCAGACAAGTATAAATATAGGGTTTCTCCTAGAGCGGCATGTGAAAGGAGGGGTGGTGTAGCTAAGTAGGCCTTGAGCCTTTGGAAGGCTTCCTCTGCCTCCTGTCCCCACTCGAAGGCTTTTCGGAGAATTTTGAAGAATGAGAGACATTTGTCTGCAGATTTGGAGACGAACCTATTGAGTGCTGCGATTCTCCCATTGAGGCGTTGGAGCTCCTTAGTTGAGGAGGGCGACTTCATGTCGAGGATGACCTTGATCTTGTCGGGGTTTGCCTCGATTCCCCTTTGATTGACCATAAAGCCTAGAAATTTTCCTGACCCCACGCCAAAGGCGCACTTCTCAGGATTGAGCTTCATGTGATAGGACTTCAGGACATTGAAGGTTTTCTGGAGGTGATCGATGTGGTCTATTGCTACGAGACTTTTCACCAACATATCATCCACGTATACTTCCATCGTTCGCCCAATTTGAGACTCGAACATCTTGTTCACCAACCGTTGGTAGGTTGCTCCTGCGTTTTTTAGTCCGAAGGGCATGACCCTGTAGCAGTAGGTCCCCTTTGGAGTAATAAATGATGTCTTCTCCTGGTCCGAGGGGTACATGCTAATCTGGTTATACCTAGAGTATGCATCCAGGAAAGTGAGCAACTCATGCCCCGCGGTTGCGTCGATGAGGAGATCGATCCGTGGTAACGGGTAGCTGTCTTTTGGGCATGCCTTGTTAAGTTCTGAGAAGTCGACGCAAAGGCGCCACTTCCCATTAGTCTTAGTGACCATCACCACGTTGGAGAGCCATTCAGGATATGCTACTTCTCTGACGACCCCGTTGTCTACTAGCTTTCCCACCTCTTTGTCCATAGCTTGGGCCCTTTCAGTGGAGGCGCCCCTTAGCTTTTGGCGAACAGGCTTGTGGCGTGGGTCAACATTGAGTCGGTGCGTGACCACTTCTGGGTCGATGCCCTCAAGGTCTGCATGTGACCATGCAAAGACGTCCATGTTACTTTTCAAAAAATCTATCAGCGGGCCAACCAGATCTTCAGAAAGGGAAGATCTAACGTATACTCTTCTGTCTGGGTGATCTTCATCAAAACCACAGGGGTGAGCTCCTCCACCGGTTCTCCTCTTTCTATAGTGGAGTCATCCCTCGGGTCCAGGATTTCAACTTGCAACGCTTCCTGTGGTTTCCTGGTCTTCATGGAGGAGACATAGCATTCTCTTGCTGTTACCTGGTCTCCTCTGACCTCTCCAACTCCGTTAGGGGTTGGAAATCGGAGAATGAGGTGATAGGTGGAGGGCACGACTCTTAATGTGTTGAGAGCAGGTCGCCCTAATATGATATTATAAGCTGATGGGCAGTCTATCACCAGGAAGTTGACCATGACTGATGAGCTTCGGGGCGCTGCTCCGGCTGTGACTGGTAGGGTGATGGACCCTAGGGGGTACACTTTCTCCCCTGAGAACCCAATGAGGGGAGATCTGATGGACTGCAGTCTCTTCCTGCCCAGGTTGAGCTTGTCAAAAGCTTTTGCAAATAGGATATTTGCAGAGCTGCCGTTGTCCACTAGGATTCTGCGCACCTGGAAATTGGCAACCGTCATGGTGAGCACCAGGGGGTCGTCATGGGGGTGCTGAATTCCTTCCAGGTCTTTATCTGAGAAAGATATAACCTCGTTGGAGCCTTGCCTGGGCGCTTTGGACGGGCGCCCTTCGTCAAGGTGTCTTGCCTTCCTAGCGTGGGCCTTCATGGCAGAGAGAGACTCTCCACCTCCTGCTAATCCTCCCGAGATGGTGTGAATTTCCCCTACGGGATGTTGGTCATCCTGGTTATGGGGTGGCGGCGGTGCCTGTCCTCTACCAGCAACATAATGGTGTAGGTGGCCACGTTGAATGAGATCCTTAATTTGCCTTTTGAGTTCATAGCAGTCGTCGGTGTCGTGCCCGTGGTCGCGGTGGAAGCGGCAATGCTTGTTAGGATTTCTGCGATTTGGAGGAGACTTCATCTTCCCTGGCCATTTTACTGCGGGGTCATCCTGGATCTGGAATAGGATGTGCCCGACAGCGGCATTGAGGGGCGTGAAGGCTTGTCGATCCCTCTGAGGGGCTGGACCTAATCGGTCTCTGACGGGAACCTTCTCTGTTCTGCTATGCTTGTTGCTAGCCTCCTTCTTGTCGTCCCTCTTGATTAACCATCAAAAGTGCTGTTTTATTATATTTAATAATTGGTTAATTTCATATTATTTGTGATTAAATGTGTTAAATTCCTTGATTTTCTAATTTGATACTTTTTCTAGTTGTTGATTTATTTTGCAGGTAAATTGGTTGATTTAAAGTAATAATGGATAATGCAAGTGAAGCAATCACTAGAGGAAGAATCACAATTGATAAGGATTGAAGAGTCAAGGTTGAGATAGGAAGACTTGAAGATAAATCAGCAATTTAATCCTTATAAGAGGCCAAGTTAGAAGAAAACTCATTTAAAGTTGGATTAGGAAAGTTTCCTAGAAGATAAGGATTTGACATGTCTTCAGTATTTCAGTCATAACTTTTGACTCCGATATCGGATTGACCTGATATTTGCGGTGTTGGAAAGAAGATTTCAAGGGCTACAAAAGTGTATTTCACGAAAATTTCGTGAATTAACCTCTAAATATGCGAAATTCAAGCTCGAAGTATGGACAGATTTTGTACCCGCGGGCCCCAAGACTTATGCACGGGATTTAACCTTACAAGACATCTTTTTGGGAAAGTAATTCCTTCCAACCTGTACTTAGGATTTATTTTACTATAAATAAGGGCTCTCATCTATTGAGAGAGGGGAGATTAGGATTTAGATTATTTATTCTTTTTTTTCCATCTTTTTAGTTCGTCATGTCTGGCTAGAAGGCTAAGCTATGGCTAGGGGAGAACCTCTCAATGAAGTACGGTAATGTTGTTGACTTTGTGCTTAATGATTTATGATTTTTTGTTAATTTAACTTCTGATTTTTTAGCAAAGTTTTTATTCTGTAAAAACTCCTGAGTTGTTGTGCCACGTACATCGATTGCTTGAGTTTCCCTGCGAATAAATAACTGGTTATTCCACGCTTGAGGTAATTATCATTATTTCATAAAATAATATAATTGGATGATTATTCAGGTTCCTGAATAATCTTTTGATTGTAACATTTGGTTTTCTTACTTGATTTGTTACTTGAATCAACCGACATCTGATTTGTGTTTCAAGTTAAGTTTTGAGTCTTCAATCATTATTGTATGGAATTGAGAGGGAGTACCCGATGCTTTAGTATTTCAATTATTGTTTTAAAAACCAAATTTATTATTTTCTGATTCCAAAATTCCTACTCAAACAAATTGCAAACAATTTCTTTTTATTTGTTTTGTGTTTCTTGTTTTCATAATTCCCTGTGGTTCGACCTCGGATTCCCGAGAATATATTACTCTGCTCAACCTACGCTTGAGTTTACACTTTTAAAGTTGAAGCACCTCTCTCTTTCCTTCCTCTTGTCCCCAGATCTGGAGGACTCACCTCGCCTGGCCCTTGTGATGTCCTCAGCATTTATATACTTCTGGGCTTTTGCTAGCAGCTCTGACATGTTCTTTGGTGGGCGCTTCATCACTGAGAAGAGAAAGCTTGATGAGCGGAGACCTCCCAGGAAGGCGGTCATCGTCACTTTGTCGTCGGGTTCATCAACCTCAAGTACCTCCTGGTTAAAACAAGTGAGGTAGCTCCTCAGGCTCTCCTCACGGTCCTGCTTTATACTAAGCAGGTGGGTGACTGGTTCTGGTGGCGACGCCCTCTGATGAAATGTGACATGAATGACCTGCTCAGCTCAGCAAAGGAGGCAATGGATGCCGAGGAGAGCTTAGCAAACTATTGTCGGGCGGACCCCTTTAATGTGGTCGGGAACGCCCTGCACATGATTTCGTCTGGGACGTTATGCAACTGCATCAGAGTTTTGTAGGTGTCGAGATGATCTAGTGGGTCTTTCGCTTTTGTTCCATCAAAGACCTCAACAGAGGGCATTTTGAACTTTTGGGGTAGAGGGTAGTTTGCCACGTCAGGCTTGAAATGAGTGTCTGTTCGCCGTACAAGATAGTCCACTGTTTCTGGTCCTTGTGCCTTCATAGCATTGAAGACGTCACCTAGTTGGTTATGCACTTCCTTGATTTTCTCATCCCAAAGGTTGGGGGCTCCTTTGGGATGATCATGAAAGTGACTCCCATGCTCCACGCTTCGGTTTTCGCCCTCGTCCTCTTGGAGAGGAGGGTCCTCACCATGGGAAGCAGGAGGAGGGGGTGGAGGTCCCTCATGATGAGCCTCCCTATGTGGGGCGCCCAAGGGGACTCCAAAGGGGGCGCCCAGCCCTACGGGGGCGCCTAGATGTGGAGCAGCAGGGCGTGGAGCTCCTTGACCCCCAGGACGTGGGGCTCCTCCAAGTTGTGCTCCGCCAAGTTATGCCCCTCCTCGTCCGACGAGCATAAGTTGTAGCATCTGCTGGTTTTGGGCCACCAGCTGCTGCATGGTCTCCAACATTTGTTGAGGATTTGGAGCTGGAGCATTTGGCACATGGTTGGCAGGCAGAGGAACCTCCTCCTCTCGTGGAGGATTGCCTTCATGCTGGTTCATGGATCTGGTAGTGATCGCCATTGTTTCAGTAAAAATGGAATGTGTTTAGGAATGAGAATTCTGTCGATTCCCACAGACGGCGCCAAACTGATGATGCACAAATTGGTTTTCGTGCACCACAGTCAAGTAAATAATATAAAATGCAGTAAACAAACAGTCAACGACTAAAATAGCAAATAAAGGATCACACAGAGATTTATAGTGGTTCGGCCGTGACCTACGTCCACTTTGAATGACAACGGTGGCCTTTGGTATTCTTTATTAATGAATAATCGTCACCGGAGCTACAAGGCTTTGAGGGAAAAAGGAACAACAATCTTGTGGTAAGGTAGGAGATGAGGTATTTTTGGGAGGCGTGCCCTAGATGGTGAGAGGACTTACATTTTATAGAGTTAGGGTTTGGAGGTGAGGCAGTGACGTGAGGGAGGGGTTTCCTAGTTGTTTTAGTAATTAGGTAGGGTTTCTCCGTGCGCCGCATTTCTCTCCATCGTACTCCAATTCCTTCGGAGGAGGGCCCCAGCTGGATTGGACTTGGATTTAGACTTGGTGGGTCTTTGCATTTTGGACTTCATTGGGCCTGCTGGGTCTTCATGAGTTTGGGTCTCTAATTACAATTGGTCTTCAACATGGATTTGGGCCTTTTGGGCCTGACCTATCAGATATAATAAAATATTTGATGGTACAGACCCAAACATCTTTCCAATCAAAGAAAGACATCAGCCTAGTCCCGTTATCTCCCTGAAATTAGGAGGGGTACTAAGCACCGACACCAAGGAAGAAGAGAGAAAACACAAGGAATGAACCATTCTATTGGACCATCGATTGCCAAAGAAACTGTTTGGCAGAGGATCAGAAGGCAAGAACACCAAGAACAATAGTCTCAGAAGAGGAAGGGGAAACTTGAAGTTAGCACAAAAGATGGATCAAGAACAATGAATCCCCCTAAAGTCTACGATAATAAGTGGCACCAAGTTCAACACCCAAACTTTCCATTTAGGGCATGATACCAAACACTCAATAGGACTCAAAAAAAAGGAGAGATCAGATGAAGTTTGCCACCTAGATGAGTAGACAAAATTTCACTCTTTTAGAGGCTTACTCAAGTCCTAGTCCATCGATGGGAAGCAAAACCCTACTTGGACAATGCAATAGCAAAAAGAGATCAAAGAAGTCCAGATTAAGTAGAATATTCTGGACCAAAAGATTGTTGAGTTCAAACATATATTAGATCTGTCTGAAGGACACACAAAAAAAGTGTCTGCAGTTTCATCAGCAAAAGAAAATGAGGAAAGCAACGTGCTCTACAAATGAGGGAGTAGGGGATTGAAAAGAAAAGAAACGGTTGATTAAGTCATTATATTCTATGCTAGAAGGGATATTGATGAAATCGCGACCAAAAGCAATAGAAAGACAGATATTCACCTCTATACCTATTGATGGAAGCTCAGTTAAGAAAATGACATCTAAAATCATTAGGGACATCATGCCTATGGAAAGAAGTATGTCTTTACATGACTGAGACCAGAAGCATACAGCAGCACCAATCAACCATCGATTCATGTGCAAGTCATGGGTAGAAAGCTTGATCATTCCAAAAATGCCCAATCTTCGCCATTGAGAGGCGTTGTGAGTTTCCATCTTGTTAACCCAATCAACCCAACGTTGGTCAAGATTGGTCTATGAGTGGAATGGGTTAGTTCCTTGATTCCACGACTTCCATGAAAGTTGGGATTGGTTTAGCATTAGAGTTTCGCCCTCATAAACAGGGTAGTAATCAGAAAACCCCTCACAGATGTACGATTTGAAAGAGGGACCAAGAACAAAAACCCCACTTGAATTAGGGGTAGGGATCAAAACCCTTTGATCTACGGATTCATTTGCAGCTTTCTTAATCTCATAAGAGAATCTTGGCGAAAAAGGAATCTCAGAATAGTTGAGGATGAAGGAATCTGCTTCTTGGGAGGCATTAAGGGTCAGTTGGAGAAAAACTCGCTAGAGATTTTGAAGGCAAGAAGAAAAAGAAGACGAAGGAAGTTCAATAAACAGTTTAGCCGCAAAAGCTTTTAAACATATGTTTAAAGAAGACAACGGTAATGACTATTCATTTACTTGAGTTAACTAGAGTTAAATGAGGGGGGCATTTTTTGGACTTAAAATATAAAATTATAAGAACATTTGATGCATGAGTAGTTTGCAAGCTTGAAAATATAAAAAGGGTGCCACGTGTCAAGAATCTAAAGAAGATGCGAAAAATGATCATTCATGACCTGGTTTGAAAGAAGAAAATAATTACTTGGGAGTTATAGACTAATTAATTGTCGATGGACAGAGAAACCGTGAAGGAAGTGGTTATAATTCCCACGATCAGAGTATTTAGGAGTAGTGTTAAAGTTAATTTTAAAAAGTAAATAGTACTATAATCAAAGACTGTTAATTCAATCTTTCTATAACTAAAATTCATTTGATCGAATCAATAAATGAATCTACTTTAATTGATTCGTTATTCTATATGTTTATCGCTTTAAAATTTCATCCAAAAAAGTCTCAAATAAGACAATTAAATTTATTCACAAATAATAGTCTGAAAATTGTCTATCGTCTAAGACATTCTCGCAACAGAATTTGGAGCAAGAGGTTCATTCTCAATCTGCTTTATAGCTGTTTCTTCAATCCATCGTAGAGGTAAAATAGTTTGCCGATATCAAGGCAAACACTCCATGACATAGAAAGCGGTCCGGCAGAGTTAACTCTGTTTGGACGTTGCCAGACGGCGAGTACGACATGAGATTAGAATCAGATTACGTGTGGACAGTGCCGAACGACAAGTACGACGAGAGATTGAAATTAAAGTCTCAGAGTTTGGACCATGCTGGACAACAAGTACGACAGAAGTCTAAATAAAGTATGAACCATGGGCCATTCATTCATACAATGCATGGTAGAAATACAATAGTGGATAGAAGAGTCAAATCTTATTTAATAAATAATAACACCAATTAATTCATCAATTAACTAATTTTTTTTTTGGTTCAACATCCAAGAATGCTAGGTTTGTTACGCGCACCTCGACTAATTCTCTCACTAATCTAGTCAAAAATAGACTATTCACACGCAGGATTAGAACATTCATAAAAAATTTATCTCTCATGACCTCTTCCTTGTCTCATGGACCATAGTTATCGCGGATTTATAATAACTATGAGATATTCCTATTCAAATTACCCATTCTTACAACAGCCATGTTGGATGTGAAACACAACTTAGGCCTAATACATTTAGTATGTACACATACATCAAATAATGCATGCAATGTAAATGTATCCTTCTCTTTGAAATTGGCTACCCCTATTTAAATGTTTCTTAAACCGCTTAGTTTCACGTGTTAGTCGCATGATACTATCTAAAAACATAATACATAATCACTTTTATATAAAAATTTAACAAATTATTTGATTAAAAACTAAAATAACCTAAATTAAAATTTTAAGAATTAAATTAATAAAATTAATACAGTAAAAATCAAACTAACAAAACAAGATATTCAAACTTTCGATTAAAAGGCTAGGAGACGATGATCATTAACCAAACCACTAACATCACAAACACCTCAATTACAACAATCAGGACTACATAACAGATCAATCAGATCTGACTTTACAAATTACAAGCTTGGAAACGAACAAAAAAGAAAAAAAAAACAATAAATCCGTGCACAAGAGATACAAACCCACACATCAATCAAAGAGAAAAACTGATCCCAGAGAAAAATCAAAACGAAATCAGAGCTTGATTAGTGAATTTATTTGCTCCGATTATTGAAATTCATCTTCTCGTAGTAACGAATCGATAGAAGGGAAAGGGTCAGATTGACTTCATCTTTTCCCCAGTGAGTTTTATTGCTAGGCCTTGCAGGAACTAGAGGTGGAGCCGGAGGAAGACACGGCCAAGCTGAAGACGAGGACGACGCAGATGACGAAGAGGTAGGTTTCAGTAGCGGCCAGAAATAGAGAGCGTAGAGTCTCCGAAAGCCACCGAGGGCGAGGACTACGGAACGGAGCTGTTGGTTGCCGTATCCGATATTTGCCCAGTGCTTGGTACAGATCAGCTCCCAGAGCCGCTCGTCCACCGCCGTCTTCTGCCACCGGTGGCTAACACACGCCGCTGTACCTAACGTGCGCGCGTCCGCGTGTTTCAGCACCTCGTAGATCAAGTTATCGTCCAACAACACGGATTCAACCCGATCTTCGTACCCTTCATCGTCGTGTTCTTGTGGTTTGATTTTCTTCATCTTCTTATCGTCGACGCTGGCCGGATCTTCGCCGTCGTCGAAGTTAACCAGCCTCTTCTTCATTGATGGATTGGAAGGCAGAAGTGGAGAGAGAGAGAGAGATGAATTGCAAAATCTGAGGGGGTGAGGATTGGATTGGGGATGGAATTGGAGGGTGAGCTCGAGGTTGTGGGGGGTATGCACCTGCTTTTTGGTTGGTTTCGATGAAGACAAGGTGAAGAAATGAATGCACTCCGATTCTTTTCTAAATGACGAATTTGTCCATCCTAAAAGATTTTCCATAGATTTTCACTAATTTGAAAATGGCGTTGATTAGACAATTGTTTCAAATAAATCCAAAATTTTTTGTCCATCAATTATTCCCACTTAATTTAAATAAGGCTATGTGTTTACCACCCAAATTATTAGTCTAGTGATAAATTGTACCCGTTTAAGGTTGTTTCTGATTTTCATATAATTATGAAAGATAGTTTTTTTTTTTTCATAATTATGAAAGATAGTTCGATTCACGGAACTAGTCGCTCATTTCCCTTTTTTACTAGATAAAAAAAAAAAGCCATGTGTTTTCTAAATTATTATTTTTCAACATTCATTTCTCTTCCGAAAATATTAGAATTCTGATAGATAATTTTATTTTTGTAAAAACTTGCAATTAGTTCTGTTTTTTGCATTTTTTTTTGTATGTATCCTTTAAACTCATTGGATTTGGTTCCTCTTTAATTTTAATCTCTCCAATTCCTTCTAATCCATGTGTTAGTGACAAGCTTATTTTATTTATCTTGAATTCATGATGGATAATTGTTTTAAAAGAAATTGAAATGTAGTTTGGAATTAGAGAGGAACTTCACCAAATTGCAAATTGCTTGAAATGTAGTTTTAAAATTATTGCAAATTGCTTGGAAAGTCAATATGTTTCGGTTGGTTTAAATGAGCAAAGGGTAGGTTTCTTTCCTACTTCTGGAGGTTTGAGACAAGGAGATCCAATTTCTCCTTGTCTATTTATCCTTGCTAAGGAGGTATTGAGTAAATGATTGAGGAAGATTTATTTGGAGGGACTGGTGAAGGGGTATCATTGGGCAGAGGAACAACTCTGGTGACTCATTTGCTTTTTGCTGATGACGCCTTAGTTTTTCTAAGAGGCTATAGGCAGTCCTTGGTGAATTTGATGAGGTTTTTGAGTGTTTATGAGAGCTGTTCTGGGCAAAAGTTGAGTATTCAGAAAAGTTTTATGTTCTGTTCTAAGTTGATCTCTCCTAGTAAGAGACATGAGTTGTCTGGTATAGCTGGGATACCGGTTAAGGCATGTCCTTTTACTTATCTTGGTTGTCCAATTATACAAGGGAGGACCAGAATCAGGGATTTTGAGGACATTTTATGCAAGTTCAGGAGTAAATTGGAAGGTTGGTATGCAAGGATGCTTTCAATATGGGGAGGGTGGTAATGGTGCAGTTTGTTCTAAGTGATGTGCATGTTCATTTGTTGGTCTATTTAAATCTGCCTAAGGGTATTCTGCAGAAGCTAAATTCTATGATGGCAGGGTTCATATGGTCAAGCAAAATGGGGGTTAGAAGGAAGCATTGAGTGGCTTGGGAGAAGGTTACTTTGCCTAAATCAGAGGGAGGTCTGGGTTTGAGAAAGTTTAAAAATTTACAGGTGGCTTTTAGAATAAAACAGGTGTGGAGTTTAATGCAGGGGACCTCTCTATGGGCTCAAGTATTTTCTACTAAATTTCTAAGAGGTAGACATCTTCTAAGGTGTGTGAGTAGAGGTAATTCAAAATGTTTTAAGGCTCTAAGACCTTATTTTGAAGAAGTTGTTATGTAGTCTAGAGTGTTGATTGGTAAAGGAGATCAGACTGAATTCTGGTGTGATCATTGGTTAGGGGATGGACCTTTGATTTGCAGATTAGAGAGTTTGCCTTCTAATTTCCCTAAGGGTTCGTTTATTTAGCGGGAGAATGGTAGAAAATGCAAGAAAAAGAAATTTTTTAAAATTTTCATGTGTTTGGTTAGCACGAAAATGAAATTGATAGAATAAATAATTTTCTTTCATCCTTGAATTTTCTCTCAAATAATCAACTTTTTTTTTTCTTGTAAAAAACACAAGGAAATACAAGAAAGTTGTGATTTATAACTAACTTCCCATTTTATCCTTATTTTTCTTAAAATATTTTATTGGTTATTAATTTTAAAAAATTTTGGTATGAATTTAATTAATCACATAATTTGGCCCAAAGACCTTTGTGTTGGTGACTGTCTAAGAATTAAATTTCGAGCCACTTTTTTAAAATCTTTTAACTTTCAATTGTAATTACATTTTTTTTCTTTTTTAGACCGATTTAATATAATTAAGGGTAATTTAAACAATTACAAAAAAATTCTTATGACTTTACTTTCTTTCAAACAATATAATGAAATTGTTTTAAAAATTTTCCGTAAGTTTTTCATTCTCAGCAAATACAATCATGAAAATATATTTTCTATCATTTTCTTTTCTTTCATTTCATTTTCTATCATTTTCACTTTCCATCATTTTTTTCTTCCTAACCAAACGGACCCTAAGGTATGTGAGCTCGTAAGGGGTTCTTGTTGGCAGCTGGATCAAGTTGATGGTTTTTTGAGTGAGCAGATGAGGTTAGAAATTTTAGAGTTTCAGGTGCCACTTTCTGAGTCTGCTGATAAGCTGGTTTGGCAGCCTACTAGATCTGGTGTTTTTTCTCTAAAATCAGCATGGCATCTAGTAAGGCATCAAGGAGTAAAGAGTGACACTGCTGAGGCTATTTGGGGTATGAGTACTGCACCTAGTGCTCAACTGGTGGGTTGGAAATTGCTAATGAAAACCCTTCCATTGGATTCCAGAATTCAATTATGTGGCTTTCCTTTGGTGAATAGATGTTATATGTGCCAGAAGGAGATGGAGGATTCTGTGCATTTGTTTGTGGAGTGTGATTATGTAAAGTCTATTTGGGTTAGACTTGCTAATATGATTGGATTTCAATTGATTGGTGGGGAATTTTCTTTGGTAAGAATGTAAAGACTCTGCAGAATTTTCAGAAAGAAGCATTGCTCTGTCTGGTAAGAAGCATTGCTCTGTTGGTGTTTTGGCAGGTATGGAAGGAGAGGTGCACGAGGAGAGCTGGGAAGGGCCAGTTGAATTCTTATTCAATTTTCCTTAAGATCTAGAGTCTGTTGAGGTTTCAGGTGAGGAATATTAGGCCAAGAGTTCTGGATAATAATTGGGGTAGGACAATACCACAAAATTTGGGTATTGTTTTGTCTTATGTTGTCAGAACTAGAGCTATTTGGGTATGTTGGGCATGTCTAGGAGCAAGAGTTTTGAAAGTGAATGTGGATGGGGCTGCTAAGGGCAATCTTGGGGTTGCAGGTGGTGGGACTGTTTTGAGAAATGAATGGGGAGGTAAGGTCCTAGCTGCATCTTTTTATTATGGTATTTGTTCAAATATGTGTGCAGAGTTCAGGGCATTGTTGGATGGTTTGAGCTTAATGGAGAGATATGGTTTGACTGGGTATGAAGTCCAAATTGAGTCAGATTCTCTGATTCTGGTGAATACTGTGAGAGGTAAGGTGAGATGTTCTTGGCCTTATATGGGTATCCTTGATCAAATTGGGCAGATTCTTAGCAAAATTACTTTCCAACTAGAGCATGTTTACAGGGAATCAAATTGTGTAGCTGATGCCTTAGCTAATCAGTCAGTAATTGATGGCTTTTCTTTTGATTTTTCTGAAAACAACCAGTTGCCTGATGCTGTGCTGCAATGTCTGGTGCAAGACCAGAGGTGTTTACCTGTTCTGAGAACCCAGCAAGTTCTGGTTTTTGATGATCAAGGTTGAGATAATGTGTGGCTGTTTATGATGTAGAAGACTGACAGAGTTGTTTAGGCCTGTTGTTAATGCCTTTGATAAATTTATTTCTGGTGTGGATGGAAGAAATGGTAGCCAAATGCAGATTGAAGATTCTGGGAGGAATTTTATTATATTTTTATCATTTTGAAGAATTATAGTCATGAAAATAGGATTGAAATGTATTTCTTTCCTTTTGATTCTTGTAAATCTTTGATTCATTGGAAATAAAATTTCTCCTTTTTTTTTTTTTTTTTAAGAAAAAGAGAAACTTTACCAAACTCATTTTTTCCATAAAACTAAAGAAATTAGAAACTCGTTTTCACCGCCTATTTTCTTTTTTTTTTTCTTTGGAAAACAGTCTTAGAAAGTCATATTTTACTGAAATAGGCTAGTCAGTTGATTAAATTTTAATTCAAATGTGATTTAAATCTAAATTCAATTAAGCTAATATAAATTAATATTTTTTGTCGATAATCCAAAATCAAATTCGTACTTCATATTTAATGAATTAGAGTTAGAGTATACCAATTTTTGATTCAATTATAATCCACTTCAAAAAAACATTTACATTGGTATAAATTTATGATAAAATTAAGTGATTATTTAACAAATTAAATATAATTTGCTAAAACACAATTTAAATTAGTTATGTGTACTGGATTAGAATATCAGGTTGGATATCGAATTCTTAATAAATTTAGGTATGGAGCATAAAAATAAAATTCGTTGAATAATCAGATCGATTTTAGATCAAAATGTTTTAATCAAATTCAGATTGACTATAATCTAATCCGTCGACAACTCTACCTAAAAAAGTTAATGATGTGTATAATATATATCCTCCGTCCTAGTGGGCTTTTGCTGCTTAAATTCGAAGCTTCTCAATGTTAACAGACACACACAGCTTGGGTTTCACCTCTAGGCTCTATCTAGGAACTATATTGCACCATGTGTTGCTCAGACAGAAACTAACCTGGGAACAAAAACATGAACATGGAAAACAACAGCAAGTTTGGGGAAAAGAAACAATGGTGAAGAAAATGAACTCAAACATGGCCAGGACCTTTTTTGCTTGGCCCAGAAGCCAATTTGGACTTCAAGTTCCTTACAGAACGTCTACTAGTCGAACTGTTGGAAGAGAGAGCGAAAGGAGTTGTACCTTTAGAATCAGCTCCTTCGCCTTCGTCACATCTAGAGATTCTGGTGCCTGACCATGACACAAGAGCACGACAATGGACGATGCTGAATTCTGTACTCGTTACCAGAATTATGAAACCCAACACAAAACAAAGATTCTTCATGGATGTTGTTGAACTCACCTTTCTCATTGCCAACTCTAAATGCTCCAGTCTGGAATTCTTATATGTGAGGTTGTTGATGAAGCAATGCACAACTAGTCCTTTGTATATGCAACTAGCGCTTTGAATGTGCAAAGATTTGTGTGAGGATGGTGAAAGCTACAACAATAACCTTACCAAGAATTTGACTTGGCTCTGCCCTATTTTTCTTTATGCCTTACTTGAGCAGTAGTAGTCTGGTGGCGGAGGACCAACTTGGAAGAGTCGATCAACTTGTTAGCTAAAACAACACATCACAGAAACTGTCACAATGAAAAGAAAAAGTATGTCAATTGTTCTGGTGAAATGTCAAACAAATAACAACCAGCAAGGGAATCACCCACAGGGTGAAGAAAGAAAATAAGAATAATACTGATTCCACAGCAATTATCAAGGAAAATTGAAAATAAAAATTATCCACAACAGATCACAACATAACACCCTTGTGAACACTTATTATAATAGCAAATGCCTATGGAAATAGAGCACAATGGTGGAAGAAATATGTCAATGAATGGAAAAGTAATGCTATCACAGTTTTGAGTACTTGCCTACCAGTCATCCAATCCATTGCCCAACCTTATGGTACATCTATGGTTCAAAGTATTGGCCGATACCGATACGAGTCGGCCGAGTCGTATCCGTCTTGACACCTTCGGAGACAATACCATTATACGATACGTATAAATCCCAAGCCTCGCACAACTCGTCCGAGTTGTATCGGAGTTAATTCCGAGTCGCCGAAATATCGTCACCGAATTGTCCGATATGGTTTCACGACGACGCGATATGACCTGAATTTCTCGTCATGTTCAACATTTTCTTTTAGGTAGGATCGCCCGATACCACGCCGCGACGCCGTGACCGATGTGTCTTAGAACTCTACGAGTTGATGGCCGATACCACGACCTTGAACCATGACTACATCCCAATGTGGTCCCCAGATAACAAACAATGCATCACCTGTGAACTACAAATATAAAAAATAAATCTTTTCAGAAGTATATCAGTAACATGGAGACAATAACTGTAGTTAAAAAAATCAGTTCAGAGCATCTATATGGTTTAGAATTCAAAGAAATTTCTCCAGAAATCACTTCCGTTTCATAAAACAAGAACTTAAAAAGTGAAACCATTAAGCGTTAAGATCCATTCATCTGACATTGTGAACAAGTTCACCTGGCATCTGCTCTGTCTGGAGAAGTATCGGAATTGCCATCTAAATTAAATTGAAACAACAATAGGTAAAGGTTCAAGTTCATACAAAATCATTTCAATAAGACAACGCATAGATGTAAAATTGCAAATGAGATAACAGGCTACAAAAACATCAAGACTACTTGTTAAGAATGTGTTACAGTCAAGCAACACATAACAGAGAGCATGTGTAGAACGATCGTTTAACAAATTAACCCATATTCCTTTTTATGCTTTATTTTTTAACAGGTCTGTGCCACATAAAACATAATCTTTCTTTTTCAGCAAAGAAGGCACACTATGATAGAATTGAACGGACTCAATTAATTTCTGTCCAGAAATAACACTTGCAAAACATAACACGAAGATGATGATAAGGCATAGTACAAGTTAACTAATGATGCCCGATGGTGTTTTGTAAAATTGCAAGAACATAATGCGAACATATATCCTCAAGGTATATGCTTTTCCTTAATTATTGATTGATTATTCAGCCCCCTTTAATTATTTGCTCCTACTAAACGCACTAAAAAGTGAAGAGTGATGAGCATTACGTATATCCAGTGCTCGAGATCAGTCTTGTTACATGAAACTTTATTTCCAGTATACTATGTAGGTTGTAATGCTCCAAAAACCACCCTGGACGGCATTACATTCTAAAACCATTTACATAATTAGAGCACTAAGATAATCCATCAATAAGAAAAAATTTGCATTCATCATCCATAGAATTTACAATATCATCCCAAAAGAATAAGCCGAACAATGACATTTACATTTCCCAAAGAAAACATTTACTATTATAGCGCAACGGAAATTACAAAAGAAATCTAGACTACACCGTGTTTCGAAAGAATATTCTAGTCTAGAACAAAAGTAAACGACATCTCTAGATGTCCCACTCGGGATCCAAGTATCCCTCTAGTGAAGCCTCTCCATGGCCCAGCTCGTTCGCACCGAACTCCTCCTCTGGCACAAAATCTGAAAAATGTTCAACTGTAAGGGGTGAGCACGAAGCTCTGTAGAAAAATTCTTCCAAACCCGAACAATTTTTAGAAAACAGATAAAAATCGGTCGGTATCATTTCGTAAATAGCATATATCAATTTTGAAGGAAAAACGGGACATTTTTAAATAGATCTCAAGTTTAAGCCGTAACCAAATCAAGTGAAAGGTTAAGGTAAATTTCATAACAATCTACCATTTCCAACTTTTAGCCATTTAAGAAGGGCGCCTTCCGATGCATTGTCCCATACCAATGCACCGGCCAAGGCGGTCCAACCTCTCATCCCATTTATATTGGTTCATCCCCGTACCATGTATGTTGATTGCTTCTCATGAATCTACCCAACGATTGTACCTAGTCCACCAATCACAATCACAATCACAGACACTTTAGGAATGGGCGTCTACCATCCCAATGGCAGTGACGAGTCCCTTCCCAGGAAAAGTATATCATCCCTTGTTCGAACTCCAGTGAACGATAGTGGTCGCATTACCAAATGACAACCCACCACAAGTGTTAGGAAACCATCTCACCCCCACTGGGATAGACTAACCTCTAACACTCTACGACATATCTCGAAGGCAATCCAAGTCCATCACAACAACCATACCAATGAGGAAACCAAAATATTCTCAATTCACCAACAATTTCAAATAACTACAAAATCCACAATTTCTCATTTTACAAGTATATCTCAAAATCCTCAAATTAAGCATGTGACATTTTCAATAACCCACCAAGAAAAATGCAAGAGATCACAACAATATTATTTTATTACTCAACACAAAATACTATGATTTTGAAATCAAGAATAAATGAAGAATTCAAGAGGAAAACACATTACTCTTGAAAACTAGGGTTTTTCAAACAAAAGAGGGATTTCATGGGTATACAACCCTAACTTTGTGTAAAACATGTTAACAATTGCAAGAGAACCAAGAAACAATGAACTCATAGCAATTACATATGATTAGGAGTCAAAACATATATATATAATAACCCTAACATCAATGAACAAGAATGGAAGAAAACCCCTACCTTGGTGTTCTTGAAATCTAGGGCTTGAATCTTGAATCATCCTTAAATCTTGTGTTTTTCCCCTTTGATCTTGAGTTTCTCTCTTCCTTTCTTTCTCTCCTAGGGTTCTAAAGTGTTTAGTGTGAGAGTGGAATGAAGAATAGGAAAAATGAGGCTTAAAAAGGGTGTTTTAAAACACTAAAATCCCGACTTTTACTGTTCGGCGAGTGTCAGAGAAAGCGTACCGGTACGATATAGTACCGGTATGGTTAAGCTACTGGAGTAGTCGTACGGGTACGCAGTACCGGTACGGTATCGTACCGGTACGGTTTGACTGACAGATTTTTGCTCCGACTTCCAGTGCAGTCCAATCCAATCATAAACCAATCAAATCCATCACAAACCTCTCCAACACATATTTCTACACATATCCCCATTTTTACGACAATTATTTACTATATATCTATATACTTATATAAAAGAAAAATGCGGGGTGTTACATAGGTATATGCCAATGATGGTTATAATTAGTTGTCCTCAATTTCATTGCACATAGTCATTCTTCAACTGCAGCAAGAGAGAAACGTTAATTTTATAGTATACAATGCAGAAACAGCTGGAATTTAGATTAACGTCTAAAGAAATTGAAATTGGGCATAAGCTGTTAAGGAAATATGGAAAGATTAGTATTAAGGATATCAAGAAGCGGAATGAGGAATAGGGTCAATGAGCAACTCCCTTCTCTTTAAAACCCTTATCAGTTTATACAACATAAACATAGAACTTCACCATTCATTCACTCAATTAGTCTATGCTTCCACGTGCAAACAAGCAAGCCTCTAAAGAGCCACATAAACCTAATTGGACCACCGTTTAGATGTGCCAACCCAGAAACTTGGTTTAGGTTTATCGTGACATATATATCTGTTCATGAGTGAAGTACATCATGACAGCTAATAGTACGTCTGGTGGATGCCGTGGCAGAGTCTAATTATATGGGATAAATTTGATAAATCAATGTATGAGTCAGTAATGTTGGAACAATTCAAATAATACTGATTCGTATTCACAGGCTTACATACCCAATTATAACCTGTTATCTATCTATTTCACACTGCTATAGCAATCACAATTCTCCAACAACAATTCCACAGCCTCAAGAATAAAATGAAGACTATTGGCCAAGAGGGAATTAAAGCAACTTATTTCCCCCTTTGGGAAAATATAATGAACTGGGTAAGAGCTAAATAGAGGAGGAAATGAAGAGATTTGACCCCCTTGCTTTTCTCGAAGGGGCCAAAGAAATGTCTCCACCTGCTGCCAACAGTCTTTCTACTGAACTGATCGATCCTCCCCTCCGTTTGTTTTAGCAACTTATCCTAAGGTCTCCTCGCCAAGAGCTTCCCAGCGACGTGTCAAGCAACCATCACAGTTCAATTCCAACAACATACACAATCAGTGCCAACAATATTTTAGAGAAAACAAGCAAAAGCACAACACTTCAATTCACTTTATACAATAACACAATGTTTATTTAAGAGACATTGCTCCAATAATCAGAAAAGTTCCTAGAAATTACTATTTTAAGATCAAGAAAAAAAAGGAAGGCGAAGCACATTTCTACAAGAATTTGGGAATTAACCAAAATTTTTAGATATTCATGGAAGGTAATAAGATCATAAATAATAAATCCATGAGCCAAATCCATAGAGGGTAGCACAAGATCTCGAGATCACAAAGTAGTAGTACAAATTAACCACAACCCTAATATCATCAGATACGACTAAATAAAAACCCTAGAAAACCTCAATAATTTCAAGACTCAATCTTATCAGATGAGATTTCCTCACTGGAAGCAGCGCTAGTGGGTTCCACGACAGCCGATTCCGAAGCTTTCTCAGGCGTCAAAGCCGAAGCAGATCTAGACTTCACAGTCTCAAGCATCAGCTTACTGATCTCCTTGGAGTACACCTGTAAGACCTCCATTCCATCGTCATCGGAGGACGCCGACGCCCCAGCTGCCGCAAAAGCCGCCTCCTCGATGCGCTTCGCCGCCTCCGAAGCCTCCTCCGGTGACAGCGTACCGTAGCGTTTGGACAGCACCGACTGGGTGGAGAGAGTTTCGATCAAGCGGTAGATAATGGCGTCACGAGTCCGCTGTGTGGGTGGCCAAATGTTGAATGTCATACTGGTAGGCTTCTTGGTCTCAATGTGTTGTTGGGCCTGAGGTTCTGCGGTTTCCGCCATTGTTGTTGTCGTTGCTGGGGCTTTTGGCTCTTCGTCTGGGGCACTGACCACGTTTTCTTCTTGGAGGTTTTCGGTCATTTGGAAGAGAGAGAGAGAGAGAGAGAGAGAGAGAGAATATTTAATTGAGATTGAACTGTGTGTGGAGAGGCTTAACAATGGCGGTGTGGTGAGGGTTGGGGGTATATAGAGATGGGTATGGGCCTGCCTTTGGTGATCTATAACGACGCTTTACCTTAAATGGTAGATCTGATGTGAGATTATGTAGCTTTCTTTTATTTTTATTTTTATTTTTTTATCTCTGTTAATTTTATTTCCATTCTTTTCTTTTAATTTCAGTTATTTTTGTATTTTCAATTTTCCAACGTTGAATCAGTTCAAAACTAAGGGATATTTGATAACACCATTTAAGGCTTAAAATTGAATATTTTAAGCACACTCAATAAATTAAATATGTTTGATAACTTAAAACTCATACTAATTAATATTTTTAACACTTTTTAAAAATAAACTAAAATTTTAAGTAGCAAACCACTTACTTATCATTTAATGCTGAAAATGTTAGTGAGTAAGGATTTTATCAATTTCTCATAATGGAAAAATATATCATCACCACTATTGTGTCATCGCCACCACCACCAACACTATCACCACCACCACCATTGTACCACCGCCACCGCCACCATCACCACCACCGCCGCTATCACTATCATCACCGCCACCACTATTGTGCCACCGTCACCACCACCACCATCGTTGCCGCCACCACTATCATTGTGTCACCGCTATTACCACCACCACCATCACCATCGTTGCTGCCACCTCTACCATTATGCCACCGCCATCATTATCGTCACCACTACCATTGTCGCCACCATCATCACCACCACCACCACCACCGCCGCCACCATTGTGTCGCTGCCACCATCACTACTATTATGTCACCGCTACCACCACTATTATGCCATTGCTACCACCACCACCACCACTGTCGCCGGCACCACCACCACCACTGTCGCCGGCACCACCACCACCACTGTCGCCGGCACCACCACTATGCCATAACCACTGCCATTGCCACCACCCACCATTGCCATTACCACCACCGCCACTACCATTGTGTCGCCGCCACCACTATCATCGTTGCCGCCACCATGACCTTTGTGCCACCGTCACCACTACCACTACCATTATTGCCACCACCACCATTATGTCGCCACCATCACCATTGTGTTGCCGCCACCATCACCACTGTCGTCCCTACCACTACCACCACTATTGTGATGGTAGTGATACGAATAAAACAGTTGCGGAAAGATGATTAAAGAGAAGGGCAAAATTAGAATAATAATAATTTTTAAATCTCAACTCCTTATATTTGTTAAACAGTTTGATTAAATTAAGTATTTAAATTTTAGTTGATATCAAACAGTCTGCGAATTAAAAAATTCAGCATTCAGTTTTCAGTTTTATCAAACACCACCTAAAATTATCTCTTCCAACAATAATCGAAATTTATTATGATTTTTTAAAATCTGCACACAAAACTCTCGTCTATAATGAAAAAATTCTAGTGTTTATAAATACTTTGTCTCTCTTTCTTAAACTCAAACTTCCAACAGAGTTCAACCACTTTTGTTCATTATTGTAGAGAATTGTAGTTGTTTTGAAGATAAGTTTGGTCGAAAAAAGTCTTGTGACCAAATATAAAAAAGGATAAATTACACCAATGATCCTTGAGGTTTATCACTTGTTGCACTTTTGTCCCTAAACTTCTAAGAACAAATCAAAATTTGATATAAAGGGCTCCAATGGACAAACTCATATTTAAATAAGGAGAAACTCAAATTTAAATGAGGGCAAATCCAAATTTAAATGAGAATAAAGATGATTATTAGATCTTTAAAAGATATTTAATCTCACAATTAAAGATTTGAGTAAAGATTTGAGTCTCCCTTAATTTGAGCAAAAAAATGAGTCTCTCTTGATTTAGTATAAGTTTGAGTCAAATGTTGGAGCAAGTTTTTTAGATTTTTTTACTCAAATTTAAATTTGAGTCTAAATTTGAGTTAGGGTTGGAGATGCTCTAATTTCGTCAATTTCATCCTTAATGTTCATACATTCATCTAATGTCGTCATTTACACTAACTTCCGTCCAAAAAAGTGACGAAAAATGTGATGTGCCAAGCACATGAGGGTATTGAGAGGTATTTTTGTGATTATACTCTCAAAACATTGGGCATAAATGAAAAAATAAAATAGTTTAACAAAAAGATAAAAAAAAATATTACCCTCTATTTCTCTATTTCTCTCTCTCTCTCTCTCTCTCTCTCTCTCTCTCTCTCTCTCTCTCTTCTATCGGCGACCACCCCATTTCTGTGTGTGTGTGTGCAAGACTCCATTGCTGGAATCGACCATCACCATCCACCATCGCTGGAATCGATGTTGGAATTGATCACCACAGATGGAATCCATCTTCTCTCTCTCTTTTCTCTTCCCTTTCTCTACCCTTTTACCTTATCGACACCTCACACACAAATATAGTACACACCCTGATGATACCAAAAATTATCCAAGGTTAAGCTCAGCCTAGAAGCAGCTCGGACCTCCCAGCTCAAGTCTTCTAACTTGAACCTCGGTCTCCCAGCTCAAGTCTTCCAGCTCGGACTCCCAGCTCAGGTCTTCCTGCTCAGACCCCCAACTCAGGTCTTCCAGCTCAGACCTTCGAGCTCAAGTCTTCCACCTCCGGTCTTCCCTCGAGCACATTGTGACAGCAACAATTCAAACCTTCCAGAAAGTCACGTCGCGCCTAGAGAATATAGCCTTTAATGGCCAAAGATTCTCGGCACATGAGTCGTAACAACCCCCAGAGGATCACGTTGATTATGTAAGGATCCCTGCTATTACGAAAGGATCACAGTTGTTACGTAAGGATCATGCTGATTACGCGAAGCTCCTACACAATATAACTAGGGACCGATCCCTCACTTTGGAAGAGATCTGAACATCTGTAAATAGACTATCTGTAGCCTTGTAATATTCTTCCCCAAATAATAGAAAGCCCCCCAGGAGCAAAAAACTCCATTAGAGTGGACTAGCCAAGCTTACAAGTTGGTGAACCACTATAAATCTCCTGTGTATTGATTTCAATTGATGGTTGTTGTCTCTGTGATTGGCTATCCACCATTACGAGCCTAGTATTTTTGAGCCCCAAGCTCTGCTACACAACCGCGTAAATTATACCACCACATCCTAACCTAAACCACCATTGCAAAACTCATACGCTTGACACCATCTCCATCAACCCACCTAAGCAAGCTCCCCCCCCCCCCCCCCCCCCCTAAGAGTTTTTTTTGTTCTACCCCTATCCCACTGCCAATCACTCCACCCCTAAAATTCCCTTTGATTTTTATTTCATTTTTGGTTTCGATTTCGATTTTGAATTCAAACTTGTTCGATTTATGATTTAGATTTTGGCTTTGATTTCATTTATCATTCTATTTGTCATGGATGGTGGCGGTATTGGTGGTGTGTGTGACTGTGTTTTGTGTGCAGCGAGAAAAAGATACAGTTGTTGGGTTTGGTGTGTTTGCGGAGATCTTTCTCTCTTTCTCTCTCATAGAGCTTAGAGATAGGCAATTGCTGGTTTGTGCATTTGTGTGTGTGTGACTGTGTTTGTGTTGTGGGTGTGTATTTGTGGTTTTGTGTTAGGGTTTTCGAGGGACAGATGTGTTGGGTTTGGGGGTAGAGGCGCAGTAACGAGAGAGAGAGAGAGAGAGAGAGAGAGAGAGAGAGAGAGAGAGAGAGAGAGAGAGCTGTGTTGGGTTTGGGGTGGAGACACAGTAACAAGAGAAAGTGTTGTGTTGAGTTTGGGGGATGGAGACACAGTAACGAGAGAGGGAGAGACAGAGAGAAGGATGTCTCTGTGTGTGAAAAAGAGAAGGATTTTTGCGAGAGAGAAGAGAAAAAAGAAAGGAAGGATAATAGTTATAAAATATCAAAAATGTTCCTTAATACTTTCATGTGCCAAGCACGTGACATTTTTCCGTCAAAGTGAACATTGAAGAGAAAATTGACGAAATTAGAAATTTAGGGATAAAAATGCAACAAGTGACAAGCCTCAGAGACCATTGATGCAATTGACTCTATCAAAAATGATTGATACTTGGCTATTTCCGATCGTTTTGTCTATGTCATTGTCTTGTCACTTTTCGTTGTGCTTTAGATGAGCAACGATGTTCTGACTCCATAAAATTTGCTACAGACTCATTCCACCTAGAGTATATATTAACTGGTATTAGAAAATTATGTTGGGGGATGAAATTCTTATAAGACTGGTTATCTGAAAATGGACCCTGCTATGTGAGTTGTGATAGACAACTTTGATGCGTTCATCAACCCAAATTGCTTGAATTTAATTGAAGACTTCCTGCTACCAGTGTACAAATTTAGCTTATCAACATAAACCAGAGAAAGACAACATATATAGATGACCAGCTTTATGATTATCCATGGTGAAAATTCCAGGAAACAACACAGTAAAACAGTTTAAAGTTCACAAATGAGGGAGGAACAGAACAACAAGCAATCTTAACACGGCAATGTCCCTGCTCTTTTATTCAGAAAAAAACGAAGAAGAAAAAGAAGAAGAAAAGTATCCAGCGATGTAGCAATGCTCATAGCTCTGCGAGGACACTAATCATCTTTTCACGAGCTCTGCACATCGTCTCTAATGGCTTAGCTTTAGGCATTATGAGTCCTGTCCCTTCAGACATGTCCTCCAACTCTTCACTAACTCTCTCCCACTCAAAGCACTGAATCAATGCCCCCAAAGCCAATCCCACCACTCGATTGGCTAGGCCAGCCCCGGGGCAACTTCTACGCCCCAACCCAAATGGTATCAGCATGTGTGGCTTACCTTCCCTGTCTTCGAACCTCTCTGGCCGGAAATTTTGAGGATCACCCCATACCTGAGGGTCCCTGTGAATGGCCCATGCATTCACCAGCAACATAGTGTTACGTGGAATGAAATACCCTCCAATGGTGCAGTCAGCTGAGGACTCATGTGGTGATAGGAGTGGTACTGGTGGAAACATTCTAAGTGTCTCATTGACAATGCTTTGGTGATAGGGAAGCTTTGAAAGATCTGGCTCATCTATTAAACGATCTTGGCCTACATAGTTGTCGAGCTCAAATCGAGCCTTATTCAACACATCAGGATGGTTGAGTAGAAGCGACATAGCCCATTCTATTGTTACTGCCGAAGTGTCTGTGCCCGCAGTTAGCAGTATCTACACACATTGGATAGGGAATGAGTTGCTTGCATAGGAACAGAGAAGAACTTTGTATCAAAAAGATCACCCGTAGGAAGACATTAATTTCGTGTACTAATTAAGTGTCATTTTTAACATTAACCCGACTTATTTATTATTCGTACTAATGAATCGTGTTGTGTAATAAATAAAGTTAAGACTTACCAATATGATGCCTTTGATGATATCGTCAGAGTAGAATTCAGGTTCTGAGTCTTGTAAAGACAGCATATTATCAATCATTGTATTAGTCCTTCCTTCTTGTGAGTAAGAAAGTCCCTGTTTATTCCGGTGTTCATCTATTAAACCCTGTAAGAACACATCAGTTTTTCTCCTCAATTTCAGCATCCTCTTCTCCAACCCCTGATAATCTATCCACTGCAAAATTGGAAAGAAGTCCCCGGGATTCGACGCCCCACTTAGATCGAAAATCTCCCTTATAATATCCCGAAATTGCCTAGCCTCTTCATAATCCTTCACATCCACTCCAAAGTATCTCTTCCCTGCAACCATCCTCATAATGATGTTAAATGAAAGCTCTGATAGCCTTGACTTCATCTCCACTTTTACACAATTTTCGCCCGAGGCTTGGTACAGACTCTTGAGTAACAGTTTGATTTCTTCTTGCCTGATTGACAAATACATGTTCAGGCGGGTCGTTGAGAAGATCTCAAGAGTCGTGAACCGTCGAAGGTTTCGCCATAGGTGACCATAAGGTGCTGCACCTATTGTGGTATAGTCGTAGTTGAGGTGCTTGCCCACAAGAAGGCGAGGCCTGTTTGCGAAGATAACATCATTGTTGGTGAAACATTCTTGAACAGTAGATGGAGAAGATAATACTACCACAAAACGGGTTCCGAATTGGAGAGAGAAGATTGGACCATGTTTATAAGAAAGATGTTGTAATGTTTGATGAAATGGTTCTTTCATTAGATGAAGATGACCTATTATTGGAAATGAAGAAGGGTTTGGTGGTAGATTTTTGTGTGTTTGTTTGTGTAGAAAGAGCTTTGAGAGGACAAGGAGCAAGAGAAAAGGTAACACAGAAATGATGTAA
Source organism: Ilex aquifolium (assembly GCA_951799425.1). Lineage (NCBI taxonomy): Eukaryota > Viridiplantae > Streptophyta > Magnoliopsida > Aquifoliales > Aquifoliaceae > Ilex > Ilex aquifolium. Next base: position 5,669,295 of record OX637406.1, read on the forward strand.
AACCAGATTTGTTCCATGACTGTCTGTTTCAATGAAGGTTGAAGGGTATGCTTGAGTGCATTATGAGAGGTTGATGTTTACTTATATTATATATAGAAGCATGATAGGTGAGGACCAAGCTACAGAATAGTAGTTTGTAATAATTGTTTAGTTGTTTTGGGTAGCTTTCGTATTCAGCAAGAAATATTTGGGCGAATTTGGGATATTAAAATCTTTTTGGCCCATATTTTGAAAAATTAAATATTTGTCAGCATATTTGTGCTGGAAATTTTCCTTGCTTCCCAAGGCTATGGTTCTAGCGGCACTGTTTGACTGTTACATAACACAATAACAGGATGCATTGTTTGACTGTTATAGTGACTAAGGAGGGTTGAGAAAATTTTAAGTCTGTTCAGCACGCAACATATGTCATGTGTATGATTGATAATCGAGTCTCTCGTTTTTTTAAACGAGTATAAAAAATTGTTCAAATTCAACTCGTTTATAAAATGAGTCAAATCTGAGTAATTCGAATATCTTACGAATAAAATAGTCAAGCTTTGTGAGCTCGATTCGATCCTTTTAATCTCATTTAGTTTGAGTGGAATCTATCTTTTAAATTCGTTTTTCTAAATGAACCTAAAAAATTGTCAAGTTCAGAACACAAGTTCAAGTCAAGTCATATGCGAGTCGAATCCGAACTCAGCCCGAATAATTTGGCCCTAGTTAAAGGTGCAACTTGGGTTGGGCAACCCGATTTCAACCCGAGCCCAACCCGAAAAAATTAGGGCTTGGGCTAGGGTTTTTAATACTTGGGTTGGGCTTGGGTCAAAAAACTTCAACCCGAATTCAATTTGGGCCGGGCTCGGGTTGAGGCATCGACAACCCGATTTCAACCCGAACCCGACAAATTAAAAAATAATTTTACATATATAAAGCATTAGCACTTTTTTTTCATTTTTACTCCATCGTCATCTGCTTCTTGTTGCTTGCTACTCTGTTATGCGTGATTAGTGGTGATAGTGTGATATTTTAAGTTTTATGTTTTTATGGGTCTAATTTCTATGTTTTCTAGGATTGTGCTTTGAGATCACTAGTTTTTTTGTGTGAAAGCAGATGATCAATAATCGTGCATTGTTATGAATGAAATATATGAATTATTTTATGAATTTGTAATTATTCCCCCCCTCTCTGTCTCTCTTACAGTGAACCCGAATTCAACCCGAATCCGCCCGAATTAAACTCGGGGAGTGCTCGAGTTGAGTTTCTCAACACGAGGTAGGGTTAGGGTTAGGGTTAGGGTTAGGGTTGAAGATTATATACCTAGGGTTGGGCTAGGGTTGACTGTCTAACCCGCCCGAGTTGCACCCCTAGCCCTAGTCATGTTGTGTATATTGTCTATAAAATATTGTACAATTCAATCAATTACTATCACTTGTAAAGTTATTAAATTTTTGGGAAAATTTCAGTCACACCCCTCATAGTTTACTATATCTTCAAGGACACTCCCTGTATTATCAAAAAATCACTGACACTCATTCTAGTTTATATTTAAACATCACTAACACCCCTATCATTAAACTACCATTTCTAACAAAAAAATTCATCTAAAATACCAAAAATGCCCCTAAATAAACCTCAAGTAATTTTTTTACATAAAATTTTAATAAAATTCTAGCCGATTAAAATTTATTTTTCTACATATTAAAATTTGAACCAATTAAAATTCGATTGAAGCTGATTAAATTTTATTTTTTACGTATTAAAATTTGAGTCGATTTGAACTCTACCCGAGTTGTTAGCGCCAATTAAAATTCGCTTTCGAGTCGATTAAAATTTATATTTTTTTACTTATTAAAATTCATGTCAATTAAAATTCGATTTATTAAAATTTGAGTCAATTAAAATTTATATTTTTTTATGTATTAAAATTTGGCCTAATTAAAATTCAATGCGAGTTGATTAAAATTTGATTTGAGTGGATTAAAAATAATTTTTAATTGGTTCAAATAGAATTTTAATTAGCCCAAATTTAATAAAAATATAATTTTTAATGGTTTCAAATTTTAATATGTAAAAAAATAAATTTTAATTAGCTTGAATCGAATTTTAATCAGCCCGAATTTTAGTATGTAAACAAAATTTAGAAAACAGAGGGGGTCTCATTGAATATATGCTTATCTAGAGGGGGTGTGGATGAAGTTTGTCCTCAAATATATCACGGGCAATTTAGTAAAATTATATTCTAGTTAATAATTTTAATCTTATAGGTGGTGTAAGTAAAGATTCAGAAAATAGAGGGGGTGTCCTTGAAGATATGGTAAACTAGAGGGGTTGTAGTTGAAATTTTTCCTAAATTTTTTTAAAGAAATCAATCGATATGTATTTGACAAAACAACTGTCACCATGCAACCACTAAACACCGAATATTTTTTCCTAAGATTTTTTTTTTTTTTGTTCAATGGATCATGGGTGTCCGGGCTAAGCTTACACACACCTCAACTAATTATCTCCTTAGTCCAATCTAATACAAGTCATCCACGTTTGAATTAGGGTATTTATAAGGGATAAATCTCTCATAACCTAGTCTCAAAAGATTGCTAAAATTTGAATTTAAAATATCTGGATTTACAACTCATCCTTATTACTGATGGGTCAGGCCCAAATGACCTAATCTATGTGGAAAGTTCAATCTTAACTAAGAGCCAAACCTTGTGAAAACCCACCAAGCCCAATATGGTCCAAGTCTAGTCAAGCCCATCAGGGACCTACATCAGCTTGGCTATGTCATCAGGAGAGCATCCAGGAGCCTCAACCTCGCCGTCTTGGAAAGAGTCAGCCCTCACTCCATCCTTGACCGAGTCTCATGGAGAGCACTTCAACCACCTCGCCCGTTGAGAATAAGTCGTGAGCTCCGCTGGAATAGATACTTAGTTGCTATTGAGTCGCCTCAATCTGTTTGAGGGCGACTATAAATTGTAAGCCCCACCAACACTTGGGGGACATGACACTCAACTGAACACATTTCCTCTCCTTCTCTAAGTTTGTACTATCTGCTCTCCTTACACTCTTGAATTAATAAAACACCCGGCAACCCTAACCATTGAGAAGTGGACGTAGGTCACATTAACCGAACCACTATAAACTTTGACTTCTCTCTCTCTCTACTTTAACTACCGTATTTATTACTCATACTTGACAGGTGATGTGCGAACTCAATTCGTGCATCATCAATTACTACTTAAAGTGCTCTCGATGTTTAAGGGATTTTCTATATCTAGCTGATGGACCTGTTTCAAAGTTTCGGATCAACATGTAAACTGTCCGAGTTTAGTCCAAGAATAAAAAGTGATCCAGAAATGCATTAGAACAAAGTTTGTTCCATAGCCATCTGTTTCAATGAAGTTTTAAATGTATGCTTGAGGACAGTATTAGAGATATTCATGAAGATGACAGACGAGGACCAATGGTGAAAATTTCCCGCGTTTCAATTGAAACGATTGAAATTTTTTTATTTATAGAAAAAATTGAACTGAATTACTGATTGAATATTATATTCGAAATGTTACGACCAATATTTTGAAATATTTAAAAAGCAACTATGAAATTTTTTCTCTACTTTTTCAAAGTTTTCATACCGTTCTGATTTAGTTAAATATCTATATGGTTATTTATGCTGAAAATTTTCCTTGCTTCCCAAGGCTATGGTTCTAGATGCAGCCCAAAGTCTCCCCCGATATACAGAAGATTATGGGTGTGTTTGTTTGCCGGATACATGAGGTAGTAGGAGGTGGTATAGAGTAAAATAGTAAATGGGGTCCATTTAATTGTACCTTATTTGTTATGTTATTGTCAGCTCGGTACAAAAATATAAAAATAATACCGGTTCAGTGCTACAGTGCAAATATTCTCATGTAAAAGGGTTTAATTAATACTACTTGGGGGTGGTATAATAATGAGGTAATAAACGATCACAAGGTATTACTAAGATAAATTACAATGTTATCCCTTCCAAAGCCTATGTTCTATACCAAAAAAAGGGTATTAAAGTCAATTGACATCAAATATAATTTTTTTCTTTTAATTGTGGGGACCACAAGAAATGTAAATTACTATATTGTCTTTTTTAATACCTCATGGTCTAAATAGATGAGAAGGGGGAATAGATACTCCAATTTCACCCAACTAATTTCTTGAAACAAACATGCCTTATATGTAGTGTTAAGACAATCAATTCTCTATTTTAGGGAGTAACCGTTAAAATTTCATTTTCAATACACTTTTTATTTAGATTTTTATTGCCAACTCAATTTTCTATTTTAGAGAGTAACTGTTAAAATTTTATCTCCAATAAACTCTTTATTTAGGCTCTTTAAAAATACAGAATCCATTTTGACTCTCCACATTTGGAGTGTCAGAGCATCTTCAACAATACACTCTATTTTTAGAGAACATCTTTCTAAAATAGAAGTTACAATATAGAATGAATTTTTACACACCAATCCAACATGATTCTCTATTCTTATAATTTTATCATTTTTTGCTTTGTCTTTTTGGCAATAAATTTGACTTCCCTCCTATTTTTTCTTCATTATTTTTAAATGAGATAGGTTTATTATAAATGTCTTGGATGAAAAAACAAATATATTCTTTTTCTGTTGCAAAAAAATAGAGTAGGGAGTGAATTTAACTCTCAAAATATAGAGAGTCAAATTGGATTTTTATTTTAAAAAATCTAAATAAAGAGTCTATTAGAAAATACATTTTAAAGGTTAACTCTCTATAATAGAGAATTAAGTGGGAATAGAGAACCTATTGAAGAAGCCCTCACACTCATTCACTACTCTATTTTTTTGAAACAGAAAAAATGTATATTTATTTTTTTATCTCAGACATTCAAGATAAAACATATCTCAATGCTAAAAATGAGGGGAAAAAAATGAGAGAATTCAAATTTATTCAGAAAAAAAAAATAGAACACAAAATAATAAATTGATAAAAATAAAGAATCCTATCGGAGTGATATACAAAATTTTACTATCTATTTTAACTTTTTATCAAAGATACTTTTTATTTTAAAAAAGATATTTTCTATTTTAAATAACAATATTAGAACTCGTATACACAGAAACATTGTTATCATTATTCAAACCTACTACGCCTAAATTGGTCGTTTGAATCCTCTTTTTTCTATTCGTCCCATAAACTACTTTCTCTGGGGTTACATCTTTATCTTCCAGATAAGCATCTGATCCATTCGTTTTTTTTCGACTTAACTGATTCGTATTAGCCATTTATCTCTAACTGCCCTGGCCCCAATAAGGTCCTCCATAGTCCATCCACAATGTTATATATCTCTTCAGATTCTCTTTCTCCCTTCACCCTCAAAACACCCACATTCGGAACTGTAGTTGGGTGCGTGCTTTTTCTCTATTTGCAGCTTCTATCCCTCTGCCATTCCTCTCTTTCGCATTGCTTTGGCTTAACTAACAAAGTAAGCTTGTCTAAAAGGAGGTTCAAAGCTTTTGATTTGCTACATTTCGTCGTCAAGTTATGTTGGATTTTTTTTGGTTGCTACTCCTTGCTTTCACCGGGTTGGTGAGCTCGGACCATGCTCTTGCCTCTGATTCAGCCAAGAACATATTTTTATTAGCCGGACAAAGTAATATGGCTGGCCGAGGAGGCGAGGTTCATCACAGATGGGACGGTGTTGTCCCACCTGAATGCCAGCCCAACCCGTCAATCCTCCGTTTAAGTGCCGGACTTTCTTGGGAAGAGGCCTGTGAACCACTCCACAAGGACATTGACGTCAGTAAAATTTGTGGGGTTGGACCAGGGATGCCATTTGCCCATTATATTTTGGACAAGAACTCGAGCCTTGGAGTGGTGGGTCTAGTCCCTTGTGCCATTGGAGGGACCAATATAAGTCAGTGGGCTCACGGTACCTTCCTTTACAACCAACTGGTGAGGAGGGCTGGAGCGGCGCTGCAAGGCGGTGGGACGATCAGAGCACTTCTATGGTATCAAGGTGAGAGTGACACAGTGACTTTAGAGGATGCGAAGTTGTACAAGAGGAGATTAGAGAAATTTATTACTGATCTACGCATTGATTTACAGTCTCCAACCCTCCCGGTGATCCAAGTAAGATCCTAGTTCCTAGTATGATCTAGTTCATTTTATGCATCCATTTTGTTTAAAGTTTGTTGTATGACGGTTCAGAAAATTACTTTAGAAGTTGCAATTTTGTTGCCCACTCATGTATAGGGCGACAAATGACCCGAATTATTCATGAACAACTCAAGATCAGCTAAGAATCTAAGATGATAACTAAGTGTTATTGTTCGTCGTGTTTAGGTGGCATTAGCGTCAGGAGAAGGAAGTTACATAGAGGAGGTAAGAGAAGCTCAGCTGGGAATTGACCTTCCGAATGTGAGATGTGTGGATGCCAAGGTATTGCCGCTGCAACCTGGTGACTTGCACCTCAGTACTTTTGCCCAGGTTCGTCTTGGAGAGATGTTAGCTAACGCCTACCTTCAGATCCTGCCCAGCCCCCAAAATTAAGCTTTCGCCATTTTCTTTCTGAGATTTTTCAGCATGATATGCCTTAGTTTATTGATATGGATCTTAATAACAGAGTGATTTGATGATGTGGTTGTTATATTTATTATTGGTTTAAATGTGGATTCGTATTTATTGAAACTCATTATCTATTCAATCGTAACATTTTCACTTAATGAAACGAAAGGAACTTGAATGCTGGATGATTAGTTTTTTTGTTTCTGCAAGTAAATTCTGGATGGTTGAAAATTTTGCAAATGATGAAAAGCCAAAAGCTTGATAAAAAGCAAAGAGACCAAACATAAGGCTTTCTGTGGTTATATGTTTATTTGTTTCTCTCAATTTGAGGATTTGCAAATTATTTCTTTAATGTTGTTGCATTGTTCTTATCAGGGTACTAGGGCACACCTGAGTTGCATCTAGGCCTGTCAAATTCGACACAACACAATTACCTTACACGAATTGATACAAATTAAGCGGGTTTGAGTGAGACCTTAATGAATTTAGGTGGTAAACGAGTTGACCTGTCATACACATTTAATAAACAAGTCGTGTTCGGATGAGACCTGTCAACCCGTTTATCATCCGTTTAAAAAAAATTAATATGATAATAAATTAATAATTATTTTAAAAAATTAGCAAGATTTTTTTTAGTGACGGCCATAGAAAATATATAAGTCATTTAAAATTGTTAGTTTTATAAAGTTTACATATATAAAAGTTATTTAAAAAATATAATTTAAAAAATAAATTTTATATACAAATACATGATAAAATATTTAAATTTCTTTCGCTATTAATTTGATTTGAACACATCTCTTGGGAAGGCAGCAACACATAGCTCTTTGGAAGACATTTTTTTGCCTTTGAATCCTATCCCACATCAAATAGGCATGAGTTTGCCACCAGCATCATATGCCTATAAAGTGTTAATAGTTTCCTATGCTCAAGCAGTTCACGTGAGACCAGGAGTGTCAACTCTGGCCCGTTGATACAAACCCGACATGAACCTGACACGAACGATTATAAAATTGACACGATTATTAATTAAATATGTATTGATGATACTTAAAATAAACCCCAGACACGAGCTCAGAAAGTGAGCTCAGCTCAGGAGCTCAGGTAAGATAAGCAGAGCTCATCCGGCCATAGTCTGAGCTCATCCGGCCGGTACTAAAGCTCCCCGCTGAGAACACGAATTGAGAAACGACAGGAGGACAGCGAGATGACAGCAGATACTTTAATAAGGGGAATTGAGTCGATCCAAGGCATGAAACCCGTAACTAACCAGGATCCTCTCCTAACGCTAAGGAGAGGATCCCTTGATATAAGGAAAGGATCTCGCCGGTGGGAGCCTGCCTTAAGGAGTTTAAATAACTCCAGGATTATAGATGAAGATAGGGCATGATCCCTTCAATAAAGGAAATAATTTCGAATTAGAGGTAAGCATGAGGCTATAAAAAGGGAGGACAAGAAACCCTAATACCCGGGGTATCCTACTGTAATACGCTCAACTTGATCAATAAGAAAGAGAGGAGCCATCTGACTCCATTGCAGAGTGGACTAGCCGAGCTCAGGCCGGTGAACCACTATAATCTTGTCTTGTTATCATCCCTTCTCCAAATCCCCAAAACATCAATATGCATTGTCAAACACGAGCCTTGTAGCTCAGACCCTGTATTTAGCTCTACACAAATCGTTCATATCAGATAATCCTGTTCCATAGCTCATTCGCGTAGATTAACACCATCAGTTTGGCGCCGTCTGTGGGAACGACTGTTCCTTTTACAAATAAACTGATCCTTCAGTGACTGATGGTAACAACACGAAATATGAGCAGAAGTCAAACAAACCTACCACGAATGCAAGACCAGCAAGAAGCTACCAACGGCAGACAACCCGGGAATATCCCAGAGGTTAATTCCCCCATTAATAACGAGGTGGAGGCCTTTCGCCTCGTCAACCAACGTTTACTAAGGGAGAATGCAGAGCTATCAAGGCTCGTACAACGCCCACAGGAGGCACGACCGGCCCAAGAAGGCCAGAATAATCCCCCTCATAGGGAACAACGACACTGGGACCCCCTTAGAGAGGTCAGCGAAGGAAGAGAAGGCAGCCAGACCAGGGGACATGTTCCTTACATACCCCCTAGGAATGGCCATAACGACGAGGTGCAAAGTCAGAACGATGGGGGTGAGAGGGACGATTTTCTCCCTTACCCGCCAGACAGGAGAGAGCAGCACTGGGAGCAACGCTTCAAAGACATCCAGGAAGAGCTCAGCCACATGAAGGAGGCTGTAAGGAACAAGGCTCCGGTTACAATGGATGTCCTAGTGCAGCAAACCGAGTCCCCATTCACCACTGGAGTGCTACACTTTCCCCTTCCACCAAAATTCAGGATGCCACAAGTAGAGGTCTTCGATGGGACGAAAGATCCCGTAGATCACCTCAACACTTACAAAAACCAGATGGAGTTGCATGGATACCAGGATCCCGTACGTTGCAGAGCTTTTGCCATCACATTGAAAGGCTCTGCCTTAGCCTGGTTTCACAGGCTCCCACCAGCCTCGATCTCATCCTTTAAAGAGCTCTCCATAGCTTTCGTATCTCACTTTATAGGAGCCCGGATATATAGAAAGCCAAGCTACCACCTGCTGAACGTGAAGCAGGGTCCCCAAGAGAACCTGAGGTCTTATGTCCAAAGGTTTAACTCGGAGACATTGAAGGTAGACGTCCCAGACGAAAAATTCGCCATAACTGCTTTCATTGCAGGGTTGGGAGTGCAATCAAAGGACTTGATGTTCTCTATATCAAAGAACCCCCAGGCAAGCATGGCTGAGGTGTTAGCCAAGGCAGAGAAGTATATAAATGGTGAAGAGACACTCCTTTCTAAAGTAGGAGGTACATCCTCACGAAAGAAGAAGGAAAAAGAAGAGAAGAGAAGGGACAGAAGTCCCAGGAAGGAAAAAGGGCGAGAGAGGTCTCCCAGAAGAGATAGGGACCGCTCGCCAAAGAGAAGAGGAAATGTCAGGGATCGCCTGGGCCCCATGCAGCCTGAACTACAGCCCAGATATGGACCCCAGCAATTCACCCCACTCACCGCCGCTGTGTCGCAAGTTCTGTATGAGGTCCAAAACGAGAAGTTCTTAAGATGGCCACCTCGGATGAAGGCAGATCCAGCCAAAAGAGACCCCACTAAGTACTGTGATTACCACAGAGATCATGGTCACCACACTGATGACTGCATTCAGTTAAAGAAGGAAATTGAGTTCTTAATCCAGCGAGGTCAGCTACGCCGTTTCATAGCCCATGACAACCAGAACCGAGCTCTTCCACCTCCACCTCCTCAGCAGCAGGCACCTGCACCACATCAGCAGCCTCTAGGTGAGATCAGAGTGATATCTCGAGGGTTCGCGGGAGGCGGAGAATCTAGCTCAGCTAGGAAAGCACACCTCCGCCGGATCAGAACCGAAGAAGCTCTCGAAGTGCACGCTGTATCCAAAGCACCACGCTTAGATACAGCTATCACTTTTTCAGATGCTGATTTGGAGGGATGCCAGTACCCTCATGATGACCCATTGGTGGTGCGAGCTGTGGTGGCTAACAGAACTGTTCATCGGGTTCTAATCGATAACGGGAGCTCGGCAGATATCATTTTCGCACCTGCATTTGACAAGATGGACATAGGCAAGGAGAGACTCGAACCTGTAAGCACTCACTTGCTGGGATTCTCCGGAGAAAGGGTACTCCCCCTGGGCTCGATCCAACTCGTGCTCACCCTAGGGGACCCACCTTGCCAAGCCACCACAACCGTGAAATTCCTAGTGGTCGATGCGCCCTCTGCATATAACATCTTGCTTGGAAGGCCATCTCTTAATTCTATGAAGGCAATCCCATCTGCCTATCACCTAGTTGTCAAATTCCCGACAGAAAATGGAATTGGGGTAGTCAGAGGAGACCAGCGCATAACCAGAGAATGCTACATGGCTTCTGTAAAAAGGAAGGAGGTCGAGAACATCCAATTAGATGAACTCGACATGAGAGATGAAATGGAGACAAGACCAATGCCCTCCGAAGAGTTGGAACCAATTCAGCTTGATGGGAAACCGGAACACCTAGTTTATGTAGGTTCTAGACTGAACGCTGAGCTCAAAAGTCTCCTCATCCGGTTCCTAAAGGAGAATGTAGGAGTGTTTGCTTGGAAGCAAGAAGACATGGAAGGAATTGACCCTTCGGTTATTACCCATAAGCTAAGTGTGAACCCAACTTGCAAGCCCGTCAAACAAAAGAGGAGGAGCTTTGCCTCCGAAAGGCAAAGGGCAATTAATGAGGAGGTCAGCAAACTCCTCCATGCCAAGGCCATCAGAGAAGTTGACTACCCTACCTGGTTGGCGAACGTCGTCAAGAAGACCAATGACAAGTGGCGGCTGTGCATCGACTTCACTGATCTCAACCGAGCATGCCCCAAAGACAGTTTTCCCTTACCTCGGATCGACCTAATAGTGGATGCCACAGCCGGACACGAGCTGCTTAGTTTCATGGACGCCTTCTCAGGCTACAATCAGATCAGGATGGATCCCAATGACCAAGAGAAGACCTCCTTTGTAACTGAACAGGGAACATACTGTTATCAGGTCATGCCTTTTGGATTAAAGAACGCTGGAGCCACCTACCAGCGGTTGGTGAATAGGATGTTCCAAAGGCAAATAGGAGCTTCTATGGAAGTTTACATCGATGACATGTTGGTGAAGTCACTAAAAGCAGAGCTCCACATTGAGCACCTAGCCGAATCATTCCAGATTCTAAAGAAGTACAAGATGAAGCTCAACCCTGCGAAATGCGCATTTGGGGTCTCGGCAGGGAAATTCCTGGGTTTTATAGTTAGCAGCAGAGGGATTGAAGCTAACCCAGAGAAGGTTAGGGCAATAGTGGAGATGCAATCACCATCCAACACAAGGGAGGTGCAACGCTTGACAGGCAGGATAGCTGCCTTGAGCCGTTTCGTGTCTAGATCAAGTGATAAATGCCAGCCATTCTTTCAGATATTAAAAAAGGCGTTCCAGTGGGATGCCAAGTGTGAAGAAGCATTTAAAGCCTTGAAAGATTATATGGGCTCTCCTCCTGTTCTGGTGAGCCCTTTAGAAGGGGAGGTCCTTACCCTCTACCTGGTGGTTTCAGATTTTTCGACAAGCGCAGCACTGGTTAGGGAGCGAGACAGAGCTTAGCAACCAGTCTACTACTGTAGCAGAGCTCTGAGGGGGGTAGAGGAGAGATATCCAAAGATGGAAAAGCTCGTCTTAGCGTTGGTGACAACAGCCAGAAGACTCAGGCCCTATTTCCAGGCTCATACTACCGAGGTCCCAACAGACCAGCCGATGAAGCAAGTGCTACATAAGCCAGAGTCCTCGGGGAGGTTGGTTAAATGGGTCATAGAGCTCAGTGAGTTTGACATTAGATACAAGCCAAGAACTGCCGTCAAAGGGCAAATTTTGGCGGATTTTATTGCAGAGTTCACAGCAGCAGTGCCCATGGAGACCATAGATTTAACGCCAGACCTCCCCATATGGAGACTTTCTGTAGATGGAGCTGCCAATGCTCAGGGAAGTGGTGCAGGAATGATCTTGACCTCCCCAGAAGGGATAGATGTTGAATATGCCCTTAGACTTGGGTTCAAGGCTTCAAAGAACGAAGCGGAATATGAGGCTGTCATCGCTGGGCTCAATCTTGCGAATTCCATGGAAGCAGAGCAGCTAGAGATCTGCAATGACTCTCAACTGGTGGTAAAGCAGATAGAGGACTCCTATGAAGCGAGAGGCGAAAAGATGGTTCTATACCTCAGAAAGGTACGAGAATTAATAAAGAAATTTGTGCAGGTTAAGGTCAGACATGTGCCTAGAGCAGAGAATGCACGAGCAGATGCACTGGCAATGTTAGCAACGGCCTCACAAGAGGATTTGGATAGACTAATACCGGTGGAGCACCTTCCAGAACCTTCAGTAAGTATCGAAGAAGAAGACATACTATCAATCGGAGCTCAGACAAGTTGGATGGACCCCATCATTGGGTACCTGCAAAGTGGGACGCTGCCAAGCGATGCCAAGGAGGCTTCCAAGCTGAGAACCAGATCAGCCAGATTTTCCTTGTTGCAAGGACATCTGTACAAACAGGGGTTCTCAACGCCTCTCCTTAAGTGCGTGGGAGATGAAGATGTCAACTGTATACTCAGGGAAGTACATGAAAGGATATGTGGCAATCACATAGGAGCTCGGGCCTTGGCAGGAAAAGTACTGAGACAAGGGTATTATTGACCAACCATACCCAAAGACGCCACCGATTTAGTAAAAAGATGCAAGACTTGCCAGGAACATGCCAATGTTTCCCATTGTCCACCCGAGCTACTAACCTCGGTGGTAAGCCCATGGCCCTTTCAGCAGTGGGGTTTGAATATTCTTGGACCCCTTCCCACCGGTGTGGGGCAGTGCAAGTTTGCTATCATAGGGGTGGATTATTTCACCAAATGGGCGGAGGTCGAACCTTTGGCAACAATCACTGAACAAAAAATCCAAAACTTCGTTTGGAAATCGATAGTTTGCAGATTTGGAATTCCCAGGGCGGTGGTGTCTGACAATGGAAAACAGTTTGACAATTCAAAATTTAAAAGCTTTTGTGCTGAGCTTGGGATCAAGAACTACTTCTCAGCGCCCGCACATCCTCAGTCCAATGGGCAAGCAGAGGTCACTATCAGAACCATAAAGACAGCTCTCAAGACCAAGCTGGAAAACCTGAAAGGCAAATGGGTGGAATACATCCCTGAGGTATTGTGGGCCTACAGGACCACTGCCAGGTCTGCAACTCAAGAAACCCCCTTCGCTTTGGCCTTTGGAACCGAAGCAGTGGCCCCTGTCGAAGTAGGGCTTCAGTCACCAAGGGTGGAGTTTGCAGATGCCGAACTCAATGATGAATCTCTCCTATTGAACCTCGACCTCTTGGATGAAAAGAGAGACAGAGCTCTGCATCGTGTCCGAATTTATCAGAGAAAGACTGCGAGATACTACGACAGAAAGGTCAGGCACAGAAGTTTCAAGGCTGGAGACTTGGTACTTAGGAGGCTTCTACTTGCAAGAAAGGATCCCACGCATGGAAAATTGGGACCCAATTGGGAAGGGCCCTATATCGTGTCAAGGGTAATCAGACCAGGGAACTACGAATTGCAAACAGAGGAGGGGAAGGTCCTACCTCACTCCTGGAATGCCGAGCACCTTAAGAGGTTCTTTCAGTGAGTATTACTTGTAATAGAGCTATTTCAACAAGAATAAACAAGTCTTTTATTCACCCTTATATGGTTTCCAAAGTAAAGGAATGCGCAATAAGCACTACAACGAACGATAAGCTTCTAAGCTTATAAAAATACAAGATGAGCTCTTCAGCTCATAAACATACGATAAGCTTCTAAGCTTATAAAATACAAGATGAGCTCTTCAGCTCATAAACATACGATAAGCTTCTAAGCTTATAAAATACAAGATGAGCTCTTCTGCTCACAAACATACGATAAGCTTCTAAGCTTATAAAATACAAGATGAGCTCTTCAGCTCATAAACATACGATAAGCTTCTAAGCTTATAAAATACAAGATGAGCCATTCAGCTCATAAGCGAACGATGAGCTTCTAAGCTTATAAAATACAAGATGAGCTCTTCAGCTCATAAGCGAACGATGAGCTTTTAGGCTTATAAAATGCAAGATGAGCTCTACAGCTCATAAACTAGCAATAAAACTTCTCATCCTGTAAGGTTGAGATGAGCTCTTCAGCTCATACAAGCTTCTAGGCTAATAGAATTCAAGGCTGGTCTCTTCTTGGAGACACCAACAGTCAAATTTAAAGCTGGCCTCTTCTTGGAGGCACCAGCAGTCTTCCCCCACGACTAGTGGTCCCTGTATACTGCCTACACACCTGAAGATCACCAACAAAGTCAGTTGGGAACTAAGGTCAGTTCAAACATGATCTTCTGTTTTCCATCAACATTAGTGGTTCGACCTATAGAATCAGTCGAGGACCAAGGTCAGTGCAAGCATGATTTTCTGTTTCCCATCCACGTTCGTGTTCTGAACACGAAGAATGTGCTGAAATAACCTAACAGAATTCGAGATGAGCTCCTCAGCTCATAAGGAATTGCGCATCCAAAAATGAAAGATCTGGCATTCAGAATATCCAACAGTACAAATGTTCAGAGAAATGCAAGGAAAGTCATAGTTTGGCAGCGCTCAAAGAAAGAAGAAAATACATAGGGGCAGAGCTCTTAGTTCTTCTTAGGCTAAGACTTCAGCTCGGCCACTTCCTCCTTCAGGCGAGCATTCTCTTCCTTCAGCTCATCTCTCTCTTGCTCAGCCTTATGGAGCGAATCGAGAAGCTTTTGACCTGCGGGGTGAGAAAGATAGTGGACAGAGAGTCAGGGGAAAAAGAGTCATCCCTCCTACGCCTCTTTGAGCTAGCGCCAGCATACCCGTCCTCATCAGAATCCCCTTCCTCATCAGAATCAGAGAAAGAGGTCCAGGAAGAATAGGGGACAGATGAAAACTCAAATTCAGTAGCCTCAGCCCCAAGCAGATAGAGGTTTGCACTCGTCATCAACTCAGAATAAGTCCTAGACTCAGCAAGCAGCAGCTCGTTGATATTCACCATCCCTGGCACGTCTAGATCAGGTGGACCTGCACAACAAAAATATAATAAGAAGGTATCTTCAAAGGAAAGTATTCAAAAGAGCTCGGCCCGAGCTTACCAATACGAGAAAAGCTCTTCCAGGACCGTGGGATCCTAGCTTCACGACAACGATCCTCAGTGGACCTCCAAGACTCTCCAGAAACGAAAAAGAAACGTGTGGACCATCCTTCGGGGTTGGAGGGGAGCCCCAGAACCAAAGGACGTAACTTAGAATTCCTCCAACGAAAAAAGCTGAAGCAGGGGGCATCATCCTCCTCGATCTCGAAGAAGTACAAAAACTCAGACACATAAGGGAACCTGCCGAGGCCATGTAGTCGACAGAACAAGAAGAAGCTTACCATAGCGGCCCACCCTCGTGGAGAAAGGCGAGACGGACATAGGCCGTAGTAGGCTAGAACTCGTCCTATGGCTGGGTGGATGGGAAGGCAAAGTCCCATGTCCATGACACTTTCAAAAAAGCAGACTTCCCCTCGAGGAAGGAAGTTGCAAGGTTCATCTGGAGTAGGGACTCTCAAAGGCAACTCAAGATCAAGAAGGAACCGTCTCTTGATGGTTTCCAAATCAGCGGGCTCTAGGGTGGAAGGAGATAGGTAACGACAGTGCCACTTCCATTCGATTCCGAAGGAAGTCCGCTCCTCGAACAAAGAAGAACCAGGGGCCGCCATTAAAGATCAAGATCAAGAACAGAGGGTAACCACGAAGGATCAGGAAGATAGAAGAATGGAACTCAGAAGACTTGAACAGGATTGGAAGGTTTTTTAGGAAACCAAAAGCCACGTTAAAGGGAGTTGGCTGTCTTTCTAGTTTCTTAATTAATAAAGGCGGTTATGGTTATGGAAAGCGGTTGGAAAAAAAGGCGGGAAAAGGAATCGGCACAAGATCAACCCTCCTATCGCACTCAAAACGACCGAAGAAAGTTCTGACCCCACCAAAATATTCCTCATATTGGAGCTCAGCCCGGTTGGCAACATTGGACCTCAGAATGATCTCCCAGACCTGCGGCTCCTAGAGCCTTGCCCACATCAGAATGATAAAACTCCTGATGGGCTCCTCAGATCATCAAAAGAACTTAGCGACTCACGAAGTCCATAGTCTTGCGTGAAGAAGGGCTGAAGCACTTCTCAAAGCACAGAAGAAAAGTTCAGAAAAATAATGCAATGAAATTTGCCCCGAAGTTTGTTATTTATCTCAGAAAGGGTCTATTAAATGGGCCACGAAGCTCAGAAAGAACTTTTAAGTTCACAAGAAGAGCAATATAGCTCAGTAAGAATCCCTAAGTTTACAAACTCGAGCAATGTAGCTCAGAAGGAACTCGCCAGTTCACAATATCAAGTTCTGTTGCTCAGAATGTAGAAGAAAAGGGAGGGGATCCCTGAGATACCAACTACCGAGCTCAACTGCTCAGGAGAAGCCATTGAGCCCAACACCAAATCTTCCATACTCTTCAGACCTAGTAATTTTGCTTCAAGAAGTGCACAGCACCCCTCAAACCAAAAGGGGGAGTACAAAGTACAAGGAAAGGGGAAAGGTCAGAAGAATAAAATTATGACAAAACCATCTGACTTATGTCTCAAATCACAGCACATCACACATCACAGTTCAAAGCGAGATTCAGAAACTGCTCTATGAAGTTTGTATTCCAAAACACAAGTTCGAAGTACAAAGGAAAATAAAAAGTTACATAAGCACAGAAAAAGCTCTAAGTGTCTAGAGAGGGAGTAATTGAAGGATCTCGCAGCTCGGTAGATGGGCCCTCAGCAACTGAAGCAAGGGAGAAGCTCCCAGAAATGCCTGGGGCTCCTGCCCCCGTTGATTCCGGATCTTGAGCAAGGGCCTCAGTCACCAAGTTAGCTGGAAACAGCGTAGTAACAGGAACAGCAAGGTCTGCAGTTAGGGGTCCAGGAATCACGACAAGAGCTCCAGAGGTCCCAGAGGCAGGAATGTCCTGACTCAAGGCTGCGGCTGGTGGGACTAAGGCATCCTCCTCACCATCAGAGACAGACTCTTCCATTTCTTCTTCGGTGGGGATAGAGAAATTGAAGTCAAGGTCAGGGAAAGCTTTGACAGCCTTGCGCCTAAAGGCAAGCCACCCAGTAGCCCACAATGTGGTGGCCTCATCTCTTAGCTCAGCAATCTCCTTCTCCCTCTGTTGGACCAAACCTTTCTGCTCCTCGAGCTCTTCGCAGAGCTTGTCGTTAGCCTCGTTGAGGGCGAGATAATCTTGATTGACCTGGCTGAGCTCTTTCCTGGCATCAAAAGCCTCTTGGCTAGCTTTGGACCATGCCTCAACCTTAAGCTGCAGGTCCTCCTTAACTAGCCTTAGCTCATCTCGAGCTTTCTTCTCCCCTTCCTCAGCTCTGACCTTGACAGTTAATGTGTGTTTGAGTTCAGAGGCTTGCTTCACCGTTTGCTCTTTGAGGCTCTCCACATGAGCCCTGAGGTCTTCATTCTGAGCCCTGAGGTTTTCGTTCTCAAGGGATAATTCAGAAACCTTGACTTTATACGTTTTCAGAACCTTGAAAGAGCTCTCTTGAGACCGAACCCGGTGCAGCAGACCTTTCGCATGGAGGGCAGCCTGAGAATATAAAGTTCAGTAAATTACGCCAGATCACCAAATAAAAACAAGTAAAGGGGGGAAAATGCTAGCACTTACAGCAGCTGCTCCCTGAAGAGCTGAAGAGATGGACTCCTCAAGGGGCATAGAAGCAGCCTTCAGGACATCAGACTCAGAAAAAATAGAAGAAAGAGCTCCTGCAGCAAGATCCATGTTGTCAAAAAAATCCTCGTCTTCTCCCTCAGATTTTCTCTCTTTCCCAGAAGCAGTGTATGAGAACTTTCTGGGTTGGAGATCAGGGATCACTCCCAAAGCTTTCTCAACCTCAGAAGAGGAAGGGGAAGCCTGATCTCCCATTTGAGCAGGCACCAACCCAGGATGGGCCACCGGAGGGGAAGGAGGAACGGCAATTTGAGGGGTGCTGGATGAGGAAGGCGGTGCCTTATTGGGAACCAGTTCTTGGTAGCAGAGGGGGGTGAAGGCACCTCCAACCACTCCCAGAGCTAACCCGAGCCTTGCGCTTGCCAGATCTGCCTCCTTTCAACAGTTCCTCAACCTTAGCCTGAAGCTCCTCTGGAGTAGACTTCATGGTAGAAGGACCTGGAAGGTCTGAATAGAACGAGGAGGAGTAAAAAGAAGAGGAGGAGAAGGAAAGATGATAAAAAAGGAAGAGAAAGAAAGTGACAATGAAATTACATTCTTCAGCCCCTAAAACGGATAATGGAATAGCTAGGATCACCGCAGGAGAACTCAGACCTAGCCTCACCAAATTTCGAGACTCAATCAGGTCGGCGTACCTCTCTGGCTTAATCTTCCCCAACTTCACTAGCACCTTCTGATCTTCAAGGCTGAGCTCAGGGCGACCACCTGAAAAGAAGAAAGTGTGCAAATAAGAGAAAGGCAAGAGGTCTATAAGTTCCAGATCAGAGCTCAGTCGACTCAAGTGAAGACTCACCCAAGTTGTCTGGTTCTGTCCAAGCCGTAGGGATACCAAGAGTATCTGTCTTATCAGCAGGATTGTACTCCCAATTGGTACCCCCAATGTAAAAGAAATGTTCTTTCCACGCTTTGTGAGAAGAAGGGAGGTCAGTAATAATTTTCTTAGCTTTAGTCCGCTTGGAAATATACAGAAAACCTTCAGCGGAGGTCAGTTTGACATTGAAGAGCTCCATAAGCAGAGAAATGCTAAGAACCCCGAGTTTATGCTTCTTAAAAATGACTAGAAGACCAACCATGACGCCATAGAAGTTGGGGAAAATCTGGGAAGGGCACACATGAAAATGTTGCAGAACAGCTTTAATAAAGGGGTGCAGAGGAAAGCGAAGACCGTTGTCAAAGGCGGCAAGAAAGAAACAGACCCTATTGCGTATTTGTTCTACGTAGTAGACGGATCTATCTGGGCACCAGGGTTCGACCCCAGGAGGAAAACCATACCGAACTTTATAAGCCTTCATTAGCTCAGGGCCTCTTTGCTGTAGCCCACAGACTCGACATGCCTGAAGGCCGACCCCAAATATGAGGTCTTCTCTTCAACCCCGACTCCACTCACCTTGACTTTGCCTTTATCAGGTCTGGGGGGCATGGGAGAAGAAGTAGAGGGGGGCTCCTCGGTACCCACCTCGGTTTCTACAGCCTCCACACCAAGAAAGTTATCAATTTCGTCACCCACGTCTCCTAAATCAGTGTCCTCAGACCTATTGCCCAGTAAGGAGACAGAGGAACGAGTAGCACCGGAGGAGGCAGACATGATTGGGCAGGAAAAAGGAAGATTAAAGGAGCGATAAAGAGGGGGGACACTGATCAAACTCTCCCTAATAACCCTAGGGTCAGCACAATAGCTACCAACAGCGAGTATGTGCACAATCGAACTCCAGCCCACGAAGCGAGGAAGAGGGGATAAGCAATAATCACGATTCCAGAAATAAAAGAACCTAAAAGACAAAAAACGCAACAACCACCTCGAACTCGAGGGATCCAGAACGAAGAAAGGGGCAGAAAGCACGTACCTAGTGGAAAGAGAGCAACGAACGAACCAAGGGCCAAATCAGAAGGGGTGGCACTGTGGGTCTTCGAATCGAACACAGGGGAACCGATTTAGAGTGAGAATCAGAAAGTCTGAAGACAGAAAACCAAGAATTCGCAAGGACAGAAAGCTAGAAGACAGAGAAGAAGTTGAACGGTGGAAGAAGCGGTTCAGATAGCCGTTCGGGTATTTAAAGCTTGGGGGACGTGGGCTGAGACATGCGCGGGAATCGAGGAGAGTCATGATTGTTGTAAACCGTCAAAAATCTTCAGCCACGTGAGAAGCCTAGGAAGACCACGTGTAGATCCAACTCAGATTGAGAAGCAGTTCAGCTCTTACCTAAGCTAACTTAGAGCAAGAGATGGGGGGGCAACTGATGATACCTAAAATAAACCCCAGACACGAGCTCAGAAAGTGAACTCAGCTCAGGAGCTCAGGTAAGATAAGCAGAGCTCATCCGGCCATAGTCTGAGCTCATCCGGCCGGTACTAGAGCTCCCCGCTGAGAACGAATTGAGAAACGACAGGAGGACAGCGAGATGACAGCAGATACTTTAATAAGGGGAATTGAGTCGATCCAAGGCATGAAACCCGTAACTAACCAGGATTATCTCCTAACGCTAAGGAGAGGATCCCTTGATATAAGGAAAGGATCTCGCCGGTGGCAGCCTGCCTTAAGGAGTTTAAATAACTCCAGGATTATAGATGAAGATAGGGCACGATCCCTTCAATAAAGGAAATAATTTCGAATTAGAGGTAAGCATGAGGCTATAAAAAGGGAGGACAAGAAACCCTAATACCCGGGGTATCCTACTGTAATACGCTCAACTTGATCAATAAGAAAGAGAGGAGCCATCTGACTCCATTGCATAGTGGACTAGCCGAGCTCAGGCCGGTGAACCACTATAATCTTGTCTTGTTATCATCCCTTCTCCAAATCCCCAAAACATCAATATGCATTGTCAAGCACGAGCCTTGTAGCTCAGACCCTGTATTTAGCTCTACACAAATCGTTCATATCAGATAATCCTGTTCCATAGCTCATTCGCGTAGATTAACACCATCATGTATAATAAATAGTCTAGACTAATGTTTAATACTTAGAATACATTAAATAGATTTTTTTTTTCATGGGTCTTGACACGAATACGACACGAATAACTATGACACGACACGAAAAATACCACACGTGGGTCACACGAACATGACACAATTGACACCCCTACGTGAGACTGCCTGAGCTCAGAAGCCGAAGTTGTCACTTTTAGTGTTCTTTGGGTCAGCATTGTATAAAATTTTGGGCTTTTATTTTGAGCCAGTGTCTAAATTTTGAGTTAAATGGGTTAAACAAGTCATGTCGTGTTATCCATTTATTAAACGGTTCGTGTATATGTTAAGATTTTTTACCTGTTTATTAAACGCATCGTTTATGAGTTTACATGTTTTTCGTCACTCGTTTAACCCGACACATAACTGTTTAACTCGACACGATTGACACCCCTAGTTACACTTAAGCCTGTCAATTGTATCGGGTGAAACAAGTTCATGTTTGGCCTTAACGGGTTTGTGTCAAAAAGCAATCCACTCATACTCGATTTGTTTATTAATTTGTGTCTAACAAGTCGTGTCATATCGAGTTCACGTATATGAATCATGTATGATCAGTATATAAACAAATCGTTTCATGTATTTCTTTTAATTAACTTCACTCATAACAGATTTATTTATTAATTGTGTCATATCAAGTCCACTTACTTCCGAAATGGATGACTTAAAGAAGACATAAACCCTTTAATTTCATACCGTGTTAATGAATCGTATCATATTTTGTTACCCTAAATGCACCAAATCTCGTTCACCCTTAGTTGCGAGAGACATAGACATCTTTACCTTTTAATTTTGAAGGCTAGGTTGTGATGAGCACTTGTGTTTTGAACTTTGTTGTTACTTTTTCGAAAATGAATTTTATTTTTTTACAAAAAGAGTCACAAATCACAAGCATAAAAAAAAACTGTAAAGAACTCAAAGCTGAGAGAGAAGATTTGCCACAGACGGGTGTGGTCTATACATGGCCTCTAAGCCCTTAACCTTGGCCAAGGTTATCCCACGGTAACCTTCTTCTAAGTCCACCAATTCAGACCCAACCCTTTCCCACTCAAAGCACTGAATAAACGTGCCTAATGCCAACCCAACTAACCTCAAAGCCAAGCTAGCACCAGGACATGCCCTCCTACCCATCCCAAATGGAATAAACTTAAACCCCTGATCTCCTCCCTTCTCAATTCCTTCAAACCTCTCTGGCCTGAACTTGTTAGGTTCCTCCCACAATGTTGGGTCCCTATGAATTGCCCAAGCATTCACCAACAGCGTCGTTCCTTGTGGAACGTTGTATCCTTCTATCGTAGACTCTCCAGATGAAAAATGAGGCACTAGAAGTGGTGCAGCAGGGAATAATCGGAGTGTCTCGTTGACGATGCATCGTAGATAGGGTAATTTGGGGAGATCTGAATCCTCTAACAAATGTCCTAGCTGGACATGGCTGTTGATCTCGGATCGAGCTTTGTCCAACACCTCTGGATGGTTTAGCAAAAGTGACATTGCCCATTCCATAGTGAGTGATGAAGTGTGTATCCCTGCTGTGAACATTATCTGTGCAAGTAGGGGCCGAGGAAGAGAGCTTGTTAGAAATAGAATTATGAGTTCGTTGATATAAAGCAAGCCTAGGATAAGATATGAATTAGACTTTCCAATCACTTAACGTCAGAATAACTTTCTAGCTGGTGAACCCTGGTGAATCTAGTTATTGATGATTGAATTCAATAGAAAATGCTAAATTTGTAACTAACAGAATTGAAATCCCCTCTTGCGAAAATCGGGCTTTTTCTCTCATAATAACGTCAACCAAAGACCTGAGCATCTTAGCATATACTGGAGAGAAATTCCTAATCACTTCGTTGCTCCAAAATTTTTTGGCAAACTTCAAAACATGACATATAATAAGTAAATCTTTAAAATGAGAGATTTTTCTTTAAATATAGCTATACCACACTGAAACTATATATTATGGTAAGTGATCATCACCTTCGTGCCGGCGATCACCATCACCAAGAATGATGCACTTGGCGCAGAACCACCTAACGGTGGCTCTTTACTCCCTCAAGATTTGCTGCTTTTTTTTTTTCACCATTCATCCACTTTTATATCAGTAGGGAGTTGAGTTACGAGCAAGGCAGTTCCGCTCCGAAAACAAAAAAAGTCAGTAAGGCCTTTTCCACTTGACCATCAAATCAAGAAAGAGATAGTGGTTCGGCCAAACCAGTATATTTATCAAGAGCAATGCTACAACGACCTTATTTTGGGACCTTATTTTGTGACTTCAATGTAATTATTGGATTAGTTGTGAGTTCTAATATTAGATGGAGCCCACAACTAATCAAATAGTTGTACACCATTAGGTCTCTAATTAAGGTCTCAAATTAGATTCAAATAACATTTCTCATTTATCAATGCATGATTAAACAGAACCAAAACCAATAAAATTTAGAATTAAGAGAATCCATATCCCTTTCTTTTTTTCAAGGGTCACAGATATTTGAATCAACTTACACGCACTTCCACGTTGGGATTAGGGTTCATGAGTGATAATTCTCTCATGACCTAACCCCAAAAATTTGTCAAAATTCGAATTCAAGATGTCTAGATTTATAGCTCACCCTTATTATCACTTTAGAATCAATTCTGATTTTTTTTTTTTTGATAATTTTTCTTCTTAAAGGGATGGGGGCAAGGAAGAATGCCCAGCGACCACCCCGATAAGCCCTCACCAGTGGGATCATAAGGCCCCTGACCGCGCCTGGAACACCTCTCGGGACCAGACCTAGCTAGGCTAACATAGCGGCCAACCACCAAACCCTAATGGGGACTCCAAGACTCGAACTCCCAACCTCAAGGTGAGGAGTAAGGCCGGTACCCCACTAGACCACCAAACAATTACAACTCAAGAGGAGTTGGTTAACGTTACAACTCAATTGGGCTTAGATGCGACAAGTTAGTTGCAGCTCAGTGGTGACCAATTTATGATTCAATTTTAGAATCTATCATTTATTTTAGAATAATGCTATTTAAATTTAAAAATCTTACCGAATTTGTCAACATAATAACGTGGTTTCAGTAGAACTATTGGATCAATATCAAGTTTTAATGTAATTTCGGTAGAACTATTTATTTTGTTTCAATTTCATTGGATAAAAATAACTTACCAAGACACAGCCTTTCGGTAAGTTAGTCTCGTGGATTAGTGATCAACCAAGGTAACTTGGTGCCTCAGATGAAGACCATGGATTTCTTCACCTCGTTGGACAGAAATATCATCCTTAACTTACCAACGTAAACTATGTAACGAAATTACAAAAATAGTGGAATACGCTTACCATTATGATGCCCTTGAGGATGTCATCCGTGTAATATTCAGGTTCAGCTTCTTGTAAAGACAACAAGGCTTCAACGATCGTCTTCTTCCTTTGCTCCGGCGAAGAAGAACCAGCTTTCTTTTGCCGGTGCTCATCAATCAGACCTTGCATGAACTCGTTTCTCCTTCTATGCAAATCCAGCAACGTCTTTTCCGTCCCTGTGTAACCCACCCACCTCAAAAAGGGTAAATAGTCACATAAGTTCATCTGAAAGAGCGACCCGAACATGTCCATCGACTCCGTCCACCGTTTTCCGGCAACCATCTTTGTCATCACATTGAACATCAAATCACGGAAAACAGAACTCAGGTCAACTTTCCCGCTACCCTCTTCATATCCCAGAAAAAGTTTCTGGACCGCGAAACGAATCTCCTCCGTCCTGGTGGCGGAGGAGTGGTTGAGACTGGTGGCGGAGAAGATTTGGATGGTGGTAAGACGGCGAATATTACGCCAGTGGTCGCCGTAAGGGGAGAACCCAAGGGTGGTGTGGTTGTAGGTTATGTGTTTGCTGGCAAGGAACTTGGGTCGGTTCGCAAAAATTACATCAAGTTGGGTGAAGAGTTTCTCGGCAATGGAGGGAGAGGAGACTAGGAGGACGGGTCGTGATCCGAACCAGAGGAAAACAATCGGACCGTAGTGAGAGGAGAGAGACTGGAGAGTTCGGTGGGGTGGGGTTTTGAGGAGATGAAGGTGGCCTAGTATGGGAAGAGCTAGTGGACTTGGTGGTAAGTTTTTCTTTGGAGAAAAGAGAAGCTTGAGGATGATGCAAATGGGGAAGATAAGAGCTAGGGTAGTGTAGAGGATCTCCATGCTCATGGAGAAGGATGGTGAGAGAGTGTACTCCTTTTAAGTATAATTATGTACGTTAACATGTTCGATGCTCAGAATTTATATTCACATTTTCACCATATAAAAATGGTAATCTGTTTATTATATTAGAGAGAGAAAATAAGATAAAAAATGAGAGTTTTAAAATAGAAGAGGCAGTGTGGGTTTGAGTCTCTTCTCTTGAATAACAAAAAGTGTGGTTGGTAGGACGTAGCATCAGTTGCGAACAGTAGTCATGTCAGTGGGTTTAAATCTCTGTCAAAACGTAAGTCTTGATATAAATAGTGTAGGAGTTGAATGATCACTTTACACACCCGAGATTTACCTTTGGTTTTATTTAGACAGACGAGCTTGAACGACATAAACACATCTCTATTCGTCAATTACAAAAAAAAAATTAATGTTATAAAATCCAAATAAAATTCAAAAAATTATAACCCAAATGCATATTATTCCTTAGATGAGTGGGTTCCATCAATTTTTTCAGTGGGACCCACTCATCCCACACTCATCCAAGGGATGATATGCATTTGAATTTTAACTTTTAAATTTCATTTGAATTATGTAGCATTTTTCAAATTATTATATGAACAAGGTGAGATAGTTTTATTGGGGGGAATTAATTGTTCAATTTAAAATTTTAATAATTAATTAAATTCAAAGCCACAAGCCATCTTCTCCTAGTTTGATTGTTAAATGATAGTATTGTTCTCTTAAATTACTGCTTTGTCTCAATTATTTGCCAGATGAAACCTGTCTCAGTTATTCCCGGGTCTATTTCCATCCAAAACTTAGCGATTCATGAAAGTTATTATATATTTATAAATAAATAAGAATTGGTGACATAAAGTGTCGTGCAAGTTGTACCGGAATCATAATTGAAGTAAACAAAAGTATGAGTTAATCAATTTAATCTTCGTCCACATCCGAAGGCACGAGACTTATGAAACACGGATACGGATACGGGATACGGGATATGGGTAAAATACGATACGGATATGGCGATACGACAAAATCTAAAAAAATAGGATACGGGTACGGCCAAGATACTATTATAATAAAATATATTTAATATTTTTATTATTTTCAACCAACTTAATACTTATATATTTTGGTAGTTTTTTAACATATAATAAAAAAAAATTAATAATTCTTTTTAATTTCAAGAAAGTATATATCGTGTCGTTGTGGTATATTCACAAAGTGAAGTGACTAATTAAAGGAATCAAAGCTAATATATTTACCTAGTATTTAGAAGTAATTTTGCTAAGATTATAATGAAATAGTTTTATTTTATGCTCTTTTGACATTAGATAATACTTAAAAAACACTCATGTACCTTTGAAGTAATATGAATTTTTGTTAATGTAATGTAATGTATTTTATGGTGAATTCGAAAAGAGATGTTAAAAGTTTAACTAAAAAATTATATATGTTGCTCGACTACAAAAGTATCCGTGAAGTATCTTAATATTTAATTATTATCGGATACGTAGAAGGTGTATCCGATACGTATCCTCGAATATCTGACGAGTATTGTATCCGATAAGGTATCGAATACGGATACGTTAACCTCAACGAAATATCCGTGTTTTATAACACGAGACAAAGTTTGCATGGGCCCCACGTGGTGTCTTTGTTTTTGTCTTTTAAGTTCCGTGTAGGACTTGGCGTGCTGCTGTCCATTTTTAGAACTCAAAGCACCACAACATCGTCGCAGTAGAGAAGGATAAGCTTTGTTGCTGTCTGCTAGTCTGCAGCCACTCATAAATCAAGCCCTTGCGTAAGGTCTTACGTAGTAGTGTAAACTTTTTTATATTTTAATGTTTGCATATGATTTTTATTCGAAATTTCATTCTTCACATAAATTATATATTAATTACTTAAAATAAGAAAATTCGGTATCATACCAAAACTTATTAGTAATAGTAGATTTTAGTTTTATTAAAAAAAATAAAAAAAATTTACTTATCATATTTTTTGTTGAGCACAAAAGATGAATAGGAGGAGTAAGGATAAAAATATATCCACCAAATCATTTGTAGTCGTTGGATTAGTGATATAAATGATTTGATCTACATTTTGATGGACCTACTTATCCAACAACTACAAATAATTTGATGCATATTTTAGTACACACCTTTTGGTGTGTATAGCATTGCTTGGAGGACTAAACTCTAGTCAACAACACATAGTGTTAGAAGAGTACAACTCATTTGGGTTGTAAGTTTTGGATTTTTTATTGTACCATATGTTTACTATTGTCTTTAAGACAAATGTAGTAATTGCCCCCACAGACAGCATCGTCACACTTGAGTAGCACTTTCGTAAGGTCTTACGTAGTAGTGGACTCTTATTTATATTTTTTGGTAAATATCATCCACATCTGGTGTAGATAGGCTTAATTTCAACGACACTCTCTTTCGATTCTAAAATTTCATTGACACTCTTTATCAATAGTAGTCAAGTAACGGATATGACAAAAATACTTTTTTTTACCACTTTACCCTTAAGTTTTATATTTTTTTTTTCATATATTAAGTGTCTTTATATATGTGTGTATATATATATACAAGTTATTGCTTATGTCTGAAGGCACAGAGTAATAAAAAATGATAAACAATAAACATATGTATTCATATTCAAAATCAAATTACAAACATAGAGGAGAGATAAATGAATTTAAACATCAGTTGTAGTGGGGATTAGAGGTGGTGGTGGTAGGAGACAGTGATGGTTGTGGTGGGTGGCAATGACTGTGGTGGTGGTGGCGGCGGCGGCGACAGTGGTGGTGGCGACGATGGCAGTGGTTGTGGTGATGGTGGCAGCGACGACGACAGTGGTGGTGGCGGCGGCAGTGGTGGTGGTGGTGGCGGTGGTGGTGGCAGCGGCGGCGGTGGCAACGGTAGTGGTGGCGACGGCGGCGACTGAGGCGGTGGTGGCAGCAGTGGTGGGAGCGACGCTGGTGGTGGCGGCAACGATGGTGGTGGCGGTGACGGTGGCGGTGGCGATGGTGGCGGCAGTGGCAGTGGTGGTAGAGGTGGTGATGGTAGAGGTACTGGTGGTAGAGATAGAAGTGGGGTGGTTTCAAACACTATTTTTTTTTTTAAAGTAGTTATGAGAAATAATTTCTAGAAAAAAGTCACTTCAAACACACCCTTAGGGGTCTATTTTTCCTATTAAATTTAGGGTGTTAATGTTAGCTGTTTGATTAACTTTAAAATAAAATTTAAAGCGATCTGAACCGCGAAAAGCAAAAGTCATTTTATTTATCTTTTGAAATTTGAATTGTAAACTACTTTATTATATAGATATATTGGTATATGAAAACAAAGAACTCTCCCTTAACCCACCCCTCCCTACCCATTCTCACCTCCTCGGCCATCGTCTGCCCCTCCACAGTGTCATCCGACACCCTTCGCATATCATATATATATATATATCTCTCTCTCTCTCCAGTAAACCCCTTCTATTCGTATCCACTATTTTAACTCTTTGGAAGAGAGAAAGGACAATAAGATAGGAACAAAAAATATCAAATTAATTTGGGATTTTTTGTGGTGGGTGTTGATGTAGAGGCTGTAGTAGTAGATTAGTGGTAGTGGGCATGTGAGAGGTGGCGACGGTGCGTGTGTGTGCACG
This sequence comes from Ilex aquifolium, assembly GCA_951799425.1. Lineage (NCBI taxonomy): Eukaryota > Viridiplantae > Streptophyta > Magnoliopsida > Aquifoliales > Aquifoliaceae > Ilex > Ilex aquifolium. Next base: position 5,698,069 of record OX637406.1, read on the forward strand.
TTGGAGGAGTGGTTGATGTTGAGTGGGGTTGGGATAGATTTTGCATGGGTGTGAGGCTGGGTATAGCTGAATAAGATGGGTGGTAAGTCAAGGTTGACAAAGTTAGTTACAGACAGATTAGGGGTGGCGATGGGTGGGAGAGATAACTCTCTCCCGCTGTCTCGACGACATATAAGTGGGAGGGAGTGATGGTCTGTGGTGGTGCCGAAGTGGTGGTGTTTTGCAATAGTTAGGTTTTGGTGAATACGAAGGTGTATTGGAAGTGATGGGCATGGGTGGTGTGGTGCATAGTGGTGAGAACGGTTGTGGAGGTGTGAGGTGGTGGTTGTGCGCAGTGATAATCTCCCTCTCACGTATTTTAAATCAACAAAAAAATTGGGTAAATATCCATTGTTTTTTATTTGATGGATTGCAATAGTGCATAGTGGTGGTGTTGATTTTTGAGGCTGGACAATTCGATAGGGATGGAGGGGGTTGTGAAGTCTAAGTGATGGGGTTGCTAGAGGAATGCAATGATAGGGGCGATGAGTTGTTTTAATTTAGGTGCTTAAATAATTAGATAAGAAGAAGAAGATGGTGTGAAGACAGAAGTATAGAAGGGTAGTACACATATTTTAGAAAAAAAAATTACATGACATCAACATTTTTTATTTATCAGGAGATTCATGGTAAGGGGTATGATTGAAGTGAACATATGAACCAGAAAGGAGTGAAATGAACATATGAACCAAAAATGAATGTAATGAAATTTCAAAATCGAGAGGGAGTTGTCGTTGAAGTTAGGTCTATTTATAGGGTGTGTGGCTGAAATTTATCCTATTTTTTTTCTTACAATTCTATTATGGTACTTAAAAAAATTCGCACCACACTAATAATGATTAATAGCCGTAAATCTTAGTTTGGTTGTAAAAATAAGAAAATAAAAAAATACACGTGTCATGTTTTATTCGACCAAATAAAATGTATGGTAACTTTGTGGCCCTCCAGTCCATTGCCTCTCAATTTTATGGATCGGGCTTCATGTTGATCACATTCAGATAGAAACTGGTACAGTGTCTTGGACTTTTAAGAGGAAACATCCAAGTAAATATTTTTTGGAATTTAAAGGACAGTTATTTGTGCAAAGACGAAAATACCCTATTCTTTTTTAATACACAATTCAAAATTCAAATAAAATCAAACACACAATTCAAAGATCAAACAAAATCAAATATCCTTAATTTTAAATCTTTCATAATTAAATTATCCATATAAAATTCACATTTCAAAATTTAAAATAGATTCAAATCTCTTTTATTTTAGAATTTTTAAAATTTATATATATACACAAAAAAAATAATAATAAAGAATGCACATAACGATAGTAGGACGCATGTATATATCACTTCTTGGGACATTGACAATGTCATTGTTACTGTTCACATGACAGTAACAGTGTCTCTGTTACTGTCCTGGGATAATGAAAATACTCCAATATTACTGTCTCCGGGACAGTAACAATGTCTCTGTTACTGTCCTAGAATAGTGAAAATATTATATTATTACTATATCTGAGACAATGACAATACTAATATTATTGTCCATGATAATAACATTGTCTCTGTTACTATCATGTGATAGTAAAAATATTTCACTATTATTGTTTCCAGGGACAGTGACAATACCACTGTTATTGTCCAGAACAGTAACAGTGCCTCTGTTACTATCCTGAGATAATGAAAATAATTTAGTGTTACTGTCCAGGGTAGTAACAATTACTCAAATATCTATCTCACAAAAAGAATGAACACAAAAAAGTGTAAAAAAAAAATCAGATAAAAGGCAAAGAAAATCACCACAATGACAACTCAAGGGAACAAAGACACTAAATATCTACTTTAAAAGACATAATTTTGATTTATTATCTTGACAGCTCAAGGGAAGAAGCACAAGTTTCGTCGAGAGAGAGAGAGAGGACTGACGGAAAGAGATTAGAAGTACTAGGTGACTCTTTCAAAATGGATTTGACTGGCAATGCCCTCTTCATCATTAGAAAAAATTCATTAGATTTCAACTTTTAATTGGTTTGAATAGGGAGACTAAAGTAAGAAATTTGTAAAAAGATTGAACACTTCTTACGTCGTTGTTCCTTACGGGTGTTCTTCCCCTTATGTGCTTGTATAGCAATGACAAAGGCAAGATACAAAATATATAAGGATCCAAAACAGCCCGTTAGCGTTCGAGTTGAGAGAGAAAAGTAGTGGAATGAAAGATAGAGGAGAGAAAAATTAAAGAAGAGAGAAGAGAGAGAAATAGTTAGACGGAAAAATTAGAGGAGATAGGAGAGAGAAATTAAAAGAGGGGAGATGAGAGAGATATTAAAGGAAGGGAGTAGAGTTTTAAAAAGATATGCGTGATTCACTGAAGGTCAAAATAGGAAATAAAAAAAAAAAAAGGACTATTGGACTTATTAGACCCTTTCTATCATATACTTTCATACAAGAACAATATTAGCACAGCCAAAGTGTAGCTACTCCAAAGCCCAAACCCATTTCATTCACAGGCCATGGGCAACATAAATGTAAACAAGTGCAGATGTATTTCCTTGCTATTTATTTGATTTAAGATCTACAACTATATTACAATCTTAGTCACGTAATCCTTATAAATTCTTAACGCTCTCACGCTTTGCGTGCAAATCCGCATTGTGGGAGCGAATTCTCAATGAATTTCGTCATCTCATTTTACCAAATTCATGAATTTAATTTTTCAATTCGCGAATTCGAGTAATTCGTGTTCTTACTTACTTATATGCTAACTTATCATTACTCAAATTATCATTTAGGAAGTGCCGAGTCTACTAACCAAGACCTAAAAATACATATCAAACTAAAATAATATTTATAAACTATAATTGTCATATTAGGACTTTATAATCAAAATATTTTTAAAAATTAAATAGTTTGTTTCATAATTGTGCATGAAATTTTAATTTTGTATATTATTTACATTAAATTGATATGGGTGAATTTGTGTCTATATGGATATATTACTCAAGGTACTCCCACTTTCAATTTTTTGTAAATGTTGACGTTTTTACGCTCACACTCTCCCTCCTGCTCTCGCCCAGTTCCCATTCTTTGTAATCTAGATTACAACTATGTTTATTTGATTTATTTGCCTATGCATGGCTTACCCACGCGACAAGTAAGGGGGTAATAGTGAAATCGCTTTTAGTATAAAGACTATCAAATTTTAAATAAGGCTATGAAACTACAAGAAAAAAAAAAATCAATATTATATCAAAAATAATTAATAACCGTAAATCCTAATTTAATTTATTCGTAGCAATTAATCATAAAAAGAATAAAGTTATATAAAAAAAACACATTTTACATAGGGGTGCAACTTTGGCAAATTGAGGGATCAATCTTAACTCAACCCCAGATATAAATTTTTGGGTTTTTTGTGAGCCGATACTTAGAGTATGTTTGTTAACCCAAATTCAGAACTTAAAATGAATGTATTCAACACTTATTAATTAAGTTCGTTTGATAACCAAAATTTAAACTCTCTTACTATGTTAAGTGTTTTTAGTTGGCAACAGCAGGAACACTATTCTCTTAAAAGCGGTATCAATAAATCCGACTTCATGATGAAAGTGGATTTCTTGATTCCGCCTTTAAGCATAAAGTCGGACTTGTTATTTCCGCTTTTAGAAGAAATCGTAATTGTTAAATCCGCTTTTAAAACTGTCGTAGTTTGGTAATTAAGTTCAAAACAACCGTAAAATGGTATTTAAGTTTAAAATCCGCTGTACATTGGTAATAGACTCGTGTAGCTAACCACAAACACGTTCTCTCTCTCTCTCTCTCTTACCTTTTTCTGTCTGTAACCACAAATCAGAAGCTCTTTGACAAGGCAATGGAATCTCACGGGTTATGGGACTTTTTTTTTTTTCTCAAAACCACCCAATGGTTATGGGACTTTATCTGGGCATAAAGAAAAAAAGTCACACCTTACAAGCATAAAAAAACTGTAAAGAACTCAAAGCTGAGACAGGAGATTCGCCACAGACGGGTGTGGTCTATACATAGCCTCTAAGCCCTTAACCTTGGCCAAGATTAGCCCACGGTTAGCTTCTTCTAAGTCCACCAATTCAGACCCAACCCTTTCCCACTCAAAGCACTGAATAAACGTGCCTAATGCCAACCCAACTAACCTCAAAGCCAAGCTAGCACCAGGACATGCCCTCCTACCCATCCCAAATGGAATAAACTTAAACCCCTGATCCCCTCCCTTCTCAATCCCTTCAAACCTCTCTGGCCTGAACTTGTTAGGTTCCTCCCACAATGTTGGGTCCCTATGAATCGCCCAAGCATTCACCAACAGCGTTGTTCCTCGTGGAACGTTGTATCCTTCTATCTTAGACTCTCCAGATGAAAAATGAGGCACGAGAAGTGGTGCAGCAGGGAATAATCGAAGTGTCTCGTTGACGATGCATCGGAGATAGGGTAATTTGGGGAGATCTGAATCCTCTAACAAATGTCCTAGCTGGACATGGTTGTTGATCTCAGATCGAGCTTTCTCCAACACCTCTGGGTGGTTTAGCAGAAGTGACATTGCCCATTCCATAGTGAGTGCTGAAGTGTGTATCCCTGCTGTGAACATTATCTGTGCAAGTAGGGGCCGAAGAAGACAGCTTGTTAGAAATAGAATTGAGTTCATTGACATAAAGCAAGCCTAGGATAGACTTTCCAATCACTAACTTCATAATCAGTTTCTAGTGAACCCTGGTGAATCTAGTTATTGATGATTTATTTTTTAGTTAAACGGTGAAGAATGTCTAGTTTAGTTTATGTGCACTTTGATTAATTATTTCCTTGGTTCGATCAAAGGCATCAACATCGGAATTAAGAAATTCATAAGGGATAAATCTTTTATGACCTGACTTTAAAGGGTTGTCAAATTTCGAACTCAAGATGTCTAGTTTTACAGCTTCTCTTTATTACTACTTGAGTTACGCTCGGAGTTTCTAGTTGTTGATGATTGAATTCAATAAAAAATGCTAAATTTGTAACTAAGAACATCTCCAAACTTGACTCAAATGCAAATTCAAATTTAAATTTGATTTAGAATGGCCAAAAAAATTTCTCTAACATTGGACTCAAGTTTATATCAAATCAAGACAACTTATTCTAGACCCAAATTGAATCAGACTTAAATTCTATACTAAATTTCTAACTGTAACTTTTTAACCTATCCAAAATTAAAAAACTTATTCGACGACTTGTTCTCTGCCTCTTCTTGCCACTTTCTACTACAATGCTTCCATCACCGACTACCACCGAAGATTTCACAAATTGTTCGATGGCCTGTAGGTAAGTTTTTCCTTTTCATCTTCTATTTTCTTAATTTCTTATATTTTTAAAAATTCTAATCTCGCTCATCTTTCATACTATATAAACCCTAAACCTACCCATCAAATTTTTCTTTGTTTTTTTTCAAGTTAAACACTATCAATAGTAAAATTTCAAACCATCAATTCTTCCTCAAATTTTAAGCCTTCGTTACCCACAAATTTAGAAAATTTGTTATTTTACTTCATCAATATTCCATTTTTGTTAAAAATTTATATTTTTGTATTCTTCAAACCAGACCCATGTCAAAATAGTTATGTTTTTTTTCTTTTTTCTTTTTTCTTTATATGGACTTATAAAAAATGATAAGGAATTAGAACAATCTTAAAATTCTGGGGTAGTTTCTTTATTCTCATATAGTGTTGTATACATATTCATTTTTTTTGAATACACATTAGTGGAGAGATATGAAAATTTCATTTAATATCATGATTTGAATGACACAAAAAAAAATGAGTTTTAGGACAACAAAGAAATTTTGTAAAATATTTGAGTAGATATTTGAGTTTGTTCATTTGAGTATTTTATACCAAATCAAGTTTTTTACTCAAATTTAAATCTAAATTTGAGTAATAGTTAGATTGCTCTAATAATTGAAATTCCCTCCTAATCTATAGGTCATACTTGTCTTCCCCACCCAGAAATAGAGGTATTTGATTCCAAATCTCATCAATCATATACAACTATAAAAGGTATATTTAAATTACTGGAGTCTATTTAGGGGGAGCCAGTATATTTATCAATGCATGATTAAACATGACCAAAACCAATAAAACTTAGAACTAAGAGAAACCATTGTTTTTTGTCTTAACGATCAGGGGTATTCAAGACAATTTACGTGCATTTCAACTAATTCTCTTTCTTGTTCGGTTAAAGTCAAACGATTTACACTAGGACTAGAGTATTCATACATGATAATTCTCTCATGATCTAATCTCAAGAGATGATCAAAATTCAAACTCAAGACGTGTGAATTTACAACTCATATCTGTTATCAATTGAATTACCTTTTGAATTAATTCTAATTTTGGAACCGAATAATTACAACTCGAGGAGTTAGTTAACGTTACAACTCAATTGGGGTTAGATGCGACAAGTTAGTTGCAGCTCAGTGGTGACCAATTTATGATTCATTTTAGGATCTATCGTTTGTTTTAGAGTAATGCTATTTAGATCTAAAAATTTGACATAATTTGTCGACATAATAATGTGGTTTCGGTAGAATTATTGGATCAACACAAAGTTTGAATGTTTGATGGGTTCCACAGTCAAGCCAAAGGTCATAATGACTTAAGTCAGCAAATTAGATTAATAAATTATGTCTCAATAACTTTGTTTATTATTTTATGATCACTTCTAATATTTTAAAATGGATCTCAAAAACATTATTTTGTATCAATTTCATTGGATTAAAATAACTTACAAAGACACAGCCTTTCGGTAAGTTAGTCTCGTGGATTAGTCATCAACCAAGGTAACTTAGTGCCTCAGATGAAGACCATGGATTTCTTCAAACCGTTGGGCAGAAATATCATCCTTAACTTACCAACATAAACTATGTAACGAAATTACAAAAACGGTGGAATACGCTTACCATTATGATGCCCTTGAGGATGTCATCCGTGTAATATTCAGGTTCAGCTTCTTGTAAAGACAACAAGGCTTCAACGATCGTCTTCTTCCTTTGCTCCGGCGAAGAAGAAACACCTTTCTTTTGCCGGTGCTCATCAATCAGACCTTGCATGAACTCGTTTCTCCTTCTATACAAATCCATCGACTTCTTCTCCGTCCTTCTGAAACCCACCCACTTCAAAAAGGGTAAATAGTCACATAAGTTCATCTGCAAGGCCGGCCCGAACATGTCCATGGACTCCATCCACCGTTTTCCGGCAACCATCTTTGTCATCACATTGAACATCAAATCACGGAAAACAGAACTCAGGTCAACTTTCAGGCTACCCCCTTCATATCCCAGAAAAAGTTTCTGGACCGCGAAACGAATCTCCTCCGTCCTGGTGACGGAGGAGTGGTTGAGACTGGTGGCGGAGAAGATTTGGATGGTGGTAAGACGGCGAATATTACGCCAGTGGTCGCCGTAAGGGGAGATCGCAACGGTGGTGTAGTTGTAGGTTATGTGTTTGTTGGCAATGAACTGGGGTCGGTTCGCAAAAATTACATCAAGTTGGGTGAAGAGTTTCTCGGCAATGGAGGGAGAGGAGACTAGGAGGACGGGTCGTGATCCGAACCGGAGGAAAACAATCGGGCCGTAGTGGGAGGAGAGAGACTGGAAAGTTCGGTGGATTGGGATTTTGAGGAGGTGGAGGTGGCCTAGTATGGGAAGAGCTAGTGGACTTGGTGGTAAGTTTTTCTTTGGAGAGAAGAGAAGCTTGAGGATGATGCAAATGGAGAAGATAAGAGCTAGGGTAGTGTAGAGGATCTCCATGCTCATGGAGAAGGAAGGTATGAGAGTACTCCTTTTTAAGTATATTTGAGTGTGCACGGAATTTATACTCACATTTTCACCATAAAATATAAAATATTGAATAAAGTTAGATTGTGATGCGAGAGTATGCGAAGAGACAGTTGGGTTCGAGTACATTACAAGAAAAAAAAAGAGCAATGCTACTGGGACCTTATTTTGTGACCTTATTTGGGGACCTAATGATGTGACTTCAATGCAACCATTGGATTAGTTGTGAGTTCCAATGTTAGATGGAGTCCACAACCAAACCAATGGTTGTACATCATTAGGTCTCTAAATAAGGTCCCAAAATTAGGTTCAAATAGCATTTCCCAAAAAAAAAATGTAGTTAGTAGGACGGACCTTTGAACGAATCGTATCTAAGTTTTTTTTGTGAATTTAAATTCTCATCAAAGCATAAGTCTTGATTTAAGTGGTGTATGAATTGAGAGACTAGTTCATGTACCCGAAACTTATCCTTAGTTCAATTCGACGAGTCTAAACGACATAAGTACACTTCTGCTCGCCAGGAACAAATCAAAGATTTTTCCCATTACTCAAATAAAAATAAAAATAAAATTGGTTCATATTGTGTAAGGAAGTTTGGTGGCAACATTATTATATAAACAAAGTGAGATAATTTTATTGGAAGGAATTTATTGTTTATTTTAATACTCAAAAATTTAATAATTAATTAAATTCAAAGCTACAAACCCTCTCCTCATAGTTTGATTGTTAAATAAATTTTTACATAGATATTAATTTTGATTAAATGATAGAATTGTTCTCTTAAATTACAATCTTATCCTAAATTATTAATTTAAACGAAACAATAATGATTGCTATTTGTGAAATGGAGACGGTCTAAAAAAAATTTCCCCACTATATCTCCATCAAAAAACTTAGCTATACACGCAAGTTATAATATATATAAGAATTGGTGACATAACATGTCGTGCAAGTTATTACGAAATTATATAGTTAATGTGATAATCATGTTCAATATCACAATCATATGTAAAGTAAACAAAAGTATAAGTCAATCGAATTTAGTCGTCGTCCACGTCAGAAGGCACAAAACAAAGGTTGCATGGGGCTCACGTAGTCTTTGTTTTTTGTCTTTTAAGTTCCGTGTAGTAGTTGGCGAGCTGTCTGTGCATTTTTTCAAAATCAAAGCCCGACAGCAACGTCACAGTTGAGAAGGATAAGCTTTAATTTGTATTACGTAAGGTCTTACATAAATCAAGCGCTTACGTAAGGTCTTACGTAGTCGTGTATGTTTTGGACCCAAAAGATGGGTAGGAGGAGTAAACTCCAGTTAACATATAGGATCACTTTGGTCATTATCTTTAACTGTTGTCCAAATAATAGAGAGAAAATATCATATACTTGACAGATGAGTGTATTAAGAGACATTTTTTATATTTTATAACTATTTATCCTTTCTTTTCTTTTTTCTCTTCTCTCTACTGCATAAATCCTTCTCTTCCTAACACTCTCTCTCTCTCTCTCTCTATTGCGTCTCCACCCCCGAAACCCAACACATCTATCTCTTAGAAATCCCAACACAAACAGAACACAAAACAATAAATACACACCCACAACACAAACCCGTAGTCACACACACAAACACATAAACACACCAAACCCAACAACTATCAAATTAAATTTAAATCATAAATCAAAATCAAGTTTGAATTCAAAATCGAAACCAAAAATGAAATAAAAATTAGATAGAATTTTAGGGGTGGAGTGATTGGCAGTGGGATAAGGTTAGAACAAAAAAAACTCTTGCCAAGGGGGGGTAGGTGGGTTGGTGGAGGTGCTGTCAAACGTATGGGTTTTGCAATGCCTATTTAGGCTAGGGTGTGTAATTTATTTGTGCGTGAGGCGCCAAGAATGTAAGAGGGCAAAGAAAGAGAGAGAAATGAGAAGAGAGAGAAGATGGATTCCAGTCGTAGTGATCGATTCTAGTGGTAGTGGATGGTGGCGATCAATTTCAGCGGTGGAGTCTTGCAAAGAGAGAGAGAAAGAGAGGGTAATCTTTTTTTTTTTTTATCTTTTTTGTGCCTAATATTTTCAGAGTGTAATGACAAAAATACACATTAATACCCTCATATGCCAAGTACATGACATTTTCTGTCACTTTTTTGAATAGAAGTTGGTGTGAAGGACGACATTAGCTAAATGTGTGAACATTGATAACCAAATTGATGAATTTAAAACTTTGAGGACCAAAGTGTGACTAACGTTAAACCTCAAGAACCATTGGTACAATTTATCATTTTTTTATTGTACCGTAGCTAAACTCTTGTCTTGAAGACTACTGTAGTACTTGGCACCACAACCGTGCAACAATTTAGTTAGGAGTATCAATTGAGACGAACTATTCGAGCTCGACTTAAATAAAATTTGGCTTTTGCTCAACTGATGTTTTAAATGAGTTGAGCTTGAACGATTTTTAAGCTTTTTTAGAGAAATGAGCATAAAAGACTCGACTTAAACTCACAAAGTTCGGATAATTTATATGTAAAATAGTCGAGTTATTCAGGCTCGACTTGAGTTCGGCTGGAGTTCAAATTGAGTTTAGATTGAGTTCGGCTCATTTTCTAAACAAGTCGAGTTTCAACAATTTTTAAGGTTCATTTAACAAAAAAGAGCTCGATAAACTCATACTTAAACTTATAAATTGTGTTGTTATAACGTTGATATAAAAAGTAGGAATAAGGAGAGAGAGCAGCGATGAGATAAAATAAAGGGAGAGAGAGAGAGAAAAAAAATAGGAGGGAGAGGGAGATGAAAAAATCAAATTAAATATTTACATATTAAAAAAAAATTATTAATGGGAAAAAGAAAAAATTAACGAGAGATAAAGAATGTAACGAAGAGAGAGATATAGAGAAAATTGGAGAGAGTGACAAAATAAGAATTATGGATAATTTAAGGAAGGGTAAGTAAAAAAATTCAAATGTCATTTAAATTTTGTATCTAATCACAATATATTTTATTAAAATTGAACTTAATAGAATAAAATTTTTATGCATATATTTTCTCTCGAATAAGTCTAAAACAATGTATTCACACAAAAAAAAAAAAACTTTCTTTTTTTAGTTGATGAGAAAAGAGTTGTTTCTCAGAAGGAGAGGGACCCCACTGAAAAAACCCCAGGAGTTGCAGTATGGCTGGAGTTTGATTCAAAGTTTCGATGTGATTGATGAGGAAGGTAGGATGGGAATATGGAATGCAATGCAGGGCGTGTAGCTAACCACAAACACGTTCTCTCTCTCTCTCTTTCCTTTTTCTGTCTGTAACCACAAATCAGAAGCTCTTTGACAAGGCAATGGAATCTCAAGGGTTATGGGACTTTATCTGGGCATAAAGAAAAAAAAGTCACACCTTACAAGCATAAAAAAACTGTAAAGAACTCAAAGCTGAGACAGGAGATTCGCCACAGACGGGTGTGGTCTATACATAGCCTCTAAGCCCTTAACCTTGGCCAAGATTAGCCCACGGTTAACTTCTTCTAAGTCCACCAATTCAGACCCAACCCTTTTCCACTCAAAGCACTGAATAAACGTGCCTAATGCCAACCCAACTAACCTCAAAGCCAAGCTAGCACCAGGACATGCCCTCCTACCCATCCCAAATGGAATAAACTTAAACCCCTGATCTCCTCCCTTCTCAATCCCTTCAAACCTCTCTGGCCTGAACTTGTTAGGTTCCTCCCACAATGTTGGGTCCCTATGAATCGCCCAAGCATTCACCAACAGCGTCATTCCTCGTGGAACGTTGTATCCTTCTATTGTAGAATCTCCAGATGAAAAATGAGGCAATAGAAGTGGTGCAGCAGGGAATAATCGGAGTGTCTCATTGACGATGCATCGGAGATAGGGTAATTTGGGGAGATCTGAATCCTCTAACAATTGCCCTAGCTTGGCATGGTTGTTGATCTCGGATCGAGCTTTGTTCAACACCTCTGGGTGGTTTAGCAAAAGTGACATTGCCCATTCCATAGTGAGTGCTGAAGTGTGTATCCCTGCTGTGAACATTATCTGTGCAAGTAGGGGCCGAGGAAGATAGCTTGTTGGAAATAGAATTATGAGTTCATTGATATAAACTTTCCAATCACTAACTTCATAATAAGTTTCTAGTGAACCCTGGTGAATCTACTTATTGATGATTTGTTTTTTAGTTAAACGGTGAAGAATGTCTAGATTAATTTACGTACAATTTGACTAATTATTTTCTTGGTTCGACCAAAGGCATCAACATCGGGATTAAGAAATTCATGTGGGATAAATTATTCATGACCTGACTTTAAGGAGTTGCCAAATTTTGAACTCAAGACGTCTAGTTTTATAGTCTCTCTTTTTTACTGCTTGAGCTACCCTTGGGGTTTCTAGTTGTTGATGATTGAATTGAATAGAAAATGCTAAATTTGTAACTAAGAGCATCTCCAACCTTGACTCAATTACAGATTCAAATTTAAATTTGAGTTAAAATGACCCAAAAATTTTCTCCAACATTGGACTCAAATTTATACCAAATTAAGGCAAAACTTATTCTGGACTCAAATTGAAGCAGACTCAAATTATATACCAAATTTCTAACTGTAACTTTTTAACCTATCCAAAATTAAAAACTTCTTCGATGACTTGTTCTCTTCCTCTTCTTGCCTCTCTCTAGTTCTATCACCGACTACCACCGAAGATTTCACAAATCATTTGATAGCTTGTAGGTAAGTTTTTCCTTTTCATCTTCTATTTTCTAAATTTCTTATATTTTTAAAAACTCTAATCTCGCCCATCTTTCATACTATATAAACCCTAAGCTTACCCATCAAATTTTTCTTTGATTTTTTCAAGCTAAACATTATCAGTAGTCCAATTTCAGACTATCAATTCTTCCTCAAATTTTAAGTCTTCGTTACCCACAAATTTAGAAAATTTGTCATTTTATTTCTTCAATATTCTATTTTTGTTAAAAATTTCTATTTTTGTGCTCTTCAGACCAAACCCATGTCAAAATAGTTATATTTTTTTTTCTTTTTCTTTATCTGAATTTATAAAAAATGATAAGGAATTAGAATAATCTTAAAATTCTGGAATAGTTTCTTTATTCTCATGTAGTGTTGTATACATATACATTTTTTTTTAATACACATTTGTGGAGAGATATGAAAATTTCATTTATTTTATCAAATATCATGATTTGAATGACACAAAAAAATAAGTTTTGGGACAATAAAGAAATTTTGTAAAAGATTTGAGTAGATATTTGAGTTTGTTCATTTGAATATTTTATACCAAATTAAGTTTTTTACTCAAATTTAAGTTTAAATTTGAGTCATAGTTAAAATGCTCTAATAATTGAAATTCCCTCCTAATCTATAGGTCATACTTGTCTTCCCCAACCAGAAATAGAGGTTTTTGATTCCAAATATCATCAATCATATACAACTATAATAATGTATCTTTAAATTACTGGAGTCTATTTAGGGGGAGCCAGTATATTTATCAATGCATGATTAAACATGACCAAAACCAATACAACTTAGAACTAAGTGAAACCATGTTTTTGTCTTAACAATCAGGGGTATTTAAGATAATTTATGCGTATTTAAATTAATTTCATTCTCTGTTCGGTTAAAGCCAAAGTATCCACACTGGGACTGGAATATTCATGCGGGATAATTCTCTCATGATCTGATTTTAAAAATTGTTAAAATTCAGACTCCAGACGTCTGAATTTACAACTCGCCTCTGTTACCAATTGAACTACCTTTTGAATTAATTCTAATTTTAGAACCGAATAATTACAACTCGAGGAGTTAGTTAACGTTACAACTCAATTGGGCTTAGATGCAACAAGTTAGTTGCAGCTCAGTGGTGACCAATTTATGATTCAATTTTAGAATCTATCATTTATTTTAGAGTAATGCTATTTAGATTTAAAAATCTTATCTAATTTGGCGATATAATAATATGGTTTCAGTAGAACTATTGGATCAATACCAAGTTTCAATGTTTGATTGGTTTCACAGTCAATTTAAAGGTCATAATAAATTAAGTCAACAAATTAAATCCGTAAATTATGTCACAATAGCATTGTTGTTTATTTTATAATCATTTCTAATATTTTAAAATGGATCTCAAAAACATTATTTTGTCTAAATTTCATTGGATAAAAATAACTTACCAAGACACAGCCTTTCGGTAAGTTAGTCTCGTGGATTAGTGATCAACCAAGGTAACTTGGTGCCTCAGATGAAGACCATGGATTTCTTCACCTCGTTGGACAGAAATATCATCCTTAACTTACCAACGTAAACTATGTAACGAAATTACAAAAATAGTGGAATACGCTTACCATTATGATGCCCTTGAGGATGTCATCCGTGTAATATTCAGGTTCAGCTTCTTGTAAAGACAACAAGGCTTCAACGATCGTCTTCTTCCTTTGCTCCGGCGAAGAAGAACCACCTTTCTTTTGCCGGTGCTCATCAATCAGACCTTGCATGAACTCGTTTCTCCTTCTATGCAAATCCATCGACTTCTTCTTCGTCCCTCTGAAACCCACCCACCCCAAAAAGGGTAAATAGTCACATAAGTTCATCTGCAAGCTCGGCCCGAACATGTCCATGGACTCCATCCACCGTTTTCCGGCAACCATCTTTGTCATCACATTGAACATCAAATCACGGAAAACAAAACTCAGGTCAACTTTCCGGCTACCCCCTTCATATCCCAGAAAAAGTTTCTGGACCGCAAAACGAATCTCCTCCGTCCTGGTGGCAGAGTAGTGGTTGAGACTGGTGGCGGAGAAGATTTGGATTGTGGTAAGACGGCGAATATTACGCCAGTGGTCGCCGTAAGGGGAGAACCCAACGGTGGTGTAGTTGTAGGTTATGTGTTTGTTGGCAAGGAACTTGGGTCGGTTCGCAAAAATTACATCAAGTTGGGTGAAGAATTTCTCGGCAATGGAGGGAGAGGAGACTAGGAGGACGGGTCGTGATCCGAGCCGGAGGAAAACAATCGGGCCGTAGTGGGAGGAGAGAGACTGGAAAGTTCGGTGGATTGGGATTTTGAGGAGGTGGAGGTGGCCTAGTATGGGAAGAGCTAGTGGACTTGGTGGTAAGTTTTTCTTTGGAGAGAAGAGAAGCTTGAGGATGATGCAAATGGAGAAGATAAGAGCTAGGGTAGTGTAGAGGATCTCCATGCTCATGGAGAAGGAAGGTGAGAGAGTACTCCTTTTTAAGTATATTTGAGTGTGCACGGAATTTATACTCACATTTTCACCATAAAATATAAAATATTGAATAATGTTAGACAGTTGGGTTCGAGTACATTACAAGAAAAAAAAAATGTAGTTGGTAGGACGGAACTTTGAACGAATCATATCCAAGGTTTTTTTGTGAATTTAAATCCTCACCAAAGGATAAGTCTTGATTTAAGTGGTGTATGAATTGAGAGACTAGTTCATGTACCCGAAACTTATCCTTAGTTCAATTCGACAAGTATAAACGATATAAGTACACTTCTGCTCGCCAGGGACAAATCAAAGATTTTTCCCATTACTCAAATAAAAAAAATAAAAAAACTTGGTTCAAATTGTGTAAGGAAGTTTGGTGGCAACATTATTATATAAACAAAGTGAGATAATTTTATTGGAAGAAATTTATTGTTTAATTTAATACTCAAAAATTTAATAATTAATTAAATTCAAAGCCACAAACCCTCTTCTCATAGTTTGATGGTTAAATGAACTTTTACATTAGATATTAATTTTGATTAAATGACAGAATTGTTCTCTTAAATTACAATCTTATCCTAAATTATCAATTTAAACGAAACGATAATGATTGCTATTTGTCAAATGGAGACTGTCTAAAAAAAATTTTCCCATTATATCTCCATCAAAAAACTTAGCTATACATGCAAGTTATAATATATATAAGAACTAGTTATTGCATGTGCCTGAAGGCACAGAGTAATAAAAAAATGATAAACAATAAACATATTTGTATTAATATCCAAAAACAAATCACAAAACATAGAGGAGAGATAAATAAATTTAAGCACTGATTGTAGTGGGGGTGAGAGGTGGTAGTGGTAGGAGACGGTGATAGTTGTGGTGGGTGGCAATGACCGTGGTGGTGGTGGTGGCAGCGGCGATGACATCAGTGGCGGCGACGGTGGGGGCGACGGCAGCTACGGTGGTGGGGGCGACGATGGTTGTGGTGGTGGCGGCGGCGGCGGCAGTGGTGGAGGTGGCGACGATGGTTGTGGTGGCGACGGCGGCAGTGGCGGCGGTGGTGGCGGTGGTGGTGGTGGCGGCGATGGCGATGACGATGGTGGCGGTGGCGGTGGTGGCGGTGGCGGCGGTTGTGGTGGTGACGGCTATAGCGGCGATGGTGGTGGCGGTGGTGGCAATGGTGGTGGTGGTAGTGATGGTGGTGGTGGCGGTGGTGACGGCGACGGTGGCGACAATAGTGGTAGTGATAGTGGTGGTGGCGACAATGGTGGTGGTGGCAGCGGTGGCGGTGGTGGCGGTGGTGGCGACGGTGGTAGTGGGGGTGGCGATGGTGGTAGAGGTAGTGGTAGGGCGGTTTCAAATACTAATTTTTTTTTTTTTTTTAAAGAAATTATGAGAAATAATTTCTAGAAGTATTTTTAAAAAGTCACTCCAAACACACCCTTATGGACCTATTTTTCCTATTAAATTTAGGGTGTTAATATTAGCCGTTAGATTAAACTTTAAAGTAAAATTTAAAGCGATCTAAACCGCGAAAAACAAAAGTCATTTTGTTTATCTTTTGAAATTTGAATTGTAAGCTACTTTATTATATAGATTGGTAACATAACGTGTCGTGCAAGTTGTTACGAAATTATTAATCGAATTTAATCGTCGTCCACGTCGGAAGGCACAAAACAAAGGTTGCATGGGGCTCACGTAGTCTTTGTGTTTTGTCTTTTAAGTCCCGTGTAGTAGTTGGCGATCTGTCTCTGCATTTTTTACAAAATCAAAGCCCCACAGCAACGTCACAGTTGAGAAGGATAAGCTTTAATTTGTTGCGGTTTGCTCGACTCTATTGCCATTCATAAATCAAGCTCTTACGTAAGGTCTTACGTAGTCGTGTATGTTTTGGACCCAAAAGATGGGTAGGAGGTGTAAACTCCAGTCAGCAACACAGAGGGTTGGAAGAGTACAACTCATTCTGATGTTTGTTACTCGTGATATCTTCGTTTTTAAACTTTTAATTTCATCAATTATGTTCTCTATGTTAACACATAAGACCACTTTGGTCCTTATCCTTAACTGCTGACCAAATAATAGACAGAAAATATCATATGCTTGACAGATGAGTGTATTAAGAGACATTTTTTATATTTTATAACTATTTATCCTTTCCTTTCTTTTTTCTCTTCTCTCTACCGCAGAAATCCTCCTCTTCCTCACACACAAATACATCTCTCTCTCTCTCTCTCATTATTGCATCTTCACCCCCGAAAACCCAACACATCAGTCCCTCAGAAATCCCAACACAAACACAACACAAAACAATAAATACACACCCACAACACAAACCCGTTGTCACACACACAAACACATAAACACACAAAACCCAACAACTGTCAAATTTTAATTCATAAATCAAAATCAAGTTTGAATTCAAAATCAAAACCAAAAATGAAATAAAAATTAGATAGAATTTTAGAGGGTGGAGTGATTGGCAGTGGGATAAGGTTAGACCAGAGAAAACTCTTGCCACAGGGGGGGTAGGTGGGTTGGCGGAGGTGGTGTCAAACGTATGAGTTTTGCAATGCCTATTTAGGCTAGGGTGTGTAATTTATTTGTGCGTGAGGCACTGAGAATGTAAGAGAGCAAAGAAAGAGAGAGAAGATAGATTCCAACGGTAGTGATCGATTCTAGTGGTAGTGGATGGTGGCGATCAATTTCGGCGATGGAGTCTTGCAAAGAGAGAGTGAAAGAGAGGGTAATTTTTTTTTTTTTATCTTTGTTGTGAGACTATTTTATTTTCTTTTTTGTGCCTAAAGTTTTCAGAGTGTAATGAAAAAAATACACATTAATACCCTCATGTGTCAAGCACATGACATTTTCTGTCACTTTTTTGAACGGAAGTTAGTGTGAAGGACGACATTAGCTAAATGTGTGAACATTGATAACCAAATTGATGAACTTAAAACTTTGAGGACCAAAGTGTGACTAACGTTAAACCTCAAGAATTATTGGTACAATTTATCCTTTTTTTATTGTACCGTAGCTAAACTCTTGTCTTGAAGACTACTGTAGTACTTGGCACCACAACTGTGCAGCAATTTAGTTAGGAGTGTCAATTTAGATGAACTATTCGGGCTCGACTCGAGTTCGACTTAAATAAAATTTGGCTTATGCTCAACTCATGTTTTAAATGAGTTGAGCGTGAACGATTTTTAGGCTTGTTTAGAGAAATGAGCATCAAAGGCTCGACTCGAACTCACAAAGTTCGGCTCATTTATATGTAAAATAGTTAAGCAAGGCTCGACTTGGGTTCGGCTGGGGTTCAACTTGGATTTGGCTTGAATTCGACTCATTTTCTAAACAAGTCGAGTTTCAACAATTTTTAAAATTCGTTTAGAAAAACGAGCTCGATAAACTCATACATACTTAAGCTCATAAAACTTGACTCGATTAACGCCCAAAGTGTAGCATTGCAGGAGTGCTTTGTCCTCAATTGGAAACAAAAAGAAAACGAAATTGGAACTCAGTGGTAGAAGTCCTTTATATCGAGGGATTTGACTGTTACTGTACAAAAAAAAAAATTTGTACCATACCTTTTAAATTTTTTGTTATTTTTTTGAAAAATTTACTATTTTAAATAGTATTTTTGTAACTTTTTTGTGTCATTTTATAACCAAAAAAATTATCATTTTTTGTGGATAATTTACTATATATATATATATTTTGGAGGGGGAGAGGGAGGGGGGAAGGGAGCATGAATCATTGATCTCAAGAAGACAAAACATTCACAAGGCAAGAAGTACCACTGGACCAAAGATCCATCGATATAATTTACTATATTAGTAGGTGTTTTTATCACTATTATGTTAACTATTTGTATCACTTTTCTTTAGTACAAAAAATTTATCATTTTTGTAGGTGATTTATTACATTTGTAGATATTTTTACCACTGTTATAATAATTATTTTTATAACTTTTTCAGTACTATAACAATGATAAAAAATATTCACAAATATGATAAAAATCAGTACTTTTCGGTACCGTGACAAGTTCACAATTCTATTATGGAACTTAAAAAAATTCCCACCGCACTAATAGTGATTAATAGCCCTAAATCTTAGTTTGGTTGTAAAAATAAGAAAATGAAGAATAAAAAAATTACACGTGCTATTTTTATTCGACCAAAGTTAAAGGGATGGTTACTTTGTGGCCCTTCAGTCCATTGCATCTCAATTGTATGGATCGGGCTTCAAGTTGATCACATTCAGGCAAAAAAATAAAGCCAAAGCCCAGCACACTGGCAGCCCAATTTTCAGCCTAATGCCTGGTAGTGAAAGCACCTTGTCCAAATAAGAGTGGCAGTCTATGCACTTTATCTTCAATGCATAATCTACTTGTAGCTTAGATGACCATCCAAGGTTGAACTTCAGTTTTATTACTCTTTCTGTCATGTACTTTCAATACAAGAACAATATTAGCACATCCAAAGTGTAACTATTCCAAAGCCCAAACCCATTCATTCACAGGCCATGGGCCCACATAAATGGGATCTGACCGGGTGAACTCACAAAAAAAAATAGTGGTATTATTTTTTACTCCTCTTTATGCAAATTAAATAGGTGATCTACCAAAATTAATCAAATAAAAAAAAATAGATAATAAATCAATCACAAGTAAGACACAAAATTTATGTGATTATTCCAAACTTGGGATACATTCACGAACGCTGATATCAACCTTCTCCTATAATCTAATAATAGGTTTATAACAATTCTCCTCCGAACAATTCTCCGGAACTATCATGTATCAATAATTCATCACCCGAAGATGAGTACCAACAAAATAACAAGAATATATCTAACCCGATAGATCTAGCAAATATATCAATCCAAGAAGGATTTCGATAAAATAAATTGACCACTCCATAATTTTCGTTGTCCTAAACAATATATTAAAAGTTGATCAAAATCTGGATCAAAGATCCTATGCGAACACCTTTCTTCCTCTCGGTCTGCACGTCAAAAGCCAAGCCGCCGCTTGCTTCAATGCTTCTGTTTTGCGCCTCCACGCCAAGTGGGATTTAGGAAGACTTTTAATACCAAAACAAACCTAATAAGAATACTATTTGTTTTCTTCATGTGATCCCACGGCTGACCACGTTATTCTCTCATGTACTTGGTTTTCTTTTCTTTTCTTTTTTATAATTAGCCATGGGTTGGGCTGGGCTGTCCACATGGTCTGGATCTAAACCCAATAATTTCTCCCTCCAGTTCATATGGGGCTCAACCAAGTGTGTTTTATTTCGACAAATATAGAATTTCTCGTTAGGCAATAGTTTAATCATCATATCTGAACCATTATAATCCATATGGATTTTTGCTTGCTGCACCAAGAATTTAGTCTCGAGGATCTTGGCGATCTTAGCTTCTTTCTTGGAATTCATGCATCTCGTGATTCCACAGGTCTTCACTTATGCCAATCGAAGTACATTGTTGATATATTGAGTCGTGCTCAAATGATTGGTGCTAAGCCCCTTGCTTGTCCTTGTGTTATTGGTTCCAAGTTGTCCTCTCTTTATTGAGATCTTCTAACTGATGAGAACGTCACTGAATACAGACAAATTATTGGTGCATTGCAATATTCTACTCTTATGAGATCCGATATTTCTTACTCTGTGTATCAGCTATGTCAACATTGCATTCATTTAATCAAAAGAGGATATACAATCTGCCTCTTCAAATTCAATGGCAATTATAGCGCTTATGATGGAGGAAATGAAGCAGTTATTCTGTCTGAAATTTGAAAAATACAATAGTTATCAATACTTGATGGGCTCCAAAAACCTGAAAAAGCAGAAGTTAAAACAAAAGAGAAATTGAGGGAGAATTGCCTAAAAGAAACCAGTGTAACCATCGATAAAAAAATTCCTATAAAAGAGGCATTGATTATAAAAAGATGGCACGATCAAAATCATCAAAGTCCCCCGACTTGGGCATATGTTGGAGTAGTTTTAGATTAGTTTAGAATGTAGTTATTTTTAGAGGTTGTTTTATGAATGTGTTATAATAGCTGTATTTAATTAGTTTTTCAAATTAAATCCCTAAATTAGGTCTAAATAACATTTTTCAAATGAATATGATAGCGAATATTAGTCACATAAAGTTTAGCTACAATTCGTTTAGGTCATATTACTATTTAATGGTAGTTTTGATTAAGAAAACGAGGGACCGAATTTAAAAATGTTGGGATCGATCTTAGCATGCGAAGAAGTCCGCCACCCTACTATGAAATTGACCAATGATTAACCAAGTTTTATTTGACCATCAAATTAATACAATAGTGAGTGTTCTATATACTTTGATTGAAGTAAACAATTAGATCACTTATAAAACAACAAGTTAAACATTTCAATGATTAAAATGATACAATTAAAACTTGAGGGATTAATGAGAAATTGAGACCACGCCACACCAATATATCTCACCCACATGAAAAATATCACTTGATTTATTTATACCGTAAACTATATTCTTTTGGGTTAAAGAAAAAAAAAGAATTATACTCAGACCTCTTGAGGTTTGTTACTTAATCACTTAGATTCCTTGACATTTGAAACACACAGATCTCCTGATGTTTGTACGTGCGTAACACTTAGACCCCTGCCGTCAATATTCGTTAGTAAATCAGACCCTCTGAAATTTGTAGGCATGTAATACTTAGATTCCTCAAATTTAAAATATTATACTTAGATCAAAAATGCTTCAATCAAAGATAGAATATCAAATATTTTAAATTTTACAATTAAAATTCATATTCTATTATGACATTTATTGAAATAAAATCAAAAATAAAAATCTAATTTTTTCTTAAAAAATCATAATCAACCCGGCCTATGGACACCCATATATCAGACTATCAGAGAACTCAAAGCGCAGACAAAAAAGATGAAGACTCAAAGATCAAAAGACTCCGATTGTTCGTCGTTGAAGACGAAGACTGTTTGTTGCCTTACATGAGTTGAAGACCAAGTCCCGTTCGGCACCCGGAAAACAAAGACGAAGACTGGCACAATGGGAGTGAAGAAGTGGAGAATGGAGATGCGATTTAGGGCAAAATTTCCCAAAAAGGGAAATTTTTTTAAAAAAATATCATTTAAAATTCAAACCGTCCGATTCAAAGATTTTGGACAAAATTGGCCGGTTTAACGGTTAATAGGCAGTTTACTTCCCTTATGCGGTCCAACTCAAGAATCGAACCGGTCTAGGCCCCGGTTCACGGTCCAACTAGTTCGATGCGATTCTAATAACACTGGAAACAAATTAAGAATGAATATTACGTTAAAAAAATTTGTGAGAATCTGATAGTTGAAGGCGGTATAGTGTGTGTCGTGATGTGGAAGTCATTGTGATAGATGATTCATCATCACAGACGAAGGATTTTCATGTTATTTGGGTTTATTATGTAATTATATAGTTTGGTGTATGTGTGATGCATATAGAGGTGTTCAAATTTTCGATTAGCCGCAATTTTCCACCTTACCCGACCCTATCCGATCCTATTGAACGGCTAGCTGAAAAAAATCGGGTGGAATATGAAAGTGTTTTTGGTCTTCCGATTAAATCGGGTAGGAATACGGAATAGCCATTAATTTATGTATTCCTACCTTACCCTACCCGCATTAATTTATATATATAAACTAAAAACTCTAATTCTCTGACCATATGGTTTAAACTTAAAATAATTGTTATTGTATTTGTGCAACACTTATGATGGATTGATGTTTATGCTTTCTTGTGTTTTATTGTAATTGTTTTAGGTTTTAGTGTTATTAGTTTATTGTGTTGTTAAATTAGTACATGCTATTTAATTGAATTGTTAAAATGATCCAAAAATTAATAACTACAAAAATGTTCACCCGATTTTCTACCCGATGAATTTGGCCGGAAGTCGGGTAGGAATACCACACTTGATCGAGTAGGATAGACCAAACAAAAATTATTCCGCAAAGTATCAGATAGGAAGACGAAGATCATATTTCTTACCCGTAGGATAGGGTGTGAATACCCCTAAATGCATGGTAATAAGTGAGTGGGCTCACGGTACCTACCTTTACAACCAACTGGTGAGGAGGGCTACAGCGGCACTGCACGGTGGTGGGACCATCAGAGCACTTCCATGGTATTAAGGTGAGAGTGACACAGTGACTCTTATGCTCCGTTTGGTACGATAGAAAAATGGAAGGATGGAAAGTATGAGGGATAGATAAAACATCATGTTTGGTAAGGAAGGAAAGTAGGAAGGATGAAAAAGTGGATGGATTAACTTTCCTTCCAACTCACTAAAATCAATCCCTTCAAAATCGGAAGGAAGTGGATGGAAAGTTAATTATTTGTGTTGAGATGTATCTTATATGTCTATATATCTTTTAATATATACATATATTATATATACATTAATTTCATATAAAAATACAATGATAAAATATGTATTTATATATATTTTTTTAAAAAAAATTAAAAAATTAAAAAATTAAAAAATTAAAAAATTAAAAAAATAAACAGGTTAACTCGTAATTCGACACAACACAATTAGTTAAATGAGTTGATTTAGGTTTGACTAATGTTAGACACAAATCCGTAATGACTCAACACGAATCTGACACGAAACAACTCGATTGTCACCCCTAATCTTAGCCAGCACAAAAAAAAAAAATAGTTATTTTTACTTTCCATCCAACCAAACACAACGAAAGGAAACTGTATCCCTCCTACTTTCCTTCCTTGAAGGATAGAAAATGTATCCTTCCTACTTTTCATCCTTCCTACTTTCTATCATTCCTACCAAACGGAGCATTAGAGGATGCAAAGTTGTACAAGAGGAGATTAGAGAAATTTCTTACTGATCTACGCCTTGATTTGCAGTCTCCGACCCTCCTGGTGATCCAAGTAAGATCCTAATTCCAAGTATCATCCAGAAAAGCTGTGTTAATTTTGTTTATTTTATACTCCATTTTGTTCATAGTTTGTTGTGTGAAGGTTCGGAAAATTACTTGAGAAGTTGCAATTTTGTTGCCCATTCATGTATAGGGCGACAATGACCAGAATTTGAATGTCTATCATAGTAGATGTTTCAGCAATCAGCATGATAGTTGAGCGCCTCAGTTTATTGATATGGCTCTTAATAAAACGAGGGGAATTTGAATGCTGGATGATTAGGTTTTTTTATTTTTTAGAAAGTAAATTCTGGATGGTTGAAAATTTTGTAAATGATGAAAAGCCAAGAGCTTGATATAAAGCAAAGAGATCAAACATAAGGTTTTATGTGGTTTTATTTAAGGGTATTAATTGAGCATTGTTTTACGAGTTTGAGTCCGAGTTGACGAGCTCGTTTTTTTAAACGAACTTAAAAAATTATTCAAGCTCGATTTGTTTAGAACTCGAGCCAAGCCCAGGCCCGGATCGAACCCAAGTCGAGTCTTTTAAATTGTTTAAGTTCAGCTCGTTTAGAATATGAGTCGAGTTTGAGCCGAGTCTTATCCGAACAAAGCTTGAGCCGAACCCGAATAGCTCATCTCGATTAACACCCCTAGTTATACCTTTGTTGGATTCTCTCAATTTTAGGATTTGCAAATTATTTATTTAATGGAAAAATCTAGTTTATCCCCTTGTGGTTTGGGTGTTTTGCACATGGTCTCCCATGATTTGGAAATCAACACATTCCCTCTTGTGATTTTGGACTAAAGTGCCACCTTTAATTTTTTAGCATTGCTATTGAGATCTAATTTATTGACATAATTTCTGACCTAATTCGCTGTGACATTTGGATTGACTGTAGGTCCCATCAAACATTGGAACTTAGTATTGATCCAATGATTCCTATGAAATTACATCGTTATATCAGTAAATTAGGTCAAATTTTTAAATTCAAATAACATTATTTTTAAATTTTTCATCTAATTAGACCATCTGTGACATACATGTGCCTAACAAAATGTTTGACACAACAAAAAGTGTTTCCCTCCAAAAATAGACACAATAAAAGTACAATAATACGCTTCTTCAATCTTCATCTTCCCTTAGTTCAAAAAAAAAAAAAATCTTCATCTTCTCAAGCAATTGAGTTTTATGCTTTTTCTCCAATTGTGTCGCCCAACATCATCACCTCTAACAATCCAACTGCGAAATACCACAAGCTCTACCATTTTACTGCACAACACCACCAATCCACTTTCAACAGTCCAACTACGCAACACCACTTCCCCCACCATTCCTACTGTGCAACAACACAAATTGCCGCAACCTCTGTGAACATCCACCACCATTAAATCTCCACCTTATCGCCGACCAACGCCTCCACTAAATTGCCACCCCATTGTGCACCACCGCCACTGCCACAACTTCAAAGTCAAATTCAATTAACCAAGCACGACACCAGTAATAACAGAGATCAGTAGAGACCAAGAATAAACTTAGGAAAACAATGGATTCTGTTTATCCCAAAGACACAGAATTACAAAATGAATTGCTTCTCATGAATTTTGATGAGTTGCTTCCTCCTCTGATCCTCTAGAATCCTTGCTTTGATTAGGGTGATTGGGGGTTTGAGTTGGTGCTCTGTAAGTGGGTAATATGGCGGTGGCTGTAATGGTTGCCCCGGTGGCAGTGATAATTAGGGGAAGGTGGATCGTTGATTTACTGGTTGGAGAGAGAGAGGGGGAGGGCAACGAGGTATAATTTTGGTGGGTGGGAGGGAGGGAGGGAGGGAAGAGAGATAGGTTTCTAAGTAGTGTGAGTGGATGTGGCAAGCTCTAGTTGAACTTGATTGACCAGAGTGCTTAGTCAATGTTTTAGGTGATTGAGAAAGTGACAAGCATTTGATATTTGGAGTGTGTGAAGTACTCGATTGAACAAGCTTGTTGTAGTATATGGCATCAGAATTTTTAATCAATACATGACACATGGCCTATTTTAAGATTTAACGGTTGAGATTTTGAGGGTACTAATTAAAGTCATTTTATGTTAACGGTGTTAATTGTGCATATTGGAACAAAAATCCCTGTTAATTGTGCATAATGGTCCAAAAATACAAGGGGGTAATGTGCTTATTTCCAAATCATAAGAGGGTCATGTACAACAGACCCAAACCTCAAGGGGGTAAACTGGATTTTGTCCTTTTTTTAATGTTGTTGCATTGTTCTTAGAGCAATGATATAGAGACCTTATTTGAGGCCCTTATTTAAGGACCGAATGATGTGATTTCAATGTAACTATTGGATGTGGCTTCAATGTAACTATTGGATGTGTGGTGAGTTCCAATGTTAAATGGAGCTCACAACCAATCTAATAGTTATACATCATTAGGTCCCTAAATAAGATCCTCAAATAAGGTCCAAATAACATTTCCTTGTTCTTATAATGGCACTAGGGCACAACTGTGTTGCACCTAATCCTTCAGATTCCGAGAGACATAGGCATCTTTAGTCTTTCATTTTGTAGGCAAGGTTGTGATGAGCACTTCCGTTTTAAACTTTGTTGTTACTTTTTCGAAAATGAATTTTATTTATTTAGAAAAAAAGTCTCACCTCACAAGCATAAAAAAACTGTACAGAAGTCAAAGTTGAGGGAGGAGATTTGCCACAGACGGGTGTGGTCTGTACATAGCCTCTAAGCCCTTAGCCTTGGCCAAGGTTACCCCACGGTTAGCTTCTTCTAAGTCCACCAACTCAGACCCAACCCTTTCCCACTCAAAGCACTGAATAAACGTGCCTAATGCCAACCCAACTAACCTCAAAGCCAAGCTAGCACCAGGACATGCCCTCCTACCCATCCCAAATGGAATAAACTTAAACGCCCGATCTCCTCCCTTCTCAATCCCTTCAAACCTATCTGGCCTGAACTTGGTAGGTTCCTCCCATACTTTTGGGTCCCTATGAATTGCCCAAGCATTCACCAACAATATCGTTCCTTGTGGAACGTTGTATCCTTCTATCATAGACTCTCCAGATGAAAAATGAGGCAATAGAAGTGGTGCAGCAGGGAACAATCGGAGTGTCTCGTTGACGATGCATTGGAGATAGGGTAATTTGGGGAGATCTGAATCCTCTAACAATT
Source organism: Ilex aquifolium (assembly GCA_951799425.1). Taxonomy (NCBI): domain Eukaryota; kingdom Viridiplantae; phylum Streptophyta; class Magnoliopsida; order Aquifoliales; family Aquifoliaceae; genus Ilex; species Ilex aquifolium. Next base: position 5,725,282 of record OX637406.1, read on the forward strand.
GCCCAAGCTTGACGTGGTTGTTGATCTCGGATCGAGCTTTCTCCAACACCTCTGGGTGGTTTAGCAGAAGTGACATTGCCCATTCCATAGTGAATGCTGAAGTGTGTATCCCTGCTGTGTACATTATCTGTGCAAGTAGGGGCGGGGAAGAGAGCTTGTTAGAATTAGAATGATGAGTTCGTTGATATAAAGCAAACCTAGGACAAGATATGAATTAGAAAATTAGACTTTCCAATCACTAACTTCAGAATATATAACTTTCTAGTGAACCCTGGTGAATCTAGTTATTGATGATTGAATTCAATAGAAAATGCTAAATTTGTAATTGATAGAATTGAAATTCCCTCCTAATCGATAGTCATACTTGTCTTCCTCACCCAGAAATAGAGGGATTTGATTCCAAATCTCATCAATCATATACAAGTATAATTATGTATCCTTATATTTTGGAACCAAACAATTACAACTCAACAAGAGTTAGTTAACGTTACAACTTAACTTAAAGATAGTCCAAGTGGTAACACCCTTGGGTTAACTGGTAATCAAGACAAGTTATAAACTCAAACGTCATGAGTTCGAATCTTGACAATCTTTTTAAGCTAAGTCATGAGAGATTTATCCCTAATTAATAACCTAATCTGCCGTAGATAGCCTACCTCTGACCGGACTGGAAAGAAAATTAATCGAGATGCGCGTAAATTGATCTGAACATCCCTGATTGTTAAATCAAACAAAAAAGAAGATAATGTTATAACTCAATTGGGGTTAGATCCGACAAGTTAGTTGCAGCACAATGGTGACAAATTTATGATTCAATTTTAGGATCTAACATTTATGCTAAGATCAGTTCTAACATTTTAAAATCGATCTTAAAAATAATTATTGTCTCAGTTTGGTTGGATTGAGTGGTGACCATAGTTATCAGAATCAGATCAGACATCGAACTGGCAGAGATATCGGGTCAATAGTTTACTGGTTCAACTGACTGGGCCAGTCGTATAATAAATAAATAAAAAATATTATTAATAATGATGAATATAATAAAATTTTTGAATAAGTGCAAAAATAACATTTTTATGTTGTAATAGATCGAATAAGAACACACAAAAATTCACAAATGACCTATTTTCTTAGACTATTTATAAAATCTAATAGAATATTAACGATCAACAAATGAGAATTGTATATTGACATAAGTAGTAGTATTATGATGACAACAAAAAAAGATAAAAAAAATTGAAAGAAGTTGTAAAACACTATTGCAGTACCTCTTTAACAGCAATCTCACATCAGATAACTAGTGCAAAAAAGAAGCAATATATATATATATATATATATAATATATAATAAAATAGCTTACAATTTAAATCTCAAAAGATAAACAAAATGACTTTTGCTATTCGCGGTTGAGATCGCTTTAAATTTTACTTTAAAGTTAATCTAACGGTTAATATTAACACTATATATTTAATAGGAAAAATAGGTCTCTAAGGGTGTGTTTGGAGTGACTTTTTAAAAGTACTTTTAGAAATTATTTTTCATAAGTACTTTAAAAAAAAAAATAGTATTTGAAACCGCTCCACTACTACCTCTTCCACCACCACCACTACCCCCGCCACCACCACCGCCACCGCCACCGCCGCCGCCACCACCGCCACTGCCACCGTCGTCGCCACCACCACCATCGTCATGCCATCGTTGCCACCACTACCACCACCATCGCCGCCGCCACCACCGTCGCCACCACCACCACCATCGCCGTCGTCGTCGCCACCACAACCGTCGTCGCCGTCGCCCCCATCGCCACCACCACCGCTGCCACCACGGTCATTGTCACCCACCACCACCTCTCACCCCCACTACAACCGATACTTAAATTCATTTATCTCTCATCTATGTTTGTTATTTGATTTTGGATATAAATACAAATATGTTTATTATTTATAATTTTTTATTAGTCTGTGCCTTCAGACACAGACAATAACTAGTATATAATAAAGTAGTTTACAATTCAAATCTCAAAAGACAAACAAAATGACTTTTGCTATTCGCGGTTGAGATCGTTTTAAATTTTACTTTAAAGTTAATCTAATGGTTAATATTAACACCCTAAATTTAATAAGAAAAATAGGTCCCTAAGGGTGTGTTTGGATTGATTATTAAAAAAAAATACTTCTAAAAATTATTTCTCATAAGTATTTTAAAAAAAATAATAGTATTTGAAACCGCCTTACCACTACCTCTACCACTTCTACCCCCACCACCGCTACCACTCCCGCCGTCACCACCACCGCCACCGTCGCCGCCACCATCACCCCCACCGCCGCCTCCACCACCATTGTCGTCGCCGCCACCGCCACCGTCGTCGTCGCCACCATCGCCGCTGCCCTCGCTGCGACCACTGCCACCACCACGGTCATTGCCACCTATCATAACCATCACCGTATCCTACCACCACCACTGCCGCCCACCACCTCTCACCCCCATTACAAATCGATGTTTAAATTCTTTTATCTTTTCTCTATATTTGTAATTTGATTTTGGATATGAATACAAATATGTTTATTGTTTATCATTTTTTATTACACTGTACCTTCAGACAATAACTAGTGTTTCTATAAAAGGAAAACCACCTAGCTTTATCCATAAAGTGGTGTTGGCTCAACAACCTCACAGTGGGGGAGCATTAATGATGCCCGTTAATAAATAGCTCAAATATTTTATTACAAAGCATAAAGAGAACAGGTTGAATTGAGTGAATCGTCCGGTTTATTCCAATTTTGGTAAAAATTGTCCTGTTTGACTGGATTATTAGCAGTTTAATTCCTCAACTGGTCCAACTCAAGTATCGGATCGGTCTAAGTTTCGGTTCACAGTTCAATCGGTTCGACTAGTTGGTTCGGTCTAGTTCTGATAACACTAATTGTGACTTCAACCAATTAAACTAAGATATTGTTACATAGATTTAAAAAGTAAACTTAAAAATTATACTTGATAATCGTAACAATTGAATAGATTATAGGTCTCAATAAATACTGAAACTTACAGTGAAATTAATAATTATAATTATCAAGTCTATTTTTTAAATCGATATAGTATGACTCATTAAAATAACTTACCGAAACACGTTCTTTCTTTTTTCTTTTTTGGTACACCGGAATTAAAAAAAAAAAAAAACACAGCTTTAGGTAAGGTAGGCTCAAGGATTAGTCATCAACCATGGATTTCTTCACCTCGTTGGATAGAAATATCATCCTTAACTTACCAAGGTAAACTATGTAACAAATTACAAAAAACAGTGCAATACGCTTACCAGTATGATGCCCTTGAGGATGTCATCCGTGTAATATTCAGGTTCAGCTTCTTGTAAAGACAACAAGGCTTCAACGATCGTCTTCTTCCTTTGCTCCGGCGAAGAAGAACCAGCTTTCTTTTGCCGGTGCTCATCAATCAGACCTTGCATGAACTCGTTTCTCCTTCTATGCAAATCCATCGACTTCTTCTTCGTCCCTCTGAAACAAACCCACCCCAAAAACGGTAAATAGTCACATAAGTTCTTCTGCAAGCTCGGCCCGAACATGTCCACCGACTCCGTCCACCGTTTTCCGGCAACCATCTTTGTCACCACATTGAACATAAAATCATGGAAAACAGAACTCAGGTCAATTTTCCGGCTAGCCCCTTCATATCCCAGAAAAAGTTTCTGGACCACAAAACGGATCTCCTCCGTCCTGGTGGCGGAGGAGTGGTTGAGACTGGTGGCTGAGAAGATTTGGATGGTGGTAACACGGCGAATATTACGCCAGTGGTCGCCGTAAGGGGATAACCCAAGGATGGTGTTGTTGTAGGTTATGTGTTTGCTGACAAGGAAGTTGGGTCGGTTCGCAAAAATTACATCAAGTTGGGTGAAGAGTTGCTCGGCAATGGAGGGAGAGGAGACTAGGAGGACGGGTCGTGATCCGAACCGGAGGAAAACAATCGGGCCGTAGTGGGAGGAGAGAGACTGGAGAGTTCGGTGAGGTGGGGTTTTGAGGAGCTGGAGGTTGCCTAGTATGGGAAGAGCTAGTGGACCTGGTGGTAAGTTTTTCTTTGGAGAGAAGAGAAGGTTGAGGATGATGCAAATACAGAAGATAAGAGCTACGGTGCTGTAGAGGATCTCCATGCTCATGGAGAAGGAAGGTGAGAAACCAGTTCTATGCACCGAATTTATACTCACATTTTCACCATTGCGAAAATTTGATTAGATAAAATACTAATGCTAATCTGTTTATTTTATTAGAGAAAGAAAATAAGATAAAAAAGAAAGATTTAAAATTGAAAAGGCACTGTAGGTCCGAGTGGTGATAAAAAGTATGGATGGTTAGTAGGATCACGCATCAATTATTTAGACGAATGGTATCCAAGCATGTGGTATGAGTTCAAATCCGTGTCAAAGTACAAGTCATGATTTAAGTGGTATATATGAGTTGAGACCAGTTTATACACTCAGGTTTTGCCTTTGATTCAACTCAAACGCACGAGCATAAACGACATAAATACACATCTACTTGCCTGAGACAAATCCAAAATTTCCCCGTTACCAAAAAAAAAAAAAAGTTGAGAGAATTGTGAAAGAAAGTTGCTAGATAAGAGCACTAATTAATTGGTGGCAAATTTTTTATATGAACAATGTGAGATAATTTTATTGAAGGGAATTTATTGTTTAATTTTGCATGGGAGAATTTTTGTAATGTGTTGAGATAGTAATCTTTGGGATGGATTTGATGAATGATCTTGAAAGGAACATCAAAGTTAGAAAAGGGGTTGGGTGTATACCCAGCTTATCTCCTCCGACTGTCAATTCAGTCGACGTCCAAGTTTGGATGAAGTGTACAGTGCAGAGTTATTCTTGTTTGCGTACCTGAGCTTTGTTTTTATGAGATATTTATACTTAGGATTGCAATGATGTCTCTACCATCTGGATTTCAATCCTAATCTTAGTAGTATGTGCTCATCGTCTAGCATAATAAGTACTATTTTGTCACATCTCATTAATGATGGGTGATTAGATGTCCAAGTCTGCATGTCAGAATGGGCCGAACATTTATGATCCCATCCCCGACCATCAAGCGCTCTACATAAATGCACGTGGCTTACCGCTGTGCATTCATGAGCAAATGTGGGGGGGTGTTCATGGGATCCCCCGAGGGCTATCCATCAGTCAAGACAACCATGCCCCCTTGGCTTGATCGTGGAATAACCGGTTAATGATGACTTGTCATGTCATTGCGCCACTTGAGGTTCATTCATTGTGCCTCTTCGTCTCGAGCATCCCAGTCGCTCAGTCTCAATATGCCTGAGAATCCCACGCGTTTCGACATCATTAGTGACCATGCGTTAGGCTCTAGTTGGGTGGCCACCATCGTCCCATCAAATTTAATACTCAAAAGTTTTGTAATTAATTAAATTCAAAACCACAAACCCTCATCTCATAGTTTGATTATTAAATGTATGTTTTCATAGGTACTACTTTTGATTGAATGACATTATTCTTCTCGTAAATTACAATCTTATTCTCAATTATCAGTTTAAACGAAATGAATAGCACTCCCAATTATTAATAATTATTGTTATTTTTCAGATGAAAAAGGGTCTAAAAAGTTGTGCAAGTTGTTAGGAAGTTAGTGTTATAATCGTGTTGAAAACCGGAATCATAATTGAAGTAAACAAAAGTATAAGTTAATCAATTTAATCGTCGTCCACATCCGAAGGGCAACAGACAAAGGTTGCATGGGCCTCACGTGGTGTCTTTGTTTTTGTCTTTTAAGTGCCCGTGTAGGACTTGGCGTGCTGTCATAATCAAGCGCTTGCGTAAGGTCTTACGTAGTAGTGTACTCTTTTTTATATTTTGATGTTTGCATATCCACGTCGGATGCTCTTCATCAATGATTTGAATGTAAGTGGTTTACTACTGGTTAAGACGAATTAGTTTGTGGGTCCCACTCTATTAAAAGTTTTAAGTTTAAATCGTGTAAATTTACGTGTGTTAATTTGTGTATGTTATGATAAAAAAAAAAATATTTGCATATGATTTTTATGTGGAATTTCATTCTTCATATAAATTATAAATTACGTACTCAAAATAAAGAAATCTGATATCATACAAAAATTGATTAGTAGTAATAGTAGATTTTGGTTTTGATAAAAAAATTAAAAAAAAATTATATGTCTCATGTTTTTGTTGGACCCAATAGATGGGTAGAGGAATAAGGATAAATTATGTGTACTAAATTATTTATAGTCATTGGATTATTGATTCCACTGCAAATAATTTGATACATATTTTGGTGAATTCACTAATCCAACGACTATAAATAATTTGATATATATTTTGAATAACGTTTTTGTGTGCGTAACATTACTCGGAGGAGTAAACTCTAGTCAACAACAGATGTTGGAAGAGTTAAATGAGTTGTAACTTGTAAGTTTTGGGTTTTTTTTTATTGTACCACATCTTTACTCAAGATATGGTACTTAAAAAAATTTGCACTTTTGTCAGGTCCTACACAGTGGCAGTGTTATCAAAATTGTATCGGATATCAAATTAGTAAAATGATCAAGTTAATGGTTCACTTGTTCAATCGTATGATCAATTAGTTGGACCAGTTGTGTAATAAAAAAATAAAAAAAATTATGAAAAATAATAATTTAGCTAAAAAAATATAAAATATATCCATAATACATAAAATTTATCATTAAATTAACACCATTAGCACATAATCCTATCAAACAAAACAACAAAGTAAAGTAATAAAAATAAAAGATATTAAGAAATTATTTTCATTATATACAAGTTGTACGATTTAGGAAGAGACAAGACAATGGTGCCAGCCTTCTTGCCTTCTAGAGAAAAATGAATGACGGAAAACACATGAATCAAGGAAATGTTTCTATTCATGTTCAAAAATAAAGGAAAAAAAGAAAGGTTGTTTGGTCAATAGCTGGTGGTGGTGTGTGTACGAAACAGAGAGAAATAGATAGAGAGAAAGAGCAGAGATGAGATTATGAGATTATTCACAAAAGGCGATCGAAGCAAGGAGAATGAAGGACAGTCGCCTGAGCCTCGAGCAGAGTGGAGAAGGTCGCTTGAGCTCCGAGCAGAGTGGTCACTTCTTGCCTAAGCTATTGTTCATCACCTGACGGTTGATGTGGTTCCAACCGTCCGGTTTACAAACTCGTCCGGTTCACAATTTTTGTCAAAAAATCTGCCGGTTTCACAGTTCCTAAGCAGTTTGATTCTTTAGGCGGTCTCACTAGAGAATCGGACCGTTTGAGGTCTCGATTCACAGTTCAATCGGCTCGACCGTCCGACCCGGTTCAATTCTTATAATACTGCGTAGTAGTGTACTTTTATTTATATATATTTTTTTTACAATTCTATTATTGTACTTGAAAAAATTTGCACTGCACTAATAGTGATTAAATAGCTATAAATCTGATGCAGATCGGATTCTAGCACAGTATTTGAATCGTTGGGATCGATATTGATGTGCATCAAGTTGGTCAAACGGATTGATTTTTTTAAAGTAATTTCCACATACATGAGTTTCTAAACACCTATATTCAATTACGAATGGCTGTGCAAAATGAACTCATGGCGCCCCTAATAGGGAATGCGAGGACCTAGGGTGAATTTTGGATAAATTCCTTCATTTTTTTTTGCCACTTTTGATAATATTTCGTAATTTAATAACTTCACTGTCTTAAGTCAGAATTAATCGCCGTTAATTCTGTCTTATTCCAGTCGATTAGTATTTTTAGCAGTATAATTAGTTTGAAATTTTATTTTTTGGCGAAATCTATATTAATGATCTAATTACGTGATTAACGATAATTAGATCACGTCTGTTTATTTCTTAATTAGTTTTAAGGTTTTATTACTATTTAAACTTTTGTAAAACTTAGAGCTAAGGAGCTTTTGATTATTGAACACAATTGAGAGAGTTGTCTCTTTTCTTCCCAAATTTTTTGGTATTCTTAGGAATCAACAGATTTATTGAAACCTCTAAGACTGTTTTTCTCTTGTGAATCAACAGGCATGGAGTATGAATCTAAACCAACATATGTGTGCAAATCAACAATTTATTATCATTATCCATTTTTTATTCATTATATCATTGTTTTTACCCACTTCCTACATCAAAATCTTAGTTTAGCTGAAAAAATAAGAAAATGAAGAATAAAAAAATTACACGTGTCATTTTTATTCGACCAAACTTAAAGGGATGGTAACTTTGTGGCCCTTCACACTGCAAGAAAAAAGACATTTTAAACGCCGGTAAAATGTAAATAAACGCCACAAAATATTATTATTGATGTTTGCTATGAACGACATCGAAACCCCCGTCGAAAAAATTACCAGCGTATAATTAAACGCCACAAAAATTAAAGTGACGTTTACTAAACGCTGAAGTGGCGCTTATTTAATTGATAACTTCTTTGTAAAATTACGACATTTTTTGCATGGGCGCGTGAGTTCCAGTGCATTTGGTTTATTTTCACTTGCAAACTTGATAAAAAATTTAACTCTTTGTTCGTACAACGGGTTAAGTCTATGTAAATGTATCCAACTCTTATCCATAAACGTATCCCAATATGATATGTTTGTAAATCTGAACCGTCAAACATATGCGGTTTCAAGATACTAAAATAATCGATCACAAAAAAAAAAAAAAAACAAGGAAAAAAGAGAGTTGAAAACTTGATAATCCTATATCGTATTTTTTAATAATTAAGTACAATCAAATTCATGACATATCGTATATAGTTAGATCAATATGAGATCAACCACATTATCAAACTCAAAAAATTCAATTTTCAAAAATCTAACAGAAAAAGATGGAAATAAAAGTTCATAGGGATAAAATCTAATAAAAGTTCATAGGAATATCCTGATATTTGATAATGAGACATATCTAACACGAAAATTAGTTCATTCAAAACTGGTACCTAGAGCATGCATCCTAGAAAACTATCAAATCCTAATGTTTACAAAAGAGGAAAAATAATACAACAAAACTTTGACCATACAGTGAATCCTAATTTGTTGATGAAATTCCACAAAAAAAAAATTGCAGTTGAAGGTTGTGTATCTATATGGATACATACAAACACACATATATATATATAGATAAAATTTTGTGAGCCTCAATTTTCAAGTTGCGACATGTCCAGTTTCAAGTTTCCAGAATTGAATTTGATGGTTCAAACCTAACATTACAATGCAAAAAAAAATTTTGAAAAATTAATAATGGGCAGACTCAAGGATGGCAGGATGAATAAGTTATTCATATAAGTATCATAAGGAATGGAACCAATTTCCCTTCGGCCTACTGTACCAAATCTACCACAAATTAAACTAAATCTTCACAAATTCAACAACAAGCGAAATGGAAAAGGGTTAGATAGATAAAACACAATAATGGAGCAAAGAATGTGTAAAGGTACTTACAGATCACAGAACAATGCGAGTTGAGAGAGAGAGGACGATTAGAGAGGTGCCTGAGAGAGAGCCAACGAGGAGTCACCTACAAGAGGGACAACGACGAGTCGCTTGAGAGAGAGCAGTCGAGGAATCGCCGGAGAGAAGGACGACGAGGAGTCGCCTGAGAGAGAGCCGACGAGGAGTCGCCTGAGAGAGAGCCGACGAGGAGTCGCCACCTGAGACAGTGTTAAAGCAAGAGAAATCACAAGGTTTCTTTGGCTATTTTGAGTCTAGAGAGTGAATCGGGGAAAAAATTAGGTTTATGTTGGGAGAGGAAAAAAAAAGCTTTTTAATATTTTTAATTAAAATTTTGTGGCTTTTAACTTAAACGCCGAAAATTAAGCGCAAATTTTTTTTTTTTATTTTTATTAATAATTTGTGGCGTGTTGAAGCAAACACCGAAAATTAAATACCGGATTTTCCCATAATTCTTGTAGTGTCAATCCACTGCCTCTCAATTATATGGATCGGGCTTCAAGTTGATCACATTCGGGCAAAAAATTAAAGCCCAAGCCCAGCACACTGGCGGCCCAATTTTCAGCCTAATGACTGATAGTGAAAGCACCTTGTCCAAGTACGAGTGGCAATGGTATGCACTTTATCTTCAATGCATAAAGTACTTGTAGCTTAGGGGAACATCCAAGTTTGAACTTCAGTTTTATTAGACCCTTTCTATCATATACTTTCATACAAGAACAATATTACCCACATCCAAAGTGTAACTACTCCAAAGTCCAAACCCATTTCATTCACTAGCCATGGGCAACATGAATGGGATCAACTGCAGGATGTATTATTACAAATAGACCTGTGGAATTGAGAACGAAGTCGTCTTGCTATTGATCTGCTCTTTTGGTAGTCTTTCAATTACCATATAGTTCACGTGGAGTCGAAGGCTGGGCTGAACCTCAACCAGAAAAAGGGGACAACCAGGAAGAAGTCTTGGCTGGAGAACTTAAGAGTAATCGAACTCTGGGGACCATGGCTTGGCTGGCTTTCTGATTAAGAACAAATTTTTATGTGCTAACAATAGAGAGAATCATGTGAGGATCACAAGTAAATGTTCCCACATTAGACATGTTTATGCTAATATTTTGTAATAAGAAAAGGGCATTGGTTCTGGACTTCTATTTTTTTAAGTCAAACCATAATAGTAGAAAGTAGTAACAATTATGATCATAATTACTGTGGCAATAACAATAATCTATCCCTTAAAAGCAAGACCATCTCACATGGCCCAAATTCATAAGAATGCTCAAAAATATAATTTTAATCATCTGGCTGCAGATTTCAAATATTAGGGCTTAATAAGTATTTGTGAAATAGATGTACATAGTTATAAAAATTACACTTAATTATCTATTTGACCATTGAACTATACTGTTTGTGTCAATCAAACTCAAGAACTATAATTTGGGTCAATTTAACCCTTAAACTACAACATTTGTGTCAATCTAGCCCTTCCGTCCAAATTTGCAATCAGACAGAATTCTTTACGTGTGCTTCACATGAGTTGGGAATTAGGGTATAGTTTAGGGGTCAGGTGCTATCCACGTGAGGAATTCCGTCAAACTGAACGATGAATTTAGATAAGTGAAAAAATTAGAAATAATAGAATGCGAAATGACCTTTTTAGATAAATGGTAGGAGTAACTCTAATTGAGAATAAGTTGAGAGAGAATAGATTAAGATGGTTCAGTCATTTTCAATGGAAGCTAATAAAGGCACCGATTAGAAAAAGTGAAAAAATTTATCTTAATGGTATTAAGAATAGGGACATACCGAAATTAAAATTGAACAAAATAATAAGAAAATATATGAAATTATTTAACTTAAATGAGCATATAGCGCATGACTGAAATAAATGGTGAAGACGAACTCATATAGTCAGCCCCAAATAATTAAGCCATAAGACTTGGGTAGGTTGGTAGCTATCGGGCAACCCAAATTTAGAAGATTAAGGGCATGTTTGGTATGTGAGTTTGGTTAGAATTTAAGGAGTGAGTTTTGTGAAAATAGTCCAATACATCTTCTAAACTTGTGTTTGATTGAAGATTTGAGGTTCGAAATTTATAGAGTAAATAAACCTCAGCCCGTAGTGAATAGTTGATTAAAACACACAAATGAGGGTTTGATAAAATCCGTAGGGTGGATTTCAAAAGTGAAAGATTAGATTTAAAACAAAAAGATTATTTTACTTAAAAATTTATACTTCTATTCTCATAATAATGAACATTTTAATAAATTGAGTAATATGATTTGATATAAAGTTTTGAATTTCACATATTTTTATATCTCCTATCAATCAGAAGATTGGATAAAGAAAAATTTTGAATCGCATGTACAAATTCTTGGGCTGAGTTTCTTAAAAAAATAGATAAATTCAATCCAAAGCCCTAAAAATAAACATGCAAACATGTTCTAATAATTAGTGCGAGAGAAAGAGAGAGACAGAGAGGAAGATAGAGGGACCCCATGCAAAAAACCCCAGGAGTGGCAGTATGGCTGGAGTTTGATTCAAAGTTTCGATGTGATTGATGAGAAAGGTAGGATGGGAATATGAAAGGCATATAACTAGCCACAAACACATTCTCTCTCTCTCCGACCTTTTTCTGTCTGTACCCACAAATCAGAAGCTCTTTGACAAGGCAATGGAATCTCACAGGTTAATCTAATTGTATGGATAGCTCCGTACTGGTATCAACGGTCAGCAATCTAGTTTTTTTTGCTTCTCTCGTCTGGAAAAAGGCACTGTTTGCTTCTCGATGTAAAGGAATTCCTGCCACTAAGCTCCAATTTCTTTTTTCCAATTGAAGGCAAAGCACTCCTGCAACGCTAAACTTTACAGAGTGTAGCCGGAAACTTAATCCAGCCTGTTTTGCTGATGGACATAGTCAATGAGACATTGATAGGGCACTTGATATCGAATGAGATCTTTTCTTTTGTTTTTTTCACACGTTACTTTATAATTTTGGGATAATTACACTCACACCCCCTAAGGTTTGTCACTTAATCACTCAGACTCCCTAACATTTAAAATATTACACAAAGACCCCCTGAGGTTTATACGCGCTCAACACTTAGACCCCTGCTGTAAATATATCCACTAATAAATTACATACAAACCCTCTAAAGTTTGTAAATATATTTTACTTAGACCCCTTTAGTTTAAAATATTATACTTAAACCAAAAATATGTCAATTAAAGATAAAATATCAATTATTTTAAAGTTTACAATTAAAATTCATGTTCTATTGAATTTTTTATTGAAATAAAATCAAAACTAAAAATTCAATTTTTTCTTAAAAAATCGTGATTAATATACAATTATATTGTCTATTAAAATTTAATTTGGTCGTTTAAACGACCAAATTAAAATACCAAACTATCCCAATTAAAGCTAAAAAATATAGTGTCCATTACAGTTTGATCTCTTATTTAATTTTTTAGTTTTATTCTAATAGATAGTATAATTATATATTAACTATGATTTTTTTTTTTTAAAACTAGATTTTTATTTTTGATTTTATTTCAATAGAACATGAATTTTAGATGTAAAATTTATGTTCTATTATGAATGACTTAGACCCCTTGTTTGATTTTTTAGCTTTATTCCAATAGATAGTATAATTGTATACTAATTACGATTTTTTAAGAAAAAATTAAATTTTTATTTTTAATTTTATTTCAATAAATGATACAATATAATATAAATTTTGGTTGTAAAATTTAAAATATTTGATATTCTATCTTTGATTAGAGTATTTTTTGTCTAAGTTTAATATTTTAAACTTAAGGAATCTAATTATTATATACCTATAAACTTCAAGGGGGTCTAAGTACAATTTATTAATTGATATATTTACAGTAAGGGTCTAAGTGTTACGCGCGTACAAACCTCAGGGGGTCTGTGTGTAATATTTTAAATGTCAGGGGGTCTGAGTGATTAAGTGACAAATCTTAGGAGGTCTGGGTGTAATTCTCCCTTATATTTTAGTGGTTAATGTTTACAAAAAAAAAAAAAAACCCAAAAATTTATTGTTATTAATCTTTTGTAGTATATGGTTTCAAAATGTTTTTTAGGTAGTGTTTAGACCATATATTTTAAAAGTTTGGTGAATAGGTAATGAACCATATCTGTCTGAAGAACAACTCGTTAAAGAATATTGTCACTTTGCATTCATTTAATCAAAAGAGAATATGTAGTCAGTCGATGTAGTATATTCAAATTCAATGACAATTATAGCTCTTGTGATGAAGGGAATGAAATGGTTAATCTATCTGAAATTTGAAAAAGATAGTAGTTATCAATACTTAATGGGCTCCAAATATCTGAAAAGCATCAATTAAAACAAGAGAAAAAACTGCATAAAGAAACCAGTGTAACAGATGGAAAAATGGCTATAACAGAGACATTGATTGCAAAAGAGAGGACACAGTCAAATCTATCAAAGTCCCATAACTTGGGCATATCTATGAGTAGCTTTAGATTAGTTTAGAATATAGTTAGTTTCATAGGTTATTTTATCGGCGTGTTGTAACACATAAATTTTTCAAGATTAATAAACGTATTTTTCTTTTTGTTAAATTTTTTATTATTACTTTACACGCTTTGAATCCATCGATTGTAATCAACCAAAGAAGTCTTTAAGTAAAACAGTTGAACTCAACATCCAACGATTGCCTGAGATCATTATGTGAAAGAATAGATATGTTGATTGCAAGAGAAATCTTTCGTGCAAACCAACAAGTAGAATATCCGTATCTCTCAATTGAAAGGGGAGAGAGAACCAAAAATAGTAGAGAAGAATACTATAGGGACTTTATTTGGTAACTTAGGTGGTGTTTGATAAAACTGAAAATTGAATTCTGAATTTTAAGTACTGAATGCTAAATTTTTTAATTTGCACACTGTTTGGTATCAACTGAAATTTAAGTACTGAATTTAATTAAATTATTTGACAAATATAAAATGCTGAAATCTGAAAATTATTATTATTCTAATTTTGCCCTTCTCTTTAACCATTTATCCGTAACTGTCTTATTCCTATCATCGTCATCACAATGGTGGTGGTGGTAGCACAATGGTAGTGGTGGTGGTGGCAACGATGGTGTTGGTGATGGTGATGGTGGGAGTGTCGGCAACGCTGTGGTAGTGGTGGCGGCGACAATGGTGGTGGTGGTGGCAGCAGCAATGGTAGTGGTGGTGATGGTAACACAATAGTGGTAGTGGCGGTGGCGGTGGCGGTGGCGGTGGCGGTGGCGGTGGCGGTGGCGGTAGCAATGGCACAATGTTGGTGATGACGGCAACACAGTGGCAATGACAATGGTAGTGGTGGTGGCAGTAGCACAATGGTGGTGATGGTAGTGACGACAGTGGTGGTGGTGGTAGCGGTGGTGGAGGTGGTGACATAATGGTAATGGTGGTAGCGGCAACACAATGGTGATGACAGTGGTGATGGTGATGGTGGTGGAGGTGGTGGCGGCAATGTTGGTGATAGTGATGGTGGTAGTGACGGTGACACAATGGTGGTGGTAGTGGTGGTGGTAGTGGTGGCAGTGGTAGTGGTGGTGGTGATAGTGTTGGTGGTGGTGGCAATGCCAAATAGTGGTGAAAGTATATTTGCCTATTATGAGAAATTGATAAAATCATTATTGACTAACATTTTCAGTATTAAGTTATAAGTAGGTGGCTTGCTATTTAAAATTTTAATCTATTTTTAAGAAGTGCTTAAAATATTAAGTAATATGAGTTTTAAGTTATCAAACAGGTTTAATTTATTAAGTGCTTAAAGTATTCAGTTTTAAGTTTTAAGTGGTATTATCAAACAGCCCTTAATCAGGGACTTAATTCAATACAATCATTAAATTAGTTGTGAGTATCAAATTTAGATGGAGTCCGCTTTTAATCCAATAATTATATTTAATTAAGTCCTTAAAGTAGGTCTAAGTAACATTTTTCAAAAAAATATGATAGCGAATAATTCAGTCACATAAAGTTTAGCTACAATTTGTTTAGGTCATATTACTATTTAATGGTAGTTTTTTTTTTTTTTTGGTCAAAGGACAAACACTACAATTCTACTTAATTTAATGGTAGTTAAGATTAAGAAAATATGGGACCAAATTTAAATATGTTGGGATCGATCTTAACTAGAAAGAAATACGCCAACCTACAATGAAATTGACCAATGATTAACCAAGTGCTATTTTACCATCAAATTAAAATTTATTATTGTGTGATTTATACAACAGTGAGTGTTCTATATACCTTGATTGAAGTTACCAATTAGATCACTTATAAAACAAGTTAAACATTTCAAGGATCAAAATAATACAATTAAAACTTGAGGGATCAATATGAAATTGAGACCACACCACACCAATATGTCTCACGCACCCGAAAACTATCCCTTGATTTTTTTAATTTTTTTTGCTACAAGGTGTCTAGACTTGCGTCGATTACTCCATCAACCTCAATATCCCTTGATTTATTGACACTGTAAACTATTTTCTTTTGGGTTAAGAAAAAATGTATCTATCAATTTTTACAACTACAAGAAACACTGAGAATGTTTTGCATTGAAATGAGTCTTAGTTAGCAGCATCCCTAGACTTAATTTATGCATTGATTCAAACAAAACAAAAAGAGTTATATTACTCATACATAATTTGTTATCCTAATCTGTTAACTTAATTCTATGCAGCCGTTAAATTAACAACAAGTTTAATCTAAATTAAATCCACTATAATAAGGGATTAAGTCACTAAATTAATTAAATGAATGAATTATGAATAACATTATTTAAAAATAGAACACACACACACAAAATACAACCGTAAAACTAAACTAATTCACTATCTCTTTTTTTTTTTTTTACACTTTAGAGTGTCCAGACTTGTGTCAACTACTTCCTTAAGCTTAGCGGCTAGCCACTCTACCTTGAGTTGGATTAGAACATGTCCCTAAAAGAATAAGGATATCTCGCCTTTTAAGGGTGTACAGTGTACACAGACATTCAACCAGAGACTATCAATTCACTACTTTGTCAAAGAAAAACAAATCACTTAATCTTAACTCTTCACAATGCTAACCTTCCCCAGATTCCATGCACTGATGCACTAGAGAGTCTCTGGATATAGCCAAAGTGATTAATACCCAATATTTGAAAAATTGGCAGTCCATGGCAGCATGATGAAAGGAGATGTGCGTGGGACAATAAAGACGTAGAAGAATAAGAAGAAAAAGAGGTAAAAGACAACACGAAAAGGGACAATAACGTGGAGCCATTCAGAAGAAAAAAGTGCCAAATCCAATGGAAACCCTGATTTCTAAAAGCACTTAAGTCTTCATTAATATACACATATTTAGTGTACAATTATATATATGAATCACAAAAGTCCTAAAAGAACACGCAAAAGTTGAATTACAAGGGTGCAATTCACGAAGATAGAACAGCACCCTCAACCCATCATTGACAAAATGCTCAGACATACATACATGCATGCATGCTCAAAGTCTCCTTTTTCACTTTTGCTCTCTCCTCTCCTTTCCTGATCAGCTTTGAAGAAAACAAAAATGAAGCCAACCTTCAACGATTGTGAAGAGGGTCTGAGACATTTGGGACTCTCCTTTTGCTTGTAAAGAACACGTCCAAAGAGTGCTTCACTCTCTCCTTTTGCTGAAATCGTTGCCCTTCTTGTTGTTCCTGCTGCTGCTGCTTTGTTTCTGGTTCATTTTGTTTCTTTTCTTGCAGTTCTGATACTAACTTCTTGTGCATGTCAACCACCAATGAGTCCTCGCCGGAGACCAGCAATGAGAGAAAAATTAACACCATTAACTTCTGCAACAACCCAACTTTTACAGACTGCTGAATTTGCATTCTTCTGGAGAGAGAGAGAGAGAGAGAGAGTCCTCTTGTATGGAGTGTTATGCAATGGAAACGCCAGAAAATGAGATAGGTTTTGGGGGTCCAGTTCCAGAGAGAGAGAAGGGAAGAGAAGGAGGAAAGCTAAATGGCTTTGTTAGGCAAATGTAAAACTGGAGAAAGGGAGAGAAAAGGGGAAGGTAGTGTTATTGAGTACACAGCCTGCAAATAAGGGACACAGTTCACGAAGGAACTTTTTTTCTTTACTTTATATATTCTTTGTGCTACAAAGAGAACTTTTCTTCCTGAAATATAGTCACTCCAAGTCCATTTTAGGTGTACTAGGGTATACAGATCTTGGCTTTTGTGCTTTATCTTTGTCTGGGTACTGTTTGTCTGCTTTGGAAATTAGTCAATTTTACTTTTTATACCTGTTGAAAAATGTTCTCGGGTTTACACCTCAAAAAGAGTGAGAAAAAAACAGAGATTTGTACGAGCTATCTTAATGATGTTTCAAGAGGTCTTTGATTCTTCTGTATAAAGCTACTGAGCTCCATTTACAGTGCCAAAACGCCAATTTTTTGATATCTTATTTTTACTTTTCATCTAATAAAAATATCTTATAAGAAAAAAAATATTTTATTATTATTACTTTATTATTTTTTAACCAATGATTATAAATCATTAAAACCAAAATCAACTATTCAAAAGACACGGTACCACAGCCTTATTCTACAAAATGCAGCGTTAGGTTACATTTTGAGTCGAAGACGTACCACTTATTTAATTTTAATAATTTATTAATGCTTCGTTTGGTACGATGAAAAAATGGAAGGATGAAAAATTGGAAGGATGAAAAATTGGAAGGGATAGATAAAACATCATATTTGGTAAGAAAGGAAAATAGGAAAGATGGAAAAGTGGATAAATTAACTTTACTTCCAACTCACCAAATCAATCCCTCCCAAATCGGAAGGAAAGTGGATGAAAAATTAATTATTTGTGTTGAGATGTATCTTATTTGTCTATATATCTTTTAATATATACATATATTATATATACATTAAATTCATATAAAAATACTATAATAAAATATATATATATATATTAAATAAATTTAAAAATAAAAAAATGAAAATAAACAGGTCAACTCGCAACTCGACACGACACAATTAGTTAAATGAGTTGAGTTAGTTTTGACTAATGTTCGACACAAATCCGTAATGACTCAACACGAATTTGACACGACTTGATTGTCACCCCTAATCTTAGTCAGCTCCAAAAAAAAAAAAAATATTTAATCATTTTTATTTTTCATCCATCCAACCAAACACAAATGAAGGAAAATGTATCATTCTTACTTTCCTTCCTTGAAGAATAGAAAGTGTATCCCTTCTACTTTCCATCATTTTTATCAAACGGAGCATAAATCAAATTTTTAAATTTATTTAACATTTTTTTTTTTGGGATAATCGATCTGAAAATGAGGTTTCTTTTCCGAGTGGTCAATTTTTGAGTAAGGCATTACAGACGGTCCTTCCCGATGAAGTGTCGTATTATGGCGCTGAGATTGAAGTGTACTACAAACATGGTTGATCCGATCCAGAGGTTATATGAGCAGTATCTTAAATGTGCTTCCATTGGTAATGGACAGTGGTATCTTGAGAGCACAATTATTATAACTGGACCAGCCGTCGAATTTATTAAGGAATCGAATTAATTGTTCATTGGTTTAATCATTGAGTTAAATAATTTGATTGGTTGTATAATAAAAAAAATAATAAATATCATTAATAATAATGACTATATTAAAATTTCGAATAGGTACATAAAAAAATATTTTTATGCTATAATGAATCAAATAAAAAATTAAGAACACAAAAAAAATTATAAATCACTTCTTTTCTTAGACAATTTATAAAATTTGATAGAATATTAACAATCCACACGTAACATTATTCTCTCATGAAACGAGCTTCTCATGAAACCACCTTCTCATAAATCCATGAAAACCACCTCCTCATGAAACTGATCATTGCTGGACATGGAAGACAAAAACATAGGAATAGTGAACAACATACACACAGACAAAGATGATGTTTGTTTGCGCAGCAACAAGCCAACAACAACATACACACAGACAAATCATAGACAGAGATAGAGAGAAGATAGATCAAGATTTTAGTAGGTGTTGAGATTGAATAGACTGAAGGCAGCGATCGAATGGACTGGAGAAAGAGATGAAGAAATAGCGTGGAGAAAAAGGAGACCTACTGGATTTAGGGCAAAATTAGAGATTTTGGGGCTTTTTATAAAAATGGCAGTAGAACCGGCCGGTTTGACAAAACCATCCAATTCACGACTTTTGTAAAAAATCGGCCGATTTAATAGTTTTACTCCAGTTTAACTGCTTAAGCGGTCTAATTCAAGAACTAGACCGGCTAAGGTCTCGATTCACAGTTTAATCGGTCGAATCGGCAGATCTAATTCGGTTCTGATAATACTGCTTGAGAGTAACTTTGACTTGTGCCCTTCCATTCACGGCCTTGACTACACTATCAAAAAAATAATTTCGGTATCGTACTTCTAATTTTTACCATTTCAATGATTGTTTTTAAGTTGTTGGGTGGCACAAGAGAAGAACAATCAACGTACATATGTAAACTCCTATAAACATAAACATCCAGTAATGTTATGCTTATCAAATTTTTTATCAAGTTTTTCATACCAATTGATGTGGCACAATCTTCATCGTTGAATATTAACGAGACTCACTTATTTGATGGTGAAAACTGTGTCACATCACTTAAGATAAAAAACTTAATAAAATATTTCGATCAACATAGCATTATTATGCTTGCCCCTATGTAACTAGAGCTCTATTGGTCCAAGTTGTCAAGAAATAATTCCTCTCTAAATAAAACAAAAAGTAAAAATGAAAAAAGCAGATATATTTTTTTCCTTGAAACACAAGTTAAATAAGGATATAGTACCAAAGTCAAGTTATACATCTTTTATATTACCCTAACCCACTTATTATTTGTCTAAGTTTATCATCATTTGTAGATTCATGTCACTAGAATTCGAGACAAGGAAAAAGGGATAACTAAACCTCCAAACAAGGTGTATGAAAATCTGTTGAGTTCCATTAAAATCTACATCCATCTTTATGGCCATTAGCACTAGTGAGATTCATCCAAAATCCACTAAGCCAAGTTGTCTTTTTCGCACATCAATGGGCTTTTAGTTCAATGATACTCTTTATATTGTAAAAATTTTGCCTTCTTGAGGTTAAGGGTTCAAGTTCCCCTCCCGCTCCCCTTCCCCTTCCCAAAAAAAAAAAGGTTGTCTTCTTCGGAACCAAGAAAAAAAAAAAGTTAATTACACTAGAAATTCTCAAAGTAAGAGGTTTGTCTTATTTTGGTCTCCAATATTTCAATTGCATCATTTTGTTCCTTGCAGTATTGAATATATTTCTATGTAGTCCCTCAAGTAAACAACGTCCAGATTACTAACTATTTTTTATTATAAACTTGTCACATAATACCTAAATATGAGTAAAAAAATAATTTGGATAACTCTTAACTAAATTTCTACTCAAATTTTGGTCAAAAAACTACCCAAATTATACAGTTTTGATCATGACCTATCTAAAACTTGGTCAAAGAGCTACCCATATTAGAAATTTTTGGTCGAGAGTTACCCAAATTATTTTTTGCATATATTTAGGTATCACGTGACAAGTTTATACTAAAAAAAATTGTTAGCAATCTATATATTGTCTACTTGAGCGATCACATAAAAACATATTTAATATTTCAGGGACCAAAATGATGAAATTAAAATATTGAGAATCAAAATGAGAAAAAAACTCTATACTTTGGCGACTTCTATTACAATTAATCCAAAAAAATAATGTGTTAAGTGACAGAATTTCGACATCCCTTAAATTGTATCTTTTTTTTTTTGAAAAAGAAAAAATTTATTGATATCCATAAAAAATATAAAATTTTAGGAAACATTATCTAGTCCCCCAAAACAGAATTACATGTTTCTTACAGAAAAATTCCTCAATAAAATCAGAATAAAAAAATGAAAAAAAATTCCTTTCGAAGAATTCGTATGTAACGCTGACCTTGCAGCAGAAGGATCTTCCGCCTAACTAGACAGTGGCACAGAAACTGTAAAATCAGTTTAATTGTATCAAGCGAATAAAGTACGCCACAAGCTTACTCATCGAGCCTAGACAACGGCCACTCCATTGACATTAACA
The DNA here is from genome assembly GCA_951799425.1 of Ilex aquifolium. Lineage (NCBI taxonomy): Eukaryota > Viridiplantae > Streptophyta > Magnoliopsida > Aquifoliales > Aquifoliaceae > Ilex > Ilex aquifolium. The sequence goes on from OX637406.1 coordinate 5,746,947, forward strand.
GATCCAAAAAAAAAATTGATGGTCAGTATAGTTTCATGATCTGTCAAAATTTTAAGTATAAATACTGAACTTTTAAGGTTTTAAGAACGCATCTTCAAAATTTTGTCCCTAAAATCCATGACTCTATGATTCGTAGTATTACTGCTGGTGTATAAAAAATGTGTGAATGTGTGTGGGTGAGCATTTGACTGTGTGTGAGTGAGCATTTGACTGTGTGAGGGTGAATATTTATTATGAGTGTTGGTGTGTGGATGTGATTGTTAAGAGACAGAAGAAGATAGGCTCTTTGTTGCTATCTATTCAATGTTCAAGTTGTTACTATTTTTATGCCTCTTTTTATTTGTCGTTGTCATTTTTTTGTTATGATGCAATCGATTAAACATTTAATTTGTCGAGTACATAATTCATTGCAGATATCACCAAGAGTTGGGTGCATGACAATTGGCAAAGCAAGAAGTTGGCCATTGTAAGGTCTCTGATTGGGGAACTTCAAAAATGGTCTCGATTTTGCAGAAATTGAAGAAAAATCTTCAAAAGCGATATACAAGCTTATACTCAGTTGATAGAATTCAAAGAACTTATTGAGTCACATCATCTAAAGCCATGGTACCAAGCAATTGTGCAATACTATAAGAATTTTAGACATACGAGGAAACAACTGCCGTTCTCATCTCAGTAACAACACACCCGGTAGCAGCGCCATTCATGTTCTGTATGTGCATATCCAAGCACAAAATCAGTTTAGAAAACCAGCAGCCCAAGCAAACCAAATCAGTTAGAAAATCTCTCCATCAAGCAGGCCTAGCCAGTGGAACACACCAATTTTCCAGTTTAAGAATACAGAGTTATGCATCTTGTTTCCAAGCTTTATCCACATGGAGAATCTTCACTGATTCCTCAAAAATTGCAAATCATAAACTCTTAGGTGTCGTGTTATTCTTTAGCATCTTCAAAAAATGAGTGTGGTATCTCTGGCAGGGAAGATAATGTTGACACACATTTGAACTGTTCCATAAATGGCATGAAATTCAATCAGATACTAACTTTCACAGTAAAATTAGCACCAAGTGATCACCAAATTTTGAATAACTTATACCTTATGCTGCTTGTATTTGTCTCTCACTGCCACCAAAGAGCTTCCTCTTTTACTCAATTGCAACTCATGTATAAGACAGACACAGTCCTTTAAATCAACTGGTTTATACCCGGAATATTGTTGCAGTGCTGAACTCTGTATAGGATGTAAAATTTAGCTACCATCTTACATGTATTTAGCATATGGTAGCAACAGAGAATAATTAAAACCCAAGTACCTACCCAAGGATGCAACTTAGGTCGGAGTGTGAACCTTGAAAGGTATATAACAGATGCAGCCAGCATCGAAGGTAAGAATCTTATACAGCAATAATCTAATAAACTCAACTCTGCTAGGTAGTACCCCAAGAACTCAAGTTGCAAATTGGAAGTCTGTAAAAGGCCAAAAAACACGTATTAGCACCAAATGACCAAAATGTGAGCATGTGTGTGTGAAAGAGAATGAGACAGGGTTAACACTTACATTATAATCTTCTTGACCAACTGTGGTGAATCTTCTGCATACCCACAAGAGAAAAAGCAACAACAATCAGCCAAATGGACCCTAAATCTTACTGCACCATACACAGCCAAAAAACTAAAAGCTAGGACATTGAGAGTGTTACAATACCTGAGAAATGTCTTAATTGTAGGATTTCCCATTTCAAACTTCAGAGATTTGAGTACATCAGCTTCCATCTTCACCACCTCTTCTTTACTGTACGTATTATCAGTGATGTAACAAAAATCTTCCACATGGGGAGGGTTGATTTCTTCATACTTTCTATTCCATCAACACAACACAAAAATTCATAAGCAAAAACCCAAAAAGCATTACTCAGAGAGTAGTTTTAAAACCACATCTTGATGCTTACGAGGCAATGAGCATTGAAGAGACACCCAAAAGCTGAAGCCTTTGCCTATTAAGAACATTCATCGATAAGAATCGATCAATATAGGAAACCGTGAGGTACAGTGTGTCTGATAGAAGCTTGTATTCCGCTGCCACCTCAACCAACCAATCCACCAAAACCCCTCTCATGTTAGCACTCACATCCTTCTGAACCTTCTCTATGTAATCCGGCAATGGTCTTCTCTTTGCTTCCATCTGGATAACAAAACCAATATCTATCAAAACTCCAAACCCTAATTCTGAATACTCACTACAAAATTGAACCTAAAACTCATTACAATCACATAGACCAATCAATCAAAGTGAACCAATACATAAAACTAGCATGAGCCCATTTCTTAATTTTCAACAAATATGACAATCCCTTTACAGTCAAGCCAGACTAACAAAGAACCTTATCAAACCCAAAAGCCCTAAATCTACACATTAATTGACGAATAAAAAGTGAAGTAATTCCTAAAATTAACAGCAACCCAGTGCTTGACTCTCCAAAAATAAGCTAACCAGTTTTAAATAATACTTAATTAACAAATAAGTAACAGAGACTTCACTCACCTCCATGCTGTGAAGATACTCGTATATCTCAGAAACATAGGATCCACACATTTGGGGATCATCTGATTTGGCATCGATATCTTCAGCATTCTTTTCCGTCACCGTCGCTGTTGTCACTGCCTTCTTGAACTTCTTTTTCGACCTACATTTGGGTTTCCGACGTTCAGAACCCAAGTTTTGATTCGGATTCCGATTCGCTACTATATTCGACAAGTTCTGAAGCTCTCCCAACACCACTCTCTTCTTGTGAGCAGACTGTTGTACTTGTTGAGACTCACCCAATGCCATTGTCTCTGCTGCCCTCTTCTTCCCTAAGCGCGTGACTCTCCCGCAGTTCTCTTGGTCCGTCATTGTTTTCTAACTTTCTGTTATAAATTGGAAAACTGGGGTTAGTGTTTCCCAGGACGGAGAGGGTAACAGAAAGAACCAGAGAAAGGGGGAAGACAGAGAATGGTAGAAGAGAGACCTGTGGGTGACTCTGTAATGGTGTGAGTGTTTGAAGAACATAAGTACCGCCATTTCTGTTGTTTAAAAAATTCCTAGTTTGCGCGACTTGAAATGTGATTTGGCTTGTTTTTGGATTTGAATTTGGATTTAGATTTGGATTTGAATTTTCTTTGGTCTTTGATTTCCCGGTTTCCCTTTCTGATTATTATCATCATGGCATGAGAACCGGGGCCCACAACTTTTTGTTCTTTTCATATGTTAATCTACCAAAAATGTTATTTAAATTTAAAAGTTAGTACTTAATCGGATTAAGAGTGGATTTTAACATTGAAATTCAACTAATCTAATAATAATATTGAATTAAATTTTTGATTAGATCTCTAAATTCGATTCCTATAACATGGATAAATCCACCTTGGACCATATTTCCATTCTTCTAACTAAGAGTATCTCCAACTCTTATTCAAATTTAGACTCAAATTTAAATTTGAGTAAAAAAATTCAAAAAACTTGTCACAACCTGTGACTCAAACTTATACCAAATTAAGAGAGACTTTTTTTTTTTTTATTCAAATTAATGAAGACTCAAATCTTTACCCAAATCTTTAATAGTGAGATTTTACCCTCTTTTAAACTTTCAATAATTATATTTACTCTCTTTTAAATTTGAGTTTGCCCACATTTAAATTTGGGTTTCTCCTTTTTTTAAATTTGAGTTTATCCATTAGAGTCATTTGTATCAAATTAAACTTTTTACTCAAATGTTAATTTAAATTTGAATAAAAATTTGAGTCATGGATGAAGACGCTTGAGATAGTGAGCGGGGAGATATAAAGAGAAGGCAATCCCCTTTCAAATTTAAAAAGATATGATTGAAAAATGAAGGTTTTCTAGAAAAAAAAAATCGCTTCTTGGTGGCTCTTCCTTTTCGTTTCAAAAGAAAGCAAATCAGTAAGGTGGTTCAGTGGGGGTACCGACCGAATTTCTCATTTTGAGGTTAGAAATTCAAGTCTTGGAGTTTACATTGGGAGCTCATTGGTTGATCGCTGTACTAGTCTAATTAGGTTTATTTCCGAGAGGAATAACGAGTACAGTCAGGGACCTCATGATCTCACCAGTGAGACCCTACCGATGTGGTCTCTGGGTGCTCTCATTTGCCCCCATCCATTTGTTTTCTATATTAATGTTTAGGTTACATTATTATAAGGATGGATCGCATTGTATACCTCAAAAATTTTAAAATTCTTACTTTGTACTCTCAAATATTAAAATTTTTACATTACACTTCAAATGTAATAAAATTGTTTCAATGTGACCTTTCCGTTGCTCATTTCATCAATGTTAATGAGGTGATTTTTTACGGAATGAGCAACAAAAATTAATGGAAGGGCTACATTAGAATGCTTTTAATACATTGAGGGTGTAATGTGAAATTTTTTATCTTTAAAGATGTAAATTAAAATTTTTTAAATCTTTAAGGGTATAAAATGTAATTGCATCTTTTATAAAAATAATTTCTCATACACGATTATAATACTATTGATAAATATTTATTTGTTTTTTGGATAATAAAAAATTAAATATTAAGAAAATCTCAAACCATAACTCAAATATAGACTCAAATTTGAGTAAAAAACTTAATTTGGTAGGTGAGTCTCTCTCTCTCTCACTTTTCCTTCTTCACACACAAGCACACGTCACACGCACACAAAGCACACACATAAAGAGAACGCATACACAACACACACTCACACAACCATATGTATCCACGCCTTCCCTCACACACGTCTCTATCTCATCTCTCTCTCTCTCTCTCTCTCTCTCTCTCACACACACACACATATACACACTATGGTCGGCCCTTAGGCCTAGGCCACTTAGGTGGCTGCCTAGGGCCCCCCACATTTTAAAGAATTTCAGGGCCCCAAAATTCAAAATTGAATCCAATGCAAAAAATTTTAAGGGGAATTTGAAAGTCGGTACAAAATTTTGGACGTAATTAAGATAAACTATATTAAGGAAATTTATTTGGCCATAAGTGCATTTTTAAAAAAAAAAAAAAGACTAAAATGTCATTTATTACTCCATTACTCTGTTTCTCTCTCCCTCTCTCTCCATTACTCTCTCACTCTCTCTTCTCTATATTCTCTCTATCTCTCTTTCTCTCTCTCACATTGACAATTTATTTTTTCCAAATATGTAAAGATTTGATTTAATTTTTTCATCTCTCTCTCACTCTTTCTCCCCTTATTTTCTCTCACTGTTACTCTTTCTCTCCTTATATCAATGTTACAACAACACAATTACACCAATCAGTTATACAAATTAGTTACAATTACCCTATAATACACCAAACATTTATTCATGTGTTCTAATAAATCAAACAGTTATACTAAACAATTACACGAAATTACAATACCAACTCAATTCGTCATTCAGTTGTTTACATAAACCAAAGCGTTACACTATTTAGTATCACGATATGGTTACATCAATTATACACACCAATTTGAGTTTATCATTACACAAAAGACTTTACTATTATACAAAATTTGGTGTATATAAATGGTGTAACCATGTCGTGATACTACATGGTGCAACTTTTTGGTTTATGTAAACAACTGAATGACAAATTAGGTTGGTGTCATAATTTTATGTAATTGTTTGATGTAACTGTTTGATTTATTAGAATACATAAGTAATTGTTTGGTGTATTATAGAGCAATTGTAACTGATTAGTGTAATTAATTAGTGTAATTGTGTTGTTGTAACGTTCATATAAAGAGAGAAAGAGAAAATAAGGAAAAAGAGTAACAATTAGAGAAAATAAGGGGGACAAAGTGAGTAACAATAACATAAGTCTATATGTTTGAACAAATTACTTAGAATATTTTTTTTTTTTTTTTAAAAAAGTGGATAAATAAGTAACATATAGAGATTAGATTCTTACAAACATAGACTACCATTAAATTGAAAACACTAGATTCTTCTCAAAATGCAAGTATTGTTTTGAGAATATTGTTCATAATATTGATTAAATTTTTTCCTTAGAGATATGCTTATAAAAATTTGGATATAAAATCTTTAAAAAATATTTTTGCATCTTAAAAATATAAAGATATTATTTTTAAGCATATATATTTTAGTATTTTAATCATAATTTACTATTTTATATTATGTTATATAAAATACAAATAGCGCCCCATTAAAAAAATCTCGCCTAGGGGCCTTCCAAGTGTTGTGTCGCCCCTGATACACACAAATTGGGTGTTTAATTTGGGTGTTAATTAGAGTTTTTCATTAATTGGGTGTTTATAGTTTTTAGTGTTTTTGATTGAATGTTGGGTGTTAATTAAGTGGAATAATATTTATAGGGTTTTTGGATGTTAGGGGTTTTTAATCCGTAGAATGAGAAGTTGAGTTGATGATTATTTAGTAAAAAATTAAATGTTAGGGTTTTCAAATTGGGATTTTTCATAAAATAGGGTTTGTGAAATTATAAATTGGGTTTGTTTATGAAAGACGTTTGTAGGGTCCTGATTAAATGTATTTTAGGTTGTTATGATTGAGGTTGTGTGTTAATTACTTGAGATTGTCCGTAAGGGTTATTAGGGTTTTGATTGAATTTATGTTGAAGTTATTTAGATTGAGATTGTGTGTTAACTGAGTGTTATTTTCAAATGGTATGATTATTGCAGCAAGGTGTATAATTTTATGTGTATGTGAAAGTGGCTGAGATTTATTCAATCCAATGGCTCAAAATCATCCTGGAAAAATTTCTCCCCCAAACTTAAAAACCCCACTTAACCCATACTTTCTCTCTATCACGTTACCCACCAACCCTACATCTTCCCTCCTCCTTACTTTCTTCTCCCTCCTTTTTTTTTCTCTGGATAAGAAACAACCATTACATTTCATTGAAAGAAGAATGAGAAGTTTACATGAATAGTGAATAAGGAATCCACCTAAAAGAGCAAAATTAAAGCCAAAGACAAAACAAAATTAAGAAATGCAAGCAGCTTTCCAATTGTGTTGAAGTGTTGATAGACTAATATCCTGAAACTCTTAGTAACAGCAGCTCATAAAGATGCCAAAAATTTCACTCTTTCTTGTAACAATCATTTTCAAATTATTCTGCAGTTCCCCTCGATGCAAACTATCCAATTGCAATATCAAGAGAGAAGCAATAACAAGAGTAACCCATATCAAATCCGCTTCCTTTAAGAGTTTGTGCCACAATAAAATAGTAACAGGACAATGAAGGAAAACACTTTCACTACTTTGTTTACACAAAACACACCATTGTGGGGAAATATAAATGAAAGGCCTTTTTTTTTTTTGGCAACAAATCACAAGTATTCACCTTATCATGAATAATTATTCAGGCAAGCACCTGCACCTTAACGGGCGCTCTTGCCTTCCAAATCAATAAATGAGGTTAAAAAATTGTGTCATTAGAGTTATCAATCAAACATTCAAAGTAAGAGCTATGAGAGATTTTTTCGGATGAATCAAGAGACCACAACCTCTTATCATTAACTCACAGAATGAAACAGACTGAATCAAGCAATGAAAGAAGTAAAGAACACTCTGAAATGTCCCGATCACTTAGATTACGAAAGAAATTAAAGTTTCACCCCCCCCCCCCCCAAAGAATAAGATGAACTACACACCTTAGCTACTATAGTATTATGAAATCTTAATAATCTAAAAAGTCTAGGAAACATTAAATCAAGAGATGACTCACCAATCCAAGAATTCTCCCAAAAGCGGATTCTTTTCGCATTCCCAACCCTCAATGTGATATACTTGGAAAAAATGGTTTTGAGGAAGTTAATTTTAAGCAACTTTGGGCTTAAATTACAGTGGAACCCACAACTCATAATTAGTGGGATCAAGTTTAAATGTGTTCTCCTCCACGAGAAGATTAACGTGGTATGTTTATTTATTCAAAACCATTAAGTAGGGCTGTTAGTCGAACGAGTCCGAGCCGAGTTCGAGCCGAGCTTGAAAAGCTTGTTTCTTAATCGAGCCTGAACGAGCTAAAAACAAGTCAAGCCCAAGCCGAGCCCGAGTATTTGCACATAAACGAGCCGAGCCTGTCGAATTTGAGCCGAGCATGCAGGACTTGTTTTCTAAACGAGCCTAAAAACTTGTTCAAGTTTGAGCTTGTTTAGAAAACGAACCGAGCTTGAACGAGCCGAATTCAAGCCGAGCTCGAGTAGCTCAGTTTGATTAACAGCCCTACCATTAAGTATTGAATGAAAAATTATGTCTTAAAATGACCCACTTAAAATGATGAAGGAAAAAAGTCTAATAAAGTGGAGTGTATAAGGCTTGTCCCACATTGGAAAAAAGCCAAAAACATGGTAAGTTTATATACTCCTAGCTTGTTTTATGGGTTGGGCCCCAAGGGATACCACACTTTTGTAAGCGAAGTGAGCACTTGCATAACCTTAGTTACCACGCGTGCATGATCGGCTGGGCCAGGCTTGGGCCTTGGGTCAAAAATATATTATTTTTTGGGAAATTTGGAGGCCGGTCCCCCTAGATGGACTTATTTGGAGATAAGTCCGACAAGAAAACTTATTGGGTTTGAAGTCCACTTTTTGCTACTTTTACAATTTTACCCTTAATTAATGGAAAACCCTAAACGGTGTGTCAGTTGCCGTTAGTTTACGACTGAAAAACTATTCGTTTCCATATGACTCTTGGTGGGTAACCCAGTAACTGCCCCTACAATCCAGGCAACGAATCTGGAAAATTTCTCAATCTTTCTCATTCTATTTCTCCGAAAACACATACAGCCATTACCCAAAAAAATAGATTTCAAATTTCAAACTTTATTGAAACCGAAACTCGGTGTTAGTTGTAAAGTTTCATTGCCGAAAAGCATAAGTTGGTGGCAACATTCTTGAATCTTCAGAAATCTTTTGGATTGTTCAGATATTTGTGAGGTATGTGATTTTTTTATGAAATTTGATGTTTGATTTAGGGTTTTAAAACAACCATATCTTGAATATTTTGGGTTTATTTTTTTAAAGTTTCCGAATGAAGTTGTTTAATGGTTTCAGAAATTTCAAAGAATGAAGTTGTTTAATGGTTTTAAATCATCATTTACACCCAAATATCGTTCATAATGTCTATTTTATTTTTTATAAAATTTTTTGAAAATAAATTGAGAGTTCATGTTACAGTATAAAATAATTGGGTATTGTGATTTTTTGTTTTTTCATGGAATTTCTGTGGTTTTGTTTGGATATTTTAATGTTACTGTGATATAAAAAAAAACTCACAACACCATTATTCGTTACTGTCAAAATATGTTCAAAGTAACATATTATGACTTTCTATCACAGTAATATGGCATTAGGTATGGATGCTTTTCATGTTACTATTATATAATCAATGTGTTCTAAAATTAGATGTGAAATTTTTTGGTTGCTTTCTTCGTTGTACATGAAATTCAAAAAACATTGGTTGAAGAGTTAATTGAAACTTTTCAGATTACTGTGTGATTTCATAATTTCAAATGTATGGATTAGATTTGGTACTATGGGTATTACTAAATGTTTGGTGTTACTATGAACATGTTACTGATCAACCCCTTTGTGTTTTTAAACTTTTAATGCATCTAATGGGTGTAATGTTAATATATTATACTCAGTTATTTATATGTAACTGTCATATTATAGGTTGATGGCTCCAAAAACATCCTCATTTCACCAATTCAGGTCCAACTTCCTGCCATTGGTGAAGGTTATTAGTGAAATAAACATCAAAGATGTACACGAAGAACAGTTGAGGAGAACCCCATTTTGGTATTTGTATCATGCAATATCAAAGAATGAAGTTGATAAGGAATGGTTCAAGAAGAATGACAAAATTATTGTGGACATCATTAACACATTTGATGTTGAAACATCAAGATTTAGAATTGGTGGGAAAAATTTAAAGATACGGAAGAGTGATGTATCCCTCATTTTTGGTATAGAAAATGGTGTGGAACCAATTTTGTCCCCTCAAAGTGCAAAGAAACTGTCAGATTTTGTAAGGAGGAGATTCAATAACACAAAAAGATTGAATGCTCCAATTATCAAAAGCAAATTGGAGGATGCTGCCATGAGTGATGCTAAGGATGATTGTGAAGACTTTGCTAGGTTATTCTCATTATATGTCTTAGTGACATTGCTGATTACAAATATGGGTCAATCAATTGGGTGGGGGTATGTCTCATATATTGAGAATTTAGATGAAATCAAAAGATATGACTGGTGTCAAGCAACAATTGATGCAATCATTAATTCTATACGGTTGAAGATTGACACACCGAGTGCAGTAACCGGTTGTGTAGTACTGTTACCTGTAAGTTTTTCATTGTTATTTTTTTTAAGTGATTTTTAAAATTCTTAAACATTATATGTTCAGAATAATGTGACTAAACTTAATTTGCAGTATTTGATATGTGAACACACATCTCTTGTTGTGGCCGACAATGCGGATGCTTTCCCCCGTTGGATGAAATGGGATTTAAGAAAGCTCTGGATGTATCTCGGACAAAACACACTCTCTGACATCACAGGTGATCAGGTATTAATAAAAATTTGGATTATCTTATTTCTTTTAATTTTGACAATTTGTTAATTGCATGGGAGTGTTATTTTTTTTGTTCAATGTTACTATCATAAATTGTTGTTAATTGTGAAGTCAATAATACAAACCTCAATGTTACTATTTATGTTACTATGTAAATTATGTTTCTGTGCATGTTACTGTGTAACTCACAGACATTGGATTTAAAAATGAGTGTTGAGCTTTTATTGGATACATATTGGTTAATTGTATGATAGTGTTACTATTTCAACTTGATGTTACTATAGTTGATTGTATTTTAAAATATATGTTACTGTGAATGTTACTGTAGTAAAATGCATGTTACTTTAGATGTTACTGTGTAATGCACAGTCATTTGATTCGATTAAATGTGAACAATTATTGAATACATTTTTTTAATGTTACTAATAATGTTGTCAGGTTGTCCGAAAGAGACTTAAGAAAACAATTGCTGAGAAAAGATTATGGAAAGGAAATCGGGAAAATGGCAAGGATGTACAGCAGAGTGTGGAGGTTCCACAACCAAACACTGTTCCTTGCAAGACTGATTTAAATTCAGAATTAGAACATGTAGGTGATGAACCTAATGTGGCTGATGATGATAATCTTGTGGTGAATGAAGATGTTCATGAATTTGATGATGCAGTTTCGGTTCCAACAAACGATGATCCTGTCCAAAAGGAGAATGATAACAAGCAACCATTTGATGCGTTTGTTGATGTGGTCATCCGAGAATCAGCATGTTTGGAACCAGATGAAGTGGAACCTCGAGAGGAAAAATCACAACAGCCTTCCCATGACAATGAAGGTGAGGCTGGATTGATTGCTGAGAATGTGGTTCAAAAATTAACCATCCAAATGTTGACTGTTGAGAATGAAGCACTTAGAACGGTCATCAAGAATCTTGGGGGCAACCAAAGGGAGGATGAATTGAAAGAGATTGAAGACTATTCCATGAAACTAGTTGACAGGGAAAACCAAATTTCAGAATTGAGGGTTTTGGTTGATCTCTTGGACAGAAACAAAGAAACACAAGATGAACAAATTAAAACACTGAAATCTAGGGTTTACGAATTAGAGGAAGAGAACCATTCCCTACATGATACTGTAGCTGATATGGCTGTTCATGCCGTTACTCAAAGGTTCACAAGGACTCCACCAAAACCTCAGCCCACCGAAGCTGCTGAATAGACATCAATGGTGAGGAAAATCAAAAGGAAAGAAAGAAAAAGAAAGATAGATGACAAATTTGAGTATATGGTGAAAAAACAGGGAGGAAAGAAAAAAATGAAACAAGTTGAAATCCAGGATCAACCCGACAAAGTTAAAGGGAAGGAGAAGATATCAGAAAGCTACATTGATGTTGATGATTTGGATATTAAAATCCCAAGTGAAAAGCCAGAGAGTAAAAGAGATGAAGCTAGGCGATGGAAGGCATGCAAGAAATTATCCCCAAATGTGTACGCCAAATTGGTTCAAATGTTTGAGGCCGAGGGAAAAACGTAAGTAACTAAATTCCCCATTATGAAACACCTTATAAATATTACTGTTTATTCTCTATGTTATTAACATTGTCATTTTTAAATTAAAAGGGCAACCTTATGGTGTGGAAGAAAGTATGGAAATACTCTTGATGTTGATGATGTGTTGAAATTCATGGTCGGGGAAGAGCTGCACAACAATGTAATGTACCATGCCTCTTTTCAATTTAAACAAAATTAGGAATACTTTAATATTTGTTAATTCACAGAATCGTGTTATCACACAGGTGATTGATTGTTGGGCTGAAATTCTGATGGAGGAAGCAAATTGCAAATGTTTCTTTTTCAACAGTCTTTGCTGGGTGAGTTTGTTTTGATTTTATGTTTGAATTCTTCATTGAAGGAATTTTGAATTGAAACTACGAGTGAAGTAACATGTATGTTACTATTGTAACATTAACGAATCAGACACAGTGAGTATAGTAACATTCATGTTACTATATTAACATGGGGGGATTCCATTCAATTCTATACATGTTACAATAGTAACATACATGTTACGACAGTAACATTAACGAATCAGACACAGTGAGTATAGTAACATGCATGTTACTATACTACCTCAAACACAGTAACATTTGTGTTACTTAGAATTGAATGGAATCCCCCATGTTAATATAGTAACATGAATGTTACTGTATAAAAAACATATGTGATATTGTTATATATTGACGTTGATATATATTGACATTGTTATATATATAAAATTTATGGGTTACCATTGATTATCATGTAGTCATTCGTAATGATTGGGGAACAAGAACCATCACGGCAAGTTGAGATAGACAACAACCTTAACATGGGGAAAATTTTTCCATTCCTAGTGTTTCCAATGAATTCAGATGCACAGGGCACCCAACCCTCGCCATTCCACTGGACCTTGCTTGTACTAGATACAGAAGCAGGGGAATGGATCCATTTCAACTCTTTGAAACCGCGAAGTGGAATTATAGACAAGTTTTTGGAGGATGCAAAAATATTGGTAAGTTATTAAAATCTGAACAACCCATATTGTTTGATATATTTTCGTTGTACAAAATTAACAGCATTGTATTGTGGCAGAAAGACTATGTGGAGTCGGCATCAAAAGAAGGACAAAGGAAGGCATTGAAGACAAAGGCTGACATTGTTGTCAGTACACAAGACATCAAATGTCCAATATCTTCATTTGAGAAATGCTCTCAACAACGAGCTGACACGTATGTAAATAATAAAAATAGTGTACATTTAATGTCTCGGATGTTAATATCATTAACAAAAAATCATGAATGCAGGGTCGACTGCGGATTGTACGTGTGTTACTTAATGCAGCAGCTTGCTCGTGGACAGCACATAGAAGATAAATTGAAACCACCACAACTTAATGCTCTACGGATCGATATGGTGTCTACCTTCATAAACCATATGAATGCATGGAGTGTTGAAGACTACAAGACAAGATCAAGATTGAGAAAGAGATACCGTGACAAATAGGCAGTTCTGTTGTGGGTGGTAGCTATTCATTTGTAGGCTGATTGCAGGATTGGTTAGATTAATTGCAAGATAGGTTATAAAATTGGTTGTAATTGGTTGGTGGTTGAAATTATCCCTATAAATTGGTTGTAATTGTTGGGTGTTTGATATTTGGTGAGAAATTTATTGTAAATGTTGACAGGTTGATATTTGATTTTAATGGAATGTTTGCCGAACAAAGGAAACTCTGTCCACATTCTTATTGAAATAATCACCCAAACAGTAACATGTGTATTAAATTATTTAAAAATTCTCCAAAGTAAGCGATCACACCAAATACTTGTTTAAAAGTAATATTATTTAATTGTCACATGATCATTAACTAGTAACATTGGAGTAACATTAACAGTAACATGAAAGCAAATATTGAACATGTGATGATCACATTACACTATTAAAAAATCATACTGTATAAACCATGATAATTCCAATGTGTTACATGATAAACTCAAATAACATGGAAAATAAAGTAACATCTTATTCCTAAAAAAACATACGGAATACTACAATGGCTCGTTACAAGTCTTCTTATTATGACTACCTAAACGGCCACAACGGCCACAATGAATTTTTCTAACAAGCTCACCCCTAGACCTAAATCTACGCTTCCTTGGACGACCTGGTTGTTTTTTTGACAATGGTGGCAACATATCAACTTCAACCGCTGAAAAGTCAGGACGACCGAGTGTTGGAATTGGGTGTATAGGCTCAGAATAACACAATTTGTAAGTAGTAACCTGATAAAAGTAATCAACAAACTCATTGATGTTTCTTCCACTCTTTTGAATTGCAGCAACAGCATGGGCACATGGTAAACCGTTGATCTGTCATTGGTGGCATGAGCACGTGCAACTCTCAATGTCTACAGTCACTGAAGGATGTGAATTAACCTCGTAAACATGACTTGATGACACCCTAACAAACCAGGAACGACACTCCGTGAAAGCAGCTTGAAGTTTGGTTTCAATATTTGGACAATTAATGCCGTTCCACTGTGACGATGTATTCAAGCGGCACCCCATTTGGTTCATGATCTGCCCCCTTATTGTGTCAATCATACTTGTGACAGGTAGGTGACGTGACTTTGTGATCCAAGCATTGAATGACTCCGCCGCATTTGAAGACATCTCCCCATAACGTCGCCCCTTAAAAAAGGCATTCGTCCATTTCTCAAACGGAAGGTTTTCCAGGAACTTATCAGCAATGGCTCCTCCTTCACTTCGAAACGCATCAAGCTTTTCATTGAAAAATGCATCTGTTGGAGCATAAACACACAATGTAAACAAAAAAATCATACGCTCGCGAAACGCATGTGTAAAGCGACCCCCACTAAACTTATCTCTCAGATTTGCTTTTAGGTGTTGTAGACAGAAAGAATGGTGCACCGTTGGGAACACCTTTGGCATTGCTTCCATTAACCCAACGTTGCGATCAGACATAATGGTTAGTTCCCTAGTATTATCAACAATCACAGATAATTGCTCTAAAAACCAACGCCAATTACACTCATTCTCTGAATCAACAACAGCAAAAGCCAAGGGGAACAAACCTGCAATACATATACCAGCACAACAGTAACATCAACAAACAGTAACATACAAGCAAAATATTAAAAATTAACAGTAACATAAAATCAGTAACACCAAAATAACCCCACAAAATATTCACCTTGGTTGCCATCTTTTGCAGTTGCAGACAAAATAATTCCTTTATACCTACCCTTTAAAAATGTACCATCAATAAACAATATGGGTCGACAGTAGTTAAATCCATGTATACATGTCTTAAATGACATGAACAACCTACTAAAACGTTGTGAGTCTGAATCACCTTCCAACACAAAATGACTACCTGGATTGCTTTCATTAGCAGCCTGTACATACCACCGTAATTGCTGGTATGACAATGAATGGTCCCCAAACAACATACCCCTTGCTTTTTCAACACTCATCCAAGCTTGATCATATGATATGGTCAGCCCATAATCTGTATGAAACATACTTTTCACATCAACTGGTCGTGTGTCAGGTTTTTGCCTGACGTTATCAACAATAAGACCTCCAACCAAATTAGAAGTCAATCTTTTGTTCTTTGTGGTACGTGCAGCCACACCACATGTGTGCTGATTGTTTAGTTTCTTAATGTAAAACCATCCATTTATCCGCTGGAGAGTAGCAACAACAAACCATTCACACCCAGCAGAATATTTCATGGCACATTCAGCCTTCACCCTTGTTTTTTCATTCTTCACATAATTAAACTGAAAACCAACCTCTATTGCAAATTTGCATAAAGCATTCCGAAACTCAACTACTCCTCCCTCAAACTTCTGACCAACCTCTACTATTCCATTCGACCATCCATCAGTCAACAAAACCTTCTCATTATGAGAACAAAAACGAGGGAGAAGATCAACCTCGCAACCAACAGGGTCAACAATAAATTCTGAACTTTCCACCACTTCCCCACCCTCTACATCATGAACCACATTCCCTTTAACAGCAACAGTAACTTCAACAAAATTCAACTGTACAGATCGTGCAATTAAAAACATGTTTCTCACATCATGATCATTTTGCAAAACACAATTCGGATGTCCAGGAATAGCGTACGACAATACAACACAATTATAACTCAACCCATTCCAATTATCACGGCAACCAACTAACACATCATCGTATGTGGAATTCATTGTAATTCTTAGCACAACAGTCTCAGAACAATACTTGCAACAAACCAATATGTTATCCTCCATCTGTTAAAACCAAGAAAACCAATATAACAGTAAAATTAAAATATGAAAATAATTCTAATTTCATTATAACATAACAGTAACATTAGAAATAGAACTTAAAAAATAATTTAAAAATAAAAAACGGTTGTTGAACATCACACTACATTCAATGCATAGTAACATTGAATTTCAGCAAGTACAAAGTAAAAACGAAAATTAATTAATAATAATTTCGGTAAATAACTTTCAAATGTATCTTCTTGTGAGAAATATCGAAATTCCGGCAATAAACTTTCATTATACATAAATTGTGAAAGCATCAACGTTAATCACATTACGTAATCTAATAAAATTGAAATGAAAATACATCAGAAAAATCGGAACCAGTAAAATAGACAGCATTCACAGGAAAAATCGAAATCTCACTGGTATCCCTTCGAAACTCCTGCTGGTATCACCTTCGAATCTCCTACAGCTTGAACTCCGGCGAAAATCCTACTGCAATGACCTTCGAAACTCCTGCCAAACACAATATGAAGTATCCGTGTGATATGGAGAAGAAGACCAGCGGTTATTTCCTGGAAAGATAAAAAAACGTTGGAAATTTTGTATAACAGCCACCGAATCTTATGTGATTCAGAATTTGAATTTGAATTTTACTTGTTAATAAAATCTTATTATCTGAATTTGAATTAAAATATCACAACTTTTACCGTGATTCAAGCCTTAAAATCTGATATATTCAGTTTCCATAAAAACTGAATGTTCTGTTGATATATATATACATATATATCTATATATATATCTCAAACGTAATAGTATACTATCCATAACTGATCTTAATTAACACCGTTAAGGGTGTTTTAGGGATTAAAAAAAAAAGTGGACTTAACTCATTATGGATAATTTTAAAAGTGGACTTATCCCCTTATAAGTTTCTTTGGCGGACTTAAGTCCAAACAAGTCCATCTAGGGGGACTCACACCCAATTTTCACTTATTTTTTTGGAGAAAATTTATTTAGTGCGGTGGAGGTTGTGGATCAAACCGAACACAGATCAAACTTGTTCGTTATTTTTGAATTTGGCTCTCATTTTTTGTTTGTGCTTGTTCCACGCTCAAGGGATGCCTTTCATCTTTGTTCTTTGAACAGTAGTGTCTCTCCATGCCCTAGAGATGCCTTTCATAACTGTTCACTGAACAGGGGCGTCTGGTGCCTCTTAAGGCGATCCATTCATACGTGAAGGGGTCTATAAATAGGCTACCTTCAAACCATTTCAAGATACGGAAACAAACAATAATTCTACATACTGTTGGATCTACTCTCTCTCTTTCTGCATTACATTTTTGGTTCAATTCGGTTCAAGTACAAAACACAGAGTTGTGTTAGTTGGTCTTTGGTGATTGAAGTGTCACTTCTGCAAACGCGAAATTCGTTCTATTTTGGAAAACAGTTGCATATCAACCTTAAGTACCGAGAGGGAACAAATCTATTTTAAAGAAACTCTGACTACACATGGATCAGATTATTTTTGGATTTTGGATTCTTATTATCTTTCTGATTATTATGGCCCTCGGATTAATGTTATTAGGACCTAAGAAATTAACCTAATAATATGATAGTGACATGATTTAATAATGTTCTTGTGACTATAGTTGTAGCTCTTGAATTTTTTTCGTTGAAACTTCATCACTTTGACACATTATTAGATCAATAAATTAAATTATTTTTTTAGGCCCCAATAATATTATTTGAATTTAAATTTGTGAGATCTCCTCCAAAAAAAAAAAAAAAGTATTTGGACAGGATTTGTCAACCCACTTTCTTGGTTTCTTGGTTCTTCCTATATTTCTACCTTAATCAAAATTTCAAATCAAATGTATATTCCAAATGAAATGGCTCACAGGTTCAAAAAAAAAAAAATGTTAATAATATTTTTGGTCCTTAAACTATATACATTTTGTCAATTTGGTCTCTAAAATAATAATTTTGTCAATTTAATCCCTAAAGTATTCAATTTGTGTTTAAATACTCATTACACAAACGGACAATTAATTTTTTGATAGAATAACCACGTGTTGGTCACGTGATACCATTTGAAAGAATGACACGTGGTCACTTCTGTTAAAAAACTTAACAAAGTGTCAGATTAGGGACCAAAGTGATGCAAATTGTAACTTTAGAGACGAAATAAATAAAATTAATACAACAAAAATCAATCTGACAACGCAAGCATATTTTGGGAATTAAAATCACTATTTACCTATAAAAAAAAAGATGAATTGGGGCGACACATGTCGATCACATATCTTTTACCGAGTTTTACATCCATACAACTAAATATTTCAATAATTCAAAACAAGGTTTGTTTATGGTACCGAAATAGATAGAATACTAAAATTTATAATTTTTGTGAGTAAAAATACAAATTTTGGGAGTTTAATTATAATAAAAAAAGTTATAAATTTTTTTGTGTCACATTATGACTTTTTGAGATGAAATTACAAATTTTGGGGGTGAAGGATCGATCTTGAAATATGTAGGATTAATCATAAATATTCCAAAAAATTATAACTTGACCCCCAAAATTTATTAATTGACCCAAAAAATTAGTAATTGATACGCTACCGAGGGGGAAAAAAAAACTTACGGTATATAGAGCTATCCTCAAAAACAAGAAGTTTTAATGTAAGAACAGGATATTTGATTTTACACATTGATGCTCAAGTACATACATACCTTTGCAGCATTGACCAACATTCCTTCAAATATCTCTACTAATGTATCCACAAATGAACACAACATCTAGATACTCTCCTTATTCATTCTTTATAAAATCATAAGATAAGTTGCAGAGAAAAACTTAATTTGTTGCTCTCAAATTTTTAAATCCTGTTTTTCTTTGTAACATCAGGTTTGAGAAGGTCTTCTTTAACACGTTTCAGCTTACGATAAACATCTCCCATGCTTATACGTTCATTTGGAGAATCAGAAGTGCAAGATAACGGGACACCAACAACTGTTTTCAAGCAATCACGTCGTATTTCTGGGCTAAAGGATTGATCATCACAACCAAAGTTTTCAATCTCTGAAAGTAGCTTAGGGTCCAGAACTTGCTCCATGTTGTTTGGGAAAGCCAATTGTACCCATTTCTTTAGGCTTAGTCCTCCAACGAAGCTCTCATGGGTTGGGTTCTTTCCGGTGAAAAGCTCTAGCAACATAATTCCGAAGCTGTACACATCACCTGCAGCTGATGGTTTCTCCCCAAGACCATACTCTGCACCATAAATCATGTTTTGTTTAACATAGAAGCATATATATCAGGAGTGACGATTTTCGACAAGATACGTTAACATACCAAAATCCAGAATAAATTTAGCGCATTATGATTAACTAGTTCTCACCAGAACATGAAAATATTATGATCGGTTAACACAAATAATAAGAGAGAGAGGCTAGCAAGTGTCAAACTTGAGTAACCCGGTTTTCACATTATTTTTGTTCATTTCTTGATCTTGTAGATCAGTGAATTTTTTTACTTAGTTTTGCAAGTATTTTGACCAAATGGATTTTAGCTGATAAAATCCTATGAATAGATGCTTTGGTTGAGACAAAAAAAAAAAATCTTAATTGTAGAGTTTTGGTTCATGGGTTAACTGTGAATAAGACTCAATCACTAAATAGGTAAGATAAACATCAAATTGTCTCACCCGATTAATCAAAAATATCAAGATAGAGTTGACTAGTAATCTGAAATGACATGATTTGAACACAAAAACCATGACTCGATAGTCGTAAAGTACTGAAACCATAATCCTGTCAAAAGTGTGTCTTACAATGAGTTCACGATGCCTTAGTGCTATATAATCAGTTTAGTTTTATGCCCAACTAAAGTATCTGAAATAGGGTTACTAATAAGAAAGAAAACTAGAAATTATCAGGAACTAAGAAAGAAAACAACAGACCTGGAGGTATGTAGCCTATGGAACCCTTCAAGACATTCGTCGAGCTAATAGAAGATTGAGTGCCGGTTCTTGCAATCAACAACTTAGCAAGCCCAAAATCTCCGACCTTTGCGACCATGTCTTCATCTAAAAGAACGTTGCTTGGCTTCAAATCACAATGCACCACCGGAGATTCACACTCATGATGCAAATAGTTTATGGCACATGCAACATCACTTGCCACATTCACTCTATCCACAATATCTAATCCCTCACCATCTGACTTCCTTCTCTTTCCATTAATCCAATCATCTAAGCTCCCATTGCTCATGAACTCGTAAACAAGAGCAAGAAACTCCATGTTCCTGAAATCTACACTTGAGCACGTGGTGATCACCTTAAGAAGATTCCGGTGCCTGGTGTTCCTCAGAGCTGCACATTCTGCGAAAAAACTCTTCCAAGATCCAATTATCTGTGTGTCAAGGACCTTCACCGCGATGGCAATTCCTTCTCCAAGATACCCTTTGTAAACAGCTCCGAAACTGCCACGCCCAATCTGATTTTCTTGGTTGAAATTTCCAGTTGCAAGACGAAGTTCATCATAAGAAACCATTTGGTGTTGCCTCTTGAAGGATTCAAATGATGCCATGACATTTGCTTTGCTTTTTCTTATGTAGAACAACAAGCCAACAGTGAAACATAGTGCTAATAAGGCAACAATTGTTATTATAACACGAATTAATATCAATCGTACCCGACCACCACCACTATTTTGACATGCTGAATGCAAGCAAAGCTTTGGGTTGCCTTCCAGATGGACTTTAGAGATATTTGAGAAAATCCCACCAGTCGGAATTTCTCCTTCAAGGTTGTTGAAGGAGAGGTTCAAAAATTGTAGGGTCAAGTTTTGTAGGCCAGGAGGAATTGAACCAGAGAGTTGATTAGATGAGAGGTCAAGAATTTCCAAGCCTTTCACTTTCACTAAAGTGTCTGGAATAGGACCCGAAAACATGTTGTTGGCCATAAACAGTTTCTCCAAGCTCTGACACTTCCCAATTGACGTGGGAATGTTACCTGACAAACGGTTGCTTGAGAAATCGATTGTGCCAACATTTTCTAGGAACCCAACTTCTTGAGGCAGAGGCCCAGATAGGAAATTGTGAGATAGTTTGAGGAAGGTACTTAAACTTGAGAGATTTAGAATTTCCTTGGGTATGCCTCCATTGAGCTTGTTATTAGACAATTCCATTGAGAACAAATACCTGAAATTCCCAAAACTTGTGGGTATGCTACCAACAAATTCATTCCCTGATAAATCAATATCATTCAACTTTCGAAGATTACCCAGAGAACTTGGAATTATGCCAGAGATACGATTTCCGGCCAAACCCAACATCTGCAGGTTCTCTAACTGGCCCATTTCTTGGGGAATTTGACCAGAAATTGAGTTGTAGCTCAAATTTAACAAAGTTAAGCCACTAAGGAGACCAATCGAGGCAGGTATACTACCATGAATAAGGTTCCCTCCCATGTATAAATTGGACAGAACCTTGGAAAGATTGCCTATGGACTCTGGAATTACACCTTCTAGAAGATTGCCATCAATTGCAAGGAAGTGGAGATGGGTACTATTTGTCAGAGATGTAATGAAATCGAGACCATTTTCACCAGAGCTAACGATCTTATTGAACCCAATGTTGTACATTTGAAGGTCGGGAAGATTTCCCAATCCTGGTGGTACCGTCCCATGTAACAAGTTGTGTGCCATGCGAATGACTCGTATCGCTGTGAGATTGTGCAAAGACCCTGGAATAGTGCCAGTGAATTTATTGAAGCAAAAATTGAAGATTAGAAGGTTTGGGAGTGTAACTCCAACATCGTTAGGAAGATCACCCCACAAATCATTGGAAGCCACGGCTAAATTCACCAACGAAGACATGTTGTATATGGATGGTGGTATGGTGCCAGTGATATTGTTAATGGTGAGATCTAGCTGCTTCAAATTTCGAAGACGAGACAGGTCACTGGATATCAATCCACCTATCGTATTGGTGCCCAAAATTAAAACAGTGAGAGAAGAAAGGTTGGCTATGGATGGTGGAATTGCACCTGAGAGCTGGTTTCTTCCCAAGTTCAAGACTTGGAGCTCTGCGAGCTCGCCGAGCTCTTCGGAAATTCTTCCTGAAATCTCATTCTGCATCATGTCAATGATCCGGAGCTCCCTGCACCGGCTTATATTTCGTGGTATCGCACCTTCTATGCTGTTGGAGCTCATATTCATAATCCTCAGACGAAAAAGATTGCCCAGTTGATCAGGGAGTGTTCCCGTGAATCGGTTATGCTGGAGTTGAAGTGATCTAAGAAATGAGAGGTTGCCTATATGAGGGCTTATGGAACCTGTTATTCCCATGTCGGAGAGGTCAAGCTCAACCACCCTCTGGTGGAGTTTGCTGCAGACTACTCCAGTCCAGTTGCAAGGGGACGAGTTTGGATCCCAAGTAGAGAGAGCATTAGGTGGTTCCATACTTATGTGAGACTTGAATGAGAGCAAGGCCTCTCTGTCTGTGCTTAGAGTGGCCGATTCTGCCCCAAGGAAAACATTCTGGGAGGACAAGATTACAGCAAAAATGACAAGTTTAAGGGCTGAAAGGTATGGGAAATTCATGGCTCTGGCAAATTTGAGTTGTGTTTGCATTAGAGAAAAGAATGGATGGATGAGAAAACTAATGGAACCCATGGATATTTATAGAAGAGTAATGTAGTTGGGACCATAACACTTGGTAGGAAAATGCTATTTGGATTTAATTTGGAAACTTATTCTGGACCTAATTCAATGTAAGTATTGGATTGAAAGTGATTTTCATCTAACATTAGAATTTATAATAAGTTATTTCAATGACTACATTGAATTAGGTCACAGATTATATCCCTAAATTAGGTTTATATAGCATTGAAAAAATTTAAATCCATATCATTTCTAGAATGAGTGTTGGATGGATGAGTGAGTGTCACTGAAAAAATTGATGGGATCTATTCATCCAAAAAAATGATATGTATTTGAATTATAATTTTTTGGGTTACATTTGAATTATATAACATTACTCAAAAATTAAATTTGGTCATCTTTGCATGCATGATGATATCATGGTTTTAAAAATTCGCAATTACAGCACGTAACGGTCATTATGTAATGGGAACAGTGGCCTTCAGTACTGTTATACCCCAATATAACGGAAAGGAATTTTTTTAACGTAAGTAACGGGCGTTAAGGAATCATAACGGGATGTAACGCGATAATATTACAGTCTGTTATGTTGCCATAACGACCTATTTTTTTTTTAAGCTTACTCTATACGTCCGCGGTTGTATAGCCAGAAGAGATAACCGGTGAAAGACGCTAAAGCTTGTTGAGGATGGAGATGGGGGGAGCGTGTGGCTCTCTTCTTGCACAAATTTAGGAATTAATAATTTTTAGGATTAATCGTATCAATTTAATTTATATACTTAAAGATATAAATTTGTATCAATGCGCACCTGAAGTTAATAGCCGTCTAAAACTAGTTGGGTAAGTTACACTTACACCCCTCAAGATTATCACTTAATCATTTAGACCCCCTCATATTTAGAATATTATTCTTATACCTCCTGACATTTGTACACGTGTAACAAATAATCCCTTGTCGTTAATATCTATTAATATAACTGTTAAAAAACATGATTTCATCTAATAAAAAAATTATAATTTGCATACTACTTTTTATTTTGTGGGTCCGTTATACTCTAAAGTTCAAAATCAACCTTACCATTTGAATAACCAATATAATGCAAGTATTTATATAATGTTCTTTATATCCAATGCAATACATCACTTGAATAGAATTATTCAGATGCCCAATTGAGAGAACATTTTTAATCATATTTAGATTTCCAGGAGATGTAGGTGTAATATTTCAAATGTGAGGGGTCTGAGTGATTAAATGACAAACATGAGGAAATTTATGTGTAATTTATCTATTTAGTTTTAGATGGCAAATTAACGGCTGTTAGATTCAGGTGTGCATTGATATAAATTCATATCTTTAAGGGTGCAAATTAAAATTTTTAATCTTTGAATGTGTAAATTGAGATTCAAACAATTTTTCGGGGTACAATTTATGATTAACCCTAATTTTTGCAATTGCCAAAAGTATCTAACGGTTGATATTGTGACACAACCATTCCCATTTCAAATACAGTTTTCAAATGAACAGATATTGATTAGACTAATTTTTCTTCATTTATCATTTAATTTAGATTGATTAAGAAATTTAGTATACTAGAATCATGAATATAATAAAAAAATTATTCTAAATTACAAAACAATTGCATTTATTTTATTTTGGACAAAAAATATGGAAAATTTTTGAATTTTGTCACTAGTTATGAATGTACTAAAAAAAATTTATGACTCCAATTTCTGTTACTATTACATAACACCAGTTACATCCCGTGTTCGTTATACCGTTATTGATACAGTTATCGATACTGTTATATCACCCATTATCGTTATTTAGAACCATGAATGATGTAGATATCCCTTAATAGCAAGTAGGGATGGCAGTGGACCGAAGCAGGGGTAGGGGGTGTAGTCTCTATCCCCGTACCCTTTTAAAAAAACTTCATTCATTCCCGGTCTACCCCAGTTAACGGGTATAGTTTTCATTACCATCCTCATCCGCGGGTAAATTTGTAATCCCCACCCCCGCCCCGTCCCCCTCCTTCATCTTCGCCCCCACCCCTGTCCACCTTACATGTCCAAGCCCAAGCAACATAATCCAAAATTCTAAATAAATCTAACATTCTAAATAATCCAACATAATTATAGAATATCATAACATAATTAAAAGTTTGTCATTACAACATAATATAATTAAAATCTTATCTACAACATAATTCAACAGAATATAATTAAAAGTTTGTCTCCCTTGTAAAATCAACACAATATCATGCAACACAACATAATGTAATATAACATAATCCAACATAAAAAAATATAAAAACACAAATATCTATACTTTTACAAGCCAAAACCATGAAAAAAAATCAAAAAACAAAACAATTTTCAAAAGAAAAAATCATTCAATAATATATAGATTTGTATTCACAGCAACATGTATATATATATATATATATATAAAATAATAATAATAATAACGGGTAAAGCGGGGAGGGCAGGGGCGGGGGTAAGTGTCAGTCCATCCCCGCCTTTATCTCCGCACGGGTTTATACTGGTATCCCCGTATACGTCCACCGTCCAATACGTATGGTCCATCCCCAGTTCAAACAGAACGGATTTGAATGAATACTCATTTTTACCCGGTCTACTGCCACCCCTAATGACAAGGATATACAAAGCACATGATATTTTCGTCTCGATCTTTAACAATGGTTAGAATAAGAGATGACATTAAGTCAATATCGTATCTTTTTTTATAATTGTTTGAACATTAACATGAACATAACCCTAATCTTAAAATTAAGGTGATTTTGATGATTTCGATGAGTGATCTTGGTGGGATAATTATCGGAGAGTGAACTGAATTTTCTCCCACACAAGATCCACTGTGAGAGCTTGATCAACGGGGAAGACCTTGAAAAAAAATGCTTTGAAAATGACAACCTCCACAACACAGCTATAGTTTAGTGGTCCCTTTGAAATGAAATGAATTTCACAGTGATGTAGACGCTTAGGGGTGACAATTTTTGACACGACACGATAACTGGATACGAATACGACACAAATGAATGGGTTTGAGTTGACTATTTTTTGGTACAAACTTGTGTATGACACGAACTGTCAACACGAAGTGTTAATGGATCGTGTTTGGGTTCAACCCGTTTAACTCGAATTGACCCGTCAACACGAAATTTTTAACTCGAATGAGATTGATCTGGCCTTTTCGTTGCATGTATGAGTTTTCATGTTCTGATGACTTGTTTTTTCTATTACTTCTGATGTTTAATTTGGTTGCGCGATGTATGATTAGTATATTTAATTAGTATTATAGAAATAAAATATTAATTATTTGTAATTGTTTATCAAGCACTGACATAATTATTGTATAGAAAAGATATTATTACTCATTATTATTATTATTAAGTTAATTTTTAGTTTGTAAAAAAAGTATGAGGAGAGATTCAATTAAGTGAAAATAAAATCTTAACGTTAAATATTTTATTCAAAGTTTATATGGGTCAACACGAACACGACACGAAAATAAATAGGTCAACTCGACACGACACGATTAGTTAAATGAGTTGGATTAAAATTGACTAATATTCGACACGACATAAACCCGACACAATACAACTCGATTGCCACCCTTATACATGCCATACACGCAACTATTCTTCCCCCGAGTTGTCATTGAGGTTGAACGTATTCCAAGTGTTTGATTGATTGATTGCTTGCTGGCTTGACTTATTTCTGACCGGCACCCCAAGCAACTTGGAGTTGGCTTCAACACCGAAAAGGTGGAAATAAGTACGATATCGAAAATCTAAAATGAATGTAAGATTACAACTTGTACATTCTCAAATTCCATAAAATTCATAACCAGTGAAACTAATATATACTTTAAAAATAAATAAAACCGCTATACACTTTAAAAATAAGTGATAATAGAAATTATAATTAGTTTTAAAAAATGATAATTATTTATCTTATTTAAACTTAAATAAAATTATAAGAAAAAATTTACAATATTTGGAGTTATTGAGTGACATTAAATTTACCAGTTTATATTTAGTTAAAAATATTAGGATGTTAGATTAGGTTATCTAAGTTCACCACTATTTTAACAGATAATAGAAATTAAAATTAGTTTTAAAAAATGATAATTATTTATTATATTTAACTTTCAATTGGTTAAGATTACATTGTTAATGTAAGAGCACTATTTTTTTGGTTAACATTACCACTTTTTTGGTTAAGGGTACCACTTTTTGGTTAAGAGTATCATTTTTTTTGTTAAGAGTACCAATTTTTTTTGTTAACATTACCACTTTTTTGATTAAGAGTATCACTTTTTTTGTTAACATTACCACTTTTTGATTAAGAGTACCATTTTTTTAATTAGATCGCTTATGTAGCGATCGGACATTCACTTAGAGATCAAGTTTGCAAATCAATCTCCTAGACTAATCTTGATCGGAAAACCAGAGATCAAGATTTTAGCTTGTTCAATAAATTTCACTTATACCCCTAAATTATCACATTTTTTCAATTTTTCCCTCATATTTTTCATATTACACCCTCAACTATGTAATTAGTTTCATATTATCCCAAATTTGTTTACCTATTTTAATTTAACAACAAATGTGTACCAAAATAAGATAACTTTGTTAAAATTTATTTAGTGGTGAAAAACATTGTTGTAATAATTTTAATTTAACCCAAAAATATTTAATTAACATGTAATTAACAAATTAATATTACATTAACACATTCAATTCATCAAATTAACATTAAAATTCAACTTAATTAATATTAAACTCATACAATTTATTTCAAAATCATCCAATTAACATTCAATTCATTTAATTAACATCCAATAAAAATTCAATTTAGCAAATTAACACTAAATTAATATTATTTTTCATCCAAAGTATTTTTAATTAACATGTAAATAAAAAATTAATATTAGATTAAAACATTCAATTCATAAAATTAACATTAAAATTCAACTTGTAATTAATTAACACTAAATTAATATTATTTTTCATCCAAAGTATTTAATTAACATGTAATTAACAAATTAATATAACATTAACATTCCAAAATCAAACAATAAAGATTTAATTTATCAAATTAACACCAAAGTAACATACAATTCCATCTAATTAATATTCAATTCATCAATTTAACACCAAATTAACATTCAATTTTCATCCAATTAACATTCAATTTTATCTAATAAACATTTAGTTCATTAAATTAACAATTAAATTCAACAAGTTAACAATAAATTACTCAAATTAAAATCAAATTAATATTGAATTCATCTAATTTGCATTCAAATTCATCCAATTAACACTAAAATAATCAAATTAAC
Organism: Ilex aquifolium; assembly: GCA_951799425.1. Classification (NCBI taxonomy): domain Eukaryota; kingdom Viridiplantae; phylum Streptophyta; class Magnoliopsida; order Aquifoliales; family Aquifoliaceae; genus Ilex; species Ilex aquifolium. The sequence continues at coordinate 5,775,374 of OX637406.1, forward strand.
ATCCAAAATTATTTAAAAAATATTTAATTTATCAAATTAACATGTAATTTTATTCAATTAAAATTTAATTTATCAAATTAACACCAAATTAGCATTCAATTCATCAAATTAACACCAAATTAACAATCAATTTCATCTAATTAACATTCAATTTTTTCTGATAAACATTTAATTCACTAAATTAACATACAAATTCAACTAGTTAACATTAAATTAATCAAATAAACTATCAATTTCATTCAATTAACACTCAATTCATCAAATTAACATTCAAATTATCAAATTCAAATTCAAATTTATCAAATTGACATTCAATTTCATCAAATTAACATTTAATTTCATCAAATCAACACTAAATTAAAATATAATTTCATCCAATTAAAATTTAATTTATCAAATTAATATCAAATTAACATTCAATTAATCAAATTAAAACCCAATTAACAATCAATTTTATCTAATTAACATTCAATTTTTTCTAATAAGTATTTAATTCACTAAATTAACATTCAAATTCAACTAGTTAACATTAAATTAATCAAATAAATTTTTAATTTCATTCAATTAACACTAAATTCATTAAATTAACATTCAATTTATCAAATTAACATTCAGATTTATCAAATTGACATTTAATTTCATCAAATGAACATATAATTACAGTCAATAAAAATTAAATTTATCAAATAAACACCAAATTAACATTCGATTCATCAAATTTTTTTTTTTGGGGGGGGGGAGGGGGGGGGGGGGGAGAAGAGGAGGAGGGAATGAAACTTGAACCCTTGATCTTAAGAAGACAAAGTCTTCACAAGGAGTATCATTGAACAAAAGGCTCGTTCGTATTCAATTCATTAAATTAACATCAAATTAACAATCAATTTCATCTAATTAACATTCAACTTTTTTTAATAAGCATTTAATTCAATAAATTGACATTCAAATTGAACTAGTTAACATTAAGTTAATCAAATAAACTTTCAATTTTATTCAATTAATACTCAATTCATCAAATTAACATTCAAATTATCAAATTAACATTCAAATTTATCAAATTGGCATTCAATTTCATCAAATTAACATTTAATTTATCAAATAAACACCAAATTAACATGTAATTTTATCCAATTAAAATATAATTTATCAAATTAACATCAAATTAACATTCAATTGATTAAATTAATATTCAATTCATAAAATTAATACCAAATTAACATTCAATTTCATCTAATTAACATTCAATTTATCAAATTAACATTAAGATTTATCAAATTGACATTTAATTTCATCAAATTAACATGTAATTTATCAAATCAATACCAAATCAACATGTAATTTTATCCAATTAAAATTTAATTTATCAAATTAACACCAAATTAACATTCAATTCATCGAATTAACACCAAATTTACACTCAATTTCATCTAATTAACATTCAATTTTTTCTAATAAACATTTAATTCACTAAATTGACATTCAAATTCAACTAGTTAACATTAAATTAATCAAATAAATTTTCAATTTCTTTCAATTAACACTCAATTCATCAAATTAACATTAAAATTATCAAATTAACATTCAGATTTATCAAATTGACATTCAATTTCATCAAATTAACATTTAATTTCATCAAATCAACACCAAATTAACACATAATTTTGTTCAATTAAAATTTAATTTATCAAATTAACACCAAATTAACATTCAATTCATCAAATTATAACCAAATTAACGATCAATGTCATTTAATTAACATTCAATTTTTTCTAAATAAGAATTTAATTCGCTAAATTAACTTTCAAATTCAACTAGTTAACATTAAATTAATCAAATAAATTATCAATTTTTTCTAATAAGCATTTAATTCACTAAATTAACATTCAAATTCAACTAGTTAACATTAAATTACTCAATTAAATTTTCAATTTCATTCAATTAACAATCAATTCATCAAATTAACATTAAAATTATCAAATTAACGTTCAGATTTATCAAATTGACATTCAATTTCATCAAATTAACATGTACTTTCATCAAATCAACACCAAATTAAGATGTAATTTCATCCATTTAAAATTTAATTTATCAAATTAAAACCAAATGAACATTCACTTCAACAAACTAACATTCAATTCTTCGAATTAATACCAAATTAACACTCAATTTCTTGTAATTAACATTCAATTTTTTTTAATAAGCATTTAATTCACTAAATTAACATTCAACTTTAACTAGTTAATATTAAGTTAATCAAATACGCTTTCAATTTCCATCAATTAATACTCAATTCAACAAATTAACATTCAAATTATCAAATTAACATACAGGTTTATCAAACTGACATTCAATTTCATCAAATTAACATGTAATTTATCAAATCAACACCAAATTAACATGTAATTTCATCGAATTAAAGTTTAATTTATCAAATTAACACCAAATTAAGATTACATTCATCAAATTAACACCAAATTAACAATCAATTTCATTTAATTAACATTCATTTTTTTTCTAATAAGCATTTAATTCACTAAATTAACATTTAAATTCAATTAATTAACATTAAATTAATCAAATAAACTTTCAATTTCATTCAATTAAAACTCAATTCATCAAATTAACAATCAATTTATCATATTAACATTAAGATTTATCAAATTGACATTCAATTTCATCAAATTAACATTTAATTTCATCAAATCAACACCAAATTAAAATATAATTTTCTCCAATAAAAAAATTAATTTATCAAATTAACAGTAAATTAACATTCAATTCAACAAATTAACACCAAATTAACAATCAATTTCATTTATTTAACATTCAATTTTTTCTAATAAGCATTTAATTCACTAAATTAACATTCAAATTCAACTAGTTAACATTAAATTAATCAAATAAGCTTTCAATTTCATTCAATTAACACTCAATTCATCAAATTAACATTCAGATTTATCAAATTGACATTCTATTTCATCAAATTAACATGTAATTTCATCAAATTAAAGTTTAATTTATCAAATTAACATTCAATTCATCAAATTAACACCAAATTAACAATCAATTTCATCTAATTAACATTCAATTTTTTCTAATAAGCATTTAATTCACTAAATTAACATTCAAATTCAACTAATTAACATTAAATTAATCAAATTAACTTTCAATTTCATTCAATTAACACTCAATTCATCAAATTAACATTCAATTTATCAAATTAACATTGAGATTTATCAAATTGACATTCATTTTCATCAAATTAACATTTGATTTCATCAAATTAACACCAAATTAACATATAATTTTATCCAATAAAAAATTAATTTATCAAATTAACATTCAATTCCTTAAATTAACACCAAATTAACTATCAATTTCATTTAATTAACATTCAATTTTTTCTAATAAGCATTTATTTCACTAAATTAACATTCAAATTCAATTAGTTAACATTAAATTAATCAAATAAGCTATCAATTTCATTCAATTAACACTCATTTCATCAAATTAACATTCAAATTATCAAATTAACATTCAAATTATCAAATTAACATTCAGATTTATCAAATTGACATTCAATTTCATTAAATTAACATGTAATTTATCAAATCAACACCAAATTAACATGTAATTTCATCCAATTCAAATTAACATTAAATTAGTGTCAATTTGATAAATTAAATTTTAATTGGTTGAAATTACATGTTAATTTAGTGTTGATTTGATGAAATTACTTGTTAATTTGATGAAATTGAATGTTAATTTGATAAATCTGAATGTTAATTTGATAATCTGAATGTTAATTTGATGAATTGAGTGTTAGTTGATTGAAATTGAAAGTGTATTTGATTAATTTAACATTAACTAGTTGAATTTGAATGTTAATTTAATGAATTAAATGCTTATTAAAAAAAATTAAATGTTAATTAAATGAAATTGATTGTTAATTTAGTGCTAATTTGGTGTTAATTTGATGAATTAAATTTTAATTTGGTGCTAATTTGATGAATTGAATTTTAATTTGGTGTTAATTTGATAAGTTAAATTTTAAATGGATGAAATTACATATTAATTTGATAAATTGAATATTTTTTAAATAATTTTGGATGTTAATTTGATTAATTTAGTGGTAATTGGGTGAATTTGAATGCAAATTAGATGAATTCAATATTAATTTGAGTAATTTATTGTTAACTTGTTGAATTTAATTGTTAATTTAATGAACTAAATGTTTATTAGATAAAATTGAATGTTAATTGGATGAAAATTGAATGCTAATTTCGTGTTAAATTGATGAATTAAACATTAATTGGATGGAATTGTATGTTATTTTGGTATTAATTTGATAAATTGAATCTTTATTTTTTGATTTGAAATGTTAATATAATATTAATTTTTTAATTACATGTTAATTAAATACTTTGGATGAGAAATAATATTAATTTATAGTTAATTAATTACATGTTGAATTTTAATGTTAATTTGATGAATTGAACGTGTTAATGTAATATTAATTTGTTAATTACATGTTAATTAAATACTATGGATGAAAAATAATATTAATTTAGTGTTGATTTGATAAATTGAATTTTTATTGGATGTTAATTAAATGAATTGAATGTTAATATGATGATTTTGGAATAAATTGGATGAATTTATTAATTTGAATTTAAATGTTAATTTTTTAAATTGAATGTGTTAATGTAATATTAATTTGTTAATTACATGTTAATTAAATACTTTTGATGAAAAATAATATTAATTTTGTGTTGATTTGATAAATTGAATTTTTATTGGATGTTAATTGAATGAATTGAATGTTAATTGGATGATTTTGGAATAAATTGGATGAATTTAATATTAATTAAGTTGAATTTTAATGTTAATTTGATGAATTGTATGTGTTAATGTAATATTAATTTGTTAACTACATGTTAATTAAATACTTTTGGGTTAAGTTAAAATTATTACAACAAATTTTTTCACCACTAAATAAATTATAACAAAGTTATCATATTTGGTTACACATTTGGTGTTAAATTAAAATAGGTAAAAAAATTTGGGGTAATATGAAACTAATTACATAGTTGAGGGTGTAATATGAAAAATATGAGGAAAAAATTGAAAAAAGCTGATAATTTAGGGGTATAAGTGAAATTTATTGGACAAGCTAAAATTTTGATCGTTGGTTGAGCGATCGAGATTAGTCTAGGGATCGAGATTGGTTTACAAATTTGATCGCTAAATCAATGCTCGATCGCTACATAAGCGATCCAGGTTAGATCGCTCATATAGCGATCAACTTCTTGTTTTTTAACCACAATTAATGGTATTGTTAACCAGAAAAATTATAATGTTAACCAAAAAGTGGTACTCTTAACTAAAAAAGTGATAATTTTAATCAAAAAAGTGATACTGTTAACTAGAAAAGTGGTATTCTTACCCAACAGTATAATCTTAACCAACAAAGTGGTAATGTTAATCAAAAGAATGGTAATATTAACAAAAAAAATGATACTTTTAACTAAAAAAGTATAATCTTAACCAAAAGAGTGGTAATGTTAACCTAATCAATAGTAATATTAACCAAAAAAGTTGTAAGGTTATCCAAAAAAGTGATACTCTTAACCACAAAAGTGGTCATTTTAACCATAAAAGTGGTACTCTTAACCAAAAAAAAGATAATCTTAACAAAAAAATGGTACTATTAATCAGAAAAGTGGTACTCTTACCCCAACAATGTTATCTTAACCAACAAAGTGGTAATCTTAATCAAAAAAATGGTAATGTTAACAAAAAAAAGTGGTACTCTTAACCAAAAAAAGTGTAATTTTAACCAAAAGAGTGGTAATGTTAACCTAATCAATGGTAATGTTAACCAAAAAAGTTGTAATGTTAAGCAAAAAAGTGGTACTCTTAACCAAAAAAGTGGTAATTTTGAACCAAAAAAGGAGTACTGTTAACCAGAAAAGTGGTACTCTTACCCAACAGTATAATCTGAAGCAACAAAGTGGTAATCTTAATCAAAAGAGTTGTAATGTTAACTAAGAAAGTGGTACTTTTAACCAAAAAAAAGTGTAATCTTAACCGAAAGAGTGGTAATGTTAACCTGATCAATGGTAATGTTAACAAAAAAAAGTATAATCTTAACCAAAAGAGTGGTAATGTTTACCTAATCAATGGTAATGTTAATAAAAAAAATTGTAATATTAACAAAAAAAGTGATACTTTTAACCATAAAAGTGGTAATTTTAACCAAAAAAATGATACTCTTACAAAAAAAAATGGTACTTTTAACCAAAAAAGTGGTAATCTTAACAAAAAAATGGTACTTTTAACCAGAAAAGTGGTATTCTTACCCAACAATGTACTCTTAACCAAAAAAGTGTTAATCTTAATCAAAAGAATGATAATATTAACAAAAAAAGTGGTACTCTTAACCAAAAAAAAGTGTAATGTTAACTAAAAAAATGTATTTATTTATTTTTAAATATAAACTTACTATAATCTCAACCTTAGTTTAAATAAATGATGATGATTTTATAATCTCTTGAAGGGTTCATAGGGATAAAAACAATTCTGCAACTCCTTCTTCTTCTTTTTCCTTCTTCTTCATCGTCTGAGTTTTTTTTTTTTTGATGAATTTACTATAATTTCAATCTTAGTTTTAATAAATGATGATGATTTTATAAGCTCTTGAAGGGTTCATAGGGATAAAAACAATTCTGCAACTCCATGCATTGATCTTTCTCCTTCTTCTTTTCTGTCTGAGTTTTTTTTTTAATGAAAAGACTACCACTCAATCTTAATTTTTATAAATGATGATGATTTTATAATCTCTTGAAGCGTTCATAGGGATAAAAATATTTCTACAACTCCATCTACTTCTTCTTCTTCTTCGTCTGAGGTTTTTTTTTTTTTTATAAATTTGTAAGGCTCAGTGGGTAGCCGGTAAGAAATTAAAGGCTTGATCAACGGTGGAAGTTCTTCGTGAGTTGTGAACCGTTCATTTTATTTTTTCGGTACCATACCGAAAAGTGGGTGTTGGTATCGTAGTCGAACCCAAGCAACTTGGGATTTAACCTGTGAATATAACGTTGGTCAGATCTTTTCAAGGTGATTTAAATGTTGATTTAGACTTAGAAGTAATTTCATACATCCAAGTCTTGGACTTGGCTACCAAAATAAAAGTCTTGAATTATTTCAATGGATTGTAATAATCCGCAATAGTTACTTGACGAACTAATTGGCTAGGAGCAATGCTACAGGGACCTTATTTGTGGACCTTATTTAGGGACTTAATGATGTGGTTTCAATGCAACAATTGGATTAGTTGTGAGTTCTAATGTTAGATGGATCCCACATCCAATCCAATGGTTGTACATTATTAGGTCCCTAAATAAGGTCCCCAAATAAGATCCAAATAGCATTTCCCATTGACTAGAAGTACATCCAAAATGGAAGTCTCATTGTCCATGGGCATATTTTTCAACGTCGCGTGGAATTGGAAAAAAAAAATCGAAAAACATTATCATTAGACACTAGACTCCAAAAGAACTAGAAAAACACTACTAAAAATCAAACCAACTTATTGATATTATGAACCAGACTCAGTTTGGAATGGTTTTTGAAGTTATGAATTACCCAAGGCTTGCCAATTTCAATGGCTACCTTTGGGGGGACTCTCTCATTTGTGCATTTTCTTTTCTTTTTTGTGTTTTGACAATGGAATAGGACATGAATATGTGTGATAATACCATATTGCAATAGTACATGTAAATTAAATGTAGAATGGTGAAAACAGGCAGAGATAAAAAAATGTAGTCTTTTTTGATTCTTTATGTTATAGAATTCAACCAATTTGATTATTAGGGCACAACGTATTCTATAGATTTGAATAAGAAATAAAAGTGATGGTGTGTGTTGCGCAATTGAACATGGTTATAATTCTTTGGGAACTAATGGATGACCCAGTCGGAGCTCCTAGGCTCTTCAGAATTGAACAAGTGTGATGGGGGTGTGGAAACAGGGAGTTGATAGTGGTTCACCAGCTCGAGAGCTCAGTTAATCAATTCTCAATGGAGTCTCTTGCTCCTAGGGAAGATTTTATTGATAAAGTGGGAGATTACACAGAGTATTTTCTTAGGCTTGTTTCTTCTTCCCCATTGTGAGGGATATGCCTTCTATTTATAGTCTTCCAGAGCCTTGCCTGATCCCCTAGCGTGATCCTTGCATATTCCTTGTAACGGATGCGTCTATTATGCAATTGTCGTGGATAGCACTGAAGCAGTTGTGACTTTCTTGCCTAAATATAAGACCGTTACAGTTTATAGGTGGCATTTTGGTGGAAGCCAGCTATCATCTTTGCTATCCTCATGAGGGCATTGTTGCTGGGGAGGAGGTGCTGACCTGAATGCCTCGGTTTGTCCGTGATGAGTTGTGTGATTCAAACTCGGAAGGGCCGAGCTGAATGCCTGAGCTCAACCTTAGCCATATCTTGAGTATTATCAGTTACTTCCCAGTCCCTAGCCAGGTAAGCTTTGTCTTGTATGGGCTGGGGCTGACTGACGCTTTGGTAGGCGAGGTCAACTCAGTTTGTCGGTTGACCTGCCTCATGATCAGTTTGGTTTGCCCTTGGGATTTGGATGATGGGACGTTTCTCAAATTTTTCGGCATTGTGAGCGTGTGAGGAGTCTTTTTTGCCTCGTTTCTTGTGCACGTTTATCACTCCTGGTTCCACGTGTCCGTTCCACGTGGCTAGGGCCTTAGAGTCTATAGCTCCCTCTCTACGAGATTATTCTCCACCGATGCTTACTAAAGAGGCGTCTCCTTGGCAGCCCCTTGGCATAGTGAGAGGTTCTTTAGGTCAGGTGGCCAAAGTCAAGGGTTCCCTTATTAGGTATGTGAACCTGGCTGCTTACACCCTTCTCTTCATTATCCCGAAGACGAACATCCATGAGGCTTTCTCGATTCCTCTGTCTACTTCGGTTACCACTACTCTTTTTGGGGCAACCTCGGTGAGTTGGTGGCTCTTGTTTTTAATCTGGGCTTTGTTTGTCTTACTTTTAGCCTTCTAATCAATGGTCTTGTCTTTCCTTGTAGATAGTTATCCATGTGGAAGCCCTGGTGGGCAGGGTCCGAGCACTGGAGAAAGCTGTCGGGGTGACCTAAAAATCTTTGAACGCCTCTGAGCTTAAGGTCGCTGTGCTAACCTTTGCCAATGATGATCTGAGAGCTCAGGTCCAGGATCTAAAGGCTCAGGTGTAGGGCCTGAGCTCGGCGAATAAGGACCTTGAGGCCGAGGTCAAGAGTAAGTGTGATAAGGTCAAGCTTAAGACAGATGGTCTAGTTCAAGCTTGAAATGATGTCTTTGAGGCTCGTGAGGCTATTCAGGTAGTGACGAGCGACTACAAGGACCTTTTTGAGGTCAATGTTGTTTACCTGAGGGAGATTGAGGATGAGAAGGCCAAGGTGTTGGAACGGGACACCAAGATTGCTGAGCTAAAGGACAAGTGTGCCACGACCTGGGCCAAGGGCTACTTCGCTTTTCAAGTGCAAGCTATGGACAAGTACACGGGAACTGGACTTTGACTTCAAACCTCCGCTGGATGAGGAAAAAGAAAGGTTAGCTGCGGAGAAGGAGGCTGAGGTCGAGGATCCTGAGGCTGTCCCTACTAAAGTCGAGGTCAAGGCTCCTGAGCCCATTCCTGCTGAGGTTGAGGTCGAGGCTTCCATTCCTACTGAGGCTGAGGTCGAGGCTCCCGAGTCTGTTCCCACTGAAGCTGAGGTTATGACTTCTGTTCCTGCTGAGGTTTAGGTTGATGCTCCTAAGTCCTTTCTCGCTGAAGTTGAGGTTATGACTTTTGAGCTTGTTCCACCTCTGCCAACTTCTTCCAGGATGGCTGTGGACGTTCCTGTAATTGCCCTAGTTGCCCCCCCAACCTCCAACTACTTTTGCTGATAATGAGGCCCCTAAACCTTTTCTGCTTGAAGATCTCCCTACCTCAACTAACGATGCTACTGAGATTGAGGCTCCTCGAGGTGTTGAAGAGATGTAGTAGATGCTTAGGTCCTCCTGCAATTTCTTACTTTGTAATTGAAATTTTGGAAGAGAATTAATGAAAGATTTATCTTTTGCATATTTTGTTTTGATATTTCTGTGTTATTTTTTCATTTTCTCCCCCTTGCTTCGAGGAGAGTTTTGGTTTTCTGGAAGCATCTTTACTAAAAATCTTCGAAGGGTGAGGTGTGTCTGTTCTACCAGCCCATCTTTAGTTATGAGCTAAGAAGCTCATCTTTTATTTATGAGCTAGAGGGTTCATCTTTAGTTATGAGCTGAGAAGCTCATCTTTTATTTATGAGCTAGATGGCTCATCTTTAGTTATGAGCTAAGAAGCTTATCTTTTATTTATGAGCTAAGGAGCTCATCTTTAATTATGAGTTGAGAAGCTCATCTTTTATTTATGAGCCAAGGAGCTCATCTTCAATTATGAGCTGAGAATCTCATCTTTTATTTATAAGTTAAGGAGCTTATCTTCAATTGAAAAATGACAATTGTCCTGAAACTTCTCATTTATTGCAACAAATTTTACAAAAGCAGGACTCTTGGTTTTTTTTTTTTTTTTTTTTTTCAGTTATTGATAGAATTTCCTCAAGTGATCAGCATTCCATGAGTGAGGCAAAGTTCTTTCTTCCTCATTATGTAGCTCATAATTCCCTGGTCTGACTATTCTGATCACGATGTATGGGCCTTCCTAGTTGGGCCCTAGTTTTTCATGAGTGGGGTCCTTCTCAGTTGGGAGGAGCTTCTTGAGGACTAGGTTTCCCACCTTGAAACTCTTGTGCCTAACCCTCATGTTGTAGTATCTTTTTGTTTTTCTCTGATAGTCAATGATGCGCTGAAAGGTGTTGTTCCTCTTCTCGTCTAAGAGGTCGAGATTAATGAGAAGTGAATCGTCATTTTGCTCTGGGTCGACAAGCTCTGTCCTACGGGATGGAATACCTATTTCAATAGGGGCCACCACCTCAGTACCATAAGCCAAGGCAAAAATCGTTTTATGAATGGTTGTTCTAGCGGTGGTTCTATAGGCCCATAATACTCTTGGCAGATGTTCCACCCATCAGCTCTTTAAGGCTTCGAGCTTGGTTTTCAGAACTGCTTTGATAGTTTGGATGGTCACTTCTACTTGCCCATTTGATTGAGGGTGAGCTGGTGCCGAAAAATAATTCTTTATGCCTAGCTCAGCACAAAATCCTTTGAATCTGGAATTATCGAACTATTTTCCTTTATCTGAGACGAGTGCCATCGGGATCCCAAATCTACAGATTATGGATTTCCAAGTGAAGTTCTGAATCTTTTGCTCTGTGATCTTTGCAAGAGGTTCCACCTCGGCCCATTTAGTGAAGTAATGTACCCCAATTATCTCAAACTTACATTATCCAGTGCTTACTGGTAGGGGTCCGAGTATGTCCAACCCCCACTGTTAAAATGGCTATGGGCTAACCACTGAGGTGAGGAGCTCTGGTGGGCAGTGAGGGATATCTACATGCAGTTGGCAGACTTTGCACTTCTTGACCAGCTCTATCGCATCCCTGAGAATCATGGGCCAAAAGTACCCCTGTCTTAAAACTTTGCCCGCCAAAGTTTGAGCTCTGATGTGATTTCCACATATGCCTTCGTGGATTTTTCTTAAGATGTAATTTGCTTCCTCATCCCCACCACACCTCATGAGTGGTGAATAAAAACTTCTTTTTTACAGGTTATCCTAGAGGATGGTGAATCTGGATGACCCGACTCTTAATCTTACTGCTTCCTTGGAATCTATTGGAAAAGTTCCACTCTGTAGATATTCTCGGATTGGGTCCATCCAGGTCGGCTGCATTAAAACGGGGAACACCTCCTCGGATTCAGAGCTCACGGATGGCTCAGCTAGGTGTTCGACTGGTATGATCCTGTCTAGATTCTCTTGTGAAGCTGTGGCTAGCCTAGCTAGGGCATCGACTCGGGAATTCTTTGCTCAGGAAATATGCACGATCTTAACCTGTATGAATTTTTTCATCAGTTCTTGTACTTTCTTCAGGTACAAAGCCATCATTTCTCTCTTAGCTTCGTATGCCTCTTCGATCTGCTTCACTACCAGCTAGGAGTTGCTAGGTATTAGGAGCTACTATGCCTCCATGGAGTAAGCCAATTTGAGCCCAGCAATTATAGCCTCATACTCTGCCTTATTGTTTGAAGCTTTGAAACCGAACCTAAGGGCGTATTCTATGTCTATCTCATCTGGAGAGGTCAGGATTAGTCTAGCATCGTTGCCTTGGATGTTGGCAGCTCCATCTACAAAAAGCTTCCATGTCGAGAGGTTAAGAACAAGGTGGGTTGATTCTAGGGATTCCTCTTGGCCTGTGGTGAATTCTGCGATGAAATTCGCCAACACTTGCCCTTTAATAGCAGTTATGGGCTTGTACCTGATGTTGAACTCGCTGAGCTCTATTGCCCATTTGATCAGTCTCCCTGATGACTCTGACTTATGCAAGACCTGCTTCATTGGCTTATCTATAGGGACTTTTATTGTGTGAGCTTGGAAATAAGATCTAAGCCTTCTTGCTACCATCACCAAGGCTAGAACTAATTTCTCTATCTTTGGGTATCTTCTTTCTGCCCCCTGCAGAGCTCTGCTGTAGTAGTAGACTGGTTGCTGAGCTCTGTCTAGTTCCCTTACCAGTGTTATGCTTGTGGAGAAATCTGAGACAACAAGGTATAGGGTGAGTATTTTCCCTTTTTGAGGGCTTACGAGAACTAGAGGTGAGCTGAGGTAATCCTTGAGGGTTTTGAACGCCTCCCCACACTGTGCATCCCAGTGGAATGTTTTTTTCAGAATTTAGAAGAAAAACTGGCACTTATCGCTTGACCTGGAGACAAACCGACTTAATGTTGCTATTCTCCTGGTCAAATGCTGGACTTCCCTTGTGTTTGAGGGTGGTTGCATGTTAATTACAGCCCAAAATTTCTCTGGATTAGCCTCAATGGCTCGTCTATTGACTATAAAGCCTAGGAATTTTCCTACGGAGACCCCAAAGACGTATTTGGCTGGGTTGAGCTTCATTTAGTATTTTTTAAGAATCTGAAAAAATTCTTCGAGGTGCCGGATGTGGAGCTCAACCTTCAACGATTTCACGAGCATGTCATCAATGTAAACCTCCATAGATGTCCCGATCTGCTTCTGGATCATGCGATTCACCAATCTCTGGTAAGTGGCTCATGCGTTCTTTAACCCGAATGGTATGACTTGATAGCAATATGTCCCCTGCTCGGTTACGAAGGATATATTTTCTTAGTCATTGGGATCCATTCTGATCTAATTGTATCCCAAAAAGGCATCCATGAAACTAAGCAGTTCATGCCCTGCTATGGCATCCACGATCAAATTGATCCGAAGTAGTGGAAAACTATCTTTTGGGCAGACGCGATTCAGGTCAGTAAAGTCAATGTAGAGGCGCCATTTGCCGTTAATCTTCTTCACAATAACCACATTGGCCAGCCAGGTCAGGTAATCTACCTCCCTCACCTGATGGCCTTGGCATGGAAGAGCTTAGAAACTTCCTCGTTTATGGCTTTCTGGTATTCTGGGGTGAAGCTTCTACGTTTCTGCTTTAAGGGTTTGAAGGTCGGGTTTACGCTGAGCTTATGCATGATGATCGATAGGTCGATCCCTTGCATATCTTCTTGCTTTTAGGTGAATAACTCGAGATTTTCCTTTAAAAATTGGATGAGGGGATACTTGATCTCCTCAAGCAACCTTGACCCGATGTACACCAGGTGTCCCGGGTCCTCATCTACCTGGACTGGTTCTAACTCTTTCGAAGTCGTGGGCCTTGTCTCTAGCTCGTCCCTCATGTCGACCTCATCCAGTTGTACAACTTCAACCTCATTTTTCTTCATGGATGCCACGTAACATTCCCTTGCTATGCGCTGGTGTCCTCGGACCATCCCAACGCCATTCTCAGTAGGAAATTTCATTACGAGGTGATAGGCAAAGAAAATAGCTCTCATGGCGTTAAGCGAAGGTCTCCCTAGCAGAATGTTGTATGCCGAATGGGCATCCACGATTAGGAGACGTACAGTAGTCGTTGATTGGCACGAGGGGTCACCCATTGTGAGGATGAGCTAGATAGAGCCTAGGGAAAGAACTCTTTAGCCCAAGAACACAAACAAGTGAGTTCTTACTGGCTCGAGCTTATCTCTATCAATGTCTATCTTATCAAAAGCCGAGGTAAAGATAATGTCGATAGAGCTTCCATTGTCAATAAGAACTCGGTGGATAGTTCTGGTAGCAATGATACCTTTTACTACCAAGGAATCGTCATAAGGGTGCTAACAGCCTTCCAAATCTGAGTCTGAAAATTTGATTCCCATGCTTAGCCGAGGTGTTTTGAACACGGACTGTATTTCCAAAACGTCTTCAGTTCTGACTCGTCGCATGTGAGTTTTCTTGGCTGAGCTGGTTTCCCCACCTCCGACAAATCCTCCAAATATCAAACTAATTTCTCCCATGGGCTATTGGTGTTGTGGAGGAGCCTGTTGCTAAGGTGCAGGAGGTGGGTGAGCTTGATTCTGGTTGTCTTGCGCCACGAAGCGACGTAGCTGCCCCATTTGGATCAAGAACTCAATCTCTTTTTTTAACTGGATGCAGTCATCGGTGAGGTGGGCGTGGTCCCGGTGATACTCGTAGTATTTCGTTACATCCCATTTTACGGGGTCAGCCTTCATCCGAGGTGGCCACCTTAAGAATTTCTCATTATGTACTTCATAAAGCACCTGTGACACCGTGGCATTGAGGGGAGTGAACTGTCGTTGGGCATACCTCGGCTATAGCTCTTTAGGTGGAAGACCTAGGCGATCTCTAATATCACCCCTCCTCTTCGGGGAGTGAGTTCTGTCCCTTCTTGGAGATCGTTCTCGGCTCTTACTCTTCCATGGACTTCTGTCTTTTCTTTTTGGGTGGCAGAGCTCGCAGCTTTTAAGAGAAGAGCCTCCTCGCCATTGATGTATTTCTCCACCTTTGCCAGAATCTCAGCCATATTGGCTTGTGAGTTTTTGGAGATAGAGAACATCAGATCTTTTGATTGTACCCCCAGCCCAGCAATGAAGGTAGTGAGGGAAATCTCTTATCTAGGATGTCCACTTTTAAGGATTTCGAGTTGAACCTCTGGACGTAGCTTCGTAGCGACTCACTCGGTCCTTGTTTTACATTTAGTAAGTGATAGCTCGACTTTCAATAGATCTGAGCTCCAATGAAGTGTGACATGAACAAAATGGAAAGTTCTCTGAATGAGGAAATAGATGATGAGGTCAGCCTATTAAACTAGGCCAAGGCTGAACCCTTTAGGGTGATAGCAAAAGCTCGGCATCGCACTAGATCCTAGTAACCATGCAACTCCATCTGGTTCTTGTAGGTATTGAAATGGGCCATGGGGTCCTTTTTTTCGTTAAAGGTCTCCATCTGTGGCATGCTGAATTTTTGGGGAAGAGGATAATGTAGCATTTCAGGAGTGAACGAGGACTCCGTCTACTGGACCAAGGTGTCCATGGTCATCAGGGTTTTTCCTTTCACATCCTCCTTCATGTGGCTAAGGAAACCTGTTGGATTTCCTTGAAGCGTTGCTCTCAAAATTGCTCATTCATTTCTTGCTAAACTAGGGGGAGCTCGTTCCTATGGGTCCCCCTGTTTTGGCTCTGTACCACCTTGTCCTCTCAATTCCTTTGAGCTTGGCGACAGACGTTGTCAACTGACTGGCTATGCTCGTTCTCCTCTGTAATTTCTCTTACGGGATTGAGATATTGATGTTCCCCTCGTTGGGGATCATCCTGGGCTGGTTGCGCCCTTTGGGGATGCTGGGCGCTAATGAGGCTCAGTAGTTCCTCATTCTGTTGGAGGAGTCGGTTGTTGGCTTGACAACGGCTTCGAGTTCATTGTTTAGAGGAGGGTCTGCCATTGGTGAATTAGTATCAGGATTAGGTAGGGAATTTAGAGGATTCTACTGCTGCCTTTTGGTGGCGATTTCTTGTTGGTTTTGCAAGTGTAGAGGGTTCGTCTGATTTCTGCTCATGTTGCGCGTATAAACCATCAATTACTGAGGTAATCAGTATAGTTTTTAACAGGAAACATACGTTTTCCATAGACGGCTCCAATTGCTGGTGTGTGTTTCGCAATTGAACAGGGTTATAATTATTTGGGAACTACTGGATGATCCAGTCGGAGCTCCTAGGCTCTTCAGAATTGAACAAGTGTGATGGGGGATTGTAAACAAGGAGTTTGTAGTGGTACACCAGCTTGAGAGCTCGACTAATCCACTCTCAAGGGAGTCTCTTGCTTACACAGAGTATTTGCTTAGGCTAGTTTCTTCTCCTCTATTGTGAGGGATATGCCTCTTATTTATAGTCTTCCAGGGCCTTGCCTGATCCCCTAGCATGATCCTTGCCTATTCCTTGTAACGGATGTGTCTGTTATGCAATTATCGTGGATAACGCTGAGGTGGTTTGCCTAAATATAAGACCATTATGGTTTATGCGTGGCATTTTGGTGGAAGCCAGCTGTCATCCTTGCTATCCTCATGAGGGCATTGTTGTTGGGGAGGAGGTGCCGACCTAAACGCCTCTGGTTGTCCGTGATGAGCTATGTGATTATAACTCGTAAGGGCCGAGCTAAACGCCCAAGCTCAAACCTTAGTCATATCTTGAGTATCATAAAAAAGAATCAAGCATAACTATCAGGATCGGACCAGACATCAAATCAATAGAGGGATCGGATCAATAATTGGTGGGCCAACTAGTCGGACTGGTCGTATATCATCCAAATAAAAAACACACCATCCAACACATAAGTCAGTAAGATTTACAAATTCACTCCAAGACTTAAAGTCATGTGTTGTGTTTGTGTGTGTGTGAGAGAGAGAGAAAAGACCGTAAGACTTATTGGCATAAAAGTTTGAGTTGGAACCAATTTTCATGATTGATGAATTAATGGAACTCACTTGTCGTCGGTTGGAGAAGTCTTGGGCTTGCCCAATACGTGAAGGAACTTCTTATCCGCAAGAAGTTTACTTAAGGCATAACCTTATGTATTGGGATGGTTGTTTTGTCTTATTAGGACTTGGACTTTGGTGTAGCCAATCAAAGGACTTTTGCACTGTAGAAGTCTTGAAATTTTTGGAGTGAAGACCTCTCTGTCAAGACATAAGCTTGAGATTTTGTGTTGAGACTTTATTTATTATTTGATTAAATAACTGATTTATTTTGAATAGTTATGATTATTAGGAAATGTTATTAGGAGTTGTCTACAATACATCCATTTGTTTTTTTTGTATGATACCGAAAAGTTGTCATTGCAGAATGTTACAACATCAATGGAAAAAATTTCAACAGTTGCAGGCAAAATTACCATATTTGTGACCAAAATTACAACATAAGTGAAAAATTTACAACAGTAATGACAAAAATTACCACAATAGTGGATAAAATTAAAACATCAGTAAAAAATTTACAACAGTAGTAAAAAATTTACAACATTAATGGATAAAATTACAACAGTAGTGAAAAAATTTACAGCAGTAGTTGACAAAATTACCACAATAGTGGGCAAATTTATAATATCAATGAAAAATTTACAACAATAATGGATAAAATTACTAACGTAGTAGGCAAACCTTAACCACTATGGTGGTAAAAGTATGATTAGCACCTTTAACCATATTTGTCGTAAATACGACACTAGTGCATCCCACTTATATCGTATATTTACCTTTATGATTGTATTGTTATCCACGATTATTATAATATTAACCAAAATAAAGTAAAATTGGCCTATATACTCGTAACCTTATTCACAATCATTCTAAGTTTACAACAGTTGTGGAAAAAAATACCCCTGTAATGGTCAAAATTATAATATCAGTGAAAAATTTACAACAGTAGTGTACAAAATTATTACAATAGTGGACAAAATTACAACATCATTGAAAAATTTACAACAGTAATGAACAAAATTACAACAGTAGTGAAAAATTAACAACAGTAATGAACAAAATTACAACAGTAGTGAAAAAATTAATAACAGTAGTGGGCAAAATTACTACAATAATGAACAAAATTATAACATTAGTGAAAAATTTACAAATATAATGAAAAAAGTTATAACAATAGTGAACAAAATTACAAAATTAGTGAAAAAATTACAATAACGATGGAGGATTTACAACAGTAGTGAGAAAAATTACAATATCAGTGAAAAATTTACAACAGTAATGGACAAAATTACAACATCAGTGAGAAAATTACAACATTAGTAGGGAATTTACAACGTCAATGAGGAATTTACAACAACAACAGTCGACTCAATGGATGCGACTTTATAACAAAAGGGGTTGAAGATACCAATTACCACATTTGGAGGAAGAGTTATCATAATTGTGGATGAGTTACCACAATTAAGAGTATGTATATCACTATTGAGGACGAGGTTACCAGAATTGTGGACAAAGTTTGTAGTTTAATGTGTAACTTAATGAGACAAAAAATGTAAAAAATTTACAACATAGTGAGAAAATTTATAACATCAATGAAAAATTTACAATATCATTGGGGAATTTACAACAGTAGTGGACAAAATTATCACAATAGTGGACAAAATTATAACATTAGTGGGAAATGTCTTGGGCAACATAGCTTTTCTCTACTACTATATTGGTTAAAATTACGACATATGTGGGTAATGTTATAAAATTAAATGTACATCAGTTGTGATATTTTTATGCTAAAAGGTGGTAAATTCATCCTACATACTAGTAACGTCACCCAAAATCATCGTAATGTTATCCTAAAAGTGGTAATATTGTTCCTGACAGTGGTAATATTATCTTAAACTATAGTAACATTATCGAATAGTGGTAAATTCACCTTAAATCGTAGTAAATTCACACAGACTATTGTAATATCATCCTCAACGATAGTTTTTGTTTTATCCAATTAACATTCAATTAATCAAATTAACATTCAAATTCATCAAATAAATACTAAATTAACATTGATTCTTCCAATTAACATTTAAATTCATCAAATTAGTATTTAATTTCATCAAATTAGCATTTAATTCATCTAATTAATATTTAAATCCATCCAATTAACATTCAATTTTTCAAATTAACATCTAAAATCATCTAATAAATATTCAATTCATCAGATCAACACTAAAGCACCATGCAATTTCATCCAATAAACATTCAATTCATCAAATTAACATTCAAAATCATATAATTAGCATGCAATTCATTCAATTAATATTCAATTTCATCCATTTAACATTCAATTTATCAAATTAATAGTAAATTAACATTCTATTACATTCAATTAACATTTTTTTTTGTCAAAAAATAAACAATTAACATTCAATTCATTAAATTAACACAAAATTTACATTAAAGTCATCAAATTAACATTCAAATTCAATTGTTTAACATCAAATTTATCAAGTTAATATTCAGTTTCATTCAATTAACACCAAATTAACATTCAATTCATCCAATTTATATTCAAATTTCTCTAATTAACAATCAATTCATCAAATTAACATTCAAAATCATCCAATAAATATTTAATTCATCAAATTAAAACTAAAGTAACATGCAATTTCATCCAATTAACATTCAATTCATCAAATTGATATCCAAATTCATCCAATTAACATTCAGTTCATCCAAATACATAAATATTTAGTTCATCAAATGTTAATATTTTATTTCATCCAAATACATTCTATTTATCAAATTAACAATAAAAAAAATATTCCAATTCTTCAAATTAAAATTCAATTTCATCAAATTAACATTTAAATTCAATTAGTTGACATTAAATGCATCAAATTAACATCAATATTAATATTTTATTTTATCAAGAGTTTAAATTCCCCTCCCCCCCCCAAAAAAAGAAGAAGATAAATTTGAATGTTACAATCTTTTGGTGTTACTAGCACTATGTGGAATATGGCGAAATTATTATTATTTTTTATCTCAAAAATGTTTGTGATCTATCCCAAGAGCTTGGTATTTATCGCAAGGTTACGATAGTTTCCCCCAAAAAGTGGTTTCCTCACCCAACTTTAATAACGTTCAACCAATCTTATTAAAAATGGTAAGTTTGAGATCGATCGCAAACGTCTATGATCGATCACAAGGTTACTAGGTGAGATTTACCAAAATTGTAGATAATTTACCATAATTAAGGGCAAATTTACCACATTCGAAAGTCAGTTTACAACAATTATGGATAAATTTACGAGTTTAGAGGTTAATTTACTATTGTTCTAATTGATATTACGACAATTCTGAGTAACATTACGAGGAGTATGGTAAATTTCCAACAAAAAATGGGTAAATTTGTGATAAATTCGCTCTAAATACTAATAACATCACTCAAAATCATCGTAATATTACCATAAGAGTTATAATATTGTCCTTAACATTGGTAACATTACCCCAAAAGATAGTAAAATTACCTGAATAGTGGTAAATTTACCCAAATCGTTGTAATAGCATCTCAAACGATGGTTTTTTTTTTATCCAATTAAAATTAAATTTATCAAATTAATATTCAAATTCATCAAATCAACGTTCATATTCATTTTTTTTTTAATTTCATATTCGTTAAATTAACATTTAATTAATAAAATTAACACGAAATTAACTTCAAATTCATCCAACTAACATTAAAATTCATCCAATTAACAAGAAATTAAAATTCATTTCATCAAATTAATACAAAATTAATATTTAATTCATCAACTTAACAATAAATTAATATTAAGATACCAAAATTGTTCATACATAAACCCCAAACAATCTTTTTACATAAAATTCGAGCTGATTAAAAATTATTTTTCTGCATATTAAAATTTCAGTTGATTAAAATTTGTACATATTAAAATTTAAGGTGATTAAAATTAGATTCGAGTTGATTAAATTTTATTTTTTTACATATTAAAATTCAAGTTGATTAGAGCTCAACCTGAGCTACTAGCGTTGATTAAAATTTGATTCGAGTCGATTGAATTTGTATTTTTTTACTTATTAAAATTTATGCTAATTAAAATTCGATTCAAGTTGATTAAATTTTTTTTTTATGTATTAAAATTAGAGTCAATTAAAATTTATATTTTTTTTATGTATCAAAATTCAAGCCTATTAAAATTCAATGTGAGTTGATTAAAATTAGATGATTTTTAATCTGCTCGAATTAAATTTTAATCGACTCTAATTTTAATAAGTAAAAAAAATCTAATTTTTAATCGGCTCAAATTTTAACACGTAAAAATTAAATTTTAATTAGCTCGAGTTAAATTTTAGTCGGCACGAATTTTAGTAAGTAAAAAAAGAAAAATTCAATCGACTTGAATCGAATTTTAATTAGCGCTAGGTGTTAGCACCTCATGTTGAGATCAAATCGGCTAAAATTTTAATATGTTAAAAAAATAAAAGGTGATTTTTTATTAATTTGGTGAAAGTGAATTTTGTGATCTATCCCAATTTTTTTGAATATATCGAAATTATTATTATTTTTTTATCTCCAAAATGTTTGCGATCTATACCAAGAGCTTGGGATCTATCGCAAGGTTGCAATAATCTCCCCCCAAACTTATTGAAAAACGGTAAGCTTGAGATTGATCACAAATATTTATGATCGATCACAAGGTCACTAGAATGAGATTTAACAAAATTGTGAGCAATTTACCACAATTAAGAGCAGATTTACCATCTTTAAGTCAATTTACAACAATTATGGATAAATTTACAATTTTAGAGGTTAATTTACAACTGTTCTGATTAATATTACGACTATTTTGGTTAATATTACGATAATTCTAGGTAACATTACGAAGATTAAGGGTAAATTTATGACAAAAAAATGTTAGATTAAAATTATAATGGATAAATTTACCATAATTGTGGAAACGTTATGACATCAAAGAAAAAAGTTACTATAGTTAGGGTGAAATACAACAATTGTGGGTAAGATTACTCGTATATAAGACAATTTTACAATAGTCGTAGATAATTTTACAAATATAATGATAAATATATGATACCTATGGGATGCACTAATGACGTATTTACAACAGAATATTGTTAAAGGTATTAATCAATACTTTTACCACCATATTGGTTACATTTAATATTATTAATGATAGTATGACCACCGTTGTGGTAAAATTTACAATAACAGTGGGAAATTTATCATAATTGAGGTTATATTTACTACATTTGAGTTTGAGTTTACCACAATTGTGGATAAATTTACATGTTTAGAGGAGAATTTACGACTATTTTGGTAAATATTACGATAATTCTAGGTAGCATTACGAGGATTACGGAGTAATTTACGACAAAAAAGAGGTTAAGTTAAAATCATGGTGGATAAATTTACTATAACTGGGGAAACAATACGACATCAAATGAAAAATTTACTATAGTTCAGGGTTAAATACAACGATTGTGGATAAGATTACTAGTATATAAGACAATTTTACCATTAATTTGGTTAATCTTACAATAATTTTGAGTAATTTTACAAACATAAAGGTAAATGTATGACTCCTATGAGATGCATTCGTGTCGTATTTATAACAAATATGGTTAAAAGTGTCAGTCAACACTTTTACCACCATATTGGTTACATTTAATATCGTTCAGGACAATATTGTCACCGTTGTTGTAAGATTTACGATAACAAAGGAAATTTATCACAACTGAGGGTATATTTACCACCTTTGAATGTGTGTTCACCACAATTGTGGATAAATTTACATGTTTAGAGGAGAAATTACGACTATTTTGGTTAATATTACGATAATTCTGGGTAATATTACGAGGATTAAGATTAAATTTATAACAAAAAGAGGTTAATTTAAAACAATGGTAAATGAATTTACTATAACTGTGGTAACATTATAATATCAAAGGAAAAATTTACTGCAGTTTAAGGTTAAGTTACAAAGATTGTGGATAAGGTTATTAGTATATAGACCAATTTTACTTTCATTTTAGTAAATATTACAAGAACCGTGGATAATAATACAAACTTAGAGGTAAATTTACGACATCAATGAGATGCACTAATGTCGTATTTACGACAAATGTGATTAAATGTGTCAATCGTACTTTTACTAGCATATTGGTTAAAGTTTGCCCACTATTGTAGTAATTTTACCTATTACTGTAATAAATTTTTCATTGATGTTGTAATTTTGCCCACTATTGTTGTAAATTTTTCACTGATGTTATAATTTTACCCATTACTATAGTAATTTTTTCCACCATTGTTGTAAATTTTTCACTGATATTATAATTTTGCCCTCAATTAGTATATGCTTTAGCAGAGTGGAAACTTTTCGGTATGATACCAAAAAAACAAAACTCTGTACCGTAGTCTCATCCATGTTATTATTTGAATAGTTATGACCATTAGGAAAAGATACAATTAAAGAGATGTGACCATTTAGAAATAAGTATCTCTTTAGAAGAGTCATATCTTTTAAGAAAAGACAACTCTTTAAAAGGGTCATGACTATTAACCAAAAGATACATCTTTAGAAGGGTCATGTCTTTTAATTAAGAGGCACCTATTTGGAAGGCTGTGACATTTGGGAAAAGACATTAAGAAGTCTATAAATAGGGCCCTAAATTTCATTTGCAACTACATTTGAGTCTTGTATAACTCATCTCTCTTTCCCTCACACTTTCTCAAAATAAAAATTGTTCAAGAAGATTTCTTTGAAAATTCTTCAATATTGCTAATTGCAGTTCTTCAACTAAAGACTTTTAATTGTATCCTAGAAATGATTTGTCAATAATCCTCTACCAAACTCTTTGAGTGGGGGCTTTGTTGACATCGTCGATTGCTTCGACTAGAAGAAATTTGGTTTTTGCTTTGTTTTGTTGGTCCAATAATTATTGTAATATTAGAATAGAGCATATGAATGTTCTCTTGTCTTCGTCTCAAGAACTTTGTGATCTCCAACATTTAATAGCGAAATCTTATCGTTGTATTTTGTTCGTAAACGTAGGTTTACTTGTTGAACTAAACCAAATAAATCTTGTGTATTCTATTTTTCTATTTTGTTGCATTTTATTTTACTTGTGGCCTGGGTTGAGAACACTTAAAGATTAACAGAACTACAACAGAATGAAGGAGAAGGAGGGACAGATTGGCTGAGTTCGATTGAGACTTTGAGTGGCTGAGGAGACTTCGAGTGGCTGTGCGTCTGGAGGAGAAGAGAAGACATTGGTCAACGTCGTTAATTTAGAGCTAAAATTGCCCCAAAAATAAGATTTGACTCGCCTGGTTTATTAGTTTTAACCAAAAAGGCCAATTTCACGGTTCATACATAGTTTGATTGCATAAGCAGTCTGTTTAAAGAAAATGATCGGTTTAGGGCCCGGTTCATTAGTTTAACCGGTCGATCTAATCCGGTTTTGATAATACGGGTACCATGTGTAGACTAAGTTTTTTTTTTTTTGAAACTGCGATCATCATATATTTAATAAGCAATACCAGTTACATCATTGTGAATATGAGATATCAGAAAAGACGGAATCTCATCTTTCCACAATATAAAAGTATTACAATTAAAAGCAAATTTGGCTAAATTATGAGCAACTACATTTCCCTTCCTTCTTATCCAAACCGTGGAAAAAGCTTGAAATTTTGTCTTGAACATATGAACTTGATCAATAAAATTACCGACATCAGATAAAGACCCTTGCTCTTGAGAAATAGCTTGAATAATGTATTTAGAGTCCCCCTCCAGAATGATGCTATTAAAACCCAGATCAGCAGCCAAAGACACAGCAGCAAATGCAGCATAAGCCTCCACACATTCTGCACTTAAGATGCCTTCTATCCTTTGGCTTAAACCTGCCACAAAATTCCCATTACAATCCCTAATAACCACTCCCAATCCCAGACCCCCTGAAGTTTGTAGGTGTATAATACTTAGACTTCTTAACTTTAAAATGTTATACTTAGACAAAAAATATTTCAATCAAAGATAGAATATCAAATATTTTAAATTTTACAACAAAATTTTATATTCTATTGTATCATTTATTGAAATAAAATCAAAAATAAAAAGTCAAGTTTTTCTTTAAAAATTGTAATTAGTATACAATTACACTATCTATTATAAATATTTTAGGGGCCAAATTGATAAAATTAATATAATGAGGACTAAACTAACAAAAAAGTGATACTTTAGGGACAAAAAACGATATTAACCCTTAATTAAATTTGGGGTTATATTATTTGGGCTATAGAATTTAGGTCCAATTTAATTTAATTTGACCAGCCTTATTAATTAAATTTTGACTTTTATTATTTTGACCGTAAAATTTAGGTCAAACTCAAGCTAGTTTAATTAGATTTAAGCTTGTCTTATTTGGGCTCATAGAAATTAGGTCCATAACAATTTAATTTACAAACTCATTAGATTTGGGTCTACTAATAAACATTATTTTATTTGTTAATTTTTAAATATCTACAAATATCTTTTCGAGACTTATTTGTATATTTAATATTTTATAAATATATAAATAAGTCTCGATTTATATTTTGATTTAAAAAAAGTTTAATTTAACTTAAATTCTATTTATTTAATTTTTCTTAACTTTGATCAACGTGGATTTCTAGTCCATCTACAAATCAAAATTGACGAGCCCAGATCCTACTGAGTCAGGCCCAATTAATTGAGTAAGTCCAGATCAGCTACAAAGTAGGTCAAACACAGTTCATGAATTCAGCACAGTCTAGACTTCGAGGAGTCCAGAAGGATTAACGCACGTGGGGAGTAATTACCGGGATAGTCGCTCTCTAAGATCAAGATCATCTCTAATTGTACATATCCTTAGCTATAGCTATCATTTCTGAAGGATTAGTCTCCTATTACATCATGCCACTGCCTCAACTAAGGTTCTATGTCTATAAATTGTAAACTCCCTCCACTTGAGAGGGGCATCTTCTTACACACCTTTTATATGACTATGTTTCTCATAGCTACCCAACTTCTTCTAGAGCTTACCCTTATTCTCTCTTTATTAATAAATATGTCCGGTCACCGTAGCCGCCTTCGAAGTGGAGTAGGTCACCTTGACCGAACCACTATACATCTGTGTGTTGACCCAATCTCTGTCTCCTTTATTAATTGCCTTATTGATTGTCTCATTAATTACTCAGTATTATACACTCAACTGTTGATTGTGCATCATCAAAAATAGTAAAGGATCCAATTTGTTTATTGTTTCCTAGTCATTTACTCACATGGATTTTTAATTGATCTAGGATTCAAAATTATCAAATCCTATCTGTATTCAAACACATGACCCTGGCCAAATAAAAAATATGATAAATATGATAAAATTCTTTCATCAGACCTCTAATCCAGTCAATATGAAAAAATATGACAAATTCTTTCATCAGACTTCTAATCCAGTCAGAATAAAAAATATGATAAATTACTTTTTTCTATTTAAACCATACCATCTGACCCAAAAGCCTGCACTCTTTAAGTTTGATAGCAATACCCGAATACAAGGTGATGGGACATTTCTGAGAAAAGAATAGGGATTTGACACGTGTCCTCGACACCGAGGACATCTTTAACTCTCTGATGAAGACAGGTGTCCTCGGCACCGAGGACACCTTCAGCTCTCTGGTGAAGACACATGTCCCCTGCGTGATTAGATCCCGAGAACTATTTTTTGGACAAGTCACCTCAGCTCCAGGACGGATTATTGACGGTTACAGCCCATCAATCTCAGAGTTAGACAATGAATCATTTGTTTGCCTTCCCAATGAAGTCAGAATGGCAGAAGGGACAAGACCAGCAACCAAAGTGAGTCAGACACGTGGCACGATGTACAGGATTGTGGGTAAATTGACAAGAATACCCCTGCTGGCACGTACCCATCTCAGAAGCACATTTAATGTTCCCTCAGGAGGATAAGACATTTTCACTGTCAAAGGATCTTGGAGAAAGAACATTGAATGCTCGGGCGTCCAAGCACTTAATGATGAATTGAACTCCCACATGAGGCAGAAGACGTTATGTCCAAAGACTGTCCACACCACCTGCTGCCTCCCATATGAGCCAATGGGGGTCTCTTCCTAGAGGGACCCACCTACCAGCAATGATGACCTTCATGGAAGATATAAATAACACTCACAAATGTGAGACAAATGTATGCAAACTCACCCCAGAACACAAAATAACATTTTTTTCCTTCCCCTCTCTCATGAACTAACTTGATCGTCGGAGGGGATACGTCAGAAAACACTTCGACGCCCTTCTAACCCTTCTTTTGAGTGCTAGGAAGTGCCTTCAGTTCGCTGGAATCGATCGGACAGCTAGAAAAGTAATTCATCACCACTCCTTAGACCATCTTTGGTCTCCCTTTGCCACGGGATCGTCGATTTTCGAGGTAAATACGAGTTCACCAGGGGAGAGAGCTGTCTTTTTATTTATTGTGTGAAAATTACTGCGCACAGTTTGACACCGTCTGTGGAAAACGACCAAACTTTCCTAAGAACAGTGACCATGGTGAATACTCGTCAAAAGGGAAAGGGTCCTCAGCAAAAGAACATGGATTTATCTACTCATTCTATGTCAAGAATGGAGGATCGCGTCGAAAGTGTCAACAAGGAATTCTCTGTTCATTCCAGGGAGAAAATCTGCCAAACTAGTCTGAGTATCGGAGCTGGAAGGGGTACCCTCTTAGCCTGTGAACTTGCTGATGTGATTGATGAATGGTTCAGAGATCAGCTACGACAATTAAAGGAGGACAATGTGAACGTTCTAAATTGACTCGATGAATTTGCACTTTTCGACGGAGGATCTTGAGACTTGCGGTAGTCTTGGGAGTCCTCCGATATGGAGGTGGGAGCCAAGGACTTGAGGAACCGCCTGAGTGGCAGAATAGGGAGCTCCAAGGCTTCGAAACGCCCGAGGGCCAAAGGACAGCTCTCGGAGGTTCCAGCCAAGAAAACTAGGCCATTGGCTTGGAATTACCTTTGTCAGAAACTGTCCAGGCGAGGGGGCGTGGAGGAGTCCGAGTAAGGGTTAACCCTCTCCGTGCGGAATACAAGAACCGGGGGGGAGGGGCGATGGCCGACGCTGAGGAGCTACAGAGACGCGCCCCAAGCAGGGGGGAGACCTCAAGGTACGGTTAGAGTCCATGAGGAGGGATAAGACCATCCCAGTGGACGACACCGACGACGAAGGTATTCAGTCGCCCTTCACTAGGGATATCGTGGAGATGGAGGTGCCAAAGAAGTTTGCGATATCGAGGTTCAAAGTTTATGATGGACGCTCTGACCCAGAGGCTCACCTCAGGCAATACAAGCAAATGATGTCCCTATACCACTTAGATCACCGGTTGCTGTGCCGGGTGTTCTCAATGAGCCTGGGGGACACTGCTATGAAATGGTTCGAAACCCTTCCACCCAACAACATAGGGTCTTGGAAGGAGCTGACCAAATAATTTTTTGCCCGGTTCATCACTAGAAGCAAGCGCCCCAAGGATGTTGGGTCATTGTTGACCCTCAGAAGAAAGGAAAGGGAAACACTCCGCCAATACGCCACTCGCTACTGGGAGGAAGTGAATGAGGTGGAGGGATGCTCCGAGGTCATGGCGGCGGCCTTCTTCAGGCTTGGCCTCTCACGGGACACCGATCTCTATAGGTCCTTAACAAAGAAAACACCAATGGGTATGAGTGAGCTGATGACCCGAATCAATAAGTACTCTCGAATAGAAGATGAAATGGTGGGGGGAAATGGGAAGTCTCAGGCCCTAAAGAAGAAGGAAAAGGAGAAAGAAGGGGCCCATTCCTAGAAGGGATTGGTCCCTGCATCAGGGAATTCTTTCAAAGGGGTCCATACCGTGTTTAAGGAACCCATTTATAAACTGCTGCACAAGATCAATAAGGAATCTTTCTTCAAATGTCCGCCCAAGATGCAGGGCGAT
This sequence comes from Ilex aquifolium, assembly GCA_951799425.1. Taxonomy (NCBI): domain Eukaryota; kingdom Viridiplantae; phylum Streptophyta; class Magnoliopsida; order Aquifoliales; family Aquifoliaceae; genus Ilex; species Ilex aquifolium. The sequence goes on from OX637406.1 coordinate 5,804,435, forward strand.
CCGTCCACCAAGAACCAAAAGGTAAGATGTTCGTATCACCAGGACGTGGGCATCTCACCGAAGATTACAGAGTCTACAAGTTCTTCTTGAAGAAGTTGGTACAAGAAGGACACATGAAGGAATACATTGAGGAAGCGACGCCAGTGGAGACCCATGGTGCCGATAATCAAGCCGATGTCCATGACAATGTCATTGACGTCATCCACGTCTGCCCACTAGAGCGCCCGACGACCAACACCCTCAGGTTCGACCTTAAGAGGGTAGCCTTTGCAAGGAAGGTGGATGAGAGAGATGAGGGCCGTCCCAGCAAGAGGCCCTAGACGGATCAGGAAAGTATCACTTTCTCCAATGCCGACTTGGCAAGTGTGGTCCTCCCTCATGAGGACACCTTGTTCCTAACTTTGAAAATTTTTGGTTTCGATGTCAAAAGGGTCTTGGTGGACTCTGGGAGTTCCTCGGAGGTGATGTACCTCGAAGTCTTGAAACGCACGGGCTTTGGTTCCAAAGATCTAAGCAAAGTCAGAACGCCCCTCATTAGGTTCAATGGCTTGTTTGTCTTGCCCTTGGGTAAGATCACGCTACCGGTTACCACAGGATCCATTACTACTAACACGGAGTTCGTAGTGATCGACTCTGATTCACCATACAATATAATCATGGGGCGGACCTGGTAACATGCACTTGGGGCAGTACACTCCACCTATCATCAGAAGTTGAAGTTCCCCACCCGTGAAGGAGTAATGGAAATTCGCGGGGACCAGGCGTCCACCAAGAGTTGTTTCTATACAGCGGTGAAGGCGGGGGTCGCCTCCAAGGAAAAGGAGCGAGCCCTGGAGGAGGTCCTGAATAAATAGTAATTACAGTCCGGGCGACTGGGAGTCGACGAGCTGCGGATTGATTCGGCAGACCGCTCAGTGGAGGATCTCCAGAAGGTACTTCTGGTGGAAGGAGACGAAGAAAGGTACTTCCTGGTCGGCTCCACCATATCCCCAGCCGAGTAGGAGGAGATAGCTAATTTTTTGAGAAGGAATGTAGATGTGTTTGCATGGGATGCCATGGAGATGAAGGGTAAGCCCCAACGTCATAACCCATCGGCTTCATGTTGATCCCGCTCATAAGCCAGTGAAGCAAAAACCTCGGCGCACGGTGCCGCATCATGCCCAAGCGGTAAATGAAGAAGTGGAGAGGCTCTTGGAGGCCAATGCAATCTGGGAGGTGCAGTTCCTGGAATGGCTATCAAATACGGTTTGTGCAAAAAAGAAGGGCGAGAAGTGGCGCGTTTGCGTGGACTTCATTGACCTGAACAAGGCTTGTCCCAAGGATGAATTTTCCCTCCCAAAGGAGAACCAGCTGGTGGATGCCACAGTAGGGCACCAGCGCATGCGCTTCTTAGATGCCAGAGCTGGCTACTATCAGATTCCCCTCCATCCGCCTGACTAGGAGAAAACTGTCTTCATCACTCCGAGAGGGGTTTATTGTTACATAGTCATGTCATTCGGTCTAAAGAATGCAGAAGCTACGTACCAAAGACTCATGAACCAAATGTTCAAACGGTAGATAGGGAACACCATGGAGATGTATATTGATGACATGTTGGTCAAGAGTAGGGGGAGGGATGATCACATTACGGACCTGGAACACACCTTCTCCACCCTCGGGGAGTACAGACTGAAACTGAATGCGGCCAAGTGTGTCTTTGGAGTTGATTCCAGGAAGTTCCTTGGATACTTAGTGAGTCGACGCGGTGTCGAAGCCAACCCAAAGTAGATACAAGCCTTCATGGATGTACGAAGCCCCCAGATAGTCCGAGAAGTCCAAAGACTCACAGGAATGTTAGCTGCACTAAATCGCTTTATCTCTCGGTCATCGGACAAGTGCAAACCCTTCTTTGGGACTATCAGGACGTCCGGGAAGGATGCTTGAAATCAGGAATGTGAGAACGCAGTCGGAGGGATCAAGGATTACCTTAGGGTCCTCCCACCCTGTCCGTCCTTGTAAGGGGGAGATGTTCCTTTACTTGGCCGTTTCAGAATTCTCTGTCAGTGGTGTACTGGACCACGAGCATGAGCGTGAACAGAAGTCGATGTACTACGTGAGCAAGGCGCTCGAGCACTTAATGATGAGTTGACCTCCCACATGAGGCAGAGGGCATTATGTCCAAAGACTATCCACCCTACCTGCTGCTTCCCACATGAGCCAATGGGTGTCTCTTCCTAGAGGGACCCACCTGCCAACAATGATGACCTTCACGGAGGGAATAAATAGCACTCACAAATGTGAGACAAAGGTACCCAACTCACCCCAGAACACAAAATAGCATTTTTCCTTCCCCTCTCTCACGAACTGACTTGATCGTCGGAGGGATACGCCGGAAAATACTCTGGCGCCCTTCTAACCCTTCTTTTGAATGCCAGGAAGCGCCTTCAGCTCACCAAAATCGATCAGACAGCTGAAAAAACAATTCATCACCACTCCTTAGACCATCTTTGGCCTCCCTTTGCCACGGGATCGTCGACTTTCGAGGTAAATACGAGTTCACCAAGGGAGAGAGTTGTCTTTTTATTTATTGTGCAAAAATCATCGTGCACACTGTTGGGAAAAACTAGTGACTTTCCCTCTATGTGAAAATCAATAGAGAATAACCAAAATCACAATCAAGCACAATAAGCAAACTAAACCAACACCAAGAAACACAATAATTTTTAACATGGAAACCCTTCAAGGCGAAGGGAAAAACCACGGGACCAAACTTGGTCCAATTTATCCACTATCAACGAAAGTAGGATTACAAGTCTTCTAGTCACAACTAGAGATATCAAACATCAAGAGAAAATAGTTCCTTGGCTCCCAAACATAAAAACTTCACCCTTAGGTGGATTTCAACACAAAGCAACTAGATAGATCTCACCAAAGTGGCTGAACTTGTTTCATCGAAAACCAGTTGTAGAAGAGTCCGATTGATGACCCGAATCAGTAGAAACCAGCTGTGAAAGAGAGGAATATGTCCTTGAAATTTCAGCTCGATCGGAGTAGAAATGAGCCTTTAACAAGAGCAAGAAGTGGGCTGCTGTCTTCCACTTTTTCTCTCACAAAGAAGCTGTCCCTCTCAATATTTTTCTACAAATTTTCCCACTCAAGAAGTGTAAAAACCAGCCAGGCTCCTTGGAAGACAAAAGGTCTTTTATTCATGGCTTGTGCTAGACTCTTCCAAAGCATAGTTCCAAAGCACACATGTACATATCTTTTAATTTAGTTGGGTCCCAATGAGAAGGCATAAGAAGGGACACCCAACAAATCTCCCCCTCCCGACTTATGCCGAGGACTCAACCAAACCCGCCGAAACTCTAAACTTCTCATGCTTGTCTTTGGGTAAGACCTTCGTCATCATATCTGATGCATTATCATCGGAATGGATTTTCACAAGATGAAACAATTTCGATTCCAAAACATCACGTATCCAGTGATATTGCACATCAATATGTTTTGATCTTGAATGGAAAGTAGAATTCTTACTCAAGCGAATTGCACTTTGACTATCGCAATGGAGAACATACCTCTCTTGTTTCAAGCCCAATTCATGTAAGAATCTTCGCATCCATAAAATCTCCTTGCTAGCCTCTGTCACGGCTATATACTCAGCCTCGGTGGTTGATAAAGTAATACATTTTTGAAGTTTTGATTGCCATGAAACAGCCCCACCTGCAAAAGTGAGTAAATAACCCGATATAGATTTTCGGGAATCAACATCATTAGCCATGTCTGCATTCGCGAATTCCTCCAGCATAGGCTTGCCATTTCCAAAGCATAAAGACACCTTGGAAAAACCCCGGAGATACCTCATAATCCATTTAACAACTGCCCAATGTTCTTTTCCTGGATTAGAGAGAAATCTGCTAACCAAACCAACCGCATAAGCTAAGTCCGGCCTTGTGCAAACCATGGCGTACATCAAACAACCAACGGCTGAAGCATAAGGAATTTTTAGCATTTCCTCCTTTTCTTTCTCACTTGTAGGACATTGTAATGAGCTAAGCTTGAAGTGGCCTGCAAGTAGAGATCCAACCGATTTTGCTTTGTCCATTTTGAACCTTTCAAGCACTTTTTCAATGTAGTTCTCTTGTGATAACCAAAGATGTCCATTCTTTCGATCACGAAGAATTTTCATACCAAGAATTTGTTTTACCGTTCCTAAGTCCTTCATGGCAAAAGACTTGCTTAGCTCCATCTTCAATTTGTCAATCTTGGTAAAATCTTGACCCACAATAAGCATGTCGTCAACATATAACAAGAGAATGATAAAGTTACCATCCGAAATTTTTTTCATGAACACACAATGATCGAAATTGATTCTAGAATACCCATGATCCATCATGAAAGAATCAAATTTCTTGTACCATTGCCTCGGTGCTTGCTTCAATCCATATAAGCTCTTCTTTAACTTGCAAACAAGATACTCATTCCCTTTGGTTTTAAAACCTTCAGGCTACTCCATGTAGATTTCCTCATCTAAATCTCCATGGAGAAAGGCGGTCTTCACATCAAGTTGCTCAATTTCCAAGTCCATACTTGCAGCCATGCTGAGAACAACTCTAATGGATGACATCTTCACCACGGGTGAGAAAATCTCATCAAAGTCCACTCCTTTTTTCTGCTCAAAGCCTTTGACAATCAGCCGTGCTTTGTACTTTGGTTTAGAACTCTTCTCATCATTCTTCAATCGGAATACCCATTTATTTTTCAGCACTTTCTTTCCTTTAGGAAGCTTCACTAACTCATATGTGTGATTCTCAAGCAAAGACTTCATCTCTTCTTGCATAGCTTTGAACCATTCATCTTTGTGCTCATGCTTTAAGGATTCTTGATAAGTCTCAGGCTCTCCCCCATCGGATAGCATCACATACTCATTTGAAGTATACCTTTTGGATGGTTGCCGCTCTCTTGTAGATCTTCTTAACTCGGGTTGTGGTGGTGGCTCTTGAGTTGGAAACTCCCCCTCATTTTCTAGTTCAACATCATTTGGAATCCCATCATCTACTTCATCATCATGAAGTGGCTGCATCTCTTCCCCATTTTCATCATGCACAATAGGTGAAGGAATCAGATCAAAGTCAATAAGATCATCAATATAAGTCTCGGGCTGCTCAACCTTTTCAAAGTCTTCAATTGTTTGATCTTCAAGAAAGACAACATCCCTACTTCTAATAGATTCCTATCGGCCGGACCCACAATCTATACCCAAATTCCTCATGTGCATATCCAAGAAATATGCATTGCTTTGCCTTAGAATCAAGTTTAGACCTCTCATCTTTGGGTATGTGAATGAATGCCCTACAACCAAAATCTTTCAAGTGAGCATATGAAACATCTTTACCTTTTCAAACTTTTTCGGGCACTTCACCATGTAGAGGAATCGAAGGAGAAAGATTAATTAAGTCAACTGCTGTCCGCATTGCCTCACCCCAAAAGGATCTAGGTAGCTTAGAATGTGAAAGCATACACCTAATCCTTTCAACAATAGTGCAATTCATCCTCTCGGCAACTCCATTTTGTTGAGGAGTCTTGCGAACCGTCCTCTCATGTCTAATCCCATGAGTATCACAATAACCATCAAATGGTCCTAGGTACTCACCACCATTGTCCGTGTGAATGCATTTCAATTTTCTCCCCGTTTCTCTTTCCACCTTAACATGAAAATGTGTGGGCTGCTGTCTTCCACTTTTTCTCTCACAAAAAAGTTGTCCCTCTCAATATTTTTCTATAGATTTTCCCACTCAAGAAGTGTAAAAAACAGCCAGGCTCCTTGGAAGACAAAAGGTCTGCTATTCATGGCTTGTGCTAGACTCTTCCAAAGCATAGTTCCAAAGCACACATGCACATATATTTTAATTTAGTTGGGTCCCAATGAGAAGGCATAAGAAGGGACACTCAACACACACAAGGTATTTTGTATTTATTTATTTACATTTCCTTTTTTTATTCTCTTCCATTCTTTAATGATCTTTTGGAGTACTTGTCTTTCCATAAATGATGATTAGGAGCTTTTACTTCTTAGGCCTTAATTGATTAGAGTTTTTAAGTATAACTCCCAACTTATAAGTCATAACAGGAGGATGGTTCACTACAAGAAAAGTGGGAAAATCTGGTATTTAATTTTCGGCGTTTGACTTAAACGCCACTAATTCGTTCCCGCCGGAAATTATTAATAAATTTTTTTTTTCCGCTTAATTTATGGCGTTTAAATCAAACGCCACAAATTATTAATAAAAATAATAAAAATCTTTTTTTTTTCTTAATTTCTGACGTTTAAGTCAGACGCCACATATTTTTAATTAAAAATAATAAAAAACTTTTTTTTTCCTCCCTCAACATTCACTCTAAATTTTCCCCAATTCACTCTAATTTTTCCCCAATTGGCCGGACTTCTCTTGATTTCACTCTCTGGACTGGCCGGACTTCTCCTCCTCGGCTCTCTCTCAGGCAACTCCTCGTCGTCCCTCTCTCTCAGCCAACTACAAATCCTGATACACTTTCAGTTCAGTCGTTCTATTCAACTTATGCTTGCTATGACGCTAACTGTTTTTCTGATCGGTAAGCTCTTGATTTGATTGAATTTTGATTGAATAACGATCTCTGTATGGAAGAGAGGAGCTATTGGTTTGGATTGCGTGGGGGGTTGAGCTCCGCCGTCCGAGAGCGAGTGTTCAAAGGGTGTTGCGGTCCTCAGTCAAAGCCAGATCATTGAAGGCACAAGCTTCTGGTTTGTTCATCTATTCTGATTCAGTTCTCGATTTCGTGGCTCGTTGTTTTATGTGAATCTTATGGATTAATTCATTCTAAATTTGCAATTCAGCTGCTTAATTTTGCCGAAGCAATTAGTAGTAGTCGGAGATCACCGGAGAAATTGTTCAAGATTTTGGACCTTCACGACGCTTTGTCGGATTTGTTGCATGATATTAAGGTTGTCTTTCAGTCAAAGCAATCGGAATCGATTAGGGTTCACAGAGCGGAAATATTGTCTCGGTTGGCCGAAGTGGCGAGAGGAACATTGTTTGAATTTGAGAACGCTGTGCTTCGCGAGCCGTCGAGGATTCCTGTGCCCGGAGGTACAATTCATCCCTTGACTCGTTATGTTATGAATTATATAAGTCTGATATCGGATTATAGCCAGACATTAATGGAATTGATTGTATCCAAGCCATCAACGGGGTCGAGGTATACCGGTGATCCTAATATGCCTATGTTCGTTGTTGATATCATAATTTTATTCTATTCTTCGAGATGATTACTATAATCTATATAATGAAGTCACATTCTTCGTTAGTGCAGTTCCATGTGCCACTATTAACCATCGTGAAATCTCCTAATCCACAGTTATGAAAAGACTCTGAACCGTGTCTTCTGAGTTTGTACTTTATAAGTGTGATTTACCAAATATGAAATAGAATACCACGCTCATGTCACAATTTTCTTCTTGCATCCTTGAGAGCATATTTGATTTGACCATCATAAGTGTAATCTAGCTGATAATGCTGATTTATATTTTTCTTTTGTTATTTGTTTGCAGTGCCTTTTGTACTTTATTCAACTTGAGAGCAAGTTGTATTTTACTGGGTCGTGATCAAGAAGAGAGGTACAGCCTTAAAACTATTACTGATTCCATAAACGTAATAACAATTTTTTATCATATTTGTTGTTTTTACCCCCTTGTGATGGGTAACGCTAATGGAACATTTATGCAGCCACAAGGGACAGCGATTCATAGTATTGGGATTTAATTAGCACTTTAAATTGTTAGTAAATGATGGTGCATTTGAAGTCGAGTTTGGTTGCATAATAAACCACAAACCTATGATGAATGTGGCCATTGTTGCAATGTTACCCTACTGTAATGGTAAAACTCTCGGCTTTAGTGTTGCCTCTGCTTCCTCGTGCTTTGTTTGCCATTCTTGTCTACCATTTAGTGAATAAATATTTGTTTCTCGTACACATGGTATAACCGCCCAAGGATAAAATTCCACATGTTCACGAAATAACTAGCTCGGATACATGGTACCCACTTCATGAGTTAATTTGATTGTATTAAAGCTGCTTGATCTTCCATCTCATATAACATAATTACCACATGAATGTTATTCATATCATGTGTTTACCCATTTCATGAGTTTTGATTGTATTAAAGCTGCTTAGCTTGATTTTCCATCTCATAAAATTGTTCTTTTCTTGTTTGTTCCAGTGCACACGGATTAGGAACAACAACACTGTCAGCAAAAGAACCGGTGGCTCTCCCATTGCATATGCTCTGACTGGTATATTTGGTTCTCTGATTTGCTCAGTTCCGGCAATCAGGCAAAGCTTGCTTGCAGAATTCACTGCTTTATATGGTCTTGTTGAGAGTTCTTGTTATAGGCTGGGAGTTTATGATTAAGAAGCTAATTTTTATATCAATTGTCTCCTATGTCTGAACGTTGTTTTCAATAATGTGACAGATAAAAGATCATTACAATTTCTCTTTCTTTCCTACTTTTACAAATTGTACTGCTTATGACAATAGTGAAAATTGTGCAGAAGTCAATGAGGTCTTCTATTACGGTGGCGGATTAGGAATGCATGTGATAAACTGTATTACAAGCATTTGTACCATTACACATTACAGCTCGAGGTCTTGTTTGTCCTTACTTCGGGAGATTTGATATATCGTAGTTTGGCTATTGGCTACTGTTATGTCCTTGTCGATCCATCATCTTGGATCATTTCCCTTAGACGATGTTTTTTCTGAAGTTATTTATCCTCGTGTAGCTATGCATAATCAGATGGTGCGTTGGACTCCAAACATATATTGTTTTTTTGACTCAAGTTTCTTTAGCATTACTAAGCATTGGCTGCAAAATGCTACATTGTCCAATAATTTTTTTTAAGTTGAGACTGTTTGTCAAATTTATCTTCCCTCCTTTTCTGTGTGTTGGGGGGTTATTGATTAAAATGCCAGCTACGTTTTATGCTGCTGCATCTTTGTTTCCTTATGTGGTTCATTCATTTGTCTCTGATTTTCTCAAGAAATTGAACTGAAGGTCTGTATATAAAGCAGCTTGAATATATAAAACATTTTTGTGGGCCGTATTTCATGTCAGTAAAATTTTGTTGCATCCATCTGGGTCCTGTACATTGTCATTGGTTGCTTCTTGTAATTTCTCTGTTTTATAAATAAATTTAAACGCTGGAAAATAGTTGCTCAGAAATAATAATTACTGGCGTTTAAATAAACGCCATAAAATAGCTCCGGCAACCGGAATTTTACAATGAAGTCGTCGATTAAATAAGCGCCGCTTTAGCATTTAGCAAACGTCACTTTAGTTTTTGTGGCGTTTAATTATACGTCGGTAATTTTTTAGACGGAGGTTTCGACGGCGTTAAAGAAAAACGTCAATAATAATATTTTGTGACGTTTATTTATATTTAGCGGCGTTTATTAAACGCCGGTAAAAATCATTTTTCTTGTAGTGGTTGTCTTACTCATGGCCGAGACCTTCAATGTGGGCTTCTCGACATTGAAACTCCTGTTCGACTTAAACACATATACTTAAAATATAGATTTGTAATTCATGTATACTTAGATTAATTAGTCGTTTTTACGTGATAGAACCTCCTCAGATAATATAAGATTTTCATGATATTAATTTCGAGCCGCCATCCAAGCACAGATACCTAGAATTAAAAGTAATATAACCAAGTTTTTTTTTCCTATATAAGGACACGTCTAGACCCAAAAGAATTACTTGGTCAGCACTTCCTGTGATTGTTCTCTTATCATAGCTGCAGTAGTAAACCTTAGCTCCATTCATCTTGAAGTAAGCCCTTGTAGAACTATACCAGTGGACGAAGCATTCGTCCTTTAGCTATAGGTAATATTTATGGTGAAATACATTCTTATGGTGACCCTTTTTAGTTATTTTCAAGAATTTTATTTTAAGGTGATTATGTCTCACAGAGTTTATTTTATATGACTTGTGTCTCATAAAAAATTTTGGAGATGAATTTTGTAGGTGGCTTTGCTTTTAGACTTGGATTTTAAGTGACACTAAAGAGTGGTCTGTTGATTTTATTATTATTGTTTTATATATACTCTTTAACATAGAGTTTTAATATGCATAGTGCTTAAATGTTGATATACTCTTTTTTTTTTTTTGGTTAATTGTCTAGTGTTACCAACTGTTGTTTTATTTATTCTTGGCCATAATTTGGATTAAAATCTCAAGTGCCCCAAAAATTTAATTTAGGAACTTTTTCTACAAGGCTTTGACCCAAGTATTTTATCTTAGGTGACTATTTTAAATATATTTTTTAAGAACTCGACCTTTGGTTGACTTTTCCTAATAATTTTGTTTTAGGGAGGTTTTCTTGAAAATTTGATTTCAATTTTTTTTTTCAAGAATTCAATTTAGTGACTTTTTCTCATGAGTTTAGTAAAATTGTCACAACAATCTATAATTTTATTTTATTTTTGTTTTGATTTGATATTTATTTCTTTTGTTATTTTAACTTTTACATTTTCATATATTTCTTATGTTTTCTTATTAGTTTTATTTTATTTTTCTTTTTTTTTAGATGGCTTCTTCAAAAGCTAGATCAAGGAATACTTTGAAGATTTGAGACCACGGAATGATCAAGTGTACCTCGAGAAGGGTGAATTGTAAATTTTAAAGACCCTAGTCCCGTAGCAGTTTTGAGAGAATCCTAAAACACCGAACGTCATATTCTTGAAGTCAATGAAAATCTCCTCATGACTGTGTAGAATGAAGAATCAAAAAGCCCAGCGGTCCTCGAGCTTAGTATCAATCCCTATAGCAGCTTGCAACATCGAATTTCTCATTCTTGCAGCATTGGCCTTTGTGATGAGGAGGATTAAAGAATTGATAGACCCAACAATTTTCGAGCACATCACCAATCCTTGTAGCAGGTTGAAAGCGGCTTACAAAAAAAATTAAAAAAAAAAAATTATTACATATTTGGCTGACAAAATTGATTTTTTTTTATTAAAAATCAAACTCAACTTATTGAAATTATGAACCATGTACAGATTGACATGCTTTTTGAGATTATGAATTACCCGAGGAGAATGTCGACTCAATATAAATCGGGGACTTAGGCAGAAATTTTAAATAGAACCCATTTAAAATTGAATAAAGACATAAAAAATAATTTTTTTTGAAAATCATATTTTTCTTGTAGTTGGTTAACAAATTTGTCAAGGGCTTTTTAAAAAAAAAATTAAATTGATTCATTTATTTTTATCTTTATTTATGCTTCTCATATGCCAAATCATATTTCTAATTCCCCCGCTGAACGGTAAATCATATTTCTAATTGACATATTTGAGAAATACAATAAATAAATATTCAAAGCAATAAGTGTTTGCAGCCAATCCGTCAGGCTGGTTCTTTGGCGGGCAACCGACACACTGGTTTCATGGGCCTCAACGGGCCAAATCATGGTTTATGGTCTTACCTATCGGATTCATGGTCCGTCCCCAAAAATCGGGCCAACCCATGTAGACCACGGACCTTCGACCGAGTTTTATATCCGCACAACTGAATATTTTAATAATTCAAAAAGGAATTTGACTATGGTATTGAAATAGGTACAATATTAAAATTTATAATTTTTGTGAGTGAAAATACAATTGTTGTGAGTTTAATTACAATAAAAAAAAGTTATTTTTTTTTGTGTCACGTTATAAATTTATAATTTTTTTTAGGATAAAATTATAATTTTTTGATCACTCATAAAACACCCAAAAAAATTGCAACTTTACTCCCAAAAATTAGTAATTGAAGATAAGGTATTGAAAAAAAAACTTTTAGTATCAGAGTTATCTTCAAAAACAAGAATTTTAATGTAACAATTAGATATTTGGTTCTAAACATTGACTGCTCAAGTACATACATACCCTTGCAGCATTTACCAACATTCCTTCAAATATCTCTAGTACCGTATCTACATATGAACACAACATCTAGTATATACTTTCCTTGTTCATTCTTCATACAATCATACAATAAGTTGCGGCCAAAAAAACTTAATTTGTTGCTCTCTTTTAGAACTTGTTTTTCTATGTAACATTAGGTTTGAGAACGGTTTCTTTAACACATTTCAGCTTACGATAAACATCTCTTATGCTTATACATTCATTCGGAGAATCAGAAATGTAGGATAACCCGACACCAACTATTGTTTTTAAGCAATCACGTCATATTTTTGAGCTTATGGATTGATCATCATAGCAAAGGTTTTCAATGTCTGAAACTAGCTTAGGGTCTAGAACTTGCTCCATGTTGGTTGGGAAAGCTAGTTGTACCCATTTCTTTAAGCTTAATCCTTCTACAAAGCTGTCATAGGTTGGAGACTGTAGAGTAGTCTCCAATGCAGTCTTTGAACACACATATCAATCGAAAAAGCTTCACTAATGCATTCCTTACAATTGAGAACAAGACTTCTTCAAGGTTTAATATAATCAATGATAGGTTCATCTTTTCTATGCTTTGTTCCTACTAGTTCAAGAAGACTTACCGTTCGACTGATGTTATAGAATTGAGTGAGAAATTTCCGTTCAAGGTGGTCCAAGTTGTCGATAGTCCCAGCTGTTAAATCAGTGTACCAGCCAAACGCAACCCCTCTGAGGGAACGAACAAATTGTTTAACCATCAGGTCGCCGTAGGCATCAGCATTATTGCATGTTTCAACGAAATGGACAACATGTTATTTTGGATTACCTTTTCCATCAAACTGTTGAAACTTCTGGGGTTGGTAGCCCATTGATATTTGTATCTTGTCAATTCGTCTGGTATATGGCTTGGCATATACCAACGAAGACTGGAGAACTCCTTCATACTGGGCTCAAATGGTATCAGCAATCATATGTTAAAGTTATTGGACAGAGAGTGTGGCAACAGACATTTGTGAAGAATCTCACATGGCATTTTGTGCAATGGCTCGATCATATTGCTCTTGTTTTTGCTGTTGTTCTGAAAATTTTGAATTTTTTGGCATTTTAATACTAGACGGACTTGGAGTTTCTTGACTACTTTCTTTTGAACGTTCTTGCAATTCAAGCTGGTTCATGAATGCTGCGATTTGCATTTGTTTACCTTCAAGGGCTTTGGTCAACCTCTCGATTGTAGTACTAAGTTGTTGAAAATGTTCTTCAGATGAAGTGACTTCCGTCACCATCACAGGCATAAGCGTATCGGAGGCTGAGGAATAATCACTCCACTTCTGCTTAGGAGAAGTCTCGGAGTAAGATTCAGTCCTCGAGCCCATGCTGGAGTGTGTGTCAGGCAGAGAATCGTCTGTTTCTTCCTCCAAATCGATAGAAGAATTGGTAGGTTGTCTCTTTTTTGTTGGAAGAGCCTTCCTTTTTTTTTTTTGCCTAGAGCGATCCTCCATCGATAGCAAGAGTTGAGATTTGTCCGCCTTTGTTCTGGCACGGATTTTGGAATTGACTCCTCGACCAAGTCTGTTGACTTGTCGGTGGGAGGAATCACGATGTATTTGGTTGTCATTGTTGTTAGGTTGTTGACTTTTTTACTTGAGAGGTGAGAGGAAGAGAGTGTTCCACTGGGCGTGCTAAAATTTATAACAACAAAATTTTGCGTATAAATTAACACAAAATAAGGTTAGGTTATAATAGTCAATTTGATTGACTTTAAGTAAAAGAAGTGGAGTTGACTCTCTTTGACATGCTTCTCATGTGCACTGTCCTCTAATTCTCGGTGAATTTGGTGAAGATTAGGGCCTGATTGGTGTGTTTCTCGATCTTCAATTGGTGACGGCTTTGGTGGATTTGATGAATACGAGAGTTGGATCAACATATCTCTCGTTATTCAAATTGATGCTGTTTTTGATGAATCTCCACACCATTCTTCGTTTTGAATGGCTTGAAGATGATTTAGATTTCTTGAAGATGGACCTTAGCGATGTGTTCTTCTTCCTGGATATGAACTTGCAAAACTTTTAGCTGAAAGTGAACTTCGGGCAGAGCTTCGCCAATCTTTCTTCCTTCTTGGCTTTTTCTCCTTCTTTTCTCCCTCATTTCTTTGGCCCTCCCCTAGACCTCTATTTATAGTGCTAGGAGTAGTTATCCATATAAAGGTAGTAATTATTCATATAAATGTACTTTTACCTGACTACTCTTATATGGGCTTTAGGTAATGGGCTACCCATAAATTTGTAAGTTTTAGTTAATTTATGGAATTTAAGTCCAACCCATTTTACATTTAAAAATTTGTTTAATTTGGGTCCATGGAATTTAAGTCCATTTTAATATAACAAGACTAATTAATTGTGTTTGGCCTTGCACTATTTGGGTTGAGGAATTTAGGTCCAACTCAAGTCTATTAAATATAGACCTATATCATTTGGGCTTATGAAATTTAGGTCCAACCCAATTTCATTTATCTAATTGATTTGAGCTCAATTATAGACACTAATTTGTTAATTAAATTTTTTAATGTCTACAAATGCCACCTCGAGACTTATTTGCATATTTAATATTTTCTTAACATTTAAATGAGTCTCAATTTGAGTTTGATTTAATTTATATATATTTTAATTTATTGTTTATAAACCATGTTGAACTCTAAATGATACAAAGAATTCAATTTTATTATTTCTTAGTCCTTTATCAATTAAAATTCTAATTCGTATGGTAATCAAAGTATCAGTTGTTAACATTTGAAATTTTAATTCATCTAGCAGTCAAAGCAGTCAATTCTTATCTTACTCGAACATATTGACCTAGAACACATACTCCTGAGTCATACAAAATTTAGAATGTAGAAGTCCTTTAGTACTTTAATAACCCTTATTATTAGTCTCACCATTACTCTTTATAACTTTTCTCTATTTAAGGATGCTCAAAGATTCGAAAGTGATAGCTCTTGAAAGCTTGTTTGTGAGTCAAGAAAGTTTCGTGGTACAAGAAATTTTAATGTAAGAACAAGATATTTGGTTTTACACATTGATGCTTTCGTACAACATCTAGTATATACTCTCCTTGTTCATTCTTCATACAATCACACCGTAAGTTGCAGCCAAAAATCTTAAATTATTGCTCTCAAATTTTCAAAACTTGTTTTTCTCTGTAACATCGGGTTTGAGAAGGGCTTCTTTAACACATTTCAGCTTACGATAAACATCTTTCATGCTTATACGCTCATTCGGAGAATCAGAAGTGCAGGATAACCCGACACCAATGATTGTTTTCAAGCAATCACGCCGTATTTCTGGGCTTATGGATTGATCATCACAACAAAGGTTTTCAATATCTGAAAGTAGCGCAGGGTCCAGAACTTGCTCCATGTTGGTTGGGAAAGCCAATTGTACCCATTTCTTTAGGCTTAATCCTTCAACAAAGCTGTCATGGATTGGGTTCTTTCCAGTGAAAAGCTCTAGCAGCATAATTCCGAAGCTGTACACATCACCTACAGTCGAGGGTTTCCCCCCAAGACCATACTCTGCACAATAAATCATGTACTGTTCAGCATAGAAGCATGTAAATTAAGAGTGATAATTTTAGACACGATATTTTAACACAAGAAAAACTTAGAATGAAATTAGTTTATTATAGTTGACTAATTCTTGACCCGAGCCTAAAAATAATACGACTTATTAGTACAAATAATAGACGAGTGAAGTCAGTGTTAAACTTAGAAACTTGATTTTCACACAACAAATAAATTTAGTTAAAATAATTTTGAAGAATACTTTTTTATTTTTTCCTTCCTTAATCTAGTATTTAATGAGTGTCCTTGTAGATTAGGGAATTTTTTCACTTAGTTTAGCAAGTATTTTGACCAAGTGAATTTCAGTTGAAAAAAACCTATGAATAGCTGGTTTGGGTTGACAGAGAAAAAAGTCTTAATTGCAAAGTTTGGGTTCAGGGG
Organism: Ilex aquifolium; assembly: GCA_951799425.1. Lineage (NCBI taxonomy): Eukaryota > Viridiplantae > Streptophyta > Magnoliopsida > Aquifoliales > Aquifoliaceae > Ilex > Ilex aquifolium. Next base: position 5,820,373 of record OX637406.1, read on the forward strand.
TTATGTGCGAACAAGACTCGATTAATAAATAGGTAGGTTAAGGTCAAATTGTCAAACACGGTTAGTCGAAAAAATTGAATTAAAGTTGATTAGTAGTCTGACATGAATTCAAAGCTAAAAAAGAAAATAACAGACCTGGAGGTATGTAGCCTATGGAACCTTTTAAGACATTCGTCGAGCTGATAGAAGATTGAGCGTCGGTTCCTGCAATCAACAGCATCGCAAGCCCAAAATCTCCAACCTTTGCAACCATGTCTTCATCTAAAAGAACATTGCTTGGCTTCAAATCACAATGCACAACAGGAGACTCACACTCATGATGCAAATAGTTTAGGGCACTTGCAACATCAATTGCCACATTCACTCTATCCACAATATCTAATCCATCCCCATCTGCATTCATTCTCTTTCCCTTAATCCAATCATCTAAGCTCCCATTGCTCATGAACTCGTAAACCAGAGCAAGGAATTCCATGTTCTTGAAATCTAAGCTCGAGCATGAGGTGATCAGTTTAAGAAGATGTCGGTGCCTGGTGTTCCTCAAAGCTACACATTCTGCAAAAAAACTCTTCCGAGAACCTATTATTTGTGTGTCAAGGACCTTAACTGCGATGGTGATTCCTTCTCTAAAATACCCTTTGTAAACAGTTCCGAAACTGCCATGTCCAATCTGATTTTCTTGGTTGAAATTTTTAGTTGCAAGACGAAGTTCATTATAAGAGACCATTTGGTGTTGTTGCCCCTTGAAGGAGTCAAATGATGCCATGGCCTTTGCTTTGCCTTTTCTTATGTAGAACAACAAACCAACAGTGAAACAAAGTGTTAATATAACAGCAATTGTTATTATAACACCAATCAAAATCGATTGTACTCCACGACCACCACTATTTTCACATGCCGAATACAAGCAAAGCTTTGGGTTGCCTTCCAGATGGACTCTAGAGATATTTGAGAAAACCCCACCAGTGGGAATTTCACCTTCAAGGTTGTTGAAAGAGAGGTTCAACAGTTGCAGGGCATTCAAGTTTTGTATGTCAGGAGGGACTGAACCCGAGAGTTGGTTTGAGGAGAGGTCAAGAGTTTCCAAGCCTCTCACTTCTACTAAAGTATCTGGAATAGGACCTGAGAACATGTTGTTGGCCATAAACAATTTCTCCAAGCTCTTACACATACCAATTGACATGGGAATGTTACCTGACAAATGGTTGCCAGAGAGGTCAATTGTGCCAACCCCTTGTAGGAATCGAACTTCTTGAGGCAGAGGCCCAGATAGGAAATTGTTAGAAAGTTTGAAGAAGGTTCTTAAACTTGGGAGATTTAGAATTTCCTTGGGTATGCTTCCATTGAGCTGGTTATGAGACAAGTCCATTGAGATCAAATACCCGAAATTCACAAAACTTGTGGGTATGCTGCCCACCAATGCATTCCATGATAGATCAATATCATTCAACTTTCGAAGATTACCCAAGGAACTTGGAATTATGCCGGAGATACGATTTCCTGCCAAACCCAACATCTGTAGTTTCTCCAATTGGCCTATTTCTTGGGGAATTTGACCGGAAATTGAGTTGTAGCTCAAATTTAACAAAGTTAAGCCACTAAGGAGACCGATCGAGGCTGGTATACTACCATGAATATGGTTCCCTCCCATGTATAAATTTGAGAGAACCTTGGAAAGATTGCCTATGGACTCTGGAATTACACCTTCAAGAAGATTGCCATCAATGGCAACAAAGCGGAGACGGGTACTATTTGTCAAAGAAGTAAGGAAATCAAGACCATTTTCACCAGAGCTAACGATCTTATTGAACCCAATGTTGTACATTTGAAGATCTGGAAGACTTCCAAGTCCTAGTGGTACCGTCCCATGTAACAAGTTGTCTGCCATGCGAATGACTTGTATTTTTGTCAGGTTGTACAAAGACCCTGGAATAGTACCAGTGAATTTATTGATGCACAAATTTAAGATTAGAAGGTTTGGGAGTGTAACTCCAACATCGTTAGGAAGATCACCCCACAAATCGTTGGAAGCGAGTGCTAAATTCACCAGCGAAGACATGTTGTAAATGGATGGTGGTATGGTGCCAGTGAGATTGTTAATGGTGAGATCTAGCTGCTTCAAATTTCGAAGACGAGACAGATCACTGGGTATCAATCCACCTATAGTATTGGTGCCCAAAATTAAAACAGTGAGAGAAGAAAGGTTGGCTATGGATGGTGGAATTGCACCTGAGAGGTGGTTTCTTCCCAAGTTCAAGACTCGTAGCTCTGGGAGCTCGCCGAGTTCTTCAGGAATTTGTCCAGAAATCTCATTCTGCATCATGTCAATGATCCTTAGCTCCTTGCACCGGCTTATATTTCGCGGTATCGCACCTGCTATGCTGTTAGAGCTCATATTCATAATCCTCAGACGAAAAAGATTGCCAAGTTGATCAGGGAGTGTTCCCGTGAATCGGTTATGCTGGAGTTGAAGTGATCTAAGAAATGAGAGGTTGCCTATATAAGGGCTTATGGTACCTGTTATTCCCATGTCGGAGAGATCAAGCTCAACCACTCTCTGGCCGAGTTCGTTGCAGACTACTCCTGTCCAGTTGCAAAGGGGGGAGTTTGGTTCCCAAGTAGATAGAACATTAGGTGGTTCCATACTTACCTGAGACTTGAATGAGAGCAAGGCCTCTCTGTCTGTGCTTAGAGTTGCCGATTCTGCCCCATGGAAAACATTTTTGGAGAATAAGATTGCAGCTAAAATGGCAAAAAGGCTTGCAAGGTAGGGGGAATTCATGGCTCTGGAAAATTTGATCTGTGCTTGCATGAGAGAAAGAAATCAGGTGGATGGGTATCTAAAGAAACATCATAACTGCCCGCCTACCCTTAGCTTGTGTGAGGAAAAAGTAGGATCTTGATTGTGTCTACTACTTTTATTCTCACCCACAATATATTAATGACGGTCCCAACCACTTATATACAAGTTGCTCCACTTGAGTTTTGGTTCTTGACTATGAAGCACGGATACTTCGTCAAGGTTGACATACCCGTATTGAATACCGTATCGGATACAATATGCGTCAGATACTCGATGATACGTATTGGATACGCATCATTCGTATCCGATAATTAATAAAATATGAGGATACTTCGCGGATACTTCTAAACATAGAGCAAGATGTACAATTCTTAATTTTAAGCTATACCCCATCTTTCGAGTTCACATACAATATAAAATATCAACAAAATTTTATCTGATTTTGAAGACACGAGTGTTTTTTAATATTACATATTATTACATGTTAAGAGAGTATAAAAAAAATGAGTCACTTACACCATACTTTTAAAAATAAATACTTGTAAAACCAACTAGTTAAATGTGATTATGATTCCTTCAATTGGTCATGCTCATTTTATAAACATATCATAATGAGACGGTATTACATCTTTTTTCATGGTAAAAATTCCTAATTTTACTTACTAATGTTAAAGAATTATTGAAAAATTGTAATTTTTAAGTCGTTAAATAATAGTAAAATATAAAATATATTTTATTATAGACGTATTCTGACTGTACCCGTATCCTATTTTTTTAAGTTTTGTCGTATCGCCGTATCCGTATCGTATCGTATCCGTATCCGTATCCGTATCCGTGCTTCCTAGGTTCTTGCTATATTTCTACTTTAATCAAAATTTCAAATCAAATGTATTATTCCAAATGAAATGGATCAGGTTCAAACCAAAAAAAAAAGTTCTTTCAAGGCCGGTCTTTTTTGTAGACTTATTTGGATTTAAGTACAGTAAAAAAACTTGTTTGCGAATAAGCCCATTTTGATATTCATTGTCCAAAATATCCTTAATAATTATATTTAATCAAAATTTGTTTGAAAAAATTAACAACTCCTAAATTGAGAATTGTATTAGTATTAACAACTCATAATTTGGGAATTATGTTAGCATTAAAATTATTTTTCTATTATATCTAACTACTAGCAATTGCCCGTGCCTAAAGGCACAATGTAACAAAAAAAAATCGCAATTATTTGATTGTGCCAGTAGCACCATATAACCCAAAAAAATGTCTAGCCTAAATAATATCTCTATGTAAAGGTCTAAGCTGCCACCACCACTAAACTCTTGTATTTCTTAAACATTCCTTCCAATATTACCGAGTTGTGACCATAACTCATCACTTCTAACCCTCCCCATCAAAAATCATGACTGAAAAAGCATAATTACAACCAATAGCAAAACTTATAAGCCTTATAGGGAAAGCAAAATAATGTAAAATTAATCACCAATTACAGGTTCTAAGAGAACAATCAAATTTTCAAATAAAAAAATTAAATTGTTATAGACAACCATTACCACCAACCTACCACCACAAACCTCCACCTATGAAAATTTGTTCGGAAATTTAGACAAACTTTATGATTCTACTACCATAAAATTAAATTATGACACAAAAAATCATAAATAAAAATTTCAATTAAATCTTAGTTGTTCTTCTCCTTTTTTAAATTGAGAGTGTTAATTTCAATTTTGGAAATTTGAAATTGCCTCTATCTTGTTAGTATATATATATATATATATATATAAAAGGAATGTAGTAGAGTCTTAGTCAATCTCTCCAATAGTTTGAATGGGGATGATGAGAGATAAAATGAATGTAGTAGAGTCTTGTTGGAATGTAGATTAATTAGGATCGTCGGATCAATAATACTGAATCGATCTGAACCGTCTTTTATGTTGGGATTACGTTGTCCGTTGGATGTGTTTATGTTTTGTCTCAAAACGATCTGGACCTCTCTTTGTCTCCAAAATTCAAACTCAACTCTACTTTATTATATAAATATATAGTGTAATATTAAACAATAACACACTCAACAAAAAAATAGTACTAAGCTCTATCTAGAAAAATAATTTTAATGATAGCATAATTCCCAAGTTATGAGTTTTTATATTTGAAAACATTGAAACTAACAATAATAGACAGTATTTATGGTAGGAGTAATTAGGTAATACAAAAAAAAAAAAAGAATTTGAAATGTGTACTTAATGACAATAATTTGGTGAAAAAGAGGACTTAATGGAGTATAAGTCTAGCTATAGAACTTAAAGTCAAATAAGTTCTAAAAAAGGTACCCACATCCAAATATTCGGAAAAAAAAAAAAAAAAAGATGTAGCTCAATCAAGTCTTTGGTCCAATGGTACTTTTGGTCTTGTGAAGACTTTGTCTTCTTAAGGTCAAGAGTTTAAGTCCCCTCTCCCTCCCCTTCCCTATCCCCAAAAAAAAAAATAAGTGGGGCCTGATAACTCCAAGGGGCTACTCAAGTAGTAATAGAGTCATGTTGTAAACTCAGACGTCTTCAGTTCAAATCTTTTCAACTCCTTCGGATCAGGCTATGAGAAATTTACCTCTTATGAATATCTTAGTCCCGACGTGGATGACCTGCCTTTAACCGAACCAGAAAGAAGATTAATCGAGATATAAGTAAGCTGGTTTAAACAATCCTAATCATTAAAAAAAAAAAAAAAGAGCTCTGATAACAATTTTGGTTTGTAGTTGTGACACATGTTTTAGGTATCACATAATTTTTTTTTTTTTTGGGGAGGGAGGACTTGAACCCTTGACCTCAAGAAGGCAAAGCCTTCATAAGGTAAGGAGTACCATTAGTAGGTATCACATATACTCCTAAAATTGGATCAGTATTCTAGCATTTAAAAAAAATGGAAAAGTCATTTAGTTTTAGCATGACTTCTTCTTATTCCCTTACCAGCACCACAAGCAACTTGGAGTTTAGGTGTGCATAGAAGACTTTTCACTATTTTCAAGTGATTACTCCAAAATCAAAGGACCTCCTCAAAGAGAGGGGGAAAAAAGGTTACCCCTACTAGCGTTTTTTTTTTTAAACAGTCAGGGTGTTCAAACCAGTTTACACACGCATCGACTAATTTTCTCTTTGGTCCGGTTAAATGTAAGTCAACCACACAGAGATTAGAATATTTATGAGGGATAAACCCCTCATAACCTGACTCCAAGAAGTTGACAAGATTCAAACTCAAGACGTTTGAGTTTACAGCTCGTATCTGTTATCATTTGAACTACCCCTTAGAGTTACCCTACAGAGCGTTAGACTTATCTTCTGAATGTGATTCATACTTCGATGCTGCTTTTCCCTATGACACTAACCTTAGTGTCCATATATTTTCGTGGGAAAAAGGCCCCTTGAGTTCCCCAATATTCTACTAGGATAATTCGGATAATTCGAGAGAGTTTTCGGGGCAAAAGTTAGATTAAGAACACAACACACTTCCAAAGTTTGTTTTCAATCTTAGCTAACCATGGATAAGATCTAGATCAAATATGAGACGACAAAACATCGAAAGTTAACATCACAACTTTATCTCCAAAAGGAATAAAAGATATTTTTTGACAGATGAGGTCATACCACCGAAATATCAGACCATATTTATGAAACTTTGTCTTGAGTTTCTAGCGAAACTGGACCAAAGAATTTCCAAGGATTGAAATAGTCAAATATCAGACGAGTCACTAACACAAGAATCGGATTGACAGCAATTCTTAAAGTTGCCGTGTTGTGGTTGTGCCTTCGGGTTTTTCAGTTTCTTTCAATACCAAGTGAAGCTGACAAATAGAGACTTGGTCATGTAATCGTGTCGAGACCGATTCTAGGCAATAATCCGTGTCTTTTTTTTTTTTTTTGTAAGTAATAACTCATGTCAGAAGGTATTACAAAAAATTAGGAATAATCCATGTCTGAAGGTATAGTATAATATGAATAATTTTAAGAGGAATATTGGTAGCCGCTGGATGAGTCTATTTGAGACCGTCGGATAGATTTGTTAAAGTCTACCTAATTTTATATTATAAATTAAACATTGATCGTGTAATATTTATATTTTAAATACAATTTATTTTAACTTTCATTTTATTTAATTATGTATTTAAAATTAAAATGGATATAGAAAAAATAACAGGAAAATAGGTGTGAATTAATAAGACTATTTAGTATAAGAGAGTATGTTGATTGAGTTGTCTAACATTTAGAGTCGTGCAAAAAAGATAATGTTTTTTAGTGATTTTTTTTTTTGGATGAATTTTGTACCATTGAATTAAAGTAGATGAAAATTGAATCAATTTTAATTGATGTTGTGTTTTTATAAATTGAGAGTTTAACTTACTAACTCTAATCTTATATTTAAATATATTTAAATGTAATCGATGTTTGTGTTGCTTCCTCACCATCTCAACTGAAGACATAGATGTGGTTCTCTTCATCTCCATCTCTCCATCTTCTCTTCGGTAGTAAGTAATGTGAGGCTCCATTGTTGACGGGGTTGAGAAGTTGAAAGAAAGAAAGAAAGTTTGGGGGTTTGTTGTTGGGTTGGGTTGTGGGTTGTTGTTATTGGGTTGTGAACTGTGAGAGTAATGGTAGTTTGTGTGATTCGAGTGGCGGTGGTTTGGGGTGGACAGATCATGGAAGTGGATGAACCCGAAATTAGCCCAAATTGAACCCGAATTAATTTACTCAAATTCAACCGAAGATTTTGGATACTTTCTGGAGAATGACTAAAACAGAATTTTGCGAGGAAATTTCTAGTGGTAAACTACCAAATTGTTCGACAGTAACATACGAGAAAGTGGAAAAGCTCTTTGATTTGGAAAATCCCGAGAAAACCATTCTGGACCAGACCTAAATTTTCACTAGATTCATTCCTAAGCTTGCTTTTTTGCAACAAGATGATCAATCCGAGAGTGTTGGAGAGAAGAGAAAGCGATAAAAACCTCTTGAATTTGGTCACCGAGCAGTCGACGATTCTTTCGTTGTGTACCTCCCTCCTGAGCTTGTTCAAAATTAAATCGAGCAGTACTCTGGTTGAGTATCTCTGATTGAGATTGAGTTAGGATTAAAGTTAGAGTTGAAGATTTTATACTTAGAGTTGGACTAGGGTTGATCTCTCAACCCGCCCAAGTTGCACCCCTAATATAAAAATAGTTAATCAGGTTGGGGTCCTTCCTTTGGTGTGTAAACTAATTTTAATCTTGCTGGATTTTCAATATAGAAAAAGATCCTCCAACATTTTAAAAAAGTCCCTAGTTAGGCGCTAATGTAGGGCTGTTGGATAGCCAATGTGTTTTGGTTATCTATTTTACTCTCATCACATAATTTCAGCCTATATTACAGTTAATTTCTTTTTTATGCGTTTTTTTATTGAGGATTTTGTGGTGTTTTTATATCAGTTTTGAATTTCGAATTTCTGAACCAATCAATTTAAAATATACTGGTAGTGTATCCTAAGTGTAGACTTTGTAGGTATATTAATTTGATCATAGCAGTTAAGTTGTATGTTCTTATGTACATGTAATGGCGTATATGTATCTTTTTCTCAATTAAATAATGATGTACATATTTTATGGATGTATATATTTGTATAATGTACCTTATTGATCGTGTATGTTGTTCATCTTATATGATATTGTTTTGTACCTATGTTTAAATGTATACGTTAAGTACGTACCTGGTGTGCATATTCATGCAGTTTGTTGTGTGTGTAATCATGAATATTTTTTATGAGCGCGATTACCTTTCATATTCAATTATTAGTTTTGCTGAGGATGGATACCTAACAATTGTTGAAAAATTTAGTTTTTCCGTTTATGTTTCAACACAATGGATTGTGCTAATGCATAGATACATTCACAATGTATCTATTTGCGATAAGGTTTTGAGCCGGTACTTGTATGACTGATGGTTTCAAATGTACACAATATCTTCAGTGTTGAATGAGAGAAAGGGTGAGAGAGGTTTTTTAGTGTTTTTCGTTTTTTGAATGTTAATGGATTATGATTTTAAATGGAAATTCATTAATTTACACACATATTTTTTGAATTTCGCATGGCGTGAGTTTTAAACATCGCCTCTGATGAATGTACCTTGAGTTGACAGCTATACAGGTACATAATCAAAACCTGTCTCTACACGCTTTATTTTAAGTACACATAATTCAATTATCATAGGTACACATATTTAAAACTAAATATTATATTGCATTCACAAACGGGAGATTACATGTGGCTCATTTGTTTCATATTTGAAAAAAAAAACACACACACACAAAAAGATTATTTTTGAGGTCCTTCAACTTTGCCTCAAGTTTTTTTGTCTTCTTCCTCATAGTTTGCAGCTTTTTATTGAAGGATTAGGTCATTTTATTCCACTCGTTTTTTTTTTTTGTTGGACATGTAAAGTTCGGATTCCAAACGATCGATTTTCGCTTGCATGCGATCTTGTTTTGCATGGGTGTTGTCCAGGAACCCTAAAAGCATCTATATGTTGCTCTATGTTTTTTGCTACCATGTCTAATTTTTTTTCTCTGTTTTTGTTATGAAGTTTAGATACGCTGGTAAATGAAAAGGTTTAAATGTATGTTTATTATGATGCTAATTTCGTAGTTAATCGATGAGACGTCTGTCCAGACGTCTCATCTCAGTATATCTGTTGTAAAGAAACACTGAATGCAGCCGCTATTAGTAAATGTAATTTAATATACTTTCACACCTCCAGTTAATGGTTATGTTAATCGGGAACATGTCATTTTTTTAGTATACCTATATGACGATTTATGTTTTTAGAGAAGAAAGTAAAGCATGATGACGTTGATTTTTAGAATAGGGATTTTAATTACGTGATGACATTGTCGTTATTTTTTACAATTTTAAATAGCGTTAGTTATGGTCATTGTTTTGACTTCTCAACAAGGACATAATCCAAAAACAAATTGACGAGTGAATTTTTTTTTTTTTTGGAATTCTATTGACCCTAGGTACCAACCTCCAAAAATCTCGTATAAAAACAAGGAGAAGACGTAAATAGAATTTTATTTGTTTGATTACTATTTATCTCGTTGATTGTTGGAGATTAAACCAACCTCCTAATATTTAGTTATTTATTATCAGTCGAATTCTTCCAATAGTATTGGCCAAGCAGGATTTTGCCATAGTCTTTAGTGTTTTATTTAAGAGTAAATTATACATATGACTCTTAAACTATAATTTTTATATCAATTAAGTCCTTCAATTTTTTTGTGTCAATTAAACACCTGAACTCTCTAATTGTATTAATTGAGCCCTTCAGTCTGTCTTCGTTAGAGTGTGCCACTAACATGACTATATAACACAAAAATACAAAAAGGCTTAACACAATTAGAGAATTCAAGGGCTCAATTGACACACAAAAAATTCAGGGACTTAATTGATATAAGTTATAGTTTGAGGATCATATGTATAGTTTACTCCAATTATTTGTGTCACATAAGTGATACAGTTCATTATTTTTCGTTAGAAAATCTAATTTAAACTGCTTTATCAAGTCAAAGCAGACTTCTTTGTTCTTGTAGCAGCATATTTTGACTAGGCCGAACACACAGTGTGGACTGTGGAATAGTTTTTCTTTGACGTCGTCCTCGTTTTTTCGTTTTCTTCCTCGTTCTTTTTACTTATTCTTTTTTGTTTTTAATTTGTTTCTTGTGTATGTGTGAGATATTTAGTTTGCTTGATTAAATATATTTTTGGATCCTATATCTTGTATCGGAGTCAATTTCAGAGATGACAAATATGAACGAGTTCGTTTAATACCCGATTAAAAATTTTGAGAATATGTCAAATTTTTAACGTTTAAAAATATAGATGAAATTTTTTTTTCAAAATTATGAAGTTTTCGAATATTGTGAGAAACGGACTCATAGATCACAGGGATCAATCAAATCTCACACAATCCCAAAAAAGATGAATTGGGACACAATAGAAAGAAAGACAACATCGCTTTCATGTACATCTATAAAATAATTGATTCGTCAATTTATAAAAAAATTATTCATATTTCTACGACAAAAAGGGCATAAGATGTCCTAATTAATTGTTATGTAGGACATGAGAAAGTGAAAAAGGTTCATTTGTAGACCCTACACATGTCGTTCAAGCTTCTTTAGATAAAAAAATTAGAGAGTGTATCTAATTATTTGTTGCGTACATTGTTATTATTAATCAGATGATAGCCAATAACGAGTAGGTGAAAGATTTCTAGGTTAGGGAGAAACTTCTTCAGATCTTGTCAATAAGAATCGAATATATTATCGCAGCTATTTTAGAGTCCAAAGATCTTAATCGATTCCCTAACGGTAGATGAAATGTTGTGGGTACAATGGAAATATAAAGAGTCTAAACCCTCTAACAAAAGAAATGCTGTGGGTTGGAAAATTTGGAAGTTCCACTAATTCTTCCAGTTGCAGAACACCTAGAATAGATAAATTGTTAGCACATTGGTTGCCTTCTCTGAGAGTGTGTTGGATCACAATTAGCTTGTTCTTCATCAATCCCTGCTTTTATCAATCATAACTTTATTCAGGAGATTCATTTCACTGTGGTTACTCTGCAGCCTACAAGCGTCCACCGAGTCTGTTTCAACTACAACTTTGTTGATTCCTCTCGAATTCAGCATCTGCAGTCCTTTGAATAAAGCCCAGAGCTCAGTTTTTATACGCTACTAGGAAAAAAAACTTTCGGTACCATAGAGGTAACCTCAAAAAACAAGAAGTTTTATTGTAACAAGATATTTGATTTTACATATTGATTGCTCAAGTACAACATACCCTTGCAGCATTGAGCAACATTCCTTCAAGTATCTCTACTCCTGTATCTACATTTGAACACAACATATAGTGTATATATATATACTCTCCTTGTTCATTCTTCATACAATCATACAGTAAGTTGCAACCAAAAATCTTAATTTGTTGTTCTCAAATTTTCAAAACTTATTTTTCTATGTAACATTAGGTTTGAGAATGGTTTCTTTGACACATTTCAGTTTACGATAAACATCCCTCATGCTTATACGCTCATTCGGAGAATCAGAAGTACAGGATAACCCGACACCAACGACTGTTTTCAAGCAATCACGTCGTATTTCTGGGCTAATGGATTGATCATCACAACAAAGCTTTTCAATGTCTGATAGTAGCTCAGGGTCCAGAACATGCTCCATGTTGGTTGGGAAAGCCAATTGTACCCATTTCTTTAGGCTTAATCCTCCAACAAAGCTCTCATGGGTTGGACTCTTTCCAGTGAAAAGCTCTAGCAACATAATTCCGAAGCTGTACACATCTCCTGCAGTCGATGGTTTCTCCCCAAGACCATACTCTGCACCATAAATCATGTCTTGTTTTAACATAGAAGCATGTAAATCAGGAGCAATGATTTTCAACGTGATACATTAACATAATAAAAATCCAGAATGAATTTAGCGCATTATGGTTAACTAGTTCTCACCCGAAAATAAACATAATATGATCTGTTAATACAAATAATAAAAGAGTGAGGTTACTATCAAACTTGAGTAACCCGGTTTTCACACGATGAAAAGTTTTATTTTTTTATTTTTGTTCGTTTCTTAATCTTGTATTTAATGACTCCTTGTAGATTAGTGAATTTTTTTACTTAGTTTTGCAATTATTTTGACCAAGTGGATTTTAGTTGATAAAATCCTATGAATAGATGGTTTGGTTAGGACAGAATAAAATCTTAATTGTAGAGTTTTGGTTCATGGGTCACCTGTGAATAAGACTCGATCAATAAATAGGTAAGATAAACGTCAAATTGTCTAACCCGATTAATAAAAAATATCAAGTTAAGGTTGACTAGTAATCTGATATAAATTTGAAATGACACGATTTTGAACACAAAAACCATGACTCCATAGTCGTAAACTACTGAAACCATAATCCTATCAAAAGTGTGTCTTACAATGAGTTCACCGGGGAGCTATATAATCAGTGTACTTTTGGTGCTCAACTAAAGTACCTGAAATAGGGTTACTAATAAGAAAAATAATAATTATCAGGAGGTAAGAAAGAAAACTACAGACCTGGAGGTATGTAGCCTATAGAACCCTTCAAGACATTCGTCGAGCTGATAGAAGATTGAGTGTCAGTCCTTGCAATCAACAACCTGGCAAGCCCAAAATCTCCAACCTTTGCAACCATGTCTTCATCTAAAAGAACGTTGCTTGGCTTCAAATCACAATGCACCACTGGAGACTCACACTCATGGTGCAAATAGTTTATGGCACATGCAACATCAGTTGCCACATTCACTCTATCCACAATATCTAATCCCTCCCCATCTGAATTCCTTCTCTTTCCCTTAATCCAATCATCTAAGCTCCCATTGCTCATGAACTCGTAAACCAGAGCAAGAAATTCCATGTTCCTGAAATCTATGCTTGAGCACGAGGTGATTAGTTTAAGAAGATTCCGGTGCCTGGTGTTCCTCAGAGCTGCACATTCTGCGAAAAAACTCTTCCAAGATCCAATTATCTGTGGGTCAAGGACCTTAACCGCGATGGCAATTCCTTCTCCAAGATACCCTTTGTAAACAGCTCCGAAACTGCCATGTCCAATCTGATTTTCTTGGTTGAAATTTCCAGTTGCAAAACGAAGTTCATCATAAGAGACCATTTGGTGTTGCTGCCCCTTGAAGGAGTCAAATGATGCCATGGCTTTTGCTTTGCCTTTTCTTATGTAGAACAACAAACCAACAGTTAAACAAAGTGTTAATATAGCAGTAATTGTTATTATAACACGAATCAAAATCGATCGTACTCCACGACCACCACTATTTTCGCATGTCAAATACAAGCAAAGCTTTGAGTTGCCTTCCAGATGGACTCTAGAGATATTTGAGAAAACCCCACCGGTGGGAATTTCACCTTCAAGGTTGTTGAAAGAGAGGTTCAAGAGTTGCAGGGCATTCAAGTTTTGTAAGTCAGGAGGAACTGAACCAGAGAGTTGGTTTGAGGAGAGGTCAAGAGTTTCCAAGCCTTTCACTTTTACTAAAGTATCTGGAATAGGACCTGAGAACATATTGTTGGCCATAAACAGTTTCTCCAAGCTCTTACACATACCAATTGACATGGGAATGTTACCTGACAAATGGTTGCCAGAGAGGTCAATTGTGCCAATCCATTGTAGGAATTGAACTTCTTGAGGCAGAGGCCCAGATAGGAAATTGTTAGAAAGTTTGAAGAAGGTTCTTAAACTTGGGAGATTTAGAATTTCCTTGGGTATGCTTCCATTGAGCTTGTTATGAGACAAGTCCATTGAAATCAAATACCCGAAATTCACAAAACTTGTGGGTATGCTACCAACAAATTCATTCCTTGATAAATCAATATCATTCAACTTTCGAAGATTACCCAGAGAACTAGGAATTATGCCAGAGATACGATTTCCAGCCAAAACCAACTTCTCCAGTTTCTCTAACTGGCCTATTTCTTGGGGAATTTGACCGGAGATTGAGTTGTAGCTCAAATTTAACAAAGTTAAGCCACTAAGGAGACCAATCGAGGCAGGTATACTACCATGAATAAGGTTCCCTCCCATGTATAAATTTGAGAGAACCTTGGAAAGATTGCCTATGGACTCTGGAATTACACCCTCTAGAAGATTGCCATCAATTGCAAGGAAGCGGAGACGGGTACTATTCGTCAAAGATGTAATGAAATCGAGACCACTTTCACCAGAGCTAACGATCTTATTGAACCCAATGTTGTACATTTGAAGGTCCGGATGATTTCCCAGTCCTGGTGGTACCGTCCCATGCAACAAGTTGTCTGCCATTCGAATAACTTGTATCGTTGTGAGGTTGTGCAAAGACCCTGGAATAGTACCAGTGAATTTATTGATGCACAAATTTAAGATTAGAAGGTTTGGGAGTGTAACTCCAACATCGTTAGGAATATCACCCCACAAATCATTGGAAGCCAGGGCTAAATTCACCAGCGAAGACATGTTGTATATGGATGGTGGTATGGTGCCAGTGAGATTGTTAATGGTGAGATCTAGCTGCTTCAAATTTCGAAGACGAGACAGATCACTGGGTATCAATCCACCTATAGTATTGGTGCCCAAAATTAAAACAGTGAGAGAAGAAATGTTGGCTATGGATGGTGGAATTGCACCTGAGAGGTGGTTTCTTCCCAAGTTCAAGACTTGGACCTCTGCGAGCTCGCTGAGTTCTACGGGAATTGTTCCTGAAATCTCATTCTGCATCATGTCAACGATCTTGAGCTCCCTGCACCGGCTTATATTTCGTGGTATCGCACCTTCTATGCTGTTGAAGCTCATATTCATAATCCTTAGACGAAAAAGATTGCCAAGTTGATCAGGGAGTGTTCCCGTGAATCGGTTATCCTGGAGTTGAAGTGATCTAAGAAATGAGAGGTTGCCTATATAAGGGCTTATGGTACCTGTTATTCCCATGTCGGAGAGATCAAGCTCAACCACCCTCTCGCCAAGTTTGTTGCAGACTACTCCTGTCCAATTGCAAGGGGACGAGTTTGGGTCCCAAGTAGAGAGAGCATTAGGTGGTTCCATACTTATCTGAGACTTGAATGAGAGCAATGCCTCTCTGTCTGTGCTTAGAGTGGCCGATTCTGCCCCAAGGAAAACATTTTTGGAGGACAAGATTACAGCTAAAATGAGAAGTTTAAGGGTTGAAAGGTATGGGAAATTCATGGCTATGGAGAATTTGAGTTGTGCGTGCATGAGAGAAAGGAATGAATGGATGAGAAAACTAATGGAACCATGGATATTTATAGAATAGTAATGTTGTTGAGACCATATCACTCGATAGGAAAATGCTATTTAGATTTAATAAGACCTAATTCTATATAAGTATTAAATTGAAAACGATCTCCATTTAATATTAGAATTTATAATTAATCTAATGACCGCATTTAATTAAATCGTTGATTAGGTCCATAAATTAAATTCATATAACATTGCTCCGCTCGATATGTCATTATATCAACAAATAAGATTGCAGCAATTGTGAGACACGTGGGTTTTGGATACCCTACAAAATTTTTTTAGACTTTTTCAATAAAGAAATAAACTTTCCCTACTTTTAAGAAGAACACATAATAGAAGTACTATATGACAAGGAAGACTCGGCACAAGTTGGGGTTGGGGTTGGGGTTGGCGTTGGTGTTGATTAAACCGTAAGAGAGCCGTGAAATTTGATCTTTCTCATATATATATATAGTATCTATGCGTATACAAAATAGACTTGACTACGGTACCGAGAAAAGGAATTTTGGTATCATTTCAAAATTTATTATATTTATAGGTATTTTTATTATTGGTGTAGGTATTTTTATTATTTTTGCGATACCGAAAAAAGTGGTAAAAATAATTAGAACAACAGTAGTAAAAACATCCACAACAGTAGCAAAATCACCCATAAAAATGGTAAATCACCCATAAAAGTGATAAATGTTTTAGTTGTAAAATGATTCACTGAAATTATAAAAAACACTTTAAAATAATAAATTTTGGAGGTACGGTACCAAATTTTTTTTATCGATATCATAGTTCCCGCGCGAATCTCAACAATCACTTGTTCTGAATCTACATATTGATCGTTCTTTTTTATAATGGCTTGAACATTACCCTAATCTTAAAATTAAGGTAATTTAACTTCAAATGGTAGCTTAAGTGGTAAAAATGACGAATTATAAACTTATACGTCTTAAGCTTAAATCTTGGCTATCTCTTAGGGTTAGGTCATGAGGGATTTATCTCTCATGAATACTCTATTCCCAGCGTGGATGACCTACATTTGACGAGACCGGGGAGGGGATTAGTCAAGATACACGTAAATTAGCTCGGACACCCCCTAACCATTGAAAAAAAAATTAAAGTGATTTTAATAATGTGTCACATCATTTAGTGAGAATGTTTCGATGAGTGATCTTGGTGGGCTAATTGTCCGAGAGTGAACGAGTTTTCTCCCACACAAGAAGTTCCAATGTGAGATCTTGATCAACTGGGAAGACATTTTCCACCCTCATGCTGCAATCCCCTTGAAAAAAATGCTTTGAAAATGGGAACCTCAACAACACAGCTAAAATTTAGTGGTCCCTTTGAAATGAAATGAACTTCACAATGATGTACAAAACTATTCTTCCCCCGAATTGTCTTTGAGTTTGAACGCCTTCCAAATGTTTGATTGTTTGCTTGCTTGACTTATTCCCAACCCACACCCCAAGCAACATGGGAATTTAACCTGTGAATAGGGTTAATAGCAGTTTGGTCCTTAAAGTATACAGTTTTTATCAATTTAATTCCTAAAATATTTAATTCATGTCATTTTGATTCCTAAATAGACGGACCGTTAAGTTGGGCACGTGATACCGCCTAAAAAAATGATATGTAGTCACTTCCGTAAAAACTTAAGATTGTCTGATTAGGAAAGAAAGTGATACAGATTGAATACTTTAAAAACCAAATTGACAAAATTGATACAATGAGAATTAAAGTGATAAAAAATACATACTTTAAGGATAAAAAATATTATTAATTCCTGTGAATATAACGTTGGCCTAATCTTTTGTAGGTGATTTAAATGTTGGTTTAGATTTACACGAAATTTCATACATCCAAGTCTTGACTACAATAACAAAAGTCTTGAATTATTTCAATGGATTGTAATAATCCGCAGTAGTTATCTTGACGAACTATTTACTTTATTAACAACCAGACAAGATTATTGAGATTATGAACCAGTTCCAGATTGGCATGATTTTTGAGATTATGAATTACCCGAGGCTTGCCAATTTCAATGGCTACCAGTTGTGATTCGTGTGTGCGATGAATAATCAATGAAACAAAATAATAGAAGAAGAATACAAGAATTTACGTGGTTCAGTAATTTGTCTACATCCACAATCCTAGAGTGGCTGCCTTGTTTTTTATTCCACACTGAATTAGATTACAACTAAACTTATATATGTTATAACCCTAATTAGGGCATCCCGAAGGCACATGCTACCCTAATTCGCTCATCGCTTCAACAACTGGTTTATTATTCCCTTGCGCCTGGTGTAACTCTTCATACTTTGAATATAAGCTACCTATCCCAACACTACATTTGAGAGAACTGTCCCATCTGTGCATTTTCTTTTAATTTCATTTCTTTTTGTGTTTTGACAATGGAAATGTGTGATAATACTATATTGAGATAGTACAGGCTTTCTAAATGTAGAACGACGAAAAATAGGCAGAGACAAAAATGTAGTCTTTTTTGACTTTTTATGTTATAGAATTCAATCAATTTGATTGTTGTAGGTCATGTCTTATTCTATAGATTTGAATAAGAAAGAAAAATAAAAGTACCAAGTGCAGACAAAGTTATGACTATAGTAAGATGGACGGTGTGGATTTAACGCCTCTAAAAGAAAATAAAATTTCAAAGGCAATGCTAATGTTATTGACATTTTGGCACTCCCATAAACAGCCAATACATCAGCAGAACCTAAGTGCTCTTTGAAAGTTAGGCGCAGCTAAATATTACAAATAGGCATGGAAAGATTTACAGCTTACACAAATCTAAAAATTTTTAGAAGAGTAGTCTATTTATCCGTGGCGGAGTCAGAAATTTGTTTTAGGTGTTGGACCAAAACAGTTTTTTAAGTATAAAAATTGAATTTTTGGTCGACTTTGAGTTTAAATTAAAATGGGATCCGTTCGTTGTTTCGAATAAATTTTCGTGGGTCCATATTATACTCCTTGAGGAGAATAATGTAGTATATTTACTTACTCAAATCGAGTGAGAAATGAATGAGAAAATAGGCTTCAAAGTGACCTTCTTGAAATGTGAAAATAAAGGTTGTACAATGTGGAATTTGACATCAATCCCACATTGGTTGAGGAAGAAGTTCTACATGTGCATATATAGGCCAAGTTTGCTATATGGGATTTGGCCCCAAGGGGTACCACAGTTTTGAGCGGAGCGAGCACCTACATGTCTTCGGTTCTAACACACGCGCACCGCCCGCCCATCACAACCAGGCCGGGCCAGGCTCGGGCTTATGTGTGTTTTAGACCAAGCCCTATCTTTTTGGAGAAAATTTATTTAATTAATTGGGCAAAAAATTCTTAATCCGAAATTAATTCTCGGTACCCGTTGGATCTGAAATTAATTGGGCACTGGTTCGGATTTTTGCTTCCCTCCAGTCCGAGTTGTGTCTATTCAATAAAGAACAGTTACACAAGTGGTGTCTTCTGGCTTGCATTGAGTTGTGTATGTTCATATTGGGTTGTGTCTTTTAGTATGGTGGCTATCCGGAAAGTCACCAAAGTGTCTATAAATACCCAGGTTCATTACCATTCTGTTATCATCCAATTCATTCATTCATCAGTCTATATTTAGAGTTAAGTCAGACATTAGTGCATAGCATTTCGGCATTAAGGCAGTCTATATTTGGAGAATACACAACACAATTTTTGGTTCGATGGACGAGTAGATTGAAGTACTACTTCTGCTCGTATACAGATCATTGTATCATGGGAGGCAGACGCTCGATATTTCATAAGCACCGTGTGTGAGGGCGAAATCTGTCTTAAGGACATAGTGTCAAACACTAGTCTTGATCTACCTAAAGTTTAATAACAGTTCATGTTCTGCAATCGGGTTAGTATTTTTATTATTTATACAAACAGTTACATGTAACTCTTTCGTGTAAAACTATTTCTGTGTAACTGTTTCGCATTTGATTGTTACTGTTTTGTTATACATTACATGGTTTCAAATCAGAAATTTCAATAAGTGATTTTACTATATTTGGAATACCACAAACAACAATCTTAAGACAGAGTTCCGATTTGTATAATTGTTTGTTGTGTTTCTGATACATGTTAAATTGTTCTAAAATATTGCAAATTATTAAAACCTGTTTACAATCTATGATATTTGAATGTTCTGTTTATGTGAAAAATTGCATGTTCTGTTTATGTGTTTAATTCTAAAAAGTTACACCAAACAGTGACACTATACAAAAACGTTAAAACAGAAACTTCAAAACAGTGACACTGAACAGTAACATATATTGTCTCTGTTTTAATAACTTACTGTTTTCCTATTTTTTGAATAGTTTGTAACCTTTATTTATCAGGAATGGCTGCAAATGATAATAATGTTCCTGCTACTACGAATTATGTTGTGCCTATTTTTGTTCCTACTCATGTGTCTCATGGGGAGAAACCCGAAAAGTTCAATGGGAACGATTTCAAGAGATGACAATAGAAAATATTGTTTTATCTCACTACGTTGAATCTTGCAAAGTTTCTTCGTGAGAATGTTCCTGTTTGTAGTGAGAATGAAACCGACCACCAACTTGTTGTTGCGGTGGATGCATGGAAGCACTCTGATTTTCTGTGCAAAAATTATATCCTCTATGGATTGGATAACACATTATATAATGTGTATAGTCCAATCAAGACAGTTAGAGAGCTTTGGGAATCCTTGGATAGAAAATACAAGACGGAGGATGCCGGAATGAAGAAATTCGTTGTGGGCAGATTCCTTAACTACAAAATGGTGGATTCCAAGACTATTATAAGTCAAGTTCAAGATCTTCAAGTGATCCTACATGAGATTCATGCCGAATGAATGGTGCTTAGTGAATCTTTCCAAGTGGTTGCAATTATTGAGAAATTATCACCAAATTGGAAGGACTTCAAAAATTATTTGAAGCACAAACGCAAAGAAATAAAACTTGAAGACTTGATCGTGAGATTGAGAATTGAGGAGGACAATAGAGTCTCTGAAAAGAAGGTTGGTAATCATTCCATCAAGTCAAAAGCACATGTGATTGAAGAGGGACATAAAACCAACAAGAAAATGAATTATGTTGGCCAACAAGGGGCCAAGGGTGGTGATTCCAAAAGATTCAAAGACAACTGTTTTGTGTGCAATAAATCAGGGCATCGTGCAAAAGATTGTCGAAGCCGTAAAGCACAAGTAAGTGAACCACAAGAGAAAGGCTGCCCAAGCCAATATAACCGAGATAGAAAAATTTTCTGAAAATGTTTCTAACATGAGTTTTTCTGCTGTAGTATCCGAAGTCAACTTGGTGGGAAATACCAAGGAATGGTGGGTGGACACCGGGGCCACTAGGCACATATGTTCGGATAAGAAGATGTTCTCTTCATATGAAGCAATTAATGATGGAGAACAACTCTTCATGAAAAATTCCTCTATTTCTAAAGTTGAGGGCAAAGGAAAGTTTATATTGAAGATGACTTCTAGAAAAGAACTTACTCTTAATGATATGTTACATGTTCCAGAAATTCGAAAGAATCTTGAGTCTGGATCGTTGTTGAGTAAGAAAGATTTTAAGTTGATTTTTGAGTCCGACAAATTTGTACTCACCAAGAGTGGGATTTATGTAGGCAAGGGATATATGAGCGATGAACTCTTTAAGATGAATGTAATGACAATTGTATCTGATTTTAATAATAAAAACACATCTTCTGCTTATATGCTTGAGTCTTCCAATATATGGCATGGTAGATTAGTACATGTTAATTTTGATACTATGCGTAAACTAATGAATGTAGAATTGTTGCCTAAATTCAATATTGATGCAAATCATAAATGTGAGACATGTGTTGAATCAAAATTAACTAGAACATCATTTCATAATATTGAAAGAAGTACTGAACATCTACAGTTAATTCATAGTGATACATATGATTTGAAATATGTTCAAACTAGAGGTGGAAATAAGTACTTTGTTACTTTTATTTATGACTACATAAGATATTGTTATGTATATTTGCTAAGGAGTAAATATGAAGCATTAGAAAAATTTATGTATTATAAGAATGAGGTTGAGAATCAACTTGACAAAAAAATTAAGACAATAAGAAGTGATCGAGGTGGTGAATATGACGCACCTTTCGATAGGTTCTGTCAAGAACATGGTATTATTCACCAAACTTCTATGTCTTATACACCTCAGCAAAATGGGATTGCTGAACATAAAAATAGAACATTGAAAGAGATGATGAATGTCATGTTGATTAGTTCAGGATTACCTCAGAACTTGTGGGGGGAAAGCGTTGCTTTCAGCAAACTATATTTTAAATAAATTACCCCACAAAAAGTTAGACAAAACTCCTTATGAATTATGGAAAGGTCGGAGTCCTTCCTACATATATTTAAAAGTGTGGGGGTGTTTTGCTAAGGTGATGGTACCTATTCCCAAAATGATTAAAATATGACCTAAGACTATTGATTGTATATTTATTGGTTATGCAATAAATAACAGTGCATATCATTTTCTAGTACATAAATATGATATTCCTGATATACATGTCAATACAATCATTGAGTCAAAAAATGCATCATTCTTTGAAAATGTCTTTCCTAGTAAAAATGCATGTGATGAGAGTTCTCTTAAAAGAACTCATGATATAGACCACGAGTCTATAAATGAAGAAAGTGAAGAGACACTTAGACGCAGTAAGAGGGCAAGGACTTCCAAGTCCTATGGTCCAGATGTTCTAACATATTTATTAGAAAATGAGTCTCAAAACTTCAATGAAGTGATGTCCACTCCTGAAGCACCTCTGAGGAAAGAAGCTGTAAATAGTGAAATTGAATCTATCATGCAAAATCACACTTGGGAATTGGTGGGAGTAAATCATTGGGGTGTAAATGAATTTTCAAGAGGAAAATGAAAACTGATGGATCAATTGATAAGTACAAGGCTAGACTTGTAGCTAAAGGTTATAAACAAAATGAAGGTCTTGATTACTTTGATACATATTCTTCTGTCACGAGAATAACATATATTCGTATGCTCATAGTTATTGCAGCATTGCATAATCTTAAGATACACCAAATGGATGTGAAAATAGCTTTCTTAAATGGTGACTTAAATGAGAAAATTTATATGAACCAACCCAAAGGGTTCGTTTCTTCGGGACAAGAGAAGAAGGTGTTAAATCACTTTATGGTTTCAAGCAAACACCAAAATAATGGCATGAGAAATTTGACAAGGTAATAATGTCAAATGGTTTCACAATAAATGAATATGATAAATGTATCTATGTCAAAGACATAAATAATGGATATGTCATTATTTGCCTATATGTGGATGATATGCTTATTTTAGATAGTAATAATAATATTATTACGGCTACCAAGAAAATGTTGTTGAGTAAGTTTGACATGAAGGATTTGAGTGTTGCAGATGTTATACTAGGAATTAAAATTTCTAAAACATCTAGTGGACTTATATTATCTCAATCACATTATATTGCGAAAATACTTGAGAAGTTCAACAAAGATGAAAGCAATATTGCTAGAACACCAGTTGATATAAACATTCATTTGTCTAAAAATATTGGTCAAAACATATCACAATTGGAATACTCTCGTATCATTGGCAGTTTAATGTATGTCATGAATTACACTAGACCGAATATAGCATACTCAGTTAGTAAATTGAGTAGATATACGAGTAATCCGGGAGTAGACCATTGTAAGGCAATTATCAGGGTTCTTAGATATCTAAGATATACTCAGAATTTTGGATTGCACTATACAAGATATCTAGCTGTACTTGAAGGGTATAGTGATGCAAACTGAATATCTGATATGATAGATACAAAATCCACAAGTGGTTATGTTTTTACACTTGATGGTGCAGTTGTATCTTAGAAATCCTCTAAGCAAATGTGTATTACCAGATCCACAATGGAATCTGAATTTATTGTTTTAGGTAAAGCAGGGGAAGAAGCTGAGTGGCTTCACCAATTTCTAGAGGATATTCCAATATGGCCTAAACATGTGCCAGTAATTTGTATACATTGCGATAGTCAATCTGCAATTGGTAGGGCACAAAGTGACATGTATAATGGTAAGTCAAGACATATACGTCATAGACATAATACTATTGGACAATTGCTCTCAAATGAGATTATTTCTATTGATTATATAAAATCAAAGGATAATCTAGCGGATCCGCTTATTAAAGGTTTGACAGGAGAGCAAGTAAATTGCACATCGAGGGGAATGGGACTGAAGTCTATGACACAAGAGTCACCTTAATGGCAACCCAACCTACTTGACTGGAGATCCCAAGATCTAGGTTCAAATGGACAACCGAATTATGCGTAATTCAAAAGAAACACTAAGGAGATAATCTCTCCTACCTATTCCTATTCCTATGATAACTTAGTGCTGCCTGCAGAATTTATTAGGGTAAACTATGCTTTTAATGACTCTTATACCTTGGAAAATTCAATTAGAATATTGCAGGATATTCCTAATAGGAGTCACCTATATGGGTGTGAAGGGCCCGTTTTTGTGAGAATTTATAAATGCTGAATTCTCTAAAGCACTCATGAAAACCATGAGTTGTTCAAGGCCAAAATAAACACAATCATGAGAACCAATTGTGTTAGGAAAGAGACTGTGTGAAGTCTAGTCGATCTGATTTATCAAACAACTGAATAGTTCAAGACATCACGTTCACTATTTAGCTGGTAAGCCCGATGGGCTTTCACTAGGAAAGGTTCAAGGCCAAAAGTTACCTATCTCGATGCACGATCTTTCCAAAGATGTACTCTCTATAGTGTGTCAGCATTATCATTTACATATTAATAACCAATTTTCCATTCATGTGGGGGATTGTTGGACCAAAACAGTTTTTTAAGTATAAAAACTGAATTTTTGGTCGACTTTGAGCCTAAATTAAAGTGGAACCCGTTCGTTGTTTCGAATAAATTTTCGTGGGTCCATATTCTACTCTGTGAGGAGAATAATGTAGTATATTCACTTGCTCAAATCGAGTAAGAAATGAATGAGAAAATAGGCTCCAAAATGACCCTCTTGAAATGTGAAAATAAAGGTTGTGCAATGTGGAATTTGGACACCAATCCCACATTGGTTGAGGAAGAAGTTCTACATGGGCATATATATGCCAAGTTTGCTCTATGGGATAGGGCTCCAAGGGGTACCACAGTTTTATGAGCAGAGCGAGCACCTACATGTCTTTGGTTCTAACACACACGTGTGCGTGCGTCGCCTGCCCGCCACGCCCCGACCCCACCCCGCCGGGCTTGGGCTTGGGCTTGGGTGTGTTTCAGACCAAACCCTATCTTTTTGGAGAAAATTTATTTATTTAATTAATTGGGCGAAAATTTCTTAAACCGAAATTAATTCTCGGTACCCGTTGGATCCAAAATTAATGGGGCACTGGTTCGGATTTTTGCTTCCCTCCAGTCCGAGTTGTGTTTGTTCAATAGAGAACAGTTACACAAGTGGAGTCTTCTGGCTTGCATTGAGTTGTGTTTGTTCATACTGGGTTGTGTCTTTTAGTATGGTGGTTGTCCAAAAAGTCACCAAAGTGTCTATAAATACCCAAGTTCATTATCATTCTGCTATCATCCAATTCATTCATTCATCAGTCTATATTCGGATTTAAGTTAGACATTAGTGCATAGCATTTCGGCATTAAGGTAGTCTGCATTTGGAGAGTACACAACACAATTTTTTGTTCGCTGGACGAGTAGATTGGAGTGCTACTTCTGCTCGTGTAAAGATCATTGTATCCTTGGAGGTAGACGCTCGATATTCCATAAGCACCGTGTGTGGGGGCGAAATCTGTCTTAAGGACATAGTGTCAAACACTAGTCTTGATCTACCTAAAGTTCAATAACAGTTCATGTTCTGCAATCGAGTTAATATTTTTATTGGTTATACAAACAGTTACATGTAACTCTTTCGTGTAATTCTTTTGTGTAACTCTTTCGTGTAAGACTATTTCTGTGTAACTGTTTCGCATTTGACTGTTACTGTTTTGTTGTACATTACATGTTTTCAAATCAGAAATTTCAATAAGTGATTTTACTATATTTGAAATATCACAAACAACATTAGGTGGGCACATTCTAATTATAAGTTTTACTTTATCTTCTAATAGGTAAAAATAATATGATATATTTTGATTTTTTACTTCATATTTGATACTTAAAGATTGATTAAACATAGATAGACTAAAAGTAAGTATACCATATCTATGCAAACAAAAAAAATAATTAAAAAGAGATTAATTATAACCATTTACAAAAAATGAGGTTAATTATATAAGAAATGTTATCAAAATATCAATGTCAAAATCATAACTGGTAATATCAATACCAAATTTTGAAGATTGCGGCGTGCGACATTTCCAGTCCATTATCTGCGAGATTTGTTCTCTCAATGGACCAAATTTTGTTTATTTAAAGTCATTAGGGTGGGCACAATTAAAGATATTAAAAAAATACACAAAATATATATAGGTAAAAAAAAGAAAAAAAAATTCATGGTGGGACCGGGCTTCCCCTGACCCCTTTTTTGTAGGGATGTCAACTCTGATCCGTTGATACGAACCCGACACAAACGATTATAAAATTGACACGATTATTAAATACACATAATAAATAGTTTAGACTAATGTTTAATACTCAGAACACACTAAATAGATTTTTTTTTCGTGGGTCTTGACACGAATAACACGGCATGTGGGTCACACGAACATAACGCATTTGACACCCCTACATGTTTGCCTCCGCCACTGCTATATATGTCATTTCTTTTGAGTGACAAGTGGGTTATTTCAAATAACAAATTCACAATGATTAGAGGTGTCAATCGTGTCGAGTTAAATGACTACGAGTCGGGTTAAATTTGGTTCGTATGAAAAACTAGTAAACTTGTACATGACTCGTTTAAGTAAGTAGGTTACACGACACGACTCACTAACTTGATAACCTTTTAACCCGCCACCAATTTACTTGAACATCCTCTAAAAATTATTATTAAACTTTTTTTTTAAAACTAATTTAATTAATAACTACATATATTATTTTGGTTTTTTTTTAATAAATAGCAATGCACGTCGTACGTAAATGCACGTAAATAAATTTAAATAATAAATTAGCCGTCAAATAATTAATTCATACTTTAATTATTACTAAATTTAATTATTTATTATCTAAATTTAAGTGTAGATAGATTATTAATTTACTAGTTATTGTTTATGCCTAAAGGCATGGAGTAATAAAAAAATGGTTAACAATAAATATATTTATTTTCACACCTAAAATCAAATCACAAACATAAAGGAGAGAGAAAAAAATTTAAGTACCAGTTGTAGTGAGAGTGAGCGATAGTAGTGGTGGTGGACAGTAGTGGCGACGGTGGGGTGGCAACGGTGCCAGTGGTAGTGGTGATAGTCGTGAGGGGTGATGGTGGGAGCGGTAGTGGTAGTGGTGGTGGTGGTAGGCGTGATGATAGGACAGTGGCGATGGTGGTAGGATGATGATGGGGAAATGGTGGGGGTAGTGGGGATGGTGGTGGTGGGGTGATAGGAGTGCTGGTGGTGGTTGTTGTGGCGGAAGTAGTGCTGGTGGTCGTTGTGGCAGAGGTGGTGGCGGGGTGACAGCGACGACGGTGGTTATAGTGATAGGGGTGGCGACAGCAGTGGTAGTGGTGGTGGTGGTGGTGGTGGGGGGGGCGGTGGGGGTGGTGATAGTGGTGATGATGGTGGTGAGGCAGTGGATGGGGTGGTGGTGAGGGGGTAGTTTGGCGGTGGGGGTGGCAGTGGTGATAGTAGTGGTGATGGTGGTGGGGGTGGGGGTGGGGGTGGGGGTAGGGGGTGGTAATAGTGGTGGTGAAGTGGTTCCAAACACTATTTTAAAAAAAATATATATATTTATGAGAAATTAAAAGTTCTAGAAACAATTTTAAAAAGTCACCCCAAACACACATTTAAATGGTTATTTTCCCTATTAAATTTGGAGAGTTAATATTAGCCGTCAGATTAACTTTATAGTAAAATTTAAAAGATATCAACCACGAAAAGTAAAAGTAATTTTTTTTATCTTTTGAGATTTGAATTGTATTGTACTTTATTATATAGATTATTATATTAATTTTATTTAAACGAGTGATAAACTGGTTGACATGCCTCATGTGAACACGATCGATTTATTAAACGAGTCTGACGGGTCCATCCGTTTACCACCCGAATACGATAAGACTTCATTCAAACCCGCTTAACTCCATATCGATTAATTATGTCGTATCAAATTTTGAAAAACCTAACAACATTGACGATTTGTTAAGAACGGTTGGAAATAAAAATGATTGCAGGTGCAATATGTCTAAGTAAATAATCTTGAATGTTTCTTAAATAGTACCCTAGTGAACGACATGGTTTAACGCAAGAGAATCCAACTAATTCATTCACATTTGATCTATTATACGAGACTCAATTCTTCACAATTCTATGTCATTATTTCCTAAGGTTGGAACTACTTTCTCTATCGATGGATTTTAATTCGAATTGACTGGTCATATATAGGTTGATATTTATGATCAATTATCTGATTGTAAATCCACATTACATCTACATATACATAAAACTAGACCAATAATCGGATGAAAATTTTTAAATCGAATTCAAATTGGTTGTTACTTCGGCATGCCCATTTCAACAATAGTTGGGCTTAGGGGTGTCCATGTGCCGGGCCGCGCTAGGTCCATAAAAAAATTGCGAGTTGGGCCTTAAGGTAAACCTAAATTCTTACCCGTGTGAATTATTAGACGGGTTAAACTTTAAGTAGGGATAGGCTACCCGTAATTTAACCTGTCACTCATTGGATGGGCGGGTTCTTGAGCCGGGTTTTATAAGTTTTTATGAGTGGGCTAATGAGCC
Source organism: Ilex aquifolium (assembly GCA_951799425.1). NCBI lineage: Eukaryota > Viridiplantae > Streptophyta > Magnoliopsida > Aquifoliales > Aquifoliaceae > Ilex > Ilex aquifolium. The sequence goes on from OX637406.1 coordinate 5,848,999, forward strand.
GAGTAATGACTTGGGGAAGACCCAAGTCCTCTCTTAAAGGATATTGGACTTAGATTCAAGCAGGTCAATTATTAAACTTATCAAGTTTTAGACTTATTTTTGGGGTCGGATAACGGATCGTATAGATTAACCCGACCTATGGACACCCTTAGTTGGGCTGACAAAGGAGACAAAGGCCACACACGCAGTAGTGTGTAAGGTCGTAGGGTTGTTGGCAGTGACTGGGCACTTCTAGTTTTTATATACAAAGTAGCCCAAAATCCGGAATACTTACACGGTTACACCTACCATTCAATTACCCGCCAATCTCAATCCAACAGCTAGTCGAAATTGAATCAAAGCAAAAACACCTGCATCTACCACTCCCCCCTCCTTATTTGTCCTCTCTCTCTCTCTCTCTCTCTCTCTCTCTCTCTTCCACAGGCCATGTGCAGACCAGGGTTCATACCACTTGGGTACAACCATCAGCTCCGGCGGTGGCAAGACTGTTGGGCTCGTTTGCTTGTTCCATTGACTATATGGATATGTGGCAAGTATTTTGATCATTTGTTCTTTTTTTTTCTTGAAGAAACCTCTCCCTCCTGAACCAACAATCTTCCTATTATTTCTTTTGCAGTTGCAGTAACCCTAAGGTACGGTTTCTATGGGGATTGTCATATGATGCTTGGACCGAGTTCGTCGCGATTGTTCAAAGCAAATACTATGTTGGTAAAGCAAGTTGAAGTGAGAGATGATGCTCGGAAAGGAGTTTTTCTTTATGGGTTTTCAGAGAAGCCTCAATTGAGCTCGGTGACAAACTGGAGTGTGTCTAATTATATGATTGTCGGGTCATACAGTCGCAAGGTAACATGTGAGATTTACAAATTGTGATTTGTTTGTGATAAAGTTCATGATTCGACTTGGATTCCGAGTAGTTACGATGTCGGAGTTTATAATTTTTGTGGGTTACAATATAATTCTTTGGGATTCGGTTTATAATTTTTGTGGGTTACAATATAATTATTTGGGATTCGGTTAGAAAAAAAAAAAAAGTTAGGATCGATATCGAAACATTTGCAAGTTTGTGGGGTCATGTTAAAAGTTTTGGGTTTCAGAGTTACAAATTTTTTAAATGAAAAATAGATTTAATTTATCAATAGGTTTCAATTTATTATTCAGGGATTCTACCTGTGGATGAACAAGGGTTCAAGAATTTGGATGAGATGGGAAGCTCGGACCAGTTGTTTGGGTAAACTTCAGGTGTCTCTAGTGAAAGGTACATGCCATTAGTTGAAAAGTCAAAGAGTTAATTATAGTAGAGGTCGCCAAAATATGAGATTTATTTCATTTTAGTCTATAATATTTCAATTGTATTATTTTAGTCCTTAAAGTATTTAATATATTTATATGTGGTCCAGATTACTAATAATTTCTGACTATGAACTTGTCACATAATATTTAAATATGGGCAAAAATATAATTTGAATAATTCTTGGCCAAATTTTTATCAAAATTTTGGTGAAAGAGTTATCCAAATTACACAGTTTTGATCATAAGCTATCTAAATTTCGGTCAAGAGCTACCCATATTACACATTTTTTTTCAAAAGCTACTCAAATTATTTTTTACTCATATTTAAGTATCACGTGATGAGTTTATGATAAAAAAATCGTTAGTAATTTAAATGTTGTCTGCTTGAGAGACCAATTAGAAAAATATTCAATACTTCGGGGATCAAAATGATGCAATTGAAATATTGGGAACTAAAATAAAACAAACTCTATACTTTAGAGACTTCCAGTGCAATAAACCCAAAATCAAAACTTGAAAATTCAACTCAACTTACTGAATTATCTTCCTTGATTATGTTCAATATAAGGCTATGGTAAGAAGATACTGTGCCGAAATTAATCTTGAATCACTGATTTTAATTTTAATAATTAGAAATTATTAATTAAAAAATAATAAAATAAAAAGACTTTACACCCGTAAGGTTTATATATAATGCAATTTTGATTTTAAACAGGGGAGCGGGACTACGAAACATTGCTGCCAAGTTCAATGAGTTCTTCCAACGCTTTTTCCCTCAAAGAACCAACAGGAGGACTCAAACCTACTTGCTCAGGTGATATCAAGTTTTTAAACCCTAACTGTTTTTAGCATCGAAACAGACTTTTGCCATCAAAGTAGTTGCAAAAGCTTCGTTTGGTAAAGTTTTTAGCGACTACCTCTTATTTCGTCACCAAAGTTGTCCATATCCACGACAATTTTGGTGTCGCCCAAAATCAAAACTTTCGTCACCAAGTATAATCATCATTTGGCGACCAACATAACTGTGTGACATCTAAGCGTTTCTCGCCAAAAACCTTTGGCGACCAATAAATGTTTGTGTTGAGGATCATCATCCATTAATACAAATAGTTGGCTACTATCTTAGTAATGATTCTTATAATTTTTTGTGTTAATTGAAAACACGAAAGTAACAGATGAATTGTAACTTGTAAGGCTGAAAATGTAAAATGTGGGTGTTTTAGGTAAAGAAGCTCAATACAGTATTGAGGAAGATGACAGGTACTATGTTGGCATCATAAACTCAAACCCTAGAAGCATCATAATGATTATGGATGTAAACGTTTCATCGATGATGTACGATACCACGAGAGCAAAGAGCATGTGTTCGACAACAAAGGGTTCATGTCGGCTCAATCTTCTCTCCCCAAAAACAGAATATGTTATCATATCTACACCCAACAATGTACGTTCTTCTCCATTTCATCACCCTTAGAAATTATTAATCGAGTTCCATGCAATCTGATTATTACTAAAATTAATTAATTGCAGGGGGATCTTGGTAGCTGGTATATAGAGATTTCATTTGTGGCAAGAATTCTCACCTACGTTGCAATTTTAGGTACCTTCTGTCGATCTATGGGCCGGGTCACATCCGATCAGTTGGTAACTTAGTTGGGAAATGGACAATGGTTTTTGACCTGTTAGGCTTGACAGGTTCAGCCCACCCCGGCTCATTGACCCGTGGGTCTGGGCACCTGGACCGTCGGCAATTCCTACTTGTAGCTGCCTATGCATCTGGCTTACCTTTTTCGTGGTTTTTTTTTTTTTTTGCAGGATTTTTTGTGATTATAATTTATATGATGTTGAAATACCTTGGAGCATGTGATAGTGAGAGGCAAGTCGAAGAATTTCCGGCCGTCCGAGAAATAACCGAGACCTTTCCTTTGATGCCGGAGAAGACATACGGATTGCCATATGGAACAGGGGAGGAAGAAGGGGAGTCTGTCACTTCTAGCTCATCGGAGGATTTATATGATGGGAAGATTTGTGTTATTTGCTATGATATGCTGCGCAACTGCTTCTTTGTTCCTTGTGGCCACTGTGCCACATGCTATGATTGTGCTCAGAGGTACATTTTTTACAACTTCTTCCTAGTCTGTTTCTTATATAAAAACTCACATATTATAAGAACAAGTTATAAATTCAAACGTCCTGAGTTTAATTTTTGGCAACCCTTTGGGGTCAGATCATGAGGGAATTATCTCTCATGAATACTCTAGTCTCGGTGTGAATGATTTGCTTTTAATCGGACCGGGGAGAAGATTAGTCGAGGTACGCGTAAGTTGGTTCGGACACTCCTTACCGTTGAATTAAAAAATAAATGAACTCGGACGATTAATTCAATGGTGGAACAAATGACGAGAGATAGATACATGCATTGTAAGTTCAAGTTCCATTAATCGCATAAAATTCGAGTTCAACTCATGTACAAGATTAGATGCTCGTCATGTACTGAATCCGAGTTTTGTGTTGAAACTATGAATACACAAATATATACACATGCTTGCATTGCAATTCAATTACCAAAAGCATAACAGACTTTATATGATTGGCTTTTGCAGGATTATGGATGGGGAGAACAAAATGTGTCCAATATGTCGAAGGCTAATCCACAAAGTAAGGAAATTGATAATTCCTTAGAACAACTCGTGATATGTGGGTATAGTGTTTTGTTAGAGAGGTTTTGTACATGCATGTAGAATATATGCATTTCAGTACTCTCTGTAGGACTTATTTGAGAAAAAATTCAATTAAAAAAATATTTTGAATATAAGTCCACTTTTGAGGCAAACTGATAGTAGTGCCCTTACGTACAATTATAGATCCTTCAAAATTGGTTAAGAAAATTGAAACATCACATCTCTAATTAAACGCTAACCGGTCACCACTCCCCCTCAAAATAGCGAATGCCAGATCTATCAACAAACGAAAAATCTTGTTGATTTTGTTGCTTTGAAATTTGAAAAACAAATCCAATTAATTTCAGTACTCCATCTCTTGCGGATTCATGTAATTAAGTGTCAAAAAACTATTTCATCGTGATAGAGAAGATCAAAGAACGAAGCATCCAAGTGGTTTGAAGCTTTCATCGTTGGAACTACTGATTTGAAGCTTCCATCGTCGGAACTACTGGTTTGTTATAGTCACATTTTTTGAATAACTTATCACATTGTTTAATAAATTGTCACATTGTTTTTAAGTATATTATCACATTGTTTTTAAGTATGTTGTCACATTATTTTCAGTATTATGTCACTTTTTGAATAAATTATCACATTGTTTAATACGTTGTCACATTGTTGTTGAGTATATTGTTACATAGTTTTTCAGTAATATGTCACAATTTTTGAGTATATTATCACATTTTTTTAGAGACTCGTAACACTTTTTAAGTAAAACTTGTCACATTGTTTAATATGTTGTCACATAGTTTTTGAGTATATTCTCATATTGTTTTTCAGAGACTTGTCACAATTGTTGAGTAACTTGTCACATTATTTAATATATTGTAGCATTGTGGAAAAAAAAATTGAAAAAGAATTTGGGTTGGACAAATGTCTAGAACACAAAACACCAAACAAAATACAATTGTAAAAGACGATAACAAGCAAAAATTTTTTTGAATAAATCTGGAATAGAGAAGACGACAACAATCAAACATTTTAGCAAAAAAAAATTGAAAATTTGAAAAGTTTCAAACGTTTTTTTTTTTTTTTCAAAAAAGACTAAAATGGCGAAGAAAAAGAAATTTCGGAATAACTAGAACACAAAACCACCAAAAAAATTCAAGGTGTAAAATGTCTGGGCTAAAATAAGGGCCCAACTCACATCTGTCTCTCACTTTTCCAACGAACGGTGAGAAGGCTTTAAAGGTATATATTTATTTGATTAGCAATTTTTTTAATATTTTATTGATAGGACTAATTTAATGCAATATAAATATTATTCAAAAAACCAAAGTTGTGCCCCCTCCCACCCTCCCTCTCAATTTGGACCAAAAGTTCAGAGTTGTCAAAAAATCCCTTCCATCATCATATTATATCAATACAACATAAATAATATTCAAAATACGCAAGAGGTAGATGAGTTTTGGCTAGTACAACCATTATATTGTCAACCTCTAACAAACGTAATTGACTCAATTCTGAATCATCTTTTTGAAATGTATAACTGTCAAAAGTGAGTGACTATTCGTCGAAACAGTTATAGTCTGAATACTCATACGTCTGATACTGTTGATGTCCAATAGCTTTGCCAAGATTGCCTCCTCCGTCTCAATTTGGAGCAGTATAAACATTTTGATGAAAAATAAATAAATTATTTTTAGATGAATTTTTTTGATTGGGATGTCATTGTTATTTATGAAATCACACATAATAACCTCTTATAGTAATCTATCTTTATTATTTACACATGACATCATATCAAACAGATTAAGATTGACCAAAATAAAAATATCAGACAACTTGAGATTTCAGTGGCCAATCTTTGATTACAGCTTCTTTCAGAAACTAAAATAAATTAGTTTCTTTTTCCTTGAAATTGATAGTCAACCAACCTGGGAAAAAAAAAATTGATGGGAACTCTCTTTTTGTAGCATTAATTTATGGTAAATACCAATAAAATTTGAGGTAGGTTGATGTAATTATAGAAATACAATTTTTTTTTTTGAATGTATATGGACATCCCAACTAACATAATGTTATTATTCCCCAACTAATTATTAATAAAAATGTAGGAGCTGAAAACTCATTTTGACCAAATTATGAGAGATTTATTTCTCATAAATACCTTAATCCCGGCATGAATGACCTGTCTTTGAACAAACCCAAGAGAGAAATAATCAAAATGCGTGTAAATTAGCCCGAACAGCCCTAACCATTAAAAACTATCAATATCTTTCACATTCAACAACCATTATATGAAGCAAAGAGAAATAACCTAGGAGTTAGTGTCTTTCTCGCCTTGCCTCTTGGTGCAAGGTTCGAGTCTCACTAAATTCCCTACTCCTCTATAAATAGTGATAAAAAAAACAACGGGAATTAGTGAAATTCATTTGTCTTATTTATTTATTTATTATTAAATTTATGTGATGAAACGATGACTGATATTAGTGAATTCAGTTGTTTTATATTATAGATTTATTTATTTATTATTGGACGATGACATTAGACATTAAGAACCGGTTAAATTCAATATTTATTCGGACATCCTATTTTCGTTTTTGTCGGATCACTGGATCGGTAGAAAGTATCTTTTTGCCTTGTTATGCTTTATACTTCCATCATATATGCAGCCCCCAAATCCATTTGGCACACACCCATATGCTTTATACTCTCGCGACGACACCAGTGGCCACCCACGGTGCCAGCTAATCCTCCGCCGGCGGAACGGAGCAATCCACCACCCACCTACCTACTCAACCACCTACAGACGCACCATTCAAATCCACCTCCACCATCTAGCCCTCTTCTGACCACCACCACCACCACCAAAAAAAGTCAACCCACCTCCCACGCCATTCAAACCCAGTTTGGTTCTTTGGAGTTTTGTCAATTGTGTGTGTATTCTAACACATAAATTCCGGGATCGAGAGATAAGAGAGTAAGAAACAAAGAACGTATATGTGTAGAAGGGATTCTGTTTTTGGCCGGCATAATTGATGATTTTTTTTGCGAGTTTCATGGTTATTCGTGTGGAGTGACGGAAAATATCATAATTTTGTAGTTTATTTTTGGTGAGATGCAATCTTATGTGGGTCAGATTCGGAGAGAGAAAGAAAGAGAGAGGTGTTGATGAAGATGAGCAGCATTAAAGAGATGCAGTTCGGCCAAGAAACTCAAGCCAGTCATGAGATGTTCCTATATGTGCAATTCAAAGATGCCACCTCTATGTGTGAATGCCTTCACAAATGTGAGTCTACTCTCTGAATTTTGTCAACTGATTAAAAAAAACCTTAAATTTGAAGGGTGATGAATGAGGCTTTTTTTTTTGTTTATATTCAAAGTTTTTGCTGGGTTTGAAATGAATGAATGAATGGGTGGTCCTTGATCTGGGTTGGTATCTATCGGTAGCCAAAAAGAGGATTAAATATTCAATATAACGCAACTCCATCATTATCAAGTTGTATCACAAATAGGGTAAATTGCACGTTTGTCACTTGTTACACTTTTATCTTTAAAATTATAATTTCATTCCTAAAATTTAAACATTGAGCTACTATACTCTTTAGCACTAATTTCGGTCAAAAAAAGAGATGGAAAGGACCATGTGTATCTCACATGCAACTTTTTTAGGATATTTTTGATATTGTACAATTATTTATGCATTTAAACACAATTATCTTTAAATGTGTACATTAAAAATAACCTAAACACCCACCTTCTTCTTCCTTTCTTTTTTTCTCTGCTCTCTCACACACGCTGACATCCTTCTCTCTATCTCTCTGAAATTTCTTCTTCTTTGTGCGTTTGTGCGTCTCTCTCTCTCAATATGTCTATGCACGCTTTTCTCCCCCTTAAAACCACACATTATTTTCTCTCTCTCTCTCTCTCTCTCTCTCTCTCTCTCTCTCTCTCTCTCGTTACTATGTCTCCACCCCCCAAACCCAACACATCTGTTCCTCGAAAACACTAACACAAACACAACACAAAACCATAAATACACACCCACAATTAGAGGTGGCAATCTTAACCCATTATCCATTAATCCGTCCAACCCGCCCATAAATAAATGGGTTGGGTACCTATATTAATTAATATGGGTTTAAATGAGTTGGGTAATATGATTCATTTTAATTAAACGGGTTAATATGGATTACAAATGGGTACCCATTGGGTTGAGTATTTATCTTTTTATTAAATAACACAAGTAATAAAATTAAATAAATATACTAATACACCAAAAAATACACATACTATTACACCAAAAAATAAACACATATATACTAATACACCAAAATATAAACACTAGTACACCAAAAACACACACACTAATACACCACACATGACCCACGAGTCGACCCATGAACCACGGGTTGACCCATGAACCACGGATTGACCCATAACTCATGGGTCAACCCACACCCACGACCCATGAGTTGACTCATAACTCATGGGTCGACCCATGACCCACGTCCCATGGACCAACCCATAGCACACAATTGATCCCGACTCATTATGTATGTATTTTTTTTATTAAATTTGTTTTAATTTTTATGTTAGTATATGTGTGTGTAGTTTTGATGTATTAGTGTGTATTTTAGTGTATTAGTGTGTATATTTTTAATTCATTAGTTTGTGTGTGTTTTGGACCTTTTGGTGTATTAGTGTGTGAGTGTATGTTTGTATGGTGTACTACTAATGTATGTGTATATTTTGGTGTACTAATGTGTCTATTAAGAATTTTAATTATTTTATGGGTTAATCGGTTTAACCCAACCCGTTATAAACCCAACCTATTATAACCCATTTACTAGGTGAGTGAAAAATGGATTTGATTTATTTTAGTCCAATCCAATTTAACCCAATCCATAACCAACCCAACCCACCAAATTGCCACCCCTACCCACAATACAAACCCACTTCTTTCCAAGACCTCCAGGAGCAATCAAGCCCCAATTCTTTCCAATTCTCTGGTTCACTCCCTCTTGAATCTCGGCTTTGATCTCTGAAATTGGTCTAGGTAATTGAGATTTCGTGTTTATATTATTGTGGTGGAGGTGGTAGTGGTGGGGTTTGGGAGTGTGGGTGGAGGTGGTGGTGGGCTTACAGTTGGGGCGATGCTTTCGAGTTCAGAGAGAAAGAAAAAGACCGAGTTCTGGGGAGTTGCAGTGGGAGATGCTTCTGAGTTTTAAGAGAGAGAGAAAGAGTCGGTGATGGTCGCAAATGTTGGGGATGGCTGCCAGGGATCAGGGGCATCGGGGTTGGTGTTAAGGGTGGGAGGATTTGGTCACCGATACTAGGGAACTGTTGGCAGGGGTGCAGGGTTGGGGAAAGGGGAGGGGTTGCCAGTTTAATCCTTGGTTTTTCTCTGAAGAGTTGTTTTTCTATTTGTGCCCATTCTCTTTGGAAGCACAATGACAAAAATGTCCCTTAATACCCTCATGTGTCAAGTACATGACATTTTTTCGTCTATTATTTAAAAAACAGTTAGGGATACAGACTAAAGTGAGTCAATTTGTTAACATGAAGGACGAAATTGATAAAAAAATTTATGGACAAAAGTGTAACAAGTGACAAGTTTCAGGGACTATTGGTGCAATTTATCCCACAAATAATGATTGTATCACAATTTATAATAATATAACAAGTCTCCCACTTTTGAGCTATTTAAGCTCCTCACTTAAAAAAACACAACAACAGTTTAACTCGTTTAGATCTGACGATTTATATTATAATTTAATATTTAACCATGATAATTCATTTAAATTTTAACATTTTAATCATTTTTTTATTGGATGGTTACACCATGTCAATGTTAACATAGTGTAACCGTTACACTCAATATTTTCTTGTGTTTCAAAAAAGTCAGGTTTATCCTTATAATTATTTCAATTTATCGGGCATCATTGGTATTTACCCTTAATTTATTAAACTCAAAACATTATAGGGCGGAGTCTGATTATTTTATTTATCATGACCAGGATAGAGATTGTTAAAAGTTCAAGCCTTTTTTATTAGAGATAACACTAAAGAACACCACGGTACCAGGTCATCACCAATATCCCCATACTCGACATCTTCATCAATTCATGGATGTCTTGTACCTATACCTTCCTCTGGTCTTGTTAGTTTTCTATATCATCACCCGACATTTCCTCCACAAGCTCCAAAATCTTCCTCCGAGCCCTTTTCTAATCCTGCCATTAATTGACCATCTCTACTTGTTGAAGAAACCTTTCCACCAAACACTATCCAAAATATCGTACCAACATGGTCCTGTAGTTTTCCTCTGGTTTGGCTCCCTCCCCGTCCTTGTTGTCTCCTCCCCATCAGCTGCTGAAGAATGCTTCACCAAGAACGACATTGTCTTCGCCAACCGCCCTCCCCTTCTCATTGGAAAATACCTTGGTTACAACTACACCAGCCTTGCTTGGGCCCCATATGGTGACCACTGGCGAAACCTCCGTCGAATTGCTTCCCTTGAAGTGTTATCCTCCCATCGCCTGCAGACACTCTCCCACATCCGCCTTGAGGAGGTCAGGACATTGATCCGCCAACTCTTTCGAGTCTCAACCGAGAGTCCGGATAGGACAGTGGATATGAAATCAGCCTTATTTGAACTCACGTTTAATGTCATGACAAGAATGATTACAGGTAAAAGGTATTATGGTGAGAATGTAGAGAACTCAGAAGAAGCTAAGAGGTTTCAAGAGCTATTAGCCGAGATGACTAGGGTGGTACCCGAGTCACAATTATTAGACTTCTTGCCATGGATGCGCTGGTTTGGATTCAGAAAAGTTGAGGAGAATTTGATAGTGATACACGAGAAGAGAGATTAGTTCATGCAGAATTTAATAGAAGAGTATCGCATAATGGAGACTAATAGTTTTTCTGCTGCTGATAGAGGGAAGAAGAAGACTATAATTGAAGTTTTATTGTCTCTCCATCAAGAAGAACCTGAATACTATACAGATGAAATCATCCGAAGCCTCATGCTGGTATGATACTCAACCTGGAAATTTCATTTCAATTCAACAAATTCAGCAACTCTGTGTATTTATGTTTGGGGTGGGTGGGTTGAAGGTTGGCACATCTATTCTTCTTCGTTATTAACTGATGAACACTTTGAGTAAATTACACTCACATCCCAAAGTTATGTAAAAAATATAGTAATCCCTTGATATTTTCAAAGCCAGAGATACCACAATCAAAGTTATTACTGAAAATAACTCATTTCATAATTGGCCAAAGTTAAATAACAGTTTTCCCTGGGGGTTGGAGGAAGCAATGATCAGTCCACTACCCACAACCCCCAGTAACACCAGATTGTAGCCCCATTTCCTCTCCTAGCCTTGGACAACCAAACCACTACCCCACCTCATGCCTTCCCCACCCCTTGGTTGAACCAACCCCCTCAGCAGAACCCCCTGCACCCTGCAGCACCCCATTTTTTTTTGTGTGTGTGCAAGAGAAAAAGAAGCAAGCATACATGACCACACAAACACACAAATTAAGAGTTCGATCGGTTTAATTTTTTCCAGAGATTATGTAAATTGGTGAATTGGATTGTAAATTTGGACTGAAATTGATTTGGATCTTGATTATCATTAGAATTGGATTGTTTGTGTGGGCATGTGGTGGTAATGGGTGGTCATGCACGGTAAAGGGGTGCTTTTTTTTGGGGGGGGGGGGGGGGGGGGGGGTGAGTATGTGGCCATAGTAGTAATTTTGTCCTCCAGAAGATTAAGTTTGGAAGCTAGATTACTTTTGTTCCAATATGGAACAAGGATGTCAAAGTTGGTAATTTGAACAGTACTTATTCTCATATAAACCTATTTCTGATGATGGAGGGGTGTCATGAATATTAAAATTAAAAGTAAGGTATCACCTTATCAAAATTGAAATGTCAACGGGTGACCATGTTGTTTGACATAACTCAAGGGTGGGAATATATTGTACCCCTAACATATTTTTGAGTAAAATTTGATCTGATCAGGTCAATCAGCTACTGATGAGGCCTGCTATGATAGATCATTTGACAGGTGAACCTGATACAATGATTTTTGAAATTTAAATAGGTACTACTTCAAGCAGGAACCGAGACTACAGCTGGTACTATGGAGTGGGCATTTTCTTTTTTGCTCAACAATCCAGAAGTTTTGAAAAAGGCACAAGCTGAAATCGACCTCTGTGTGGGACAAGACCGTCTGATTGATGACTTTGATGTAGCCAAACTTCCTTATCTTGGCTCCATCATCAACGAGACATTACGAATGCAGCCAGCAGCCCCTCTTCTGATACCTTACAACTCATCAGACGAGTGCATGGTAGGAGGTTTTCGCATTCCACGTGGAACTATACTATTGGTGAACGCATGGGCCATACAACATGATCCTAAGATATGGGTCGACCCCGAGAAGTTCAAGCCTGAGAGATTTGAAAGTTTAGAAGGGACTACAGACGGATTCAAGTTGATGCCTTTTGGGTCAGGGAGGAGGGGATGTCCTGGGGAGAGCTTGGCCCGGCGTGTACTTGGATTGGCTTTGGGGTCGTTAATTCAGTGCTTTGATTGGGAAAATGTTCGTGAGGAGATGATTGACATGAGTGAAGACATCGGATTCTTAACATCCAAGGCTCAACCCTTGATGGCTAAATGTTGTCTCCGTCCTACCATGGTGAACCTTGTCTCGAATTTGAACCAAACTTAAAACCATTGAAGGTCTCTTCCTAGAGAATAAAGAGCTGGGAGGATTATTCTTGTCAACTGGCATATGTGAAGTGTTTTTGTCGCAGTTTATCAGTATGTATCCTTTGGGATTATTATCTTAGTACTGAATTTTCTCTAAAAAAGGAACTCAGTCTTCCACGAAGGCTCTGTACTTATTGACTTCAACTTCTCTCTTCGAACTGGTGGTGATGGCCGCCGTTGAGGGCCGAGGGCTAAGACTCCTTTGCTGTACAACAGAGGTAGTTGTTCCTAAATGACTACTGCATCAGTTACAAAATTCAATTTGTAGCTGAATGCAGCGGCATTTTTGGACTACCCACCTCTGTTGAACGACAGAGAAGCTAAACCCCTGTTGAGTTTGATTAAACGATGAAATAGTCAGAGTTAAAAAATCTCTTAGAATAGTTTGGAGTTTTTCAAAAAATTTGACTTTTTCTTGGAAACCCTTGGATAAGCCTCTTCTTTAAATTTTTTTTTGTGTTGATAAAAGTTGTTTGTCACAGTCCTCAATGTATAACAAATATGGTTTTGTATAGATGGGACACTTCAATGTTTAAAAATTAGCAAAAGAAAGAGGAAGAAATTGCTTATAAGCTACAAAAAATGTGTAGCACATAACCATACCCAAAGACTAATGCACTAAGCAATTCGGTTATAATGCTACTTTGACCAAATTTTAAAACAAAAGTTGTAAGCTATGATTCTTCTGTTGGGGTTTCAACAATGTACCAAATAGTTGTACTACTTTATTTTTCGTCCAATAAAAATGTAACAAGTGTAAAATAATTTTTTATCTAACGTCTGAAAATAATATTTCGGTATGATACGAATAATTATTTTTTATACTCTAACGAGATCAATGGATTAAAGCTCGTTCGTTTACAAAACGAATCAAACTTGAACTAATTTGAAGTCCCATTTATAAACAAGCAAAGCCTAAGCAAAGGTTTGTGCCACCGTGTAGGATAAGAAATAAATAAAATTTGTTTTTTTTGGTTTTTTGGAAAATAAATAAAGTTTACAGAAATAAAGTTTTTATAAGGGACAGAGTCAGGATTTTTTGTTGGGGAGTCAAATCTTGTATACAGAAATTCAGTATAACAACATTGATAATGTATATATTTGAGAGAGTCAAACTTTTTTAATGCATAAAAATATATCCAACACATAAATATATTTAATAACAAATACATTAACCAACAAACTAAGCACAAGAAATAGCTTTTGAATACATATACACTTGGTCATATAATAAAACACCCTAACAAAAACCAAACAATTCAATTCAAATTGCACAACCCATAAAAAAAAACAAGAAAATATAGTTTTTTTTTTTTTTTTTGCATAATGAAATTAAATTGGCATCTATTTTATTGAATTTCCCTTACAAACATAAATACTTAAATCATTGCATCCTCCAATTAGAGACCAACAATTAATTAAAGGCTAATCTCAACTTGCACTCCAAAAGATCACTCAAATCTTAATTTATACCCTCAAAGTTTAAAAATATTAATTTACACGTTTTTTTATATAAATATGTATCAATGTGCACCTGAGACTAACTATCATATGTTTTGTCGTTAAAAAAATTTAGATTAATTATAAATTGCACCCCTCAAAGTTTAAGGGGATGTTTGTTGATTTTTTTGTTTCTTGTTTTGTGTTTTTAATTTTTGCCAAAAAAAAAAACATGTTTGGTAATTATTTTTGTTTTTATTTTCATCTCAATTGTCTTGGAAACAAGTCAAAAAAATGGAAACAAAAAATAGATGTTCCAAGAAACACTAGAAACAAAGACAACACGCACAAAAGGGTGGGGAATTAATAAGATCCGGGCTTCGAGTCCTCTTAACAGCAAAACAAAGCTTTTTTTGTTGAAGTATAAAAACTCATTTCATCACCTCTCTCCTCCCCATCACTTTTCTCTCTCTCCTCTCTCTTTTCTCTGTATCAGACCACCAGACGAATCATCGCTGCCTCTGCCTCCACCTCCATCGCTGCCTCTGCCTCTGCCTCCATTGCTGCCTCACTCTCTCTATTGTGTTCTCTGTACTCCTTGTGGAAGACGAATGAGCTCTTTCTCTCTCTCTCTAGACGATGCTCTCTCTTTGTCTCGCTCTCGTTCTCTATGAAACCCAGAAGACAAAGACGTTCTCTGTGTATATATGTATATATATACACACACATATATATAGATTTGTGCGTGTGTGTGTGTGTGTCTGTGTGTGTATTGTGTTCTCTATGTGTGTTTGTTGTGTTTGGGATTGTTTGTCATTTGGTATTAATTGAATTGTTATTTGGAATTGTTGAATTGTCATTTATGATTGATTGAATTGTCATTTGGGATTAAATTGTCATTTGGAATTGATTGAATTGTTATTTGGGATTGTTGAATTGTCATTTGGGATTGAATTGCCATTTAGAATTGATTGAATTATCATTTGGAATTGTTGAATTGTCATTTAGTCCCAAATTTTTTTTTTTTTTTGGCTAACAAGCTAATGAGTAGATTGAATGAATTTGATTATCTTTGATGGATTAATATGGATTAATACTATTAAAAATTGTATGAAACATTAAAAAATAAGTGATGTGTCATATTGAAAATCATTGGGTATGTATGAAAGTCGTTAGAGGCTCGAAAGCCCATGTGTGATTGGGTCGCAAATGGGTTTTGGACTTGGGGTTTTGGACCTACTTCTACATAAGCAAGGGCCTGAACATGGGAATCAACTCTTTTGGGCTGTAAAGCCCAACTGTTTATATTTAAGATAAAACTTGAAATAGTTACCAAACATGTTTTTTTGTTTTTATTCTCATAATTTGATAAACACAAATGAATCCCAAATATGTTTTTTTTATTTCAGTGTTTACCACAAAATAGAGACAAAAATTGTCTCTGTTTTTTATTTTTTTGAAAACGCGAAAACAAAAACGTTACCAAGCGACCCTTAAATATTTTACATTTATGTTTCAAAAAGAATTTTATCTACTAATACTCGTTAAATAGCTCTTAATTGTATCGTGTCATAACATTTTTGTGTAGTGTTCGAGCATTAATGAATGGAATTCTTTTTGGATCATAAATATGAAATATTTAAATTTTGAGGGGTACAATTTATAATTAGCCTAAACTTTTTTAACAATAAAATGGATGGAGTTAGCCCTAGGTGTACATTGATACGAATTTATGTTTTTGAGGATGTAAATTGATATTTTTAAATTTTGAAAGTGCAAATTGAGATTTGAGTGATCTTTTGGGGTTCAAATTAAGATTAGCCCATAATTGAAATATCTCATATTTCAAGCATCATAATTTGAATATATTGCAACACTTTTGATACATTGAGAATATAATGTGAAAAATTTAATCTTTTAAGGTACAAAATAAAAATTTTAAAATCTTTTAGAGTACTGTAAAAAACCCTACTTTATATATAAATCAAAAGTTTTGATGAATCTTAGGAGTTAGATAGAAGGCATGGGACACGACTCTAGGATTTACACACTAAGATTTCATTCGACAATTTTTAGATTGCAATTTTATTTTAATTACCTAAATGCTATTCACTCGTTGTTGGAAAGTGATTGGAATTCATAAATTATTGGCAGAGAATATTTTTTCTTGGAAATGGCATTCTTATTGTGAGAGTTGTTGGCCACTCAATTCTCATTAGGGAATAAATTATTAATCAGCCCATTGATTTTGATTATAATAAAGCAAAAGTATTGCATGAATAGATAATTCAATTTTTCGGTATTTACATAAAAATAGATAAGAAAGACAAAATAAAGGCAATGCAAGAAGTCATTTGGTCGTATAGTGTCAAAAGTCATTTTTCGGTATAATTTTACGGGTTTGTGTCGCATTTAATTAGATTTATGTCGACTTGTTAACTTGAGGGGCCAAAAAATTTCATCCATTTATCATCTAAATCTATTAAAACTAAATTCAAATTTGTTAAAGTCGTGTCAAATTTTTACTGATTCTTGGATTGTAACTAAAATTGTAAGACTAATTAAAAGTTGGAAACCTTAAAACTTTTGTAAGTGGTTTTAAAAAAATTTTGGGAGACCCAACTACTTCTTATTATTTTGGGGTCCTACGCGACGGCGTTAATGACCTATGCTTTTTTTTTTTGGGAAATATTATGTATCTAAAATCTCTAACTCAAATTTTCATCATAAATGATGGGAGACTATTGGATGAGTGGATCCCATCAACTTTTTTAAATGGGACCCACTGATCTAATGATCTCCCTTGATTTGGAATGTAAATTTTGGTGGGAGATTTGGGATACATACTATTACTCTTTCATTTTTTTATCAACGAATGACCTATGCTTAGGGCAGGCTCTCTCATGGGGTTGGTTGCAAATCTTTAATCACAACTTGCAAGGAAGCCAAAATAAATTAGTTTCTTTCTCTTTAAAAATGGTAGGCATGTATTTATGAAAAAAAAATGGTAGGCATGCCGGCCTGCCTCAACAACATAAAAAACCGAAGTTGTTGGAACTATGTTGTTGTAGCATTAATTAAAAGCTGTGGTGTCTTGGTGTTTTTGGTTATTGGAGCTTCAAATTATGGCATGACTCGTTAATACGATACGAAATTAGAGGATTTAAGTATTTTTTAAGCCATTCATTTTATAAATGGGTGGACATGACACAACACGATTAATAAATGAATCGGATATGAGTGAAGTGAATCAAAAAAAAAATATACTACCACTCGTTTATATTCTGGTTATACACAATTGATACACGACACAAATTCGATATGACACGACTAATTAAACACGAATTAATAAATAAATCGGATATAAATATAGTATTTTTTAACACGAACTCATTAAAACTTGACTTGAATCTGCTTCACTCGACACGATTAACGGACTTAGTTATTCATATCAGTTTAAGGCATCATACCCAAAAAAAAAAACACAGAAGTGGTTGGAACTATGCTGTTCTAGCATTAATTTAAGAGGAAAAAACTTCAAAATTAATAAAGATTACGTGGATACCCTTTGTTTTTTGTGAAAATACACTAATACCCCTATTGTTTTTGTCAATTAACGGCCGTGATAGATAAGTAACGGCTGTGATAGAAATTGTCTTTTTACATTTTTATCCACATTTTTTCATGAGTTAACTACCTATTTAGCCCTTAAACTATATTGTTTAAGTCAATTATGCCCCTCAACTTTGGTTTGTGTCAATTTAGCCCCTCAACTTGTCAATGTGTGTCAATCAAGTATTTCCATCCAATTCAGCCGTTTACTGTGACGGACAAACACACGCATGGCTCACGTGAGGCAAGTTCAAGGGGTAAATTAAGGGAAAAGAATGTATTTGGCTCAACTGTTCGTCTCTTCCTTATTCAAAAAAACACTGTTCCAAAACGACTGCTCACAAACCCTACCTTAATCAACTATTTCTTTGTGCTTACCATAACAATGTCTTGGGTGTTGCGACCTGTAGATCAGTTTTTGGATCCAGATAAAATATATTGTAAGTCATGATTCTAAGTTTTTTTAAGTTTTTGAATGAAGAAGAATATTATATTATTTGATTTTTGGGATTCAATTTTCTATTGGTGTTGAAAAATCTACCTTTTGTTTTTTTGTCTTGTATTATATATTGATGTAAGTGGTCCCAGAAGTTTGATTCTTTGTGCTTTAGAATATTAGAATATTAGAATATATTTTTGTGAGTGGTCCTAAAAAACAGAGGTCCCAATAAAGTGTTGTATTCCATTTGTTTATGTGATTTTTACTTTAAATTTGCATGGTTTCAGTCATATACTCTACTTTATTCAGCATTGACGTACACTATGGGGGTGAGTTTATAAGCATACCATATAAGAAATATGTGGGTGGTTCTGTTGTGTACATTGACTGGGTTGATGCAAAAAAAAATTCGATTCTAGAGATTCATTGCACGGCCAAAGAGATAGGGTGTGTTGATGTAAGGGCATGTTGGTATAAAGTTCCTGCAATGGACATCATCAGTGGGTTGAGGGTTTTGGAAAGTGATAGAGACATTCTTTCAATGGTGGAATGGATACCAACATATAGAGTGATTGAGATATACTTAAAGCATGAGGCAACAGTAGATGAAATGCAAGGCCAAATGCAATCAAGCACTAATGATAGTAACTTTGATCCTGATAATGCTTCAACCAGCTCTACTAGTAGTTCAGAATCTGCAAATAACACTGATAATGAATTGAATGAAGATGAGGTGTTGATTGATACGATTGTTGATAATGCACCCAAGTGGAGTGGTATGACATCTAACCAGAAGAATGTAGGGGTTGATGATTATAATGTTGTTTCAGAATATGAACTTTTTGACGACATCAGGAGTCTTGAAACCTCATCTGATGAAGAAAATTATCATCGCAAAGGGAGGCATCCTGTTTTTAATCCAGATAAGCACATGAACAATCCATAGTTTGCAGTTGGTATGTTATTTGCCACAGCTAAACATTTCAGAGATGCTGTAAAGGAGTATTCCATATTGAATATGAAGGAAATAAGTTTTGTGAAGAATGAGAAATGGAGAGTTAGAGCCAAGTGCAAGCCACCATGTAAATGGATGGTGTTTGCATCTAAAATGCAAGGTGAAAGCACATTGCAAGTGAAGAGTTTGATTGATAAGCATACCAATTGTAGATCAGCATTTTATAACAAGAATGTGACATCAAATTGGTTATCCAAGAGGTATGTGGATAACTTTAGGTCCAATCCACAGTGGCCAACAGAGTCTTTTAGAGAAACTATCCTAAAGAATCACTCAGTTGGAGTATCAAGAAGTAAATTTATAGAACAAAGTCAAAGGCAAAGGTTCTAGTTGATGGCAATCATAGTGAGCAATACAAACTTATATGGAATTATTGTAAAGAAATCAAAAGGGCAATGCCCAGATCTGCAATGGTTGTAGATGTGGATGACAACATTGGTGGAGATGAAAATCCAAGATTTAAAAGATTATATTGTTGTCTGAGGCCACTCAAGCAAGGTTTTATAACAGGATGCAGAAAAGTGATTGGACTAGATGAATGTTTTCTAAGAGGAACATACACAGGGCAGTTGCTGGCAGCAATAGGGGTTGATGCAAATGACGGGATGTACCCTTTTGCATATGCAATAGTTGAAAAGGAAACAAAATCATCATGGACTTGGTTTGTAGATATAGTTTGTGCTGACATTGGGCTTGCAGACCAGTCTGAGTGGACTATTATTTCTGACCAACAAAAGGTAATACAATTTTTTAATAATCTACATACATACTATGTTTGATTCTACATTTGAAAGGATACAGTTTAATGAATTTTGAGTTTTCCATTTTCTAGTGTTTGGTGCCAGCAATTCATGACCTTCTACCAGACTGTGAGCACAGATTTTGTGCAAGACACCATCTCAGTAACTTCAAGAAGGAGTATAGGGGCAAGTTGTTTTCTCAACTGTTTTGGAAATGTTCCAAAGCAACCACTTTGAAGTACTATAACAAATGTATGGGAGATATGAGGAATGTAGATGAAATTGCATTTAGGTGGTTAGATTCAGTGTCCCACCTAAACATTGGTACAGGGCATACTTCCCCACTAGTAGAATCTGTGATATGTTAATAAACAACAATTGTGAGGTATTCAATAATGTCATAGTAGAGGCAAGAAAGAAACCCATTATTTCAATGCTGGAAAACATTAGAATGTTGCTGATGAAAAGGATTAGGAAATATAGAGATGACATGAGTAGACACCCTAGTCCATTATGTTCTAGAATTGAGGAAAAATTAGATAACATTTCAAATGATGCTATGGGCTACATTTGTGAATGGTCATGTGGATCATAATTCCAAGTTAAAGGGTCATATGTTCAATTTGTCGTTGACTTGAGGGAGAGAACATGTGCATGTAGAAAATGGCAATTGTGTGAAATCTCATGTGCACATGCAATTTCTGCTATTTTGCACCAGGTAGACAAGCTTGAAAATTATATGCATGAATGCTACTCAAAAGAATCATATATGAATTTGTATAAGCACCTGATCAATCGCATTAATGGACTTGACTTGTGACCAAGTTCTGGAAAAAGGCCTTTGAATCCACCTAGATTAACTGTTCAACCTGGCAGACCCAAAAAACATAGGAGAAATGAGGCAAATGAAAGGAGGAAATAAGGGAAACTAGGAAAACGTGGAAAAGTTGTGATGAGCTGCACTAAATGTGGGAAAGTTGGCCACAATCGTAGAAGTTGCACACCTGGAATAGTGCAAAAAAAAAAAAAGCAGAAGACTATAGCAAATTCAGCAACTGCAGGAGCAACAGGTTCAACAAATGCAACAACTTCAGCAACTGCAGCAGCAACAGTTTTAACAAATATAGCAGATTCAACAATTGAATGCAGGCCATTGTTACTGGCCAGAGCAATCAGGAAAAAATTACCAGTATGTTTTTATCACTTTCTTATCATTTCATTGTTACTAAATAGAGTACTAAATTGATTTGTTATCACTTTTAGATTCGGAGGAATACAAGCAATCAAGCTAGAGCATTCATTCCACCCAGATCAACAGCTGGTGTAAATCTCAGTCCACCAACAACTGAAGTCACCCAATCAAACCAATCTCAAATTAATCCATCAGCACCACCCAACTGAATACAGAGCTGTAGTGGATGTAGAAAGTCTGATTTGGTTTTTGAATGGTTCATGTATTCAACCTTTTGAATGTTACCAATGTTTATAATGGTTGATGTTTTGACAGTTGATGTATTCAACTTTTTTTGTGAATAGTTGCTGGAAGTACTGTATGGATTTTTGCTGGAAGTAATGTATGTATTCAACCTTTATAATGGAATATGTTTTTGAATGCTATGGAATCAGTAGAAAATGACTTATAATTCAATACGAAAAGACATTTTCATTCATTAGAAACAAAATATTACATTCAGTACAACATTAAACATGATGATCAAATTGCAAGGATCATCAATTACAACTACAAACATCCTTCTTTGATTCCTCTGCATCTGTGTTTAGCATCAGCCAAATTAGGAGACAACAAACTCCTAATTCTACCCATAACATTTTCTCTCTTGCCTTAACCTTCCCCTGTTGAGCCTTTACATTATTCAATCTTTGAAAAAGTCCTGGAATCACTTGTCGTGCATGCATGCACATTGATGGGTCTTGCCAAATGAAAAAACCGCACCCACCATTCTGCAGCATTAAAATATGCAAACAATAAGCATTAAGGGAAGAGAAGAAAAAAAAAGAATTCTCCATACAAGCTAGATACCTACACCCATGTTTGGACATGTCAAAAACCTTTTTCCGGGATTTTGATCTGTCCAAGACGTTTTCTGTACAACCCTCTTTCCGCAATTACAAAATACATACATAACTCTGTCACTAAGATTCTCCTTCTTTCCCTTTTTTTCTTGCTGAATATTGCTCTGTTTCTGCAAAACCCAGCACAAAAACAGAGGAAACCACTGATAAGGAGGGAAGCTTTGGAAGATTTGGTGCCAAAATACATCATTTTCCCTTAATTACCCCTGGAACTTGTCTCACGTGAGCCATGTGTGCGTTTGTCCGTAACAGGAAACGGCTGAATTAGATGGAAGGGCTTGATTGACACACATTGATAAGTTGAGAGGCTAAATTAACACAAATCAAAGTTAAGGGACTTAATTAACTTAAACAATATAGTTTAAGGACTAAATAGATACTTAACTCTTTTTTCATCATTTTTTCATCCCCATTTCATCCGTCTCGCCCACGAGGGGCACCACAACCGTGGGCACCCACAACCTCACCACCACCACCACCACCAACAACAACAACAACGAAGCTCCACCCATTTCATCTCTCTGTCTCTCTCTCTCTCTCTCTCCAAATCGCACTCATTATGGCCGACGGACAACAACCCACCGCCTATTCACCACCACCATCCACGTGCCCACCAATCCTCCGCCCACACAGCCCACCTGTCCACACCCTACCCATGAGAGAGATTGAAGGGTATTTATGATAACGGGCAGTAATAAGAAGTGCAAGTTCGGCCGAGAAGCTCAAGTCAGTCGTGAACTGTCCTATCTGCAACAAGTTCTTCCAAGATGCTACCTCCATTTGTAAATGCATTCACATGTAAGTTCACATTCTCTATCTAAGTTTTTCAATTTTGTCACCTGGTTAAAAATGACCTAATTTTGATGTGTCCTGAGATGTGTTTCTTCTTCTTCTTGAATTTAGTATTTGTGCTGGTTTGAATTCAATTCATGGGTCGTCCTTGATCTGGGTTTGTCTCTACTGGCATCTAGAAGAGAGGAGAGAAGCTTTTCTGTTTAATAATTATTGAGGGTAAAACAGATATCAGATAGAATATTAGATTGTATCTGCCATTTTTAACCTTGTTGTTAACACCATTAACGGTAGGGTGTGGAATGGATATATGAGGTAGGTATGAAACAGTGAAGATATTCAGAAAAATAAGGGGAGTCCTTGTAATTATTACAATTCTTACCCTTAATTTGTGCAATTCAAAACATTATAGGACAATGTTTAAGGAGACTGATTATTCTATTTATCAAGACCAGGATTCAGATAGTTAAAAGCCCAAGCCTTTCCGATTAGAGATCTAGTTATGAGCACAACCAAATCATCACAAACTACCTCTTGACGTTTTTATCAATCCATGGAGGTCTTGTACCTATACCTTCCAGTGGTCTTGTTAGCTTTGTATGTCATCACCCAACATTTCCTCCGCAAGCTCCAAAATCTTCCTCCAATCCCTTTTCCAACCCTGCCATTGATTGGCCATCTCTACCTGTTGAAGAAACCCTTCCACCAAGCACTGGCCAAGGTTTCTTACCGCCATGGCCCAGTAGTTTTCCTCTGGTTTGGTTCCCACCCTGTACTCCTCGTCGCCTCCCCATCAGCCGCTGAAGAGTGCTTCACCAAGAACGACATTGCCTTCGCCAACCGCCCTACACTTATCAGTGGAAAATACTTTGGTTACAACTACACTAGCCTTGCTTGGTCCCCCTATGGTGACCACTGGCGCAACCTCCGTCGAATCTCTTCCCTTGAAGTCTTATCCTCCCACCGCCTACAAATGCTATCTCACATCCGCCTTGAGGAGGTCCAGACATTGATTGGCCGACTCTTTCAAGTCTCCACCGAGACTCCAGAGAGGGCAGTGGGCATGAAATTGGCCTTATTTGAACTCACGTTCAACATTATGACGAGGATGATTCTTGGTAAAAGGTACTATGGTGAGAATGTAGAGAACTCAGAAGAAGCTAAGAGGTTTCAAGAGCTAATTATAGCGACGTCAAGGGCAATATCGGAGTCACAAGTATTAGATTTCTTGCCATTTATGCGCTGGTTTGGGTTTGGAGGAACTGAGGAAAAGTTGAGGGTGATTCATGAGAATAGAGATAAGTTCATGCAAAACTTAATAGACGACTATCGCAGAATGGAGAAAGGTCTCCCTCTTCTTCTTCTACTGCTGCTGGAGAGAGGAAGAAAACCATACTTGAAGTTCTATTGTCTCTCCACGAAGCAGAACCTGAATACTATACAGAAGAGTCCATCAGAAACCTCATGCTGGTAAGACACACAACTGAAGCTTTAATTTTGATTCCACAAAAACAGCAATACTTATATTTATGTTAGGGAGTGTATGTGTGTGTGTACCTATATATTGAAGATATTTTTTTCAATAGATTTACCTATTTCATTTTCTGATCATCAATTGGTATGGAATTGTATGCAAATGACTATGAGATTTGGGATGCTTCGGACATAGTACGAAAATGTTCTCATAAGTTTTGAAAATATTGGGATCATTTAGTAATTTACTATAAAAATTAGGGCTGTTCCGCAATAAATTATAGGATCATTTTGTATGTATACAAAAAATTGGGGTCACCGAGTGAAACATTGATTACCTACTAATATGAAGTTGAATATAAGAAATCGAATATAGTAGACGTAGTCATCATATATCAGGTAAGTTATAGACTCAGCCCCAAGTTATGTCAAAAATATTTTATCACCCACTAATTACAGTGCATCCCCCATGGTTGGGTTGTTGGGGTAGAGGAGAGGGGGGGTTTAAAAAAAGAAAAACAAGTGCAGACACACACTTTGTGCCAATAGATTAACTAACATTTGTGAATTGGATTGTGTGAATTTTAATTGGAGTATATTGAAATTGGATGTTGTGTGGTGTGGCGGTGGCGGTGGGTGGCCATTTGTGGTGAAGTTTTGTGTGGTGTGTCTTTGGAAGGGGTGCATGTATATATGTTACAGGTGCATGTGTAAACAGTGGCAATTTTTTTTCTTATAATGATGACTAAGTGTGGAACCTAAATTATTGAATTGCAACAAGGAATAAGGGGGTTGTCATGCGTAATATCAACATAACTAATAGTATGATTACCCACTAATAGTATTTTAAGCATTATTTCTGTTGATATAAGCTTTTCTTATGTCCTCATATATTTCTCATTAAATTGGTCTCCTCAACTCAACTATACATAAGGCATGTTTTATTATATCGACTGGCAACCTATTAGAATCTTTTGGTCTGCTAAAGTCAACCATCTGGTTAGTCGCGTTTTATTTTACCAACTGCCAACTTATTAGAATTTTGTGGTCTGCCCAAGTCTATCATCTGCAATGGCCTGTTTATCAGATCTTTTTTTTTTTTTGGGTTGGGTTGGCTGGGAGGAACTTAATGTGCTTATTGAGCTTTAATGTGCCAATCTATATGAATCTGCTGATTAGAGCTTTAATGTGCTAATTGAGTGACTAAATTTATTCAGATCCAAGTGTCTTTGTGACCTTAATAAGGCCTACAAAACCATGAAATAGCTGGCACCGATCGTGAATCTTTATCGTGGTGTAACCCAAATTTGGATAATTGTAGATTTGTACACAAGGCATGCCCAATCTTAGAATTGATTGTTTAAGCCTACAGGGTAGTTAGGTAGGATGAACCTATATTTATGAACTCATGGTTCCCTCCAAATTTTTTTAATAATCATAGATATTCCGATTGTTAACCTGATACAGTGATTTCTAAAATATAGGTTCTACTACAAGGAGGGTCCGAAACCACAGCTAGTGCTATGGAGTGGGCATTTTCTCTTTTGCTCAGCAATCCAAAGGTTTTGAAGAAGGCACAGGCTGAAATCGATGACTGCGTGGGACAACACCACCTGATTGATGAACTTGATTTGGCCAAACTTCCATATCTCCGCTGCATCATCAACGAAACATTGCGATTGCACCCATCAGCCCCTCTTCTAATGCCTCACAAGTCATCGGAGGAGTGCATGGTAAAAGGCTATCGCATTCCAGCTGGAACCATGCTATTGGTGAATGTGTGGGCCATACAACATGAGCCCAAGGTATGGGTTGACCCTGAGTTGTTCAAGCCAGAGAGATTTGAAGGTTTGGAAGAGGCGAGAGACGGGTTCAAGTCGATGCCTTTTGGGTCAGGGAGGAGAGGATGTCCTGGAGAGAGCTTGGCCCTGCGTATGATTGGATTGGCTATGGGTTCGCTAATTCAGTGCTTTGATTGGGAAAGTGTTGATGAAGAGATAGTTCAGATGTCTGAAAGCACCGGATTCTTGGCCTCAAGGGTTCAACCCTTGATGGCCAAATGCTATCCCCGTCCAACCATGGTGAACCTTCTTTCTCAAATTTGAACCAATTCAGACCAATTAAGGTCTCTTCCCATGAATAAATTTTGTACTGTGTGGCTTTACATCTTGTTTTAGCTGAATTGGTATGAACTTATTTGGAACATTCACAAATCCTTGGCATCCTGGAAATTAACAAACGATCAAAATAAAACTTGGGAAGAAGGATAAAAAAAAGATTAAATATCCAGTGTAACGGTTACACTACGTCAGTACTACCACGTGTTGTAACCATTTAATAATAAGCAAACAAGTGGGTAATCTATACGACGGTGTCGATGTGATGTAACCGTTACAATGAATATTTTCTCAATTAAAAGTTATCAAGACTCTTTTTTCTCTGTCTAATAGTTAATCAAACTTAAAAGTGTTTGAAGCTACAGCTAAGGGACTCCCCCAAACTAATACATGATTAAAATCGTTTTGCTGGGGCAGGTTCACAGGGCATCAGTTGATGCCTTGTGAATGATAGTGTTAGTTCAAATTTGAATCACCATTCAATACTGTTGGTATAAGTAAAGGTATAATACTATGAACCCAGAGACTTGAGCTGGAGGCCATACGACTTTGGTGTAAGCTGTTATTTTATTTTATTTTTCAACGATTAAGGGTGTTTTGGTCAGTTTACGATGTGTACTTCGACTAATTTTCTCTCCAGTCTGGTCAAAAAAAAGTCATCAATGCCGATACTAAGATATTTATGAGGAATAAATCGCTTATTATTTGATTTCAAAATATTATTAAAATTCAAGCTTATAATATTTAAATTTATAACTCGAAATTATTATCACTTCGACCAGAAAAAAAAGTTGGTGTAAGTTATTATTAAGAACACACAATCTTCAACTTTTAATCACTTGTCAGGTCAAGGCAGACTACCATTCTCCTCCGCCATTTGCGCCTGAAAGTCCACACCTACACCAACCAAACCTAATTGTTGTCCTTGTTTGACCTTTATGCATTAGCCCCTCAAAAGGCAATAACTGAAGTCTCAGCAGCAACTTATCTACCTAGTTGCTATGTCATAGCCAATGATTTACTCCTCCTTTCTCAACTTTTTCTTTCATTGAAAGCTCAAATTCTCAGCATCATAATCTAACAAAATCTTAATGAAAAAGATGGAAAGGCCAAATCAACAGTCATTGTCCTTTTCTTTTGGATTGGAAAGAAGAGAGAGGGGGGGGGGGGGGGGGTCTAAAAACATTTTTTGAAGACAGTATATAATTTTTTGATATTAAAAATTATGATTTTTTTAAGTCAAGTTATTTTATATTAGAATAAGCGGTCCCAACAATAATACAACTTATTTTTGATAAAGTTACGATTAAATGGAATCAACTTGCTGCAAATAAAAAATGTCAAGATTTTCATATAATCTCATTCTAGTGCAACCTCACCAAATTAAATTATATTCACTTCCCTTATTTTGTAATTTTTTCAATACTATTGATACCAAAAATTATTTTTCGAGCTCTCTGAGTGTGATCCCCTTCTCAACTATTACGCGGGATTATAGTGCAAGCAACTTGAAGACCAAATGGATTTCAAAGGTCAACCTTTTGATGTTTAAGTCAGACGAGGAGTTGAAAAATGAAAACTCTGAAATGAGGTTATGTTCTCGTACATTGATTGAGTTTCTTTCTCCCTCTTTTATAGGTCACATTCCTAGTGCCGTTGGAAGCTCCTTACCCTTTTATTTGAATTAAGGCAGTTGCATTCTATACATATAAACCAATCTTGTTGGTAAAGTGGAGGTTTTAGTTGGTTGAAATTGTCAAAGTAGTTGCGAAGCCCATCCATGCCGAGCTCGAGGGCAACGAGGGCTACTAAAGTGGCGAGCTAGACCTGATTCCTACTGTGGTGCTTGTCATTCTGAACACGTATTTATTTTTTTATTATCAAATACTAAACTAAAATAATATTTTTTAATTCCATGATGTTATCCTATAAGTAGGAGTAGGATAGCATGGAGATTGAAGCGGTCTGAAAAGCTCATAGCAAAAACTGCATCTTTGTCTTCATACCTGTGGCTTTATATAAATAATAATAGGAAAATGGGAAATATATTATTTTCATCGAATAAATAAGGTGGCAGAGTCGGGAAAAGATAGGGTCCGTTTGGATTATTAGATAAGATGTTTTTTTTCTCTATTTGGCATTGTACACGTCAGCTGATTCCATTGAAAGAATATATGGACTTTGACCTTTGTCAAAGCTTTTAGCATTCAACACTAATTTGGCGGGAATTCCACTACTTCCCCGCTGATTACTCCTAGGACTGTCAATGCCATAGTGTGTCTGTGGTATTTCCCTTTTTTGTTTTTTTGCCTGGGATAACTATTTATTAATTAAAATATAAATTAAAAAACGGGCGACCCAATGATTGGTGACTAAAATAACAAAAAATAACGAGCGATACTATTGAAATTTAATTTATTGATTTAATTCTCTATAATTATTAAATTGATTGTGAATTTTTTCAAACATTAAAAATTGATGATATTTTAATGATTACAATGAAATCACATAATTAAATCAATAAATTAAGTGTAAATAATATTAATGAAAAATATCACTACATCAATGCCATATCTAAGCCAAAAGAAAATATTTCCAATTAGTTTATCTAATTGATAAAGGTAGATGAAGGAAAAATCAGAACTCCCATGGGTTTTAGTCCCACCTATCACATGTATCACTTTACAAACAATACTTTTTTTTTTTTTTTTTACGGTGAATGGTATTCAGGTAAATTTACTCTTATTTCAATTAATTTTTTTTTTGATCCGATCAAAAATAAGTCATCAATGTTATACTAAAAACCTAAATATGAATTTTGTCTCGGTTATATTTGTGGAGATAAGTAACAATGTCTGATGGGGAAACATAAAACACTCGTTGCAGATGTCTACTGCCGAACCTCAAAAATGAAAAACAATAATACAAAAAAAGTTTATATATTTTCCTGGAAATTATGTATTTAACAACTGTGAAGATGAAAATTATAAAGGGAAAAACTCGGTGGATTACATATGTGATACAAATCATACTTAATTTGAGCATGTTTGGATGTGACTGAAAACTTCAACTTTTGGAGAATTTAGAGAAAAAAAAAATTGGAAAATGCTATTTGGATCTTATTTAGAGACCTAATTATGTACAACTATTTGATTGGTTGTGGGCTCCATCTAACATTGGAACTCACAACTAATCCAATTATTAGATTGAAACCACATCATTAATTTCCTAAATAAGGTCCCCAAATAAGGTCTCTATAGCATTGCTCAAAAAAACCTGGTCCGTTTGGACCTGAGCTTAATGAGCAGCTTTTTCTATCAGGTTTTGGACAAAAACAACTTTTATTAGTACCAAAGAAAAACTTAAAAAATTGAGTTTATCCAAGAGCTTTCAAGGAAAAATTGATTTTTTCGGAAACACTCCAAATAATTCCAAAGAGTTTTTTTAATTTTGACTTTTTTATTTCACTTTTTAAATCTCTATTTCGCACCCAAAAGAATCAGTTCCAAACGAATCCAATTGTATCCACAGGAAAAATGACTTTTGTTTTTATGCTCCGTTTGGTAGGAAGGATGGAAAGTAGGAGAGATTCATTTTCTATCCTTCAAGGAATGAAAGTAGGAATGATACACTTTCCTTCCTTTGTGTTTGGTTGGATGGATGAAAAATAAAAATGACTAATTTTTTTTTGTTTTGTGTTGGCTAAAATTAGAGGTGATAATCGAGTCGTGTCGTGTCAAATTCGTGTTAAGTCATTACGAGTTTGTGTCGAACATTAATTAAATCTAACTCAACTCATTTAACTAATTGTGTCGTATCGAATTGCGAGTTGACCTGTTTATTTTATTTTATTTTTAAAATTTTAAAAATTTTAAAATTTTTTAATTTTTAAAATTTTTCAATTTTTTTAAAATTTTTAAAATTTTTCAATTTATTTTTATATTTTAAAAAAATATATATATATAAATACATATTTTATCATTGTATTTTTATATGAAATTAATGAATATATTAAAAGATATATAGACAAATAAGATACATTTCAACACAAATAATTAACTTTCCATCCACTTTCCTTCCGATTTTGGAGGGATTGATTTTGGTGAGTTGGAAAGAAAGTTAATCCATCCACTTTTACATACTTCCGACTTTTCTTCTTTACCAAACATGATGTTTTGTCTATCTCTCTCACTTTCCATCCTTCCAACTTTCCATCCTTCCATTTTTCCATCGTACCAAATGGAGCATTAGGAAAATATTATGTGAACCTAATTTGATAACTTAATTCAATATAGTCATTGGATTGGTAATGGGCTCCATCTAACATTGAAACTCACAACTAATCTAATAATTACATTGAAGTCACATGATTAAGTTTTCAGATTAAATTCTCAAATTAAATCTCTATAGCATTGCTGTTGTTTTTATGCTATCAAAGCGTTTCAAGTGTTGTATAACAAAACAAAAACATTATTAGTATTAAGCATGCATGCATGCATGCTCAACCACCTGGACTAAGGCATTAAGCATTTTAGGCTTCATGATTAATAATGATTTCATGCGTGACTGAGAGCCACTAATTGAAGGAGCTAGTGGCCTATGGTTATGTTGTATCTCATCCATTGAGTCTCATTCTTTTTTTAATTTTGGTATACTCAAGTTCAATTGTCTGGCTTAAGTTCGACTAGCTCAAATTATATTTGTCTTACAAACTCGAAGTCGAAGTCGAAGTCGAATTAAATAATTCTAAAATACACATATATGATTGACTTCAATTCCGCAATCTCAAAATTATAACACCAAGAATAGCTCAAGTTGTAATAAGGACGAGTTATAAACTCAAATTCCCTGAATTCGAATCTTGACAACTCTTTAAGATCAGACCATAATAGATTTATTTCTCATGAATACCTTAATTCCCGCGTGAATGGCCTGTCTTTGACTAGACCGAAGAGGAGATTAATCGAAGTGTGCGTAAACTGGCTCGAACACCCTTGACCCGGACTATTGAAAAAAAAAAAATACAAGTAAAAGTTCAAGTCAAGGATGCTATTGTAAAAAAATATATATATTTACATATTATGTTTAAAATTAATTGAGTTTTAAGTCTATTGAGCCGGTCAATAATCATTCTATTCCTCTAAAAAAGTCATTCTTAATATTTTTCAGCTTATTTACTTAATCCTTAGTCAATAAGATCTGGTTGCAATTTGTTAATTAAAAGCTGATAAAATTTTCATTTTTAGCACAAAACTTACGGGTATTTGCACAATATACCCATTTCATTTATCCAACATTTCACAGGACGGTTATTCTTCGCTGTAGCCTCAACATGAACAGTAATGGAAAATAAATAAATAACTTGCCATAAAAAAAAAAAAAAACAGCTTATAGTATAGATTCCATGTACCCACAGTTTTTATGGCAGGTATTTTGGGCCTTTATACGTTTACTAAAAGGGTGAATAATACACTGTACCTCAAAAATTTCTAACATTTTAATTTTTACTTTAAAAGATCAATTTTTTATTACATTCTCAATCGAATTACATGTCCGTTACTTTGTTTTACTATTTTTTTCTGTTGTATTTATATTTTTTATTTATATATATATAATTTTTAATATATTTCTTAATTTTAAATATTTGATATAGAAAAATTTTACCCAATTTTATTAAAACACACCGTATTACTATATTTTTATTTAGCTAAGAATAATATAATAATTTTTTGTTTTTCTATTTACAAATTAAAAATTTAGGAATTTTATAAAGTGCAAATAATTCTTTTTTCACATATTGAATTTACTGATTTATTTTATTATATTCATTGAATTAGTTACAAATTCTATCAAATACTGAAGTCTATATTAATTTAA
Source organism: Ilex aquifolium (assembly GCA_951799425.1). Lineage (NCBI taxonomy): Eukaryota > Viridiplantae > Streptophyta > Magnoliopsida > Aquifoliales > Aquifoliaceae > Ilex > Ilex aquifolium. The sequence goes on from OX637406.1 coordinate 5,881,342, forward strand.
TAATTATAAATAATTAAATTAATAAATTATATCGATTGCCTAGTGGACCCTACGTAGCCGTTTCTTAATCATTTCTGGTCAGGAGAAGGACTCATCAGCAACTAGTCCTACTGTCCTAGCGCTATTACCCCCCAACCTACCAATCGTTGTCCAACCACAAAGACAAATACAAACCCAAACGACAAAGCAAAGAACGCGCAACAACATAGCCACCAACTGGTACTATTGTAGTACAAATCTACAGCGCCCAGTCACCGTTTCTTTTGTATCTATCCTTGCCCCTCTTTGTCAAATATAATACGAGTATGTTGGTCCTGAATCATTATTCATACTAAAGTCACATATATTCAAGTATATTGTATCGGAATTCATGAATATGCCTGTTTTGCTTCTTCCAAACGGCATTCTATCGCTCTGCTCTCTGGGTCTCTTTTCTCAGTGATCACTACCCAGTGACCGGTGTGTGTGTGTGTCCTCTGTTTTGCTTCCTCACAGTTTGAAGAGTTGAATCTTTTGTGGGTTTGATTGGTAGTGGTGTTAGTATTGTAATATGGAGAGAAAGCAGGGGTTTTTTGCGACATTGAAGAAAGAGGCGGTGAGGGGTTTGTCCCCGGGAAGGTCTAGGGGGAGGAGTCAATCACCAGTGTCTGGTTGGCTTCGGAGGAAAGGTGGACATGTGACGCAACCTGAGCCGTTGGTTTTGAGGTCCGGGAGTGTGAGGCCTGGGATGGAGACTTTGTCGCCGTTGATGGAAGGACCGGATCCAGACGGAACGGACGGTGGTGATTCGAAAATGGACAGGTTGGGTCACTGGATGAAGGGCCAGCTTTGTCGGGCACCGTCGGTTTCGACTTCCGGGTCGGTCTACCAAAGGTCCGATCTGAGGTTGCTGCTTGGTGTTCTGGGTGCTCCGTTGTCTCCGGTGCACGTTGGCAACAATGACCCTCTTCCTCACCTCTGTATCAAAGACACTCCCATTGTTAGTACTCTCTCTCTCTCTCTCTCTCTCTCATAACCCATTTTTTATTTTTTCAATTTTCAGTTGTATATTGGATTTCCTTGTGCAATTTTTCAGTGTATACCTACGTTTTACTTGTATTTTCCATTATGTGTTGATATTATCCAGTGAAGATTGAATGAGTCTAGTATTTCACTCGATGGACTATGTTGTCTACCTTGATTCTTTTGGAGTTTGTGGTTCATATGTAGATTTAACCTTATTTATTAAATTGTTTGGATTATGTCAATCAACTTTAAGGTTTTATGGTCACCTACAAACAAAGGATTTATGTCTGTTTGCTAGTAGAATGTTTTAATTAGATTATCTCGCTGTCTTTTATTTATTTGCTAATTTGTTTTTGGGTTTATGTAAATTAACACTTTCGACGAAAATAAGAATCTTTTTGTGGGTATCTCTCTTTTGTTGTCTTGCATTTCTAGCATTATTTGTGCAATTGAGTTTATCTACATATCTCCATGTTTACGCAAATGTAGATGTGTATTATTAGACCCCGAGGGAGAAATTGGTGTGCAATTTATGTATTTTTTTTTTTTTTTTGGGTTCAACGGTGTGGTGTGTTCGGGCCAGTTTATGCGCATCTCGACAAATCTCCTCTCCTTGACTAATCTCTTTCCCGGTCCGGTCGAAGGCAGGTCATCCATGTCGGGACTAGGGTATTCATGAGAGATAAATTTCTCAACAAGTTACCAAGATTCGAACTCAGAACGTCTGGATTTACAGTCCGTCCTTATTACCACTTGAATTACCTTAGTTACAATTTTTGCATGCGGATAGGAATTTTCTCATATTTCTTCTTTCGTAGAGAGCAGGTGGATGAGATGTCAATGTTGTTTGATTTCTTAATATGGTAGTGTAGTCCACATTTGCTATCAGGATGGAGACTGCTGAACGCTTGAAGTAGGCGGACATTCAATGTCTTCTTATATAATTGAAAGAAAAAAAAAAGAGAAAAAGAAAAAGAAATTATGCACATGATGTTCTTTATGGTGGGTTTTCCTCCTAAAAATTACTATAGGTATGATTTAACTGAAGCTGAAATGATGAACCAACAAGCTACTCACTTCTACTAAGGCTGGGCTTAATAGGAGCAAGAGACTTGGTGGCAACAATAAGAATGAAATATTATTTAATCATGGAAATGCCATGTCAGGTGCACCTATTAGAATCGGAACAGACCAATTACCAGATTCTCCTATCCTCGCCCAGCATAACCATAAAAAAGATTGTTAAAAAATTGTGATTGGTGGTTGTCTTTGCAGGAAACTTCATCTGCTCAGTACATATTGCAGCAGTACACGGCAGCGTCGGGCGGACAAAAACTACAAAACTCAGTTCACAATGCTTATGCTATGGGAAAGGTCAAAATGTTAGCTTGTGACATTGAGACGGCTACAAAGGTCATAAAGAGCAGGAATTCTTCCAAAGCAGCGGAATCAGGTGGCTTTGTGCTCTGGCAGATGAATCCAGACATGTGGTACGTGGAGCTTGCGGTTGGTGGCAGCAAAGTACATGCCGGTTGCAATGGGAAGCTTGTGTGGAGGCACACACCATGGCTTGGTGCACATGCTGCGAAAGGGCCAGTCAGACCCTTACGTCGTGCACTTCAGGTGAAGTTGCCTGTGCTCAATTATGTATTTGTTTGTCGTGTTTGTTTTGCTCAGTCTCTAACATCAGTTATGCTCACAGGGTCTTGACCCAAGGACCACTGCAAGCATGTTTACTAATGCAAAATGCACCGGAGAAAAGAAGATCAACGGAGAGGATTGCTTTATTCTCAAGCTTTGTGCTGATCCACACACATTGAAATCCAGGAGTGAAGGGCCGGCAGAGATCATAAGGCACGTTTTGTTTGGATATTTTAGCCAGAAAACAGGGCTACTTTTACACTTGGAAGACTCCCATTTAACCCGCATCCAAAGCAATGGTGGTGATGCTGTTTATTGGGAGACCACAATCAATTCATTCCTCGATGATTACAGACCCGTTGAGGGGATCATGATCGCTCACTCTGGTCGATCAGTAGTAACACTCTACAGGTTTGGAGAAACAGCTATGAGTCACACCAAGACCAGGATGGAAGAAGCATGGACAATTGAGGAAGTGGCATTCAATGTTCCTGGCCTATCAGTAGACTGTTTCATTCCTCCTGCTGAACTAAGATTCGGTTCCATCAGCGAAGCATCTGAGCTCCCTCAAGGAGAGAGTGTAAAGTCTGCTGTGGTAGCTGCAGCAGCAACAGCAACTTATCGAGCCAAAGTTGCAGCTGTGGAGAAATCACATGACAGCAATGTTAATAACATCATTTTGAAGATGGATATTTGAGAAACAAGTCGAGTTTGGTGGCAAATCTTCCGAGTAATAGGCTAGCTTCTTGGTACAAATAGACTCACAAATTTTAGTCAAATTAGTGAGGTAAGTGCTCAATCGATTGAGACGTTTCAAAGTACTTCAATCTGTAAATATTCACTAAATAGTTCTCTTATAGAGTTGGGGTATTTCTTGTTGGATGGGGAGGTAATTAAGGTTTGTTTTCCTTAAATTGTCTCTCATACATAAGTTTGGTGTAACCATGACATTTACTATGTCAATGAGTGCTGCTAATAATAAAGGTGTAAGCATATCATAGTGTTCTGTCACAGGAGAAAACACATCAGGAATGGTCTCTGCTTGATCCTCACACTTTTCTTTTTGGCAAGTTTGTTCCTCACACTTTGCTTTGCACAAGTAGGAGAAGATAAAGGGAAAAAAGATAAAAAGATAAAAGGAAGACCTATGACCTTCATACTTCATTCCAGATCTGTCTGATTTGTGGGCCTTCCTTTGTTATTTTTGTTTGTTTTCTTTGTCTGTTTCATTTGCCATCAAATTGATGATCATAAACTCCTAAGGGTGGTTCTGAGGATGGTTTTTGGTAATTTAAAGATCTCAGGTTAAATTCCTTCTCACTCCTTCCAAAGACTAGCTATATTTGTCCTTTTTGACATGTTCTAGTCTAGTTCAAGCCAAGGTAGCCAACCGTTAAGCTCGAAGGAGTAGTCGGCGTAAGTATAAATATTTTATAGCTAAAAAAAAAAAAATTAGAGAACTTGATCCCATCCGAGTAACACTAGGCTTTGGGGTCTGCAGCTCAAGCCTTCAACCATTTGGCAGCTGTTTTAGAACACTTTCTTCGAGCACAAAATTAACAAAAAGAGTTTTGTTAGGGTACTGAGTGACAGCCTTTTTAAGTAATTCTTTCAAGTAAAAATCAGTTTTGTAATAAGCTTGGAAGAATAGACTGAGTTCGAATGAGGAAAAAAAACAAATAAAATTTAAATATAAAAAAATTGCTATTGCCAAAAAAAAAAAAAGAACAAGAACAAGAAAAAGAAAGAGTACTAAACAATCGTTACATCGGTGTCTGAATTTTTGCTCTTTTCTTAAAAAAGAAGCAAAATTTGTGTTCAATAACTGTTTTTAAAAGCAACAGATATGCATCTTGATACATGTGTAATACATCTATATATGCATATATTTATGTTGCTACACATGTAATTAAGCTAATAAAAATTAATTGGATCTAATCAAAATACATTTTACTTTAAGCAAGAAGTTATTAACAAGACAAATCTACTTATTTCTTTCTTTCTTCTTCTTCTTCTTCTTTTTTTGTTTTTTGCTCTAAAAAAAGCAAAGAAAAATACTAACTAATGTTATGAAATGTTGGTAAGAAAGCATTTGCATATATAGCACAGTGATTGTCTTTAACTCATTCAAAATGTTATCGTTGGAAAGATTGTCAACCTCCAAAGTGGATGGAGAAAATTGATAGCTGTATCAATCCTAATAATCAGCTCTGCCCCACCTGACTAACTCATGAATTCGGATTAGAAGATAAGGTTATCCATTAATTGAAAATGAGAAGGGTTCCTAACCTAAATCAACAACCAATATTTGAAGGGAAAGTAATTGAGACCCCTTAGAGGAGTATTAACCTCCTTATCAACGCTAGTGGAAATCAAAAGGCTCCTCAAGTGAACAGAGTCTCGTTTGCCTACACTAATGATCATGGAGACCAGACCCCTCAAACAAAAAGAGTCTCACTCTCTCACAGTGGATTAGGTCCCTTCCCCTACAAAAACTGACTTCAAACTATAAAAGGAAGCCACGGAAAACGCGAGGCTCGTTTGGTTGCGGTAAAGTAAACGAAAGAATTGTGTTAGTTAATATGAGCTAATTCTATATAAAAGGATAAAACAGACGATTAAATATGAGATAAAGTTAATACTCGGTATAATTCAGTATTTGGTAAGACATTAGATAAGAGTGGGATGATAGAGTCTTAATTACATACTGACTAAAAAATTATCAATCTTATCTAATTATTAATGTTTTTTGTTTATTTAGTGGGTAAAATAGTAAATTTATAACTTAATATGCTAAAATCAGACTATAATACCACCTCCACATGTGGAGGTGGTATTATAATCGGCTCAATATTACGAATAAAGTGTATTATTTGAATAAGCATTTGAAATAAGACTATATATAATACGAACTATTTTTGCAACCAAATACAGTGTAAGGTTAGATTAGAGAGTTTTTATTTGTTATGACTCCTCAATACACCTCTTAATACTACAACCAAAAGATCTCCTAAGGTATGCAACTATGTTCTCAAACACTACCTTTCAGCTTTCACCGATTACTAACTAAAGAATCAGAGGTTCGACCAAGAAACTCCCCCTTCAGTCTCCCTTCAGTCTCTGACTTCTTTTTAGGTTTGTTGGCACCTTGAAAACCTTACTCGGAGCCTCGAAAAATTGATTCAAATCACTAAAAACCTGGTACAGAGGTGAACAGAGTTCAACCTAACTTATGTGGAGGTTCAGACGAATTTTACACCAATACCAACTGTAGTTCTTTGTCTCATCCAAAATTAAAATACGAATTCAATGTTTATCGGTACAATTAAATGTATCCAAATTCATCGTTTCGACATATATTTTTTGAGTAGTGCTACACTGACCAAATTTTAGGACCAAAGTTAGAGTCCAAATGACATGACAATATATTATTTAGAGTCTTTACTAGGGCCCAAATGACATGACACCAAATAAAAAAATTTAAGTCAGCTGATATGTCATTTAGTCCTAAAATTTGATCATTGTAGGATTACTGATATTTTTTTTCAATTATCTAGATCACATCACAAAGGTTAGTGAACTTGAAAATGAAAGTATATTTGAGTAGATACATTCCCAGCTAAATGCTCCCTGGGTTCAAAAGTGGACAAGATCAACCGCCAATTCTTGTGTAAGACAAAAAAGAACCCCATTGATGACCCAATTTAAGTCCACGTTCACTCCCTCGGGCCTTTCCCAAAATAGGCCCCTAGTATGCCAAGTACTTCGATGTTGAACCTTAAATGCCTCAGAACTCCTGTCCTTTTCCTCACAAATTAACATTTTTAAGTACGATGATCCAAGACCTTGGACTTTTGTATTCAGATAAGCACTCATTCAAAACGAAATTCCCAGTCCTGTCCCTCTAGTTCTATCTTCTTCTTCCTCCTCAATAGCATCCTGTACCCAAAATGAGCTGGTGGTGGCTCGGAGCGGTTGGCGCTGCAAGGGTATGTAAATATCAGTCATAAACATCACGATGATTGCAATAGTGTAGGGAAAAGAATTTTTTCGATTTCTAGTTTCGATTAGCTTGAAAAAAAGTATTATTTAGTAATGTTTTAAAAAGTAAAATTTTTGATCTCAAAATATGAGAATTTTAAGAATGTACGGACCAGTTTACGTACACTTCAATTAATTTTCTTTTTAGTCCGATCGAAGATTGGTCATCTACTTTAGAATGAGGATATTCATGACATACTGACCGATCATGGCACTGCGCTTTTCAAAAGTATCAAAGGACATAAAATAGATAGTGATTGATGACCCACTAAGCCATTTGAAGTACACACAACTGTGTCAGACTATGCCATAGACAGTGTGCTAGTAGCTTCAACCAAAAAATTATCAAGAACGTCTGAATTTAGAGTTTGGCAGAGTTACCAATTATCCTATTTGAGTTGTTTCGGTTCTTTTTTATGGCCTAAAAAATCGCTAACATGCATGTCTTTGATTTCAATATTTGCAGAGAAAACTTGGAGAACATGTCGAGGCACCAAAAAACTCACAAAAGCGTCGGCATAATTGTTGGCGTCACCGGCATCGTCGGCAGCAGTTTAGCTGAAATCCTCCCTGACACCGACACCCCCGGTGGTCCATGGAAGCTCTACGGCGTCGCACGAGGACCACGGCCATCTTGGGCCGCCGACCACCCAGTAGAATACATCCAGTGCGACATTTCCAACTCTGACGAAACTGCCGCCAAACTCTCACGCCTCACCGACGTGACCCACATCTTCTACGTCACATGGACCAACATAGAAACTGAGGTCGAAAATTGCAGAGTCAATGGAGCCATGCTTCGCAACGTACTCGAAACTCTGATCCCAAACGCACCTAATCTCAGCCATGTTTGCCTCCAAACCGGATCCAAACACTACACCGGACCATTTGAACTTTCCGGCAAGATCCAACCGCCTGGTCCACCGTTCACAGAAGACATGCCAAGATTAAACGTCCCAAATTTCTATTACGTCCAAGAAGATATACTGTTTGAAGAGATGTCTAAGAAAGAAGGCATAACATGGTCTGTCCACAGACCCGATGTGATCTTCGGCTTCTCTCCTGTCAGCAAGATGAACATCATTCGTACCCTTTGCGTTTACGCTGCAATTTGTAGGCATGAGCATAAACCCTTGAAATTTCCTGGGACTAAAACGGCTTGGAACTGTTATTACAACTCTTCGGACGCGAATTTGATTGCAGAGCATCATATATGGGCAGCTGTGGATCCATATGCGAAGAATGAGCCATTTAACATCGTTAATGGTGATGTGTTCAAGTGGAAGCACTTGTGGAGGGTGCTGGCTGAGCAGTTTGGTGTGGAGTCTGTGGAGTTTGAGGAGAAAGAAAGGCCGGTGAGGTTGACGGAGATGATGAAGGACAAGGGTCCGGTGTGGGATGAGATTGTGAGAGAGAATGGGTTGGTGCCGACGAAGTTGGAGCAGATTGGGGCGTGGTGGTTTGCGGATTGGGTACTGAGTATGGAGGGTATGTTGTCGAGTATGAATAAGAGCAAAGAACATGGTTTTTTGGGGTTTAGGAACACCAAGAAATCGTTTGTCCATTGGATAGACAAAATAAGAGGTTACAAAATTGTTCCTTGAGAGTTGAGAATGAATGATGGAAGGTTCGAGGGTTTTTGAGGTAGCTCGATGTTGAAAGTTCAGGGGTTTGTTGTGAAAATGTTGGGTTTTGTGTACTTAATCTTGTAGAAAAATAATGTTGTTTTTATAGTATGATCGAAGTGAAACTTTTTGTGGTTTTGTAATTAAGCTTGTAGAAAAATAATGGTGTTTCTCTAATATGATCCAAATGAAACTTATTGTGGTTGATAATACAATCTACAGGTCTTTTAAGCATTCTGTATTTACTTTTTGTTTTTTTCAACAGTGAGGGATGTCCGGATTAATTTATACGCACTTCGACTAATATTTTTTTCAATTTGATCAAAGGCACGTCATCTACGCCGACATTAAAATATTTATGAGGGATAAATTTCTCATGGCGTAACCCCAAAAGGTGGTTAAAATTCAAATTCAAGACTTCTGGTTTACAGTTCGTCTCTGTTATCACTTGAGTTACCCCTTAGGGTTATTTGTACGAGCAACGCTATTGAGACCTAATTTATTAACTTAATTTGATGACATAATTCACTATAACTATTGTATTAACTGTGAGCCCCATCAAACAATAAAACTTGATGTAATCCAATGATTATAATGAAACTACATCATTAAGCCATTAAATTAAGTTAAATTTTTAGAAGGGTTAATTGCACTAGAGGTCCCCAAATTATGGGGTCTGTCTCATTTTGGTCCTCAATGTTTCAATTGCATCATTTTAGTCCCTGAAATATTGAATATGTTTCTATATGGTCCTTCAAGCAGACAACATTCAGATTACTAACGATTTTTTTATCATAAAGTTGTCACGTAATAGCTAAATATGGACAAAAAATAATTTTGATAACTCTTAAACAAAATTTGGGTAGCTCTTGACCCTTAAAAATGTGTGATATTGGTACTTTTGACCAAAATTTGGATAGCTCATGATCAAAACTGTGTAATTTAGGTAGGTATTTAACCAAAATTTGAGTAAAAATTTGGTCAAGAGTAATCCAAATTATTTTTTTGTCCATATTTAAGTATCATTTGACAAGTTTATGATAAAAAAATCGTTAACAATCTGGACACTGTCTGCTTGGGGTACCATATAGAAACATATTCAATACTTCAGGGACCAAAATGATGCAATTGAAACATTATGGACCAAAATAAGACAAACTCCATACTTTAAGGACCTCCGGTGCAATTAACCCTTTTGGAACTTAAAAAAGTTACTCTATTTTTACCACATTCACAATTTGGTTTCACTACTACATATCAACTCTTCAAGAAAGGGTTTATAATACTACCTAGATCTAATATGCTCACTCAATTTTATTAACAAAAACGGATAATACCATTAAATTAAATTTAAATAATATTATTTTTCTCAATTGATGGTGGAGAAAAATTTGTCAACCAAGTTAAGTATTAAATAAAACTGCGACCAATTTTAGGATGCTTGATTTCCTTTTTTTTTTTTTGTAGTAAATGAGACATCATGTACTGAATTAAGAGAGAAATAAGTGGACTTAGCAAGTTAGCACTTAGCATGTTTCTCCTTTGGATTGAATACATTGTTCTTCAACCTTCAGGTTAGTGGTCGAGTCTGATCTTTGATAACTTAAAAGTCATAAGTTCAATCATTTCTCTTTCTCACACTTCTTAAGGGCTAACCCTATTCGATCCCATATTTGATAGGTGACATAAATATATGTAAAGTCCATAAATTCATATCAAATTATATTACTCAATTTACTAAAATGTCCATTATTAAGGGAATATAAAAACGAATTTTTGAGTAAATCAGTCTTTTTGTCTTTAAATCCGATCTTTCACTATTGAAATTCACCCACCCATGGGTTTTCATCAAACTCCACATTAATGGGTTTTAATCAATCAATTATTCACTACGGCCTGGGAGTGGGCTGAAATTCATTTACTCTGTGAATCCTGAGCCTCAAATCTTAAACCAAACACGGGTTTAGAAGATATATTGACTATTTTCACAAAATTCACCCTTAAATTCCATCTAAAGCCATATACTAAACATGCCTTTTGGGACATGCTCTAATTGAACTCAAACCATGGTGGCTAACTGTTGAGCTCGAGGAAATGGGGCTTAGGTAGGATGGGCTGAGGGTCGCGCTGCTTGCTCGACGTATCATTTCTTTCACTCTTATTAGCGCTAGTAGGTAGGATGGGCCAGTTAATTGGCCTCGGGTTTTTGATCTAGTTGTTTCTTGTTTTCTTTGATTTTGATTGAGTTGATTTATATTTATATAAAGAGCTCAAGAGAATCAATGTAAATTAGACGATCTCGATAATGATATCCAAAGCATGACAGATCGGGTCAAATTGAGGAGCTTGCTGTCGAGATAGGTCTACGGTTCGTGAATCGAATGTCTCACCTGACGACTCCAGACACATTTGAGTCCCAGAACCACAGCCATTCAATGGGATTCGACTATAGTCCGTACAAACTTAAACACCCTATAACCAAAACAAAAAAAGAATGTATTGTTCTTGTTACTGTATCAGTAAATTCTAATATATTATTTTGATCCACTATCAATCCAAGTAGACAAGATCAGTAAATTATATTCACATCGAAAGTAACAATCGTATGAATCATAAGTTCAACCCATATATATTCAATCCCCAAAGGACCTAGATTTCTAATATTACACGTTTTGAATTAAGGCGCACTTCTATAAAACACGTTATACAATGAAAATTTAATTATCGTACCCTTCACGCACTCCACAAATCTATGTGAGCTTGGGTCCAATTGTAACGTTCCAATCTTGTATCCTCAATATGGTTCGTTTTTGCCTAGACTCATTCGATTTTCAGATACGTTATATAATAAAAGTCTAAAACTAATACTTATAAAATATTCCACACAAACATTTCAACAAACGATATAGAATTTGGGTCTTTGAAATTCAGCATCAATTCGATGGAGACAGATCCCAAACGAAATTATTTGTGCCTAAAGAGATGGATTTTGCACGAGATGATTTATGTGCAATATTTGAGATCGGGACAGTTGGATGAGCAGCACTTGAGATTCCTGAAACAAAGGAATAGGGTTATAAAAGGGGTCAGATGTATATCCGGTGTACTCCCTGTGATGCTTAAGTTAATCGGCGTTCAAGTGAGAGTATATGAATACTACAACATAAGTTAAATTTTATGTGTGTGCCTGAGACTCTTAACTCCTTTGATTTATTTATCCCGTAGATTATAATGACCGAAAATAAAATTACAGTTTACACAGAAAAATGGCTAAAAAAAAACTAAACTAAACAATGCCCACGAGCCTCTCGTGCCACCAGTTTGTGACAAAGAACAAAGCAACCCCCACAAATAAAACTCGACATTTAAAATAGATTAATGTTACTTGAACAAACAATATTGATAATATTTATCCACTCTCAATGGGTTTCAATATTTATTGGGACCCACTACCTATTCAATAATCGTGATAGAAGGAATCAGTAAAAAGTTTCAATATTTTTTGTCCAAATAACATTTCTCTTAAAAATATAAATTATATAAAAGAATTTCAATTATAAAAAAATGGGAAGTGGACAGGTACTCTTTTTTGTCTATTCTCTTGAGCCAGCAACATTACTCTAAAATAATTGCACAACCACTCTCTTCTTTGATTTGTACATAATTATTTAAATATGACAGCACTAAACTATTATTTAAATATGACAATTATAATAAGAAAAAAAAATTAAAAGAGTAGCTCAAATGATAACAAATATGAATTATAAATTCAAACGTTTTGAATTTAAATCTTGACAACTCCTCAGAATTAAGTCTTGATAAATTTATTTCTTAAAAATAATCTAATCTTGACGTGGATGATTTATTTTTAATCGAACAATGCTACAAAACTCAAATAAAAATCAAAAAATTACAACTTAAATGCATATCATCTCAAAAATAAGATTGATTGAGATGCGCGTAAACTAAATTATAACAAGAAATCAGCTAAAACGACCCAAATGCCAAAAGAAATTCTAGGGTCATTTTCTTCTTCTATAATTAGGTAGCATGATACCGAAGCCATAAGCAGAATCGGGCATACCCACTAGCTGATAGGATTCACAACCCATTCTCTCTCCTCCTCCAACTCCAAAAAAAACCTACTCAATATGAGCTGGTGGTGGGCCGGAGCAATTGGCGCTGCAAAGGCACGTACACCGTCCAATTCATTCACTCAACTGATTCATTCATTCACTGACATGTAATAAATAATTTGATATTCTGAATTGTGTTTTGCAGAAGAAAATCGATGAATACGAAGAGCCCAAAAGTACTTTCCAGAGCGTTGGTCTGATCATCGGTGTGACAGGCATCGTCGGCAATAGCTTAGCCGAAATCCTCCCGCTTTCCGACACGCCGGGTGGTCCATGGAAGGTCTACGGCGTTGCCCGCCGCCCACGGCCTGTCTGGAACGCCGACCACCCTGTGGAGTACATCCAGTGCGACATCTCCGACGCCGGAGACACCCTCGCCAAACTCTCACCCCTCACTGACGTGACTCATATTTTCTGGGTCACTTGGGCCAACAGACCCACCGAAGCCGAGTGCTGCGACGTCAATGGCGGCATGTTCGGTAACGTCCTCGCCGCGGTGATCCCAAACGCCCCCAGTCTAAAACACATCTGCGTCCAAACCGGCCTCAAACACTACATCGGACCATTCGAAACATTTGGCAAGATCAAACCCCATGAAACACCATTCATCGAGGATGTTCCAAGACTAAACTCTCCAAATTTCTACTATACCCTCGAAGACATGGTCTTCGATGCTTGCAGCAAAAAAGAAGGCCTGACATGGTCCGTTCACCGGCCGGCAGTGATATTCGGGTTCTCTCCGTACAGTATGCTGAACCTCGTCGGCATACTCTGTGTCTACGCCGCCATATGCAAGCACGAGAATGCACCACTGAAATTTCCGGGCACCAAAGCGGCTTGGAACTGCTACTCCGTCGCCTCCGACGCTGAGTTGATCGCTGAGCAACAGATATGGGCGACGGTGGATCCATATGCGAAGAACGAAGGATGGAACTGCAGCAATGGCGATTTGTTCAAGTGGAAACATCTATGGAAGGTTTTAGCTGAACAGTTTGGTGTCGATTACGTTGAGTTTGATGAGAATGAAAAGCAGGTGAGCTTGGCGGAAATGATGAAAGATAAGGGTTCTGTGTGGGAGGAGATTGTGAGAGAGAATCAGCTTACAATTACCAAGTTGGAGGAGGTTGCATCGTTCTGGTTTGCAGATGTGATATTCAGTGGGGAGTGTATGTTGGACAGTATGAATAAGAGCAAAGAGCATGGGTTCTTGGGGTTTAGAAACACCAAGAACTCACTCATTAGTGTGATTGACAAAATGAAAGCTTACAAGATTGTTCCTCGGTGAGCGTCTGTAACAAGGAGGTGAAGAAAGTGTAATTTCCTTCTAGGCATTTAGCTTTCTATGTTATGGAATAAAAGTAGTAATAATTGCGAATTGTAAGTTGACACTTTTTGAGTTTAAATTTTAATAATTTCTTGAGAGATTTATCTTTCATTAATACTTTAATTCCGGCGTGAATGATCTGTTTTTAACTAGACCAAAAAAAAATTTAATTAAAGTATGCACAAACTAACGCGGACACTCCTATCATTCGACCAAAAAAGAGTATCATGTAGTGAAATGATTAAGAGGAATATATTTTAGACATTTATTAGAAGCCCTAAATTGTTGTTGTTGATCCACATATAGGGGTGATAATCGAGCTAAATTCGAACTTAATTCAAGCCTAATTTACACATAAACGAACTGGCTCATTTAACTATTTACACATAAACGAGTTTAAAAAAATGTTCAAGCTTGGCTTGATTAACGGCCCTATCCTAAGGTTGTAACTGCACATAAGGTTGTAACTGGTGAAGAAGAGATCTTCTAGTGGCCATGAATAAGGTTATATATATTCACACAAGGCTGTAACTATTTGAAGTTTGTTTTGGGGAATAAATAAAACCTATAATGTCTAGCATTTGAATCATTTCTGACTAATAGGTTTTGTAATTCAAAAAATAGATTTAATGATAGGTCAATCTATAGATTTATACCAAAGAATATTATTTTTCAGTACGATACAACTATTTGAAAGAGATCCCACCACACCTATGTCACGATCAAAGCAAAGGTCTCACTGCACACTCTAGATACTAAAGAGTAAGTTCAATCGTATTGAATTATCGTAACTGTGGGGACCATACTTAAACGTTAAGTGCCCGGTAGCTGACTAATGGGTTTTGAAAAGTGCTATGCCTTAAATCAGACAGTCTATCCAGCTAAAGATTACTTGAACATATTTAATTCAGTTTTGTCCCGCCTGCTGGTTTAATCCAACTAGAGATGAGAACACACAACCTACCATTATTAATAAATTTTAGGGAAAATTTCAATCACACCCCCTCTAATTTATTATATCTTCAAAGACACCCCTTCTATTTTCTGAATCTTTATTGACACCCCCTGTCAGATTAAAAATATTAACTAACATAAAATTTTACTAATTGCCCATGATATATTAAAATTCGGGCCGATTAAAATTCGATTTAAGTTAATTAAAATTTATTTTTTTACATATTAAAATTTGAGCCGATTAAAAATTACATTTTTTAAGTATTAAAATTTGGGCTAATTAAAATTCTATTTGAGCCAATTAAAAATTATTTTTAATCAACTCAAATCAAATTTTAATCAACTCGCATTAAATTTTAATCAGTCAAAATTTTAATACATAAAAAAATATAAATTTTAATTGACTCAAATTTTAATAAATCGAATTTTAATTGACACGAATTTTAATAAGTAAAAAAATATAAATTTTAATCAACTCAAAAGCAAATTTTAATACGTGCTAATAATTCGGGTAGAGTTCAAATCGACTCAAATTTTAATACGTAAAAAATAAATTTTAATAAACTCGAATTTTAATAAGTTAAAAAAAATAAAATTTAATCAACTTCAATCGAATTTTAATTGGTTCAAATTTTAATATGTAAAAAAATAAATTTTAATCGGCTCGAATTTTAATAAAATTTTATGTAGAAAATTACTTGAGATATATGTAGGGATATTTTTGGTATTTTAGATGAATTTTTTTTGTTAGAAATGGTAGTTTAATGGTAGGGGGTGTTAGTGATGTTTAAATATAAACTAGAAGGGGAGTCAGTGATGTTTTTGATAATAGAGGGGGTGTCCTTGAAGATATAATAAAATAGGGGGAGTGTAGCTGAAATTTTCCCTAAATTTTAAGAAAGAATCGCTATCAAGTGACATCAAGCATTATATATTTGTTATCTACAGAGTATGATGACAGAAAGCACTCATGGAGCTAAACCTAATCAGTTGATGACCATGTTTTGTCGAGGAAGATGCAGAAAATATTTAATATAATGGTGATATCACATCATTTTCGTTATATGGTATTATCATTTAATAAAAAATTAAAAAATAAACAAGTGAAACCATTTCATATAAAAAAATGTCTTTGTTGAGTTGATGCGTGTGGCTTATGCACGTGGTTTTTGAATAGTTATGGGTATCCTAAGTTCAAGTAATAATTGCAAGTCAAAAAAACATGTGATTAAAATGGGTTTAGCTACTCAAAAACAGAAAAAAAAAAACAGCATCCTTCACTCATAGTACATTATGAGTTGTGAAGTTGCATCTAAAAGTACTTGTGCCAACTTGCCAATTGGAAATTTGACAGATAACAAGGATGGGTGATGAAGGGATGTCACTCTCACTTGGACAAGCCTCTTTCTTGCCATTCCTTACAGATTCCTTTGTATGCATTCTCTGTACTTTATATCACTATTATATTGAATATTTTTTGAAAAACGTTCTTATAAGTGACCAAAGGTTGTTGCTTTGTAAACCTAATTAGTACAGTAACAATGACTGGCACCAGCACAGCTATACTCATTGAAAGAAAGATGACAAGAAGAACTTCCACACACACACACACACACAAGCACACCTTAAAACATTATTGAACCCTAAATTGAATTTTATTCTAGTTAAACTTGTGTAATTTGAAAATTAAAATCTGCTTCAACCCATTTAAACCCAAGTTCAAGGTGAGTTAAGAAATTTAAAGACAAGCAATACTCAATTTGAATACTTCGGGTTGGATACAAGTTCACATTAAACTTGGATTGAACTCGATTAATCTCTCGACCCACCTAACCTATCCGAGTTGCACCCCCTCACAGCCATGGATAGCCCTCTTTACATGCAGATTTTATATATTCATGGGGAATAAAATAATCCAAAAATAAAGATGCCAAACTTGATTCTCTTCACTAGCTGGTGGACTCATTGGACTTCCCTAGTTATTTGTTTAACCCGAATGAAGTGGATTTTGTTTGAATTGGAGGATCCTTCAATTCAATCCATACACTTCAGCAAATTCAATTAATATAGATGTTTAATTTGATCTTCACATGGGTCATCTACCTAAGGAAGGAGTATGTCTTTTTTATTATTCGAGAAATTTAGTTCTGGACCCAAGCTAATGTGATATGATAATGATTGCTTGCCATATCATCTCAGGCGTGCTTCCCAATACATTCTTTTCCTCTTCAAGTATTTTTGATCGGCCTTGGAAGAACTAGTTCAATCGGTCTTAGTCTCTGAAAGCTTAGGGGACATTCTTATTGATAATCCTATGCCATGTGTCAACTCCGGATTGACGATTGTATTTTT
This sequence comes from Ilex aquifolium, assembly GCA_951799425.1. Lineage (NCBI taxonomy): Eukaryota > Viridiplantae > Streptophyta > Magnoliopsida > Aquifoliales > Aquifoliaceae > Ilex > Ilex aquifolium. Next base: position 5,898,420 of record OX637406.1, read on the forward strand.
TTACAAGACAAACATATTGAGCATGTCACATGTTGATCACGGTGCTACATTCATATAGATTTTTTTGAAACTTTTATAAAGAAAATTAGTGAGATTCGAACCCACAATCTATCGGTCTAACGGCGGGCTGCGGAGCTATTAGGCCACCGCTAATCCTCCATGTTGATATAAATGAAATGGCTTAATTGAAATAGAAATAAAATTTTACGGATTTGATTCTTCCAATTAGAATTATTGGGGCCAAATTAAAATTTGACCCATACTTGAAGGTTCTAACCTGTAAATTGCCCATCCTCCAAAGTTCGAACCGACCTTAATTCTTACTCTGAAATTCATCTTCTTCTGAACCCTAATTCGTTAAATCCCAACTGGGTCTGGTTTTCCGAGTCCAACAGTCTATCTATCCCATTCCCAACTCTCTCAGCTTACGTCCTTGCAAATTGCAGAGGTCTGAGGCTATATTGTCTTCTGTAAGTATGTGGATCACAATTAGCTTCATTCCTTTCTCTCTCACACATACTATTGTGTGTGTCTGTGTGTATAACTAATATGAGAACCTGATGAGAACTTGTGCAGCAGAAAAGGTCGAAAATGCTGACAAATTTCAACGGAACTGGTGTAGGATTTGGTATGTTGATCGTTAATATGAACCTCTATTTCATTTGCTACTTTTTTTGTGTTTTGATCTGATCTGGAGTGAGTGCTCTGAACTGTTACTAATCTATTTAGGTTTTGGCGTGGGTTGCGGTTTCGGGGTTGGATGGGGCTTTGGAGGTCTATTCTCATACTTCTTTGCATCTCTCATTGAAATTTCTATAATTTAAAGGATACTGATGAGAATTGTCTATGGCTATTTAACATAGTTCTTCTGAAAGATTTCACATTGTATCTTTGATCTTATGTTTTGTGATTTATTCTTGATACTCTGTCAGAATATATATATATATATATATATATAATTTTTAAAAAAAGTACATAAATAAAGAACGGTTTCTGAATCTGTTGTTCCATCTCATGCCGGAGGACAGATTGACGCACTCCTAGTTTTGAATTTACTAGACAGGAGAAAAGGTTATCCTTGCATTTTCCATTACACATATATAAAATGCTCTTAGGAACCCTATCATTTGAAGTTTTCACTCTTGTTGCTAGCTCTTTTTTTTTTTGGGTCTTTATATCACTCTGCAAAATTGCATTTGACCTTTTTCTCGAATCATATGTGGTTTTTCTCAAATGTTGGGTGGTCATAAAATTCCCCCAAGATTAAAGAATATTCACTAGTTCCACTAGGCGTATCCTACGATTCTATATTAACGAAGCCACTCTTTTGTTGGAGTGACTCCTTGCTCTTCTAACATCTGGGCTGCTATCAGGACACCCTTAGTTTGGGTTTTTTGAATAGAATGTTCAGCATCTCTAACAAACAGAAGAATAGCTCTTATGCTTAAAGTCGCTAATAGATTTTCAATTTATAGTTCCAAGGATTGGAAGAAGCAAAGTTGAATACGAATAGCTCAAAAGACTATTTTGCGTGCAATCTAGTGCATTAACATATCCAATCTGTTTTCTACCCGTCATGTGGAAAGGAAGTTGTCAGGATAAATCTGAAGATGGTGTTCATTTTGGATCTGTTTGAAACAGAAAAGTTGGGTTTCTGGATGTCAAAGGTTTAGATTACGACGATGAAGCTAAAGTCATATCTGTGTGCTTGGGTCCAATTGGAGACCAAAAATCCAAGTAAACCTAGGTATTAGTTCTTACAATGGGTCTTTGGTCTAATGGTACTCCTTGTCTTGTGAAGGCTTTGTCTTCTTGACGTCAAGGGTTCAAGTCCCCTTCCGCCTCCCCTCCCCTCCCCTCCCCTCCCCTCCCCCTAAAAAAAAAAAAAGTTCTTACAAACATTGATGCCACACTTAAGTGGTCTTTGTTGAAGGGTGGAGGCACATTGAATGTTGCATATTAGAAAACGCAGGCAGTACAATTATGTTTGCATCTGTCTCCTCTTGCCTTTAGGGGGCAATGGTCATAGCTAAAATTTCTTCAATTTCTCCTTGGCTTGCCTTCTTAGTTCATTGAAATATCGAACTCTCTTTTTTAACAGAGTTCTTTAGCAAAGGCCAAGAACCATGGACATGGAGTCCATAACTCCCGATCTCAATTGGGTATGATATATTCTAAGATGCCTATGAACATTTTGTTTTTTTGCTCGAACTAGTGTTATTTGAATTGGTTGTTGCAAACAACTGCCAGCTTTAATTCTGTGGAAGCTGTTTATGATATAGTTTTTGGGGATGAATAATGGTTGAGACTACTATGTAGCGCACATATCCTATAAGAGAATAACATGCCTTGACTTATCACTATTAAGGGAATAAAATGTCTTGACTAATCACTATCATATTTTGGGAATATAGGTTAGAATAATATTTTAACATCTATTTTGTGAACGCTTTCGATATATGTATGCAAGGAGTAAAGCAATCTTTAGTTTCATATGGTGTGTGCCTAGCATTACTAATAATAGACCAAGAGAAATGGCATTGAGCATTGAAGGGGTAAACGCTTGACTGCAGAAAGTTTATTTGTCTGAGTAGTAGGGAGAAAGAAGTGGCTGAGTTGAGGGAAAAGATACCCCCGAAAATTATTGGTTTAAATGACTTAACGGCTCAAGCAAGAGAATCAGAAGGCTGTAGCGTGATGTTATTGTGCCTTTTTGTTCTTCTTTGTATCGCAATGCTACATTTCCACTCCTTGGATGGGTTCTGCTGGAAATTCTGTCACAAAAAGCTTATCTCCAAAGAAATTCTGTACCTAGATGCACGATATGCTTGGCAATTCACCTCGATGTGAGGAATTTGAAAGTTCAGTGACGGCATAGTTTCATACATGTAATAACAGAAAGGCCACGTTATACTTGGTACATAATCCGATGACTGGATGGAAGTTGATGTTGATGAAGGAATATGGCCGGCATTACTATTCTTCAAAAATTTCCTGGAAAGAGATACTAGATACAGATAGCTACATGCTTGTGTATCTCATTTTTTTTTTAATGAGATAGTTAAACGTGATACTTATTGACGGTAATGCAGTGTGTAGATATCAACTGATGTTATTTTTTCATGTGAAATTCTGAAAGTCTATGATAATCTGTGGTTTAACATATGATCCTTGATAGATCACAATAGTGGAATGAGGTTTATGTAGTTAAAATGCTAATTATTGCATTATTCCTTTATGTGTCCCCTTTGGTTTATGTCCTTGTTCGGATATTATTTACTGGCAAACTCACATTCCATATATAAACCCTTCTTTAACATCTGGACCCTGCTTGAACTTACAATGCTTTTATGGGTTTTTTGATATCTTATAAATATAAATGCTGTTGCTGGGTCTGCTGCTTATCTTATTATTGCTTTGTCATTCCCTCTCTCCATTGTGCATGTTGTATTATGGTACTACTACTACATATATCTTTAATCGTTCCAGCCAGCTCATTTTTGCTAATAGATGGTCTTTATCTTATTCAGGCATGCCTCTGAATATCTTGGGTCTTGGCGCAGGTAAATTAGCAAAACTGCCGATCCACAAAGCAATGTTTACTCTCTCTCTCTCTCTCTCTCTCTCTCACACACACACACGCACACGTGTGCGCTGATGCATGCATACAGCCACACACATACATAATACTTCGGTTCCTGCACTTTCTATAATGTGTTTGTCTTTGGCGAGTTATATTGTAGAGAAGTCTGATTGTAGAGGACATGAACAGTGTATATTTATGTGCAATATCATATACATTGATTGTCATTGCCACGTTAATTTGAAGGTGGAGGCTGTGGAGTTGGGCTAGGCCTTGGATGGGGATTTGGTACGGCGTTTGGTAGTCAGTATCGGTCTTCTACGGTTACGTTTCAAGGCATAGATTTCAACAGTAAGCAGGATCACAGTGGAGGTAGGGAGTCCACCGACATGTCGAAAGGAACTCCTAAAGTTCATTCTCCTCAGTAATTTCTCTTTAGCCCTTCTCTTCTCAATGTAATGGCTACGTTTCTGTATTTAAATTGGTGAAAATGCTGCTTGTAATATTACATAAATAAAAAAAAAAAAAATTCCATCAATTATTTATATCGGATGAGTTGTATGGATTTTCTTATCTCGCAAAAGAGTCGAACTTAAAATCTCAATTAGTTAAACACTAAAATTCTGTGATAGGCTAACTTTATCGACTTCTAATGTTTATGTGGAATACAACTTGCTCGCTGAAGTGGAGGCACCTTCTGCTGGGGCAGACCATTGCCAACTTTTTAAGGAAGACGGTTAGCTAGACCTCTCATTTCCTAGTACGACGGTTGACAATTGCAGTACCTTCTTTATAACATAACATCACGTGATTTGCTTCAAAATTTATCAGAAACCGCCAGCTTGCGCAGAAATAAAAGCAAATCTCAGTCATGACATCAAAATAACAGCCTACAGAGAATGTGAAGAAATAAAACACTTCCACAAGCTGTGATCCATCTAGAAGTGAAGAGGAAAGCTGATGGTTTACACCACTGAAATGATTGACATAAGTTCTCTCATTACCTTTAAGCTTTGCAATCACCAAGAGAAAAATATCATAATATCAAAAATAAAAAGTTCAAAAAAAGAAAAGAAAATTACTAGAAGAGAGGGGGAGACTAAGAGAAAAAACTTCAGGGTTGTACCTGCGCTATTAATTACAATTACAACTACAGCATACTATATATTACATGATCTGGCAACTGGCACAAAACTATTCTCTCTCCGTTTTCTTTGGGATGCCAAATACTTAGCATTTATGGTGCAATTCTAAGCACCAACTTACAAAGTTTGACATAATATCGAACAAAAGTGGAAGAAAATCACACCTACCTCCATCAGGGAACAGCGGAAACAATTCTCAGCAAATTTGTGTTTTTTGAACTATTCAACTCCATATACCATTATTGATTCCAAATGCTGCATAAAGAATCTATTGTGCCTCCTCAGATTGCATGAAATGTAAATAAAACTGCAGACAGAAATGAAGACGAAAATTAAATGTACATCCAGATTTGTATAGAGGTAACATAGGAATTTGTGTGCTTGCTTGCAAACTGTTGAAAACACAGATATTTATGTATACAGGGTCCTAATTGTTTCTATTAGTCTCCCTATATAGACTCAGGTACATAGCAGTAACATTGAATAACCATAGATTGATATGCTATAATATCCATACATAATCAATGAAAAAGTTTATTAAAAATATAAAATACTACGCAGTGATCAAACATTATTAAGAAAATGCACTGGAGCCATGAAAATATGAAATACCAAGAATGCAAAACTTCCAACATAAAATACAAGAACAAAGTTCCTTCTGAAGAATGTTGATATTCTCTGATAGTTCTCATAGAATTCAGATATGAACCATCGATACATTTGTAGAAGTATGCTGTATCCATTATCATGTAATGAAATGTAAGCATATGTCATCACAATTATTATGTTAAGGTCTTTCAATTATTGATTAAACCAGCTTAATTTTGAATTTTTAAGATAAGATAACGAATTTCATTTCATCTGGGGAAAGAAACAGAAGTATGGCTTGATGTGAATTAATGCAGAATAATGCACCGTAGCAGACCGCATGCCTTGGTTTAACAGAAAATAAGCAAATGATGAAGAGCAGGGTCCAACCCATGTACTGCAATTCAACACCCTAATTGATTCCCAGAAGCAGTGGGAATAACTCCAGAACCCGAAGAAAACGAACAAAGGAAATAACAGTCCAAAAGCAACATGAACATGTGATCTCATAAAAATCCTATGTACTTTAGAATGTACTTGGTACTTGAAAATACTCGGTGCAAAACCCTTGCTGATTCCCATCATACACACACACTTGTCTTGAACTACATAAGAAACAATAGTTCAAAGTTTCATTCCATTTCAAGTCACACAATAACAATGCTGCAACTGAAGAGCAATTCTAAGGAAATTCTTTCAGAATTATATCCGAAAAAATGATATGTGATCAATCTAAATAAGCAAGCTCACCAATCAAGCATAGTAGGAGAACCGTCCAAACAACCACTTGTATTCGTCGACCATATTGCATGTGGTACTGAGACCTTTGAAGCTGTCTCTGAATGGCTCCATACCAACCATACAGTTGCTTGTTATCACAACCATCGAGGCAACATTTACCTCTTTCATAGCATGCATTAATGCCCTTTGCAGACAAAAGCAGGTTACATTACATTAGCAACATACCACATTAAACATGAAATCAAGCAGTAAATTTCATAAACACATGTAAATACCATAAAAGCAGATCAAACACTCACTCTAGTCAAATGCTGAGATTTGGGTAGTGAAGCATTAGCTTCTTGGCGATCCGGAAGCTTCAACTTCCTGTAACCATTCTTTGGCCACTTCAATTTCGACGCAGACTCCATGGTATTTAGGAACCCCGAAAAACTTGGAACCTTTCGTGGAGTTGGCTCAGGCTGTACATTGGTGGAACCCTGTGGGAAAGCATCATCAGTGACTGATATTTTCCACGCACCAATGTCAGCACTAGCACTTGCTGTCCTTCGATGGCCAGGAAACTTCTCCTCCCTAGCCTCCCTCTCCACAAAGCGAGAGAAATTCTTCATATGCTCGGGTGCCATTTGTTCATCAGTCTCATGTTGGTTCAATTTTTGTAGATTCTGGACATTAACTTTCAGGGTAGTTTTGTCCCCGGAAGCAGATGGTCCCGAAAGAAACAATGCAAGCTCATCGCTTTCTCCCTCGTCCAAGCGCACCCATGGGAGAGGTGGCTTGCCTGCTGAAACAGATGACTCTTGTAAAGAATTTTGGACTCTTGAAATCTGGCTCTCAATTGCTACAATGAATTCGCGATGCCTGTTTTTTGCATCATCAGTTGAGCTATCAGTATAACTTGACCTTACTGCTCGTTCAAATTCCTCCAACTGCATTGACAACCCAAATTAATAAACTCGTGATTGATTACGCCAATATAGGAACAGCCCAATGATCATCTCAACACACATTACATAATAATAAAGAATAACCCCAAACCCCTCTTCTTCAAGAAATCCAAATGCAACTCCAATGCATCTATCTATACATGTAGAGAGAAAAGAAGGAGGGGAGGTGTAATGACCTGCCATTTACAAGTGCCGAGGGCAGTCTGTAGGTCCCTCCGAAGTTCTTCGGAATTCCAAGTACCGGAAGTGTCCTTTTTTGCATGAATCCATGTTCTATAACTTGATTCCATCCTTGACAAACACAATTAACAATATTAACGGGTGAACAAAGGAGATTATAAACATACATTATTTCTCCCTCTCTCTATAAATCAAGATACAGAACCAAAAACCCAATCCCTAGATTTCAAAAAAAAAAGGGAAAATTTGGAAATTGTACCTATCAGCAGATTCCTGAACTTCTTCTGCAGCAGAGAAGAAAGGATCTTTCTCCCACCGATCGAAATTCGAAGCCATATCTCCCAATATCACAAACCCTTCTTGATGTAGAATTGTAACAATACAGAGCGAAAAAATTCGTCAAATTTGCTCAGCCAAAACATAAAAAAATCTCTAGCTGGCGAAGCCCATAAATATCGTAAATCGATAGCCAATTGGCTTGAAAAATTAAAATTAAACCACACAGATTGTGTAAATTGTGCACGAGGGTGGGAGAGGAGAGAGAGAGAGAGATTTATCCGATCTGATCAAAATTTGGTAGTTTTTTTTTGGTGAGAGGGTGGGTGGTGTCAACGACAGATCAATTATGAGAACCTCCGGGGAAGGGGAAGGAGTATATCTGAAGGTTACGATGCCGTTTCAACGCCCCTCGTGTCCGATTAGGTGTGCGGTCAAAACGAGTGGACTAGAAGGTGGAGAGAGAGAGAGAGAGAGAGAGAGAGATGGTTTTATCCAATTGGTTGAGCTTATTAGTTAGGGAGAATTACATTCACACTCCCTGACGTTTGTCACTTAATCACTCAGATCCTCTGACATTTGAAGTATTACACTCAGATCTCCTGATATTTATACGCGCGTAATACTTAGACCTGCTGTAAATATATCCATTAAAATATTACATTCAGACCCCCTGAAGTTTATAAATATATATTACTTAGACCCCTTAAGTTTAAAATGTTATATTTAAATCAAAAATATTTCAATCAAAGATAGAATATCAAATATTTTAAATTTTACAATTAAAATTTATGTTCTATTGTATCATTTATTGAAATAAAATAAAAAATAATAATTCAAATTTTTCTTAAAAAATCGTAATTAGTATATGATGAGGGTAGGTTTTTTTGGGCTAGGCTGCCACAACGACCGAGCCCAAAGGCTGAATAAAGACTCCGAAGCCCAAAAGGGAATGACCCCAACCGGCCCAAGTTCGATCCTCAGCCCACGGCCCAAGTTGGAGCCTGTTGCACCACGCGCTGTGAAACCCCGGAAAATTTAAACTTTGACGAACAAGGGCAATAGGTGAATTGCCACTTCGGGACTAGTTGAAAAACTGAATTTTTCTAGATCTCGAATGACGAAACAGATTTCACCGTTGGATTCGTCTCGCGAAATCTAGTTACCACGTCAAATTTCGTTGAATTCCGAGATGGTCGGATTTTTCGCGTTTTACGAGACGAACGGGCCTCGGGTGACCCCGTACACGAAATTTTTATAAAATTTTAAAGTTTGGAGAAATATTAGAGGCAAGTTAAAATAAAAATATTTTGAACTCAAACCGGAGCGAAATTTAATCGTTTCGGGATTAAAACGGACCCGAAATTAAGTAGGACGTGTGGCCAATTGTGGGCCAAGTATTCTAAAATATAAATAGGGGCCTAAAGTCTGAAAAATCAGACTTCTCCTTCACCATTTCAGCCGGTTTCAGCCGAGAGAAAAGAAGAGAGGGAAAAGGAGAGAAAACTCAACTTCTCTCTACGATCTACGGCCGTGGAGTGCTCAAATCGACTCGGGCCAAGAACAAGAGTTGCTCTACGCGTCGAGGGCTACGCGTGGGTACCAAAAACGACGGCTTTCACCGAACGTTGGGAGGCCGAAAATTTGGAAGTGAAGGATTCAAGCTTGCTTTGAGTTCTAGGAGCTTCCCACGACGATTCTACACGCTACAAGAGGTAGGGTTTTCTTCCTACTTAGGTTTATTTCCAACCTAGGAAGGTTATATGGAATGGGTAGGTGTATATATATATGTATCACTTGCCTATTGTGGTTAATTGGGTGAAATGGGTATTGAGAATGGTTGGTATGATTTAAATCACATTCTCTAGTTTAATGTACCACTAATGCATTTTATGTGTGGGAAATGGGTACCAAATGTGCTAAGCAAGGTTGGTATGAAATGGGTGTATATATTTACTTGTTGGGTAAATTTCATAAAGGAACTTGAAGTGTAGAAAATGGATATGGGAAAATTGGTAAAGTGAAATTCTAAATGGAATTGACATTTAGAGGTGGTTGCTTTATAATTCTCTTGGGGGATTATGATATGTGGATATTAGGAAATGGATAGAATAAATTCTATCTTGGTATAGTTATGTAGAAATCACTAGATATGATTTCTTGAGTTTGATGATGATAATTGATGTGTGTGGGCTATACCTTGTGGTTACATGACATTATGCTTATATGGCGTTTGATGAAATGCCTTAAAGGATAAAAGTTGTTATTTGAACGAAAGTGGAATAACATGTTTGGGTGGTGTGATTCACAATTGGAATTGTATGTTTTTAAGGAAATGAAGAATTGATTATATGAATAACTTAAGCTAAATTTTAGCTTACAATTGATATATGGAAGTTACTTGTATATCTTTGTGGAAGTGAATGAAATAGTGGACTGGTTTATAGCCTATTTCGGGGCTGCTATGTAGCTTAATTTGGGGACTATTTTGTGGTTAATTAGTGGAATGTTTTGTGGCTAATTAGTGGATTGTTTTGTGGCTAATTAGTGGACTGTTTTTATGGTTGTTTGGGGACTGAATTTGTGGTTGCCTTGAGGCTGAAATTGCGGACTGTTTTGGGTTAAACTTATGGGCTGTTTTGGGCTTATTTCAGGCTATGATGTTTATGTAAAAAGGGGTTGATGTAGGAGACCTTGTATAGGACTCTTACCTATGGTTGGTGACTTGATTAAATGGGGCTTTTACCTGTTGTTGGTGACATGATTAGATGGATGTTGAAAGTGGATACAATATAATCTATCTTGAAATGGTGGTGTAGAAATTACTTAGAGTAATTTCTTGTGATACATGATGACGTGTAGGATTCTTCCTATTTGGGATTATTCCTCACCTTAGTTGCTTATATGAGATGTTGGTATGGAAAAGAAGGGTGTTAGAGCCTTAACACTTACAAAATAATTAGAGAAATGACTTAGATCACTTCCTTGATTAAATGCCTAGAATGATGTATTGATGAGTTTGCTATGTTAATTGCATGCTTATGTGATAACATGTTTGAAAATGGTTATTGGACGAAATGTTGATATAGGCATGCTTGCTATATATTGATAATGTGTTGAATTATGGTATTTATGTGCTTATGATATGAAGTACCATGAATATGTAGATTTATCTTGACATTGTTCATATGGCACTCATACATATCGAACATGTGGTTAGAGTGCAATTGGTACATTACATTGCATTCACATGGGTACATCACATTCATGGTTATAAGACATGAGTATGTGTGGGTGAGTTGACATCGCATTCATGGGTCATAGGCATGAGTGTGGGTGTGTGCATGTGTTGCGGATCAAACACCAAATCTTGGTGGTTGGTATGTGAACTCGGGAAAGTCGGGATCGAAGATCCGACTGAGTTGCACGGTTGCATTGCATAAGAAAAACTTGTGTCGGGTAAAGCAAGTACGGCTAGACACTCCCTCGGGTGAAAAACCCGGAACCACTGGTTCATACACTCCGACGGTGCAAGTCCAAAAAGTGTAGATAGGCCCACGGAGCCGGCGGTGCGATTCCAAAATCCGTTGCCCAGGAAGACACAAGATTTTGTTATAAAAAAAAAAAACACCCATCCAATGGGTAGCCTCAAACAATGATTTGATTTTTTTATAAAGACATAACTTTTATCTCAAACGATCATTGGGAGGGTTTTTCCGTCAATAGACGGGTTCATACACATTGGCTTTTGCATTGTGTGGTGTGAGTCGGGGAAGACTCGGGACAAGGTGCATGAGTGAGTTCCATCTCATATCATGGCATGACATAGTATAGCATGGTAGCTTTCTAACATTGAGGTGTATATTCTTGTTGGATTGGTTGATGCTTGTTGATCGTTGCATGTGCGCATTTCATATGCATTTAGGTTGGGGAGTAGCCTCTGTAGGAGGATATCCTATTGAGCGTGGCTCACCCTTCGTGGGACAACATTTTCAGGTGTGGGATATGCATGGGTGGAAGACCCTCATACGGGCTTCAAGGACGAAGAAAGCCGGATGTGGCTTTGTTTTGAATGTTTGTAAAAATTTTAAGGAAATTTGATATTGACATGTAAATATATGTATTGGGTTGTAATAGAACTTGTACAAACAATGTTTTATGTTAGAAACTTCATTGCATAAGTTTTGGATGATTTTGAAGCAAATTGAAACGGATTCGAATTGAAAAACTAAGGAAGGAAGAAATTATGGGCAAAACCTTTCGGAAGGTCACTAACACCTTTCGGAAGGTTAAGGCAGAATTGTGGTCCAGAAGGTAAAACCTTCCGGAAGGTGGAGTAAACCTTCCGGAAGGTCGACACGTCTCATTTTCAATCTATTTTCCAGAAGGCAAAACCTTCCGGAAGGTGAAGAAAAACCTTCCGGAAGAACCTTTCCAGTGAGCAAAACCTTCCGGAAGGTTGAGTACACCTTCCGGAAGGCCGACACGTTTCATTTTTTTTAATCTATTTCCAGAAGGCAAAACCTTCCGGAAGGTTAAGAAAAACCTTCCGGAAGAACTTTTCCAGTGAGCAAACCTTCCGGAAGGTTGAGTCAAAACCTTCCGGAAGGTTTTCCAAAAATTTGAAATTTTCAAAATGCTTAGCCATGCTTTTGGGCTTGGTTTTCTTTGGTTCCTATGACATAAATGGACATAATTTGAGGTATAATTGATCTTGTGGATGGTAAATCCGGTTAAAAGCATGTGAATGACGTGGTGTCGGGTTATACGACTATCACGAGTATTTCCGCGGGTTGACGGATGGTCAACGGTTAATAAAGGACCCCCGGAAATTGGGGTGTCACACGCGCTCCAAGGATAAGGAAAACCGGCTCTGTTTTCTCAGAGTTACTCCCTGCAAAAACAGAGGGATGGTGTCGAACGAACCCAGGCGATCGTGGGCACAGAATCGCCGGCGGTCAGAGTGGCTCGCAGAGAAAGGACGAACGGTCCCCACAAGATCAAGGAAAGGAAGAGCAGGGACAACAAAACCCTAGGAGCAGACACCATATAAATAGGACAGTAAAAGGAGGAAAGGGGATCAAATTCTTGGGCCTTATTCCCCGTCTTCTAGCTGGTATTTTCGCCAAGATCCCTAGGACAGCCTCAAGAGAGAGCATCGTTTGTGGCCCAGAGCCAATAATTTTCTTGTAATCAGTTGAAATCAATATACACAACCCAGGAGCAAGAGCCTCCATTACAGTGGACGTAGCCCAAGTCTTTTGGCTAGGGTGAACCACTCACATTTGCTTGTCTATCATCGTTTAACTTCAATTTCTCTGAAACCCATCTTATAAAATTCAAGAAGAGCCTAATCAACTCGGGCCTGGGAGATTGATTTCCGAGGAATCATCAGTATATAATTATATTGTCTATTAAAATTTAATTTGGTCAATTAAACGACCAAATTAAAATAGCAAACTATCCCAATTGAAGTTAGTTCATTATAATTTGACCCCTTGTTTAATTTTTTAGTTTTATTCTAATAGATATTATAATTGTATACTAACAATTATTTTTTTGATTTTATTTAAATAAATGACATAATAGAACATGAATTCTATTAAGAATGATTTAGACCCCTATTTTTATTTTTTAGTTTTATTCCAATAGATAGTTTAATTATATATTAATTACAATTTTTTAAGAAAAAGTTGAATTTTTAATTTTAATTTTTTTTCAATAAATGATACAATAGAATATAAATTTTGGTTGTAAAATTTAAAATATTTGATATTTTTTCTTTGATTGGAGTATTTTTGGTCTAAATATAACATTTTAAATTTAAGAAGTCTAAGTATTATATGCGTACAAACTTCAAAGGGATCTAAGTGTAATTTATTAACTGATATATTTACAATAGGGGTCTAAGTGTTACGCGCGTATACATTTTAGGGGCTTTGTGTGTAATATTTTAAATGTCAAGGAATTTGAGTGATTAAATGATAAATCTCAAGAGGTATGGGTGTAATTATCCCTAGTAGTTATGGAACGATTTGTACTTAGGGGTGACAATTTTTGACACGACACGATAACTCGATACGAACACGACACGAATAAATGAGTTTGGGTTGACTATTTTTTGGTACAAACCCGTGTATGACACGACCCGTTAACACGAAGTGTTAATGTGTCGTGTTCGGGTTCAACCCGCTTAACCCGAATTGACTCGTCAACACGAAATTTTTAACTCGAATGAGATTGACCTAGCTTTTTCATTGCATGTATGTGTTTTCATGTTCTGATGACTTGTTTTTTCCATTACTTTCGATGTTTAATTTGGTTGTGCGATGTACGATTAACATATTTAATTAGTATTATAGAAATAAAATATTAATTATTTATAGCTGTTTGTCAATCATTGACATAATTATTGTATAAAAAAGATATTATTACTAATTATTATTAAGTTGATTTTTAGTTTGTAGAAAAAGTATGAGGAGAGATTCAATTAAGTGAAAATAAAATCTTAGTGTTAAATTTTTATTCAAAGTTTTTGTGGGTCAACACGAATACAAACACGAACACGAACACGAAAATAAACAGGTCAACTCGACACGATACGATTAGTTAAATGGGTTGGGTTAGGGTTGACTAATGTTCGACACTACACGAATCCGACACAACACGACCCGATTGACACTCCTATTTGTACTTAGGGTAAAAGTTCCGGTAGCCACTTTTTTGGCACCTTCCAGGTGTAAAATCAACGGACAAATAAGCCAAACGATAGTCCACTGGAGGAAAAAATATTCATAACGGTCTTAGGTATCATTAATTAATAATATACGAATAAATAAATAAAATAGATCTTACACAAGTCAATAACCACTTGTCTATATAAACAGATAACTACCTGATGATGTACAAAAATGAATTTCTACACAATCAATTAGTCGAGTGTGCGCTATGAAACAATTAATGAAACAGTTAATAATAAGAAATAAAAATTAGATGGTTGAATCTGTGTGACTTAACCACTGAAGGCAACAACGATGGCTGAAAAACTTTATTAATAAGAGAATAAAATAGTAGGTGAGAGAGAGCATTAGCAAGCTCAAAGTGCGGTGAGAGAGAGAAAGAGAGAGTACGCTCAAGGTGAAATGCGTGTGATATCTGTGTGAGAGATAGTTATCTTGTGTAGAGAACTTACAATTTATAGGCACAGAGCCCTAGTTAAGGCGATGATGTAAAGATCACACTACTAGTCTTTCGGGGAGGATAGCTACAATTTAGGATAGGTGCTATCTTCGAGTAATGACTATCTCAATGTTTACTTCTCACGTGCGTTAATCTTCCTGAACTCTTGAGTTTTGAATTGGACTGAAATCATAAGTTAAGTCTGGTCTGCATTTTGATGGTTTGGGCTTAACCTATGAACTAGACCCAAACCTGATCTGAATATGGACTCGTCACTATCTATTTTTTGTTCATGTAAGTTAATAACTACTGGTTCACTTTGCAAATTTTGGGCCTGTTTGGTATATTTTTTTGGAAGGGTTTGGATTGGCTTGTCCAAACCCTTCAAAACCTAAAGATGAGATTCAAAAATGGAATTCAACATTTAATGTTGTTCATACCCATGTTTTGTATGCGCAAGGATATATGATTATTATGATAATATATTTGTATTTAAATAACTATTGTGTCCCTTAATCAATTTAATCCAAACATGGGTATGGATATATGAAGGGTATAAATGTCATTTGAATGTGAAACCCCCAAACTCACATATGAAACTCATGAACTTGGGTTTCATGATCGGGCCGAATTTCAAACCCTGGACTACATGTATACTTGTATAGTTACCAAAACATGGGTTTAAGGGGGTTTAGTCTCCAACCCATCTTCCAAAACTCCTCCAAACTCACATACCAACAATCTCCTTTAGAGTTTTATTATTATTATATTTGTAATATCATGTTATCAATGTTAACATAAAATCACCGTTGTATTAAATATACCCTCTCGAGACGAATTGTAAATTTAAGTTCAAAATTTAATAATTTTTTTTGAAATTTAATCATAAGAGATTTATCTCTCTTGAATTTTTGTGTTGTGTACCTAAATGAAACCCAAAAAATTGAAATTCAAATGCATATCATCTCTTGAATAAATAGTCATATCAACTTTTTCAGTGAGACTCACTCATCCAACACTCATCTAATGAATAATATACCCTTGTGTTGTAATTTTTTGGTTTTATTTGGGTTGTGTAATATTTTTCCTAAATTTTTTAATTTTGGAGTGAATAGTCTGCCTTTAATGGACCAAAAAATATTAACCAAAGTGTGAATAAATTGAACCGATTATCCTGACCACAATACCAAAAAAAAATCAAAGGACAAATAAATGGATCTTGATCATATATTTACGAAGGAAGGTATAATTTTCTTTATTGGAAACTTCCCCTAAAAATAATCTATTGGTACAAAATTGATTAGAACTGCTTTGTTTTTACCTGTGTAGAAGAAGTTTGGCAGGAGAAGCGAAGAGAAAGAAAGAGTTTCGGTTGTTGTATTCATTGGGACAAAACGGTGTCGTCTCAACTAACAGTACAGTGTACTATTTTCTCCTTAACAGCAGACGATTTGGACCCCCTATTGGAACTATTGATTTTTTTTTGGTAATGGTAGGAGTTGTTGATGTTTCAACTATCAATAATTGTGTTGAGTAGTAGGAATAGAATCAAATTTTAATATCTACGATACGATAGACAAATCTCTGTACTCGTTGTGTTTATTTTTTCTATGAACACAAAAATAAATTTAGAGTGATAATTTAATACGAGATTAGTGTGGTCAATGTTAGTTGGGGTGATTTTATGCCTCGTGCTGCAATCAATGTGTGATGGATGAGCGAAGATGAATTAATCAATCATGATAAATTGTTTAACATTTTTGTATATTTTTTTTTCTTGAATTATTGATCATTTGTGATGAATTGAAAAAGTTTGTTCCTAATTTTGGTGACAAGTTGTATATTGTTTTGTTCAAGAATTTTTTTTTTGTTCCTTGATAACATGACAGGGCATTGTGTCATTGAATGTTATAAACTTCACTAATGACACCTGATGGTGCCGGAAATAACAGCCCAAGCCCAGCCGATGAACTGTTAATGGGTTTTCGGGAGGTAGTTTGAAAGAGAAGTTAAGCTATCGAAGATGGAAGGCACTGAATGTAGGTGGTTCACCTTAGTCGATGGACTAAGGCTACGTCCACTGTAATTGAGTCCCCTGCTCTTTGAGGTCGTATATTGATTCCAGGTAAGTATATGTGGGTTACAGGTGCTGGGCCTTTACAAATACATGTCTTATCTTGCTGAATATCTCGGAAATAGAAAGTACAATGGGGAAGGTGAAGATGATGATCCAGAGAGGAAGTCCCCTCCAGTTGCATAGCACTGTTCTACTTATATGGGTCGTTTGTCCTAGGGTTCCTGGTGGTTCCTTCTGCCTTTTTTTCTGATCTTGTGGGGACCTCCCGTCCTTGTCCTGCAAAAGCTTGTGCTAGCCGGCGCCCCTATGTCCACGATCTTTGGATCGTTATGCACCACCTCCTCCTGCATTCGGAGAGGTGTAATTGTCTTAGGTTTCAGAGATGGTCTTCTTGCCTCTTGGACACGTGGTGCGACGGGACCAACAAGGGTGCGACTCCTCTTTCCCAGATTGCCCTTTGGTTGGTACAGGATCGGGTAGGGACTGGACTGCTGGTCCTCCGAAACTGTTGGGCTTGATATTTGGGCCTTTCTTGCTCTTAACGTGGGCTAATTGGAGGCACTTCTTTTGGGCTAATAAGCCCAACTTCTAGGTTCTCATGGTGTATTGGACGCCGAGGCCATGGCGGCCCATGCCCAAAATTCCATCTTTATCAACACCTAAATAGAGAAGATGAATGATATTTAGACCTTATTTACTAATTTATTGGTCTAAATTATATGTGTTATTGGATTGACAGTGGATCTTAGTATTGATTAGAATCTATTATCAATTCAATGATACCAAACTGTCAAACCTTGACCCTTTGCCTATTCTGATAGAATGGACTCCACTACTTAAACATAACCTTGTTATCTTGTGCTTGAATATAATAACTCAACGCACATGAAATGTATGTTTATCTATGAACATCTATTCTATCTATATCTCTAGGCGATCTCTCTATATATATCAAAGTTTTTTATGGCATGATATGATCACCTAGTCATAGCAGCATATCAACTGTGCTCAATAGCGAGATTTCTCTTAGATTAGATCTTTTGCTTTGACGGAAGCTTTTGGACCTAACGAAAAGGACTCTATAAGCCTTCACGCAAGCAAATGAAGAGAGGTATTACGGGCCGACTACAAGAAGCAAAGTTTCGTAGACTCGACAAGTCGCTTATAGAATGCCACTGACCGGGTGCAATAAGATAGAAATAAAACATATAACGAACATATTACTATACAAACTATCCACTCAAGTCCAAAACTTCGAGCTTTTAAAAAATTAAATATATAAATGTCTCAAATATACACAAAATGATACAAGTAAGACCCAAACTCCAATTTTCCCCTCAGCAGTTTAGACCCAACATTGAGGATGGCATAATTATTTTTGGTTTTTTAAGAAAAATGAGAGAGGGAGATTAGTATCATTCTCATATTTAAAGTGGCCTAGTTGTCATTACTACAAATATCAGGGAAATGGATGTAATTGCACCAACTTTTGTTTAGCTAGCTCTAGGTTTTGTTGCTCCATCAACTTCCGAGCGAGCGCAGGCATGGAGAACGAGGAGCTACTGTGCGAGGCAGCGAGGAATGGCGACGCTGACAAGGTTCGAGCTCTGATAGACTCAGAGGCAGACGTATCGTACTTTGACGCCGAAGGCCTCACTCCTCTGATGCACTCGGCGAAGCACGGCCGTGCCGTGGTGGTGAAGCTTCTCCTCGAAGCAGGCGCACCATGGAACGCCCTCTCTCCTTCCAACCTCTCCGCCGGCGACTTCGCCATGGATTCCGGCCACCAAGACGCATTCGACCTCCTCCTCAACTCTGGTTAGTTGTAATTGCACCCTCTTGCTCCCTTCTCTCTCCTATCCACATTCTTAATCCATGACATTTTACTTGTCGCATTTATCTCCCAAATCTATGCTATACACAGCTTCCCGTGAAAAGATATAAGTGCGAGGGAGGTAAAGAACCAAAAATTACAACATTGATCAAAGTTGCCACTTTTGAATTTTGAGGGTAAGTTTCAACTCGAAAAGTTATGGACGACCACAAAATATTATGATTGATGTTGAAAAATACTACTTTTTTTGTTGCATTTGTCTCCAAAATCCTTGCTGTGGATAGTTTCTCATGAATAGATATCATAGTATTTGCTCATTTTGCAAACTAATTTTTGACCTCTGAAGAAAGAGAATTAATAATTTCAGTATCCTAACAGGGATACAAGCTGAGTTGATCCTTGGAACAATTGCAAGGAGAGAAAAAGCTGAAGGTGATTCTGAGGGGGACTATTTAGAAGATAGAATTACTTTTAGTGAGGATAAGCTGATGGATTCCAGCAGCAAGGCTATAATGATGGCTTGGGAAAAACCATTAATGGAGGCTCACGCAAAAGCTGTTTGCTCTGGAGGTGGCCACATACTGAACATTGGATTTGGAATGGGTCTTGTGGATACGGCCATACAGCAATATGCACCCATTACGCACACCATTGTTGAGGCTCACCCTGAGGTTTATGATCGCATGATTCGTTGTGGGTGGGGTGAGAAGGAGAATGTGAAGATCGTATTTGGTCGTTGGCAGGATGTCCTCTCTCAACTTGAATCTTATGATGGTAATACTAAATTCGTTTGCCTTCTAATTATATGCATATGCATATGCATCTACGTCTCTAAAAAATTTACAGGATGTGCTGAACTTTTTCGGAATCATGGTTGAATTGGGTCTAAGTTACTGCTCAAATAGGCTAAAGCTACAATTCAATGGGATGGAGCTAGGATTGACCCAAACTTGGGATCTATGATTGATCCCAAATTTTGGGGTCACATTTAATCATAATTTTGGCAGGATTGAGACCGTAACTTGACATCATCTCGTCATAGCTTGACCTAAATTTTTGACATGGTACTGAATTGGTAGTGCAGATTTTTGTATGCCTACATTTTCCTACAAAGAACAGACTTTTGCATGCCTATATTTTCCTGATTATAAATGTTACTTTTGCCATGAGGCTCTGAGCTTATAGTGGATGGGGAAACAAAAGCCATAGCTTTTACCTTTAAATTTTGTGGTAAATAATATACTACACAAAGATTAATTTACAGTTTGCGTGTTGCCCTACTGTGGTGTCTTGACAAATAACTTCTATTAGTTGATTTTTGTGAAGAATTGTTGCAGTCTGTATGGCTCATACTCCCTTGATATATGTATATCAGTATATGGCCTCTGATACGCCTGTCGTTCTTTTACTAACTCTCAAGACAAGAAGAACCCTAATGTATCTGACATTGTTACGCACTAGAATGAGGCATCAAAGAGGTGTCAGTGGGGGTTATTTCCTATTTCCTAATTTACTAAATTGATTTCTTCATACCAACATCTACATTATTAGTCATCACCTCTAAAATCGTTGACTTGTGCTTGCAAAGAGTTTTACCACCTGGAGCCATTAGTAGTAAATGAAGACCTAGCTAAAGGATTACCTTCTGCATACAAGTTTGCTACCTGCTTATAATCACTCTTGGATTTTCAATTCGTGCTCAGGTATTTTCTTTGACACTTACGGGGAGTATTATGAAGATATGAGAGAGTTTCACCAACATCTTCCTTCATTATTGAAACCTGGGGGGATCTACTCATTCTTCAATGGTCTGTGTGGAGGTAATGCCTTTTTTCATGTTGTTTACTGTCAGCTAGTTTCTCTAGAACTGCAGGATTTGGGTTATTCCACCCAGTTGATACCTCTGCCTGTTAAGGATTGTTTAGGAGAAGAAGTCTGGGAGGGTGTGAAACACAAATACTGGCAGTTAGACACATATTATCTTCCTGTTTGTCAGTCTTTACAAGACTCCGAAGGATGAGTACTTATTTTCTGTTTTTTCTTTTTATCTTGATGTTGGATGAGTTAAAACAGCATCAGATGAATCCACATCTTTCTCTCATATTATCAAACATGATCGTTTAATATAGGGTTGAATGCTTAATATGCTATATATATGAGTTTATGAGGGAGAGATATACCAAGGGTGTTATTTACCTTACTACAAAGAGAGGCTGGAGGTTTAAATCTCATTAAAGAAGATGTGTGTATATAGTGAAAAGAAATTTGTAGTCACTAATGCTCCGTTTGGTACGATGAAAAAATGGAAGGATAGAAAATTGGAAGGATGGAAAGTGGGAGGGATAGATAAAACATCATGTTTGGTAAGAAAGGAAAGTAGGAAGGATGGAAAAGTTGATGGATTAACTTTCTTTCCAACTTACCAAAATCAATCCCTCCAAAATCGGAAGGAAAGTGGATGGAAAGTTAATTATTTGTGTTGAGATGTATTTTATTTGTCTATATATCTTTTACTATATACATATATTATATATGCATTAATTTCATATAAAAATACAATGATAAAATATGTATATATATATATATATATTTTTTTTTAAAAAAATTTTAAAAAATTTTAAAAATAAAAAATAATAAAAATAAAAATAAAAATAAACAAGTCAACTTGCAACTCGACATGACACAATTAGTTAAATGAGTTGAGTTAAGTTTGACTAATGTTCGACACAAATCCGTAATGACTCAACACGAATCTGACACGATACGACTCGATTGTCACCCTTAATCTAAGCCAGCACAAAAAAAAAAAAAAAAAAAAATTAGTCATTTTTATTTTCCATCTATCCAACCAAACACAAAGGAATGAAAGTGTATCATTCTTATTTTCCTTCTTTAAAGGATAAAAAGTGTATCCCTCTTATTCCATCTTTTCTACTTTTCATCCTTCTTATCAAATGGAGCATAAGTTTCCCATTTATCGACTCTTATATCAATCTTTATGCTATGTTTAGTTAGCGAGAGCACAAGGAAAAGGCAAGAAAGAGAAAATCATCGAATTTTCTCATTGCTCGTGTAGAAGGAAATCTGATCGAAAATGCAAGAAAGAAAATGGATCTTACCAAATTATCCCGCGTATGATCCAATCTGTTCCCCACAAAATCTACACCTGCATTTTTTTTTACTTGAAAGTTGGAGACGTCAATTCAGCTCCACACTTTGCTCTTGGTTTCTTTCCCCTGCACTTCTTTTTATTTTTATTTTTTATTTTTTCTTTTTATAATTAAAATTTTTATTGTCCTGCAGACTTTTTGGATGGGTTTTCAGGTTGGGTAGGCGGGTTTAGCTTCGGGCTAGAGGCTGCATCACAGCCTGCACCATAACTTCTCGGGCTTCAGCCTGGTTGAATGAATTTTTGGGCGACCCGAGTATTCTACCCTATTTCGGGTCGGAAAATAATATGAATCTCAAATGGTATCTAAAATGAATAGGAATTATCTGATGAACGGGTCTCGTCAATTCTTTTAATGAAACCCATTTATGCAATGATGCCTATTAATATGGATCTATAGTATTTTCCTTTTGGGCTAGACATTTGATCGTTACAGCTCCCTCCTGACACATGGGTAGATTTACCTATAAAAATGGCATCCAAAAAAATCTAATTGAATGCGGTGGAAAAATAAAAGAAATACTATTACACCCTTAGGGCTTGTTTGATTGTTGTATTAGAAATAGATGAATTAGATAAAATAATACAATTTAATATAATACAAAAGATAGATAAAAGATAAGATTAAATAGGGTATTAGAATAATACGTAATTTTATTTAGTGTTGAGTAATACACAACATAAATGTTGGATAATAGTTATTTAATTCAATCGGTTGTTTGATTAGATAATTATTTTATCGTATTAATGTTGAATTAACAAAAATACCCTCAATCGGTGTTTGTTACATTGATTACAATTTGATTTTATTAGTTGAAAAATTATAATAGTAAATGTGTAGAATAATACATTTGAGTTGAATTATAATATCATCTCTCTTGGTGGTATTAAAATATTTTCATAATTGTACAAAAAATATACGATAAGTATATGATTTGTATATGTTTTTGAAATTAATACGGTATTAAATTTACTTACTAAATAAAGTATTAGACCGGATTGAATAAAAAATAATACAATCTAATATTTAATACTTTCATAATATGTCTACCAAACGAACCTTTAATATATTAAAAGTATTGTATTGTAGGGAATCGTTAAGTTTACTGTTTACATACTTGTTACATGAAATGTAATTATTACCGGAACAAAGAACATCCAACCTCCCAAAAGGAAATTTGATTGGAATGAAGAGGATTTATTTAAAAAATAATAATAATAATCGATATATAACTTTTATAATAAAGAATTAATTTTTATGTTTTTCGAATAATACATTTTACTCTTTGAAGAACACCCAGAGAAGTCCAAAAAGGGGCATGTAGAGGATCCATACCGACCCACCTAGAACCTTCTCAATCGCCAATAAAGGGGTCAACCAGAACCACTGGCGATAGTGAATTCGATTTCCTTCCTTCTTTCTTGGGACCCACTTATGGGTTTTTTTCTTGGACTGTTGCATTTGCAGGGGCCCACAACTCGTCTAATTATGGATACCATAAATGTGTACCGCCCGTTTTGTAGCCTGGTGATCTCCAGCTGTATGTTGTTGTATCTGGACTTCGGAGGCTATTCCCTTTTGACCAAAGCCCAGCCCGAGATTTAGTTATTTGGAGGTATTTGGAGAATTTTCCCTTTTGATCAACAATAAATCGTATCTATTTAAGATTATTTTTGACTCTCTTGTGAGTTTGATCCACGAGAGTAATGCAATTTTTTAGTTGACTTTAGTAATACTGTGGTGACGAGTTATCCTTCTGAATTAGTAGGTATGATTCAAACTGAACATTCCACAGTAAGAGACTTTTATGATCACAGGTTACTACCTACTCATCGCTCTTTTTTCCTTTTACCTAGCAAAAATAAATAAAATTTATGCATGCTTTATTATTCATGTTCTTATTTTTAACTTATTTGAAGATATCAACTAAATTTCTATATTTTATTATTAATATTTTTTTGGGAGAGCGTCTTTATTAAATTTTAATTTTTAGAATTAAAAAACTTGTCATACTTTCCCTAATGCCCCTTGACATGTGGGGGATTAGGAAGGAAATGTCATCATTCCAATTGTGTGATGATGGCATGGGTTCTTCGTGAGCTCCGGCCATCTATTGGAATATATTTCGTTTTTAATATTATGAAATAAAACAATTATTACTTTTGATTCCCACACATTGTCATTTTATAAAATAGAAAAATGATCACAATTCACAATGCCCTTCCGCTAATTACCCACTTTTTAAAAAAAAAAAATTCCTGAAATGCGTAGATTCACTATAGTAATAAAAAAAGGTGTTATCATCCATTTCTCCAGTGTTATCAGAATCGGATCGAACCGGCCGGTTCCATCGGTTGAACCGGGAACCGGGACTTCATCCGGTCCGGTTCTTGAATTGGACCGCTTAGGCAATTAAACCGGAGTAAAACCGTTAAACCGGCCGATTCAACTGCCATTTTTATAAAATGCCAAAAATTCATAATTTTGCCATAAATCTAGTCGGTCCCGTCTTCTTCTCCACTTCAGGCGTCAATCTTTTCCGCTCAGTGGGTAAGATATTTGTCCGTCTTATCACAAGCCGACAACAAACACAATTTAGGATTCCATTGTTTGTTTTGTTACCTTCATTTTTTGATGCACGTAACAGTTGAAGTGTTTGGGATATTCGAATCCGAGTGGCTTCAGCTACATTAGGGCTTTGTGGCCAATCTTTCTTTTGTTTCTTTTTTCTTGACGTCTATGCTACTGGAGTTGTCATGTCCCTCTTTCCCTTTAATAGGCTTGTGGCCACACTCTGAATCTTTTGCGATCAGTGCTCAAGCTCATCAGCGATCAGTGCTCGTGCTCAGGCTCATCAGGCGATCAGTGCTCAGGCTCATTAGCGATCAATTCTCTCTCTCTCTCTCTACACGCACCCAGTCACCGTGTATCAATATACACACAATCAACAAATACATAAATGAACAGTCAGTGACTCAGTGCACCTAAGAATGGGTTAGAAAGTAAGTAATTATCAAACACCCCCCCCAAATTGAATAAAATTTCTAAATTAGGAATTTAGAATACTACTTTGTGGATTTTATTTTTATTGTGATTGTGAATTTTATGATTGGTATGAAAAATTGTATATATTGTGAACATATTTTATATTTTTTGGCTAAATTATTATATTTTATAATTTTTTATTTTTTTTTATTATAAGACCGGTCTGACCAGTTGAACCACCGATTGAACCAATGAACCATTGACCCGATCCCTCTACCAGTTCAATGTCCGGTCCGGTTCTGATAACATTGTTTTCCCCTCAATTGTAAATATAATTTAGTAATATTTCAACATATATTTTAAATAATTAAAATCCAATAGATTGACCATTAGAAGAGGTTTATTAATCTCTGAGGGTTGGAAGTAAAAAAGCAAAAAAAAAATCTCTAAGATCTAACATTTTTGTAATACACTCTATTCACTGGGGTGGAAAAAAATTTATAAAAAAAAAAAAAGAAAAGGAAAAAAAAGAAAAATTTTGAAAGCATTTAATGATGGGTAAGGCTAAGGTACCAAAGTATCGTGTCTTTATTAATTTCTGTCATTAATTTTATATTAAATAATTTTTATTATTTAATTATAAAAATTATAAAATGAAAATATTGTATATGTGATAAATTTCTACTCATTAAAAAACAAAATTATGTTAGTTTTTTTTTTTTGGTCTAAAAATATGGTATTGAAAAAGTAGTTTACGGTGGGACCCGAGAGTGGCACACCCATCCATAAAACCGTGTCCTGCTGTTTCGTGTGGCTTTCGTTTTGCAGCCCTTTTTTTATGTATTTATAGTCTTGGATCATCTTATAGCACCCAGCCACCCAGGGGATAGGCAAAACTTCAATTTAGGGTTTTGAGAGAGAGAGAGAGATCACAGCAGCAGAAGCAGCCATGGGTGGAGGCAACGGCCAGAAGGCTAAGATGGCTCGTGAGAAGAACTTGGAGAAATCGAAAGCTGCCAAGGGTACTTCTCACAAATCCCCCCCTCTCTCTCTCTCTCTCTCTCTCTCTCTCTCTCTCTAAGTAACCTTCTATCTTTATGGTTTTCTTTCCTTGCATTCTTGATATCATTTTTGTTCAAAATATTTCTGAGATCAGTGGATTTTGCATCAGAATTGACCTGATCAACGGTCTGATGTCTACGCAGGAAGTCAGCTTGATTCCAACAAGAAGGCCATGACCATCCAGGTTTGATTTATTTTTTTCTTTCTGCTTATTAAATTAATTCAAATTTATTTGTGTTCCGATGAAATTTGTTGTAGTCACGGGTACACAATTTTCTCCGAGTTGAGTTTTTTTAGGGTCCGATTATCGCCGCTGACGAAAAAAAGAATAAAATAAGAAAAGCTTTTATTTCAAATTATCGTTTATATGCAATTGTAATAGCCCCAAATTGCTCAAAAGGATGGTTTTGGGCATTTTTAGATTCTTTAGACGAATCCGTGATTAGGTAGGAACCCTGTTTTTCTTGGAGAACAAAGGAGGATTGAGGATTCTTTGCTGTTTGAAAATCAACAGCACCGTTGCTGTTACAACACCTCTGCTGTGAAAAATTAACAGCAGTGAGCCGGATCCACAAAGGAGTGGTGTTCGCGAGCTTGTTGTTTTCGATTTATTTTCCGGGTTGACTGTGTTTCCTTGTCTTTGTCTCGTGTATGGTTTTTAGGTATATATCCAGCAGACTGTGTTTATCGGATATGATTCTGGGTCTTCATTGTTTTTGTAATCTTTTGTTCAAACATGAATGTGAAGAAGAAGATGAAGACTTCCTCTCACTCACCCATAGTTACCAGAAATTGTGGGTGTGGGTTCAGTGATCCTAGACGGGTTGGGTTTGTGAATCAGATCACTTAAATATTTGATCCCAAATTGTAATTCCAACTCCAAATCGATTCATTTTGTAGCATCTAATTTAAAATAAATATTAATTAACTATGTGTATAAGGATATATAATTATATAATAAATTTAGTTAATAGGATTAGGAAGAGCATAAATATAAAATAAATAGTAATTGAATTTGTTTATTGATATACTATTATGCACAATTTCATATAGTATTGAAAGCGATCTACATAAGGATTCCAAAATGAATTGCAACCCAAAACACCGTACCACTTAAGCATACTTTGATGGCACCGCGTACCTAAGAAAGTGTTATATCCCGTACCCATACCCATACCCGTACCTATATCTTGTACCAAATCGATCCACAATTCAAGTAACATTGCTCACATCAATATGTTTAAGCTAATAGTTATATGAGAAAGTTGCATTATTACTAATGATGAACTGCAAGAGATCTTGTGAACATCCATGACCCATCTCTCCCTCAAACATTCACACTTGGACCGATACATGTGCATGCATTTAATTGCATTTTCTCCATCTCTATATGGGGGCATTCTCACTTGATCGTGAAGGAAAATTCTCCATTGTTGTGTGAGAGTGCACATGATATATCAAGGCAGCTATAATTTGTCATATTTTGTCTCGTCTAGGCAGCTTTCTATAACTTTTTTGTTTATGTGAACCAGACCCTAGGACCAGGCAAATGAGATACAGAGAAACAAGCACCTGATTTATATGTTTGTCCATCAAGGTGATGTATTGGATTATAAACAAGGGAAAAAAGCACAAGGCAGAAAATGCATAAAGTTAAGCACACAACAACACATTTAGATGTTTGATGGAACATTATCAACTCGATTGACCTGCCAATCAAGAACAAGGACTCTTTTAACTCTCCACACCATGACATCCTAACTTGAAAAATCAAGGTTGTCGTTATACTAGAGGAGGGTTCATTCAAACTTACCGGAAGGAAATTAAAAATGTCCGTTGGGGAAAGCATGGTCCAATGAGGGTGAATAAGGGAAACCTTCAACATAAATTAGTTGCGACAGTTTGGCATAAAGAGAGTATAATGTACCTTTTCGATTCCATATATATTTTCTTTGTTCATTGGCAGTTAGTTATCCAGGAAAAGGTTCTATGATGAAAGCAATGAGTGCTTTCATCTATCTATTGAAACATGCTTTTTCAGTTGTATTATCAATTCTAAGGCAGCTTGATTCTTGAATGCAGTGCAAGGTGTGCATGCAGACATTCATTTGCACCAC
Organism: Ilex aquifolium; assembly: GCA_951799425.1. Lineage (NCBI taxonomy): Eukaryota > Viridiplantae > Streptophyta > Magnoliopsida > Aquifoliales > Aquifoliaceae > Ilex > Ilex aquifolium. The sequence continues at coordinate 5,926,304 of OX637406.1, forward strand.
GTCGGAGGTGAAGTGCAGGGAACACGCTGAAGCAAAACATCCCAAAGCCGAACTTGATTCATGTTTTCCGCACCTTAAGAAGTGATATGAAGCTGGCTGCGACACAACTTTAGGATACGTTGAAACTTGGTCTCTAATATGTGAATGTGTTTGAAGCTGTTCCAGTGTGGTGGTATCGGAGAATGTTCCAAACTGCTATTGTTTACTTGGATTGAAACTGTTTGTGGAGTATGTTCATAATATTACCTTTTTCTTTGATTGAGTACTGCTTCCATCATATATGTTGGTCGTATTATATAGTCTGCATGGCTTTTTGTTTTATAGTCGGAATAGCTTTTTGTATGTCGGTGTTCTATAGATTTCCTGCACAAGGCCTCCCTCCTGATTAACCTCAAATTACATACCTTACGACGAATCTCTTCATGATAAACAGATTAATTTTACAAGTTTGTTGTTATAGGTAGTTCTTACAAATGATCGGACTAATGACGTATATAATATTTATGATCATTTCATGGCTATTGAGAACGAGTTAAATAAGATGGTTTTATTTCTCAATTTTTCTGTCTTGCTCTTTCGGGACTAAGGCGGAAAAGATTGAAAAAATTAGTCATTCATAACTATTAATTAAGAATTTCTCGAAAAGTTAGGGATTAGTAATCTTTTAAAGAAATCTAATGGATTCAATCTTTAAGGGAAGATAATCGAACAAAAAGAAATGATCGATGAGATTGACCAATCCTATTTAACATGATTCATAACCGTTGCATGTATCGGTCTCGATCGGACCAAACACCTCAGTTATTTTTTTTGCAGGCAGAAGAAGGGATGGAGGTAGAGGAGATCGCCTAAAGACCACATCGATAGGTCTTTACTGGTAGAATCATGACATCTCTGATCGAGATTATTACTTCTCTCGAAAATGAACCTAATTAAGCTAATATTACGGTCAACTCCATAGTTAATGTGATGCATAGAGAGAGAAATTTGGCCCGTATTAAGAGCTAGTTATTGACGGATGATTTGATAAGTTACAATTTAACAGAAAATATGACATTTGGTATAATATAATTGATGGGTCAAGCCCAAAGGCCAAACTCATGTTACAAGCCCAATGGCCCGACTCCAAGAGATCCAGCAAATCCAGCCCAATATGGTCAACCCGGTCAAGCTCAACAAGCTCAAGGAGCTACATTAGCAGGGAGCACACAAGGTCATCCAAGGACCCTCTGGCACCCAAGCTGGGCGCCCAGACCATCCCTGGCATCCAAGCCATCACGCTAGGCGCCCAGGCCTGGCGCCAAGACACTCTCAGGCGCCCAGGTCTCCTCTTCAGGCGCCCTGCCCTCCTCCTCAGGCACCCAGGTCTCCTCATCAGGCGCCCAGCCCTCCTCCTCACCACCATGGAGTAAAGGTCATCCCAGGAGCCTCACCTCCACAACCTTGGAAACAGTCAACCTTCACCTCATCATTTGACCGAGTCTCATGGAGAGCACCGCAATTGTCTCGCCCGTTGAGAAGAATCCGCAAGCTCCACCTGAATAGCTGTGTAGCTGCTGCTTAGTAGCTCCATTCTGTTGAGGACGACTATAAAATGTAAGCCCCACCAACACTTGGGGGGCAGATGAGAACAGAGCAGAGTAGATCGGATGAGAACACACCCTACAGAGCATAAAACCTCTCCAATCTGTAACTCTCCGTTCCCATTACTCACCGGAATCAATAAAATACCGGCAACCCATTGCCATTCCAGAGTGGACGTAGGTCATATTGACCGAACCACTATAATTCTCTCTCTCTACTTTAATTACTACATTAATTTCCAAATTACTTGACTAGTGGTGTGCAAAATCAATTTTGTGCATCATCAGTTTGACGCCGTCTGTGGGAATCGACAAAATTCTCATTTCTAAACACTTTCTCTGTTGAATCAATGACGATCACTACCCGATCAATGAACCAACATGAAGATAATCCACCAAGAGAAGAGGAGGTTGTTCCTCCACCGGCCAATCCTGTCCCAAGTGCGCAACACATGTTGGAGACCATGCAGGAGCTTGTGGCCCAGAACCAACAGATCCTCCAATTAATGCTTGCTGCGCAGGGAGGAGCACAACCTGGACCTCAAGTGAGAGGAGCTCCACGCCTTGGGCGTCAAGAGGCTCCCTACATGGAGGCACCCCATCATGGCGCCACTTTTGGAGCTCATTTGGGCGCCCAGCCTATGGGAACTCCTTTGGGCGCCCAGCATGGGGGACCTCATGAGGGACTCCAACCTCCTCCTCCTCCAGCTCCTGCTCCTCACGGTGGAGACCCTCCCTTCCATGAGGATGATGGTGAAAATCAAAACATGGGGCATGGGAGCCACTTTCACGACAATTCAAGATGAGCCCCCAATCACTGGGACGAGAAGATCAAAGAAGTACAAAATTAGCTAGGTGACGTCTTCAATGCCATGAAGGCGCAAGGACCTGAGACTGTGGACTATCTTGTCAGGCGAACTGACACGTCTTTCAAGCTGGACGTGGCGAACTACCCCCTCCCTCAAAAGTTTAAAATGCCATCAGTGGAGACCTTTGACGGGAAGAAGGATCCACTGGACCATCTAGAGACTTACAAAACTCTAATGCAGCTGCACAGTGTCCCCGACGAAATCATGTGCAGAGCATTCCCAACCACCTTGAAGGGATCAGCGCGACAATGGTTCGCCAAACTCACCCCGGCCTCCATAGGCTCCTTCGCCGAATTGAGCAGATCCTTTGTGACACAGTTCATCGGTGGACGCCGCCAGCAGAAGCCTGTCACCCATCTGCTCAGCATAAAGCAGGACCAAGATGAGAGCCTGAGAAGCTACCTCACTCGTTTTAACGAGGGGGTCCTTCAGGTCGAAGAACTCGATGAAAAAGTCAGCATGACCGCCTTCTTGGGAGGCCTCCGATCATCGAGCTTCCTTTTCTCCGTGATGAAGCGACCACCAAAGAGCATGTCAGAACTATTGGCAAAAGCTCAAAAATATATGAATGCTGAGAAAATCAACAAGTCTAGGCCAGGTGAATCATCTCGCGGATCGTCAAAAGATTGACCTGTCTCTGCACTGTTCTCAAACAGGCAGCCTAACTCTAGCTTAGCGGCTCTCTCGCGGGTCGCCAAAAAGCTTGGCCTCTGCACTGTTCTCAAACAGGTAGCCTATCTCCAGCTTAGCGATTCTCTCACGGGTCACCAAAAAAGCTTGGCCTCTGCACTGTTCTCAAACAGGCAGCCTAACTCCAACTTAGCGGCTCTCTCGCGGGTCGTCAAAAAGCTTGGCCTCTGCACTGTTCTCAAACAGGCAGCCTATCTCCAGCTTAGCGACTCTCTCCCGGGTCACCAAAAAAGCTTGGCCTCTGCACTGTTCTCAAACAGGTAGTCTATCTCCAGCTTAACGGCTCTCTTGCGGGTCGCCAAAAAGCTTGACATATCTCTGCTCTGCTCCTAAGCAGACAACCTATCTTTGCACTGCTCTTAAGCAGACAGTCTACCTCTGCACTGTTCTCAAGCAGGCAGCTCACCTACCTCTGCACTGTTCTCAAGCAGACAGCCTACCTCTCTCTCCAGGTAATTGTGTTAAATATTTCAATGTTTGGAATAACATTGTTTTTTCAACACCTCTCAGGCGCCAGGATCCTTGCCATGAAAAGTACCCAGAGTGCTCACCTCCTGAGCTGTGTACTCCGCACCGCTCAGTCCAGCACCTGAAGAGGTGTCTGACCCTCTCTGATTGCCTAATGAAGGATGCTCAGCACCTGGAGAGGTGTCTGACCCTCTTTGATCGCTTAATGGAAGAAGCCCAGCGCCTGGTATGGCTTTCTCGCCCAAAGTGGCGCCTGGCATGACCTTCTCGCCCAAAGTGGTGTCTGGCATGGCCTTCTCACCCAAAGAGGCGCCTGACATGGTCATCTCGCCCAAAGTGGCGCCCAAAGGGTCCCCACCCTTGCTCATCTCGCCCAAGACAGCAGGAATAGCACCTGGAGGTGCGCTGTCCAGCTCGCCTAGCTCAGCGCCCATGGCGCCTGAGCATTCAGCTCCCATGCCACCTCCTGGGTCAGCGCCTATGGCGCCCAGGCTGCTGTCCAGCGCCTGGTATGGCCTTCTCGCCCAAAGTGGCGCCTGACATGGCCTTCTGGCCCAAAGTGGCCCCCTGGCATGGCGCCTGACATGGCCTTCTCGCCCAAAAGTGGCGCCTGGCATGGCCTTCTCACCCAAAGAGGCGCCTGACATGGTCATCTCGCCCAAAGGGTCCCCACCCTTGCTCATCTCGCCCAAGACAGTAGGAATAGCGCCTGGAGGCGCGCTGTCCAGCTCGCCCAGCTCAGCGCCCATGGCGCCTGAGCATTCAGCTCCCATGCCGCCTCCTGGGTCAGCGCCTATGGCGCCTAGGCTGCTGTTCAGGCCAGCACCCATGGCGCCCAAGCAGTCCTCGCGCCCACTGCCGCCTGGACCAGCCCCCTTCTCGCCCAAGACAGCTCCGGCTCGCCCAAGGTGCTCAAAATGGGGCTTATAATATATCAAATCGAAGCTCTCGATGAGCTCTACAAGACACACAACCTCCCGAAAAAAGGCTCAGAAACAGCTGTTTTGGCCTCCCGAAGTTTTTTCAAAAAAAAAAAAAATTATGCTCGCCCAGGACACTTCCATCTTGCCCAGGACACCTCCATCTCGCCCACAAGTTGCCTGGTCGCCCAAAACCGTGCACCCAGCTCTCTACTCGAAGTTTTGACCGCAACTTTTGCCCCGTTGCTTGAAATGAGGCTTATAACATATCAAATCGAAGCTCTTGACGAGTCTTACAAGACTCACAGCCTATGGCTGTGATTGATGCTGTTAAAAGCTCAAAAAATGCCTAAAAGCACAGGTTTTTGGCCTCTCGAAGTTTTTCCAGTTATGTCGGTCAGCCGAAAATTCAACTGAATGCCCTCCTCTCCAAGTTCCATTGGACACAGGGCATTAGGGGGCAAATGATGGGCTAAGCCCAAAGGCCCAACTCATGTTACAAGCCCAATGGCCCGACTCCAAGAGATCTAGCAAATCCAGCCCAATATGGTCAACCCGGTCAAGCTCAACAAGCTCAAGGAGCTACATTAGCAGGGAGCACACAAGGTCATCCAAGGACCCTCTGGCGCCCAAGCTGGGCGCCCAGACCATCCCTGGCATCCAAGCCATCACGCCAGGTGCCCAGGCCTGGCGCCAAGACACTTTCAGGCGCCCAGGTCTCCTCTTCAGGCGCCCAGCCCTCCTCCTCAGGCACCCAGGTCTCCTCATCAGGCGCCCAGCCCTCCTCCTCACCACCATGGAGTAAAGGTCATCCCAGGAGCCTCATCTCCACAACCTTGGAAACAGTCAACCTTCACCTCATCATTTGACCGAGTCTCATGGAGAGCACCGCAATTGTCTCGCCTGTTGAGAAGAATCTGCAAGCTCCACCTGAATAGCTGGGTAGCTGCTGCTTAGTAGCTCCATTCTGTTGAGGACGACTATAAAATGTAAGCCCCACCAACACTTGGTGGGCAGATGAGAACAGAGCAGAGTAGATCGGATGAGAACACACCCTACAGAGCATAAAACCTCTCCAATCTGTAACTCTCCGTTCCCATTACTCACCGGAATCAATAAAATACCGGCAACCCATTGCCATTCCAGAGTGGACGTAGGTCATATTGACCGAACCACTATAATTCTCTCTCTCTACTTTAATTACTACATTAATTTCCAAATTACTTGACTAGTGGTGTGCAAAATCAATTTTGTGCATCATCAATAATGACCAAATATAATTTATGTAATTGACTCAAAATATATTTAAAAAAAAATTAATCGGATTAAGTAAATATTAGATGTAACGGTGATATTACATCATTAATTATAAAATAATAAATATAATTGGTGAATTTCACTATCTTGACAGATATTAAATAAGGTAATTATTAATAATTATTAAAATAATAGGACCCACTAAATCCAATCATTACTCCCAATATTTTTTCTTACTACATAAGTATAATTTTTGTGACAAATGCAAAGCTGTTTGGTCCAGTCGAACCGAGCCCCAGCTCAGGCTTCCTTCTAACCAAAGAAGCCGCGAAAACTCCATAAATTTCTTTCACCAGTTTCTCTCTCTTCAATGCCGCAACTACGAGTTACGTGTTGCATTGAACACCCTATTCAATCCAAACTGCAAAACACAGTGACAGACACAGATTCAACTCTGTTTCCTCCAAAAAAAACCACCCCCATAAAAGTAGGAAATCCCAAGAGATAATGGGGATCGATTTCTTACGAAACATCGCCAAACGAACAATCCTTCGTCTTCCCAAACGTCGTTTAGCTTCCAATTCTGGTGTTTGGAACGAATCCCCATTTCTTTCATACCAACAACAGTGTAGAGACTACATTCGTTCTCATTGCCAATCCGGCAAAACCAGGGTTTCCGAAATTTCTCGTCTGGCATATTCATCATTGTCGTCTTCGCCGTCTAATCTGAGGATGGGTTTTCTTTCGTGGTATCTGGGAATGCTCGAGTCACGCCCTGTTCTTACAAAAAGCGTCTCAGCTTGTCTAATTTACGCAGCTGCCGATTTGACGTCTCAGGTAAACCCTATACATGATTGTAAATGTGTTTGTGTCTGCGTATGAAGAGAATTGTCGATTACGGGAAGAGCCCATAGAATATTGCAGCTTTTTTTTTTTGGGTAAACAAAAGAATTTCCATTGATAGAAAGAAGTGGTTCAATGCGGTAAACATAGAATATTGTAGCTTAACTTGTATATAATATTACGAATTCCAAATTTACAACACATATGACAACTGAATCAAGAAAACTGAGGCACAAAAATTGTCGTACCACTGCAATTTATATGTAGTAGTACTGTACTAGTACGTGCTACATGGGACTAAGGCCGAGCAGTGATAAATTTTGATAGATACGGTTCTACTCACAACGTATCTCCATATTTTGATCAGTTGAATTAGCTAAACTGAATAAGGTGAAATCCTAAAAGGTTACAACCCGGTGTGATCCAACTTGATCAGTGTAGCGAGGGGTAGATTGGATGCATACCTAGCTTGTGGCATGGTTGCACATCTTGCAGACTCGAACATGGCTGGTCCTGTGTGAGAGCCTGATCACTTCACCACCTAACTAAGCATTTTCAATCTTACCAGTTTTTCAGTCTTACCCTCTTTTCTTAAGTGTTCTTTAGCAAGTTTGATGCGTGTGTGGTCCATCTTGAATATGAATCTTATTCTCAAATACCATTTTGAATTATTGATGCATATACTAATTGCTGCAAGTCAGCTTCTGTTTTCATGGTTTGTAGAGGTAGTAATTTGTTCATAATTGATGCATACTCATTTGGTGATAATAATTTGAATACATATAAGATGATTACGATGCCACCTTCTGGTTCTTTTGACTCAATACGGACGTTACGCATGGCGGGCTATGGGTTGCTTATCTTAGGGCCGGCGCAACATTTGTGGTTCAATTTCATGGCAAGGGTCCTACCAAAACGAGATGTAGTCACTACCTTGAAGAAGCTTTTTGCGGGGCAGCTCATTTATGGACCTACTGTTACGGGCATTTTCTTCTCCTTCAATGCAGTTCTACAAGGTACAATAAATCATCCACTTGTACTCTTACATGAACAAGCTGCATTTCTATTGTTATTCTTTTGACTACCAACACCGCTAGTGTTATCGCTTATCGATATTACTCAATAAACACCAGTAAGAGGACATTCACTTATAGTCTACTGGTTTGGCTTTAAGTTTGGTCCTTCTTGTGGCTTTCCAACCAACGTTCATGATTTGTAGGTGCTCTCAAATACTTGGTAGGTGATTGAACTTCCTAGACAATCCACTAGTTTTGTAATTTATTTTGCTTGTATTCTCATTTCTATTACTTTTATTTGGTATACTGGAAGAATTTCATCACTAAACCAAGAGGAATTTACATTTGGTTTGGTATATATGATGTGGGATATTCTATTCACAATAAGAAAAAGAAATGAAAAATGACCAAAAAAATAAAAATGAAAGGTTGATGTGCAAGAGCCCAACTAGAATGAAGGTTTGTAGAGGGAACCAAACGGACAGGATAGAAAGTGCTCTGTCCTAAACATGTCCAGTTCACTATATAGACACCAAAAACCCTTGGCTGCCCATGCTGCATAATCTCTTTCTAGCTTATGGAACCTTCGCAATTGATATGTCTTCAATCTTATCCTAGATAGAATTTTTAGGACCTTTTCAGGAGGATTACTACTGGGGTTGGCTGCTGATAAGGGGTGAATTCCCTTCCCCGCATGATTATTCTTCACAATTGATATGTCTTCAATCTTATCCTAGATAGAATTTTTAGGACCTTTTCAGAAGGATTACTACTGGGTTTGGCTGCTGATAAGGGGTGAATTCCCTTCCCCGCATAATTATTCTTTAGCCTTATTCCCTTTCCTGAATTATTATTCTTTAACCTTATTTGTCCACATAATACATTCGGACACAAGCAGAACAGGTTAATAGAAAGGGTGTGTTGTGTTGAACTCTGGTGGAACATAGATATGTATATTATTAACCCGATAAATGCATAAATAGGGGGGTGTGTGTGTGAGACAGCGAGAGAGGGGGATGGATAAGGCATGGATTGCAAAAGTATTCCACTAAACAAGTAGCTACTTAAGGAATGCTTTGCCTTATAAAAAGAAAAGAAAATGGAGCTACTTTTTTGGGGACCTATTAAATTTTGTTGCGTAGAAGTTTAGCTTTTTCTCTGCAAATTCTTTGGTGCTGGGTAAAACCCAAATTCTTCAACTAGCATGAAATGAAATTTATCAGGGTCTGGGTTTATGAATTACCAAGGGACTAGATTGGAATCTGAATAGTTGTGTAGCCTATAATTGTTTTAATTTAAGTAATAGAGAATGATGTTTACAGTTTACTAGTTAATATTATGATTTGTGTAGTGACAAAGACAAGTTAGTTTCATTTGTATTTTGTAGAAATAAGAGATGGATGCAAGAAGGAATGGGAAGGGTGCTGGAAGGCATTAGACTGACGCAAATGAATTTCCAAATGGTAAGCCATCATTGAATGCCTATGTAGACATCAGGAGGAAAATGGATGGAATCACGAGGATTCTTGAAGGAGAAACCTCAAATCTGAGGAGAGGTCAGAACGCAACTAAGGAACTCACCATGAGTAGTTTAAGAAGATGTTGTCTGCTTTCGCAGGGACTACTACTCCGATAGATACAAAAACTTGGGTTATGAAGGTTGAGAAAATATTGGATGTTTTCAAGGTGCGATGATTACAAGAAAGTGAAGTATGTAACATTTATGTTTAAGGGAGAAGTTGAACATTGGTGGAGGATGAAGAAAAAGGTGAAGAAATACTTGATGACTCCAATGACTTGGGACCAGTTCAAGACCGACTTCTTGGATAAGTATTTTCCACATGTGGAAAAAGACCGTTTGGCAAAAGAGTTTATTCATCTAACTCAAACGAGGGTGACAGTTGATCACTACAAGGCGAGATTCACAGAATTAGCTAGGCATGCCAAACACATGGTGGCAGATGAGCAACACAAAACTAGAAAATTTTAAAGAGGCATGAAGTGGATCCGCCAGGGACACGAAAGATAAGAAGAGGATGGGCTTAGGAGGTGACTTCAGGGAATTTCAAGAAGAGTAGGATTTTTAAGAACCACCCCTGATGTCACCTATTGAGTCTATCCTCTTCTTATCATTTCATGATCCTATCTTTCTCCTTTTCGCTACCCTCCAAAACCTGAGCCTTGTGAACAACTTTTTTATATGTATGTTGGTAATTCCAAGACGATCAACTTCTCTTTAATGCTCCACTTCATGCCTCTTTAAAATTTTCTAGTTTTATGTCGCTCATCTGCCACCATGTGCTTGGCATGCCTAGCTAACTGTGAATCTCACCTCGTAATGATCAACTATCATGCTCTCCTGAGTCAGATGCATAAACTCTGGTGCCAGATGGCCCATTTCCCCTTGTGGAAAATACTTATCCAAGAATCTGGTTTTGAATTGCTTCCAAGTCATTGGAGCTATCAGATATTTATTTCCTCTTTCTCCATCCTCCACCAATGTTCAGCTTCTCCCTTACACATAAAAGCTGCATACTTCAATTTCTTGTCATCATCGTATTTTGAGACGTCCAATATTTTCTCAACCTCAATAACCCAATTAATCTGCATCCGCCTGGGTAATAGTCTCTGCGATAGCAAGCACCATCTTCTTGAACTGTTCAATAGTGAGTTTCTTAGTTGCATTTTGACCTCTCATTGGATTGGACATTTGTCCTTCAAGGATCCTCGTGATTCCATTCAATGCCCTCCCAATATCCACAAAGGCATTCAGTGGTGGCTCACCATTTGGGACAACTGGAAATTCATTAGCGGCAATCTCATTCCTTGTAGCACCCCTACCACTCCTTATTGCACCATCTCTTATTTCTACAAAGTAGTAAACATAATTTTCTATCCTTCAAACTAAAACAATTAAAGCCTACACAACTATTCAGATTCCAGCCTAATCCTTTAGTAATTCATAAACCTACGATTTGATACTAAACAAGTAAAGCCTACACTATTGTTGAATCAAGTGCTATTCATAATTTATCTCATTGCAGGATCATCCTAATTCCTAGCACTTGTGTAGAAGTATATTTAGGACTCCACTTGTTCTCTCTCTCTCTCTACAATTTTTGTTTTAAACTGAAGTGATGATAAGGAACTAAGAAGAGTGTAAACTTGAAGACAAGTTTTTGGTAGGTAGCAAGAGGTTATGAAGGTTTGTGACAAACATGGTTGAATTCCAGTAATCAAATAAAAAGAGAAGAAAAAGTGTATCGAATGATAGAGGATGTTCTGGTGTTACACATGTAAGTGGCTTGTAATTGATTGGAAGATGAGGAATGGGTTCTTCATCCTGTTTAGGTGTTAAAGTTTAAGGAATAGAGGAAAAATTGGTGCTGTTAACCTTTGCCATGCTATAGAAAGATTGCAAGATAGATCCCCGTGGTAGCTACTGATGTGCTATGGTTCTAAAGCGAAGGAGGCTCAGTGATTCTTATGTGAGTTCAGAATATAAAAATGCTTTATGGGGAGTTACGCATGCCATGTGGCAAGACAAAAAAGAGGCAATGTTTTGAATGATTTAGGTGATTTATGGTTGACCTGGTTTTTGCATTTTCTAAGATTTTTCAATTTCTTAGTTTATTCCCTGAGATGTTTGTTCTTGCTTTCATTCAATCTTTTCAATGATTGTTTTGGTGCCACATTCAGGTGAAAGTGGGCTTGAGATTGCTGCCAGATTGAAGCGGGATCTGCTTCCAACTTTGATAAGTGGTCTTATGTACTGGCCAATTTGTGATTTTTTCACATACAAAATTGTCCCTGTACATTTGCAGGTACATTTAGGTCTCGTTTGTTTGAATTTGATTATTAGTGTACTTGTTTCAAAGAGGGAGCTAAAAACATCCAAGCATGAGATTCTTCAAATGGCTTATATTTTTGGCATGTTTGTTGGCAGCCACTGATGAATAGTTCGTTCTCTTACGTGTGGACCATATATTTGACTTATATGGCAAGCTTAACGAAAGCAGTTGCAGATTAGTTTTGGATTCTTTTACTTCTACACACCTCCGTATTATGTCTGAGGACGGAGGAGAGCAGCAAAGTTCTGCAAGTTTAACTCTGCTGGTGGAGAGACCACGGATTGCTGAAGTTGATTGTTTGGTTAAATTCAACTTCAATAGTTGCAGGTAACTACCTACTTTCAGTTCAGAGAATCATGATGGCGGTTCGATATTTGATGTACCCATTTTTTTTCATGCATTCTTTTTGTTTATTGTTGGAATATAGAGGTCAGCTGGTTGTATTATGTCAACTTTATCCATACAGGGTAATTTTGGAAAGGAATGGAAAGGAAAATCATGTGGAATTTGCACAAGTTCTTTCTTACACTGCATTCTAATATCTCATATGATAATCACTTGGTTGATTCTTTTGACTCGATCGTTTACATTTGGTTTGAGGAGCAATATCATCTCAAATTGGTTCAACCTATTGACTGCACAGGAGTGCATTTAAATTTTCAATTTGCTTCAATCAATTGTTAAACAGGTAGTTGTATAAAGATGTCATAAAACTTAAATTACAGAGAATAACCCACTGATATAACCTAGGAACTTAAGCAAAGGATCTTGAATTGTACATAACATGGTTGAGATTAGAAACTTGGGGATAGGGTCTTACATTTGTGTCAGGAATGGTGGTTTTGAGCATCTTTACTATATAGTTAGCAATCGATGATTGATCGAGATTGGGAGGTAAAACCATTGGCTATGTGGGGATAATTTAGGTGTCATGATGCAAACTCTGGATGGGTGTAGTCAATCATAAAACAAGAAGTATCGGATAACTTGAGAGCTCGATATGGGAATTTTGAAATCGTTTCATCCAAACTATTTTGACGGGTTATGTATTGCTCTATTAAAATAACTTTTCGACTCTTTTTTTTGTTGGCATGGCAGCAAGGAAAAGTGTAGTTTCATAAGCATAATACATCCTCATCCAAACAAACCTATTGGAGCTGCATTTGGAAAAGATTCAGAAGGGATCTGCAACGAGCACAGATAGGCTCAAGCTGGGTTAAACTTACATGAAACTTGGTAGACCTGCTCATGAATCATGGGCACCTCATTAAGTTCACTGAATCTTACTAGATGCCGATAAAATCTATAGAAAAAGAACCAATGATACCAACTAAGGACTTGATTATGGTACAGCCACAAAAATTCTGGTACCACACCTCTAAAATTTATCACGGTGTTTTTATAACTTTTGTGGGGTTATTTTATAACTAAAAAATTTCTCACTTTTATAGTTAATTTATTATTTTTGTGGGTATTTTTATCACCGTTGTGGGTGTTTTAACAACATTAATAATAACTATTTTTACTACTATTCTTCGGTATAAAAAAATTACCACTTTTATGGGTGATTTATCACATTTATGGGTGTTTTTATTACATTTGTAATAATTATTTTATTATAAAATACTGATGTCACGTGTGTCAATAGTGACGTGATGTAACTGTTACACTCAATATTTTTCTCGAGAAAATGCTATGTTTACCAAAAAAATTTACCAAATATTTCATATCAAATGATATGGTACAATCTCCGTTATTAAATATTAATAAAACCTATTTATCTTATGATAAAAAATTATATCACATTATTTACGATAAAAATTTAATAAAATAATTTAGGAAGCATATCATTACTTTTTTTTTTCGTACGTGAGGTCCACAGCGAATAATATCTCCACATGGCCGTACCATCCTCAGATAAGAACCCAATAGGAACTTTCTACGTGGACGAGTAAATCAATTACCGGCGAGAGGACATCGCAATCAACGCTCATACTACGAGCATTGGATCCGACCAACGGTCTTCTCAACCACAATACGATGACACGTGGCGCCCTATCAATCCATGATGACGCCAGCACAAGAATCGTCACCAACCAATTATATTAGCTGACTGACGTTCCCTTCCCCTGTTCCCAGAGAGAGAAGGGAAGATCAGAAAGAGGTGTTGCGAAATTTCTTGTTTCTCCGCCGATCTTTTTTTTTTCGCTTCAGGTTCTTAAACTCCTTCGATCGTTGTTTCATGTATTATATATACATATATATATATGTGTGTGTGTGTGTGTGTGTGTGTGTGTGTGTATTGAAATCTGTTGATATTGTTCAGGAAATCAAGGAGTATAATCATGTTTTGATTCTCTCTCTCCTCTGGCCGGAGCTGGGCTTGGAAGTGCATAATTTCTCTGGACGGTTAGAGGATATTTACATATACATCATATAATTGACGATGGAGTGGTGGGGTAAAATGGTGGTTCCTGTGCGAAACGTTTGGATCCGCGTCGCAAAGCGTCTCGGAATTCGCAAAACCGGTAAGCTCCGTTCCCATTTCCCCACCGATTTCCATATTGTTTCTATTTGATATTACAGCTAGTTTATCAATAAGCTTGATGTGTATAAATCTACACACCGTTGTGTTCAAATCCCTTTTCGAAAACGAAGTTCTACGGTAATTTTGGTGGTTTATGTTGTAACTAGTCTTATTTGAATATAACAAGGTAGTGGATTAGTCTTAATCATCTGTCTTATGAAACCAATGAGTGGCGTAAGGGGTCTACATCAATTGTTGGGGACTGTCGGTGCATCAATCATTGACCATAATTTTTCATTTTTTTTCCTTCTTATTTTTCTTTCCAGTTAGTCACCACAAGGAGTCTATTGATTGATATTGTTTGTAATTTATTACCACATTTTACTATAGTTATGCCAACATTTCATATACATGCTAAGATCTAAATCTAAATTAACCGAGCTGTTCTAAGTTGATTGTGGAAAAAAAACTAATGAGTCGAGTTTAAACAAAATGTTTGTTATCATCCTTACCCCGCCCCAGCTCTCCTTGTGAGCAAGCGAGTTGGATCTGAACAATCGTGAGCTCGCCTCAATTCAGTTCATTTGCAGCTCCCCTTAGATCGTCGGGCTAATGAGAACCTCCCAACCATAAACCATTTGATTCTTGAGCTGCTTTCTGCTCTTGTATTTTGAAGATTCCATTTATCAAGCATGTGGGTTAGCCAACTGTGTTTATTGTTTTTGAAAACTTACAGGGCTCGTGAAGCTACGCCAAGACGTGAGGACTTGTGAGTACGAGGATGTCCATGTCTTGTGGGATATGCTGAAGAAAAACGAAACAGAGATCACTAGACCGGCTGCAGAGAAGAAAAAGGGACGCGCTTGGAATATCGCCAATTGGGCCAGGTGTGCTCCATTTCTTTACCGCGGTGTTTGATCATTGTGCTCTATTACCTTCGTACGATCCAAACTCGATTCACTGTCTATCAAAGGTTATCGACATGGATTTCTGGTGCACCAGCAATAAAAGGTTAAAGAGAAGAAGGCCCCCCCTAAGTGAGGTAGTTGATTCTCTTACAATTTGTAAAATCTTACTGCTTGTCTGATGGATGTGATACTGATATATTGCTTGCTTATCTCCTACAAAACAAGCTAGCACACAGTATGCAACTTCTTGCTGTTTTCAGTGTGATTCTACTCTTAATACAGTACATGAACTCTTGATTTCTATACGATGTTAAGTTGAATTAGATTGAGCTTTTCTCTTTCCTGTATCATTTGGTAACTCTTTTCTGTGAATATCGATATATCATCTTTAGTATCCAAACCAAAAGCAAGTCAGAGGAGAAATGTTTGTATTTGTAGTTCATGAATGACATTCTAGGACCTGCCTATACGATTTACAGGATGCTTCCCATATATGCTTTTGAACTCTTCACATAGCCACAAGTATTTACCCTTAAGGAGCATCACTATTGCTCTATTTGGGTAATAATTTTTCAGTGACCACGCATTTTTCATCGATCCATTTTTTCAGCTTCATCATGTTGAGATTTTCTACGATGATCATTGAGCTTGATTGAATAATATGCAACTTTATAATGATAGGTAAAAGAGAGCGAGATAAGAAAAGAAAGATATCACCTGAAATGTGACTGGCAGCCCCAGAATCGACGAATTTAATCACTGGGAATGGAAGATAGGTCCAGCACTCCTATATAGGGCTAGGTTTCAACATTATTCATTGATAAGGCCCCACATGTGTAGCATTCTCGACAACAGCTATCCCAACCTAGCCATTCGTAGTTGTCAGCCTCCTTTTCCCTACAACCTGATCCTTGGCGATTGAGTAGAACTCCATCTCATGTCCAATGATCAAAATATTATTTTGGGGCATTATTTCGGTCACTTAAGAAATGAAAATGTTTCGAAAATATGATGAAGGATAAAAAATTTAGGAATTTATTTTTAAAACATAGTTCTAAATATATCTAAATATTTTGAAACACCTTGAAATATTTTAAAAAATTGGTTAAAACATGTTGAACCATCTCGAAACAACTCAATATATACATAAATACCTCGAAACATCTCAAATCATTGGAATTTCGATTGAATCAATTGTTTGTTTCGGTCGCTTTTAGAAATGCTTCGCAATTGTTCTATACGCCTAACAAGGTTTGCATTTGTCTTCATGGTACCTCTTCCTTTTTGTGACTGAATCAGAGGGGTGGGCATGGGCCGAAAACGAGGCCTAGTCTGGTTCTTTGGCCCGTAGGCTACTGAGGCCCAAATAGAAAATTTTAGTTGGGCTGATAACTGCCCAGCCTTGACAAATATTGGCCTCTGGGCCAACTTTTTGATGCCCAGCCCAGCCCCATGGACACACAACCCAAAACCCAAAAAGGAATACCAAGATACTTGATTGAAAGTATGTTGGGTAAATGAGCAACTAGTGAGTTGATTATGCATTTTTGTGTTCAAAAAAGCTGAACCGCTCATTATCCCACCTCGGTTGCATAACTTGTGTCTGTGGGGGCTGTTTGTTTCAAGGATATGGGTGGTACAAGGGGTGGTATTAGGGAAGTAGTACGTGGGACCCACCTTATAACTTGTTTGTTTAGCATTTTACAGTCAGTACTATTTTTCGGGTCGTAATATCGACCCGGTATGAACAGTAGTCATAATGCCTTGTAGATGGTATTATTGAATACCATCTCCCCCCTGGTATTATATGCCCGGTACAAATGACATGGAGGTATAATAGAGTAAAAAGATCCAACTGCCCTCATGTACAATTGTCTTTTTAAGGTTACAAGGTTACAATTGTCTTTTTACGGGTTATAGCCGCAATTGTTGACTTTTTTAAGTAGGTATTACACAGATAATGTTTGTGACAAACAAACAAAGGGAATGATGAGATTATAGTTTAAGACCGGATATAATATACTATTGGATCGGAATGGAATGTATATAAAATCTTATACCACATAAATCTTATACTCGAAACGAACAGGCCCCTGGGGTTTGTAAGCTTTTGCTTATATCCTTTTAAAAACAAGACTGTTTTAGAGTGGATCGTGGATTGTGTTTATAATGCCCGTGATTATTGTATTATATTTTATATATAATAAAATATAATACAATTCAAATCTCAAAAATAAACAAAATGATTTTTGCTATTCGCGGTTGTGATCTTTTTAAATTTTACTTTAAAATTAATCTGACGGCTAATATTAACACTTCAAATTTAATATGAAAAATAAGGTCATAAGGGTGTGTTTGAGGTAATTTTTTAAAAGTGTTTTTAATACTTATAACTTCTCACAAGTATTTAAAAAAAAAAAATTGTGTTTGGAAACCGCCTCACCAACACCTCTATCACCACCAGTCCCACCGTTCCACCACTACCACCCCCGCCACCCCACCACCACCACTGTCGACACCCTACCACACCCATCGCCCCCACTACCACCGTCACTACTACCCCACCATTACCTCTTCACAACAACCACCACCACTGCCCCACCACCTTCACTATCGTAACTCCTCCACCACCACCACCGTCACTATTCCACCATCACCCCTACCACATCACCCCTACTGTCTTCCAACCACCATCACCATTGTCACATATAGTTGCCACAATTACAACCGATTGTCATCATCCATCACAACTATCATCGTCTCCCACCACCACCACTGCCGCCCACCATCACTACCACCGCTCACCCCCACTATAACCAGTGTTTAAATTCATTTATTTCTCATCTATCTTTGTAATTTAATTTTAGGTGTGAATACAAATATGTTTATTGTTGATCATTTTTTTTATTATCCCGTGCCTTCAGACACGAAAAATAACTAGTTTATATAATAAAGTACAATACAATTCAAATTTCAAAAGATAAACAAAATGACTTTTGCTATTCGTGGTTGAGATATCTTTAAATTTTACTTTAAAGTTAATCTGACGGCTAATATTAAAACCTCAATTTTAATATGAAAAATAGGCCCTTAAGGGTGTGTTTTGAATGACTTTTTAAAAGTGTTTTTAGAAATTATTTCTCATAAATACTTTAAAAAAAAAAAAAAAAAGTATTTGGAATCGCCCTACCACTACCTCTACCCCCACCATCACCATTACCACCACCACTGCCACCACCCCCCACCACCGCCGCCGTCACCACCACTATTGCCACTCTACCACACCCACCGCCCCACCACCACCACCACCGCTGATGTCACCACCCTACCACCACCACCACCATCACCAATACAACCACCGCCCCATCACCACCATCACCACTACCACCACCTCCACCGCCCCACCCCTATCATCCCTACTACCACCATCACCACCACCATCGCTACCGCACCCAACCATCATCACCACCGTTATCGCACCTTATCACCATCGCCACTTCTTACCATCACCCCTACCACCCCCATCGCCCCACCACCACCACCACGACCATCACAACTACCACCACCATCGCCAAACCACCATCACCACCGCTTGCACCCTTACCCCACCCTTACTACCCCACCGCCACCGCCACCGCCACTGCCACCACCAGTGCCACTCACCATTGATTACTACCATTGTTGTCCACTGCCATCATCCATCACCCACCACCATAATCATCTTATTCTTATATTTATTACCATTACTACCATCATCTCATTGCTACCGTTGCTCACCGTCAGCACCCATCACTACCATTGTTGCCCACCGTCACCTACTACCACAACCCACCGTCACCCACTACCATAACCCACCACCACCCGTCGTCGCCCACCATCGCCACCAACCACTGTCACCCACCTCCACCACACCTACCACCACCACCACCACCTGTCATCGCCCACCACTGCAGCCACCCACTGTCACCTACCCCAACCACACGTACCACTGCCGCAATTCACCACCACCCATCACACTGTCGCCTAGAAGCATCCATCGTCGCCCACCACCACCGTCGTCGTCCCACCACAACCACTGCCAATCACCATCACCGTCATCCACCAGCACTCACACCCACCACCACCACCGCCGTCAACCATGGCTGCCACTACCATCATTGTCACCTAAAACCCACCACCACCATCACCGTTGTCACCAACGGCTGCCACCACCATGACAGTTGTCGCCACCCACCACAACTATCACCGTCTCCCACCATCACCACTGCTGCCCACCACCACTAATACCGCTCACCCTCATTACAATCGGTACTTACATTTTCTTTATCTCTCTTTTATGTTTGTGATTTGATTTTGGGTGTGAATATAAATATATTTATTATTGAATATTTTTTTTGTATTACTCCGTGCCTTCAGGCACGAGGAATAACTAGTATATCTATATTAGGTGTTGGGTAAGTGAACAAATTATGTTAATTGTGTGTATATACTTGTGTTACAAAAAAGTGTATCCTGGCCAAAGCCCATTGATTATTCTCTTCCTCAATCGCAGCTGTGAAAATGCTACTCTTTTTTGCTGTGAGATCAGAGAGAGATTGAAACACGACCAAAGATCGCTTTAAAAGTCGAGAGATTGTATCGAGCTATTCTTCAATTAAACTCTAAAGTTTTGATCAATTTTTGGACCAATTGAACTACCTCAATTCAAAGACAAATCTTTCCATTTCAATCATTGACTTTTTTTTGATTGGTGTGTGTGGTTTGGTCGGTCATAATGAAAATAAAATAAAAATCCAATTTAAGCAATAGGAAATAACTTGCTCTCTCTCTCTCACACACACGCAACCCCCCCCCCCCCCCCCCCCCCCCAGCAGAAACTGTTCTAATTCACCGTTTGACCTTAAATTCTGGGTCATAGTCCTTTTTTCGTGGTGGTTGTAGGATGCCATACTGCTTGGCTGTTTTTAAGAATTATTAATAAGAGGAATACTCGAACTCGAAGCAACTAGCTAAGGGGAATGCGGGTGGTCATTTTTCTAATGTTTGGCCTTCGAACCGCCAAAGAGGTTGGTGATGCTGCTCAAAGTTCAATGGTTTATGGATAGAATAGAAATCATTTTCTCACCAATGTCATTCGGGATAAGTATTGATGGTCATGAATGGAATAAAATTTAAGGGATAGCTCTAGTGGTAATATGGACGAGCTATAAACTCAGACGTTTTGAATTTGAATATTGACAATCCCTTTGGGTAAGGTAAGAGATTTATCTTTCATAAATTTTCTAGTCTCGGCATGGATGACCTGTTTGGAATAGAGAGAAAATTAGTCGAGGTGTGCATAAATTAACCCAAATACCCCTAACCATTGAACAAAAAAAAAATAAAAAATGAATGGAAGGGAAGTCCCACATTTCCATACCTGCATGTTTTTCAACTCATCTGTTGCTCTCACCTTCAACGGCCATTGAAAAGAGTAACATGGGGAATTTAGTTTTGGAAGTTTGGTTGGTGAAGTTTGAAAGTTTTGTCTCTTTTGAGCTATTCACGCAATGAAAATGATATTTAAATCTAATTTGTTGATCTTAATTGTCGACTTAATGCATTACAACTATTGAATTCTTAACGAGTTCCAATTAATATCATGATTCACTGTTAATTCAATGACAATGATTCATTGAATTAACAAAGAAGATCAATAAACTAAATTCAAGTAATGTTGCTCTTCATGCAATTGGGAGGAGAATTATTTTCGAGTTCACAAAATTAAATATTCACAACATATTTTTGATGTAGAATCAATGCACATCCATGCAATCGTGACACTCTTCTGCCCAAAATTCATGGTACCCTCGCCTGAGGAAGTCACACGTGTGAAACTCGTGTTGCACTGTGTCCAAGTCATATTGTGGTATCATGCGACTAGTTTATAGAAACTCCCGTGTAATTTTCTACTAATCACAGGTGTCGATTAGACTCAAAAATTATCAGGGAGAATTAAACTCAAACACTAGAGCTTATAATTCACATTAAATTAGCTTCACCACTCAACTGTAGTTATAAAGCTCAGTTCTTTGAGCTAATGTTTGGGTTTAACTTTTGATCCTTGGTATATATCTGTGATTGTGCTAAGTCGAATTTGACTACTTTCTTGAAGAGTTTTCCCTTCTTTTTTTTTTTAATGAGAAAGCTCTTCAAGATAGGCGGACATTAAATTTACCCCTCAATATTAAACTAATTATACATGTAATCATTCTTTAATGCTTCGTTTGGTAGGAGGGATACATTTTTTATCCTTCAAGGAAGAAAAGTAGGAACGATACATTTTCATTCATTTATGTTTTGTAGGATGGATGGAAAATAAAAATGATTAATTTTTTTTTTTTGTGCTTACTAAGATTAGGGGTGACAATCGAGTCGTGTCGTGTCAGGTTTGTGTCGAGTTATTGCAGGTTAGTATCGACCATTAGTCAAACCTACCTCAACTCATTTAACTAATCGTGTCGTGTGGAGTTGATTTGTTTATTTTCGTGTTGTGTTCGTATTCGTATTCATGTTGACCCACATAAACTTTGAATAAAAAATTTAACTACAATATTCTATTTTCACTTAATTGAATCCATACTCATACTTTTTCTATAAACTAAAAATTAACTTAAATAAATATAATAATAATAATAATAATAATAAGTAAAAATATTTTTTTATATAATAATTATGTCAGTGCTTAACAAATAGTTACAAATTATTAACATTGTATGTCTATAATACTAGTTAAACATGTTAATTTCGTGTTACCATACAAACGAGAAAATGGAGAAAATATTTATTCTTAAATAAACGGGTTGATCAATGGGTCTTTGGTCCAATGATACTCCTTACCTTGTGAAAACTTTGTCTTTTTGAGATTAAGAGTTCAAATCCCCCTCCACTCCCTCTCAAAAAAAAAAAAAAAAAAGGGTTGATAGTGTCAATTTTAGGTTTGATGGGTTGAACTGAATATGATCTGTTTATATTTCGTGTTCATGTGTCAATTCATTTTTGAGTTCGTGTCATAAAATTCGTGTCGAGTTCGAGTCGTGTCATCGTGTTGAGTCAAAAATTTCCACCCCTAGCTAAGATTGAAAAAATATATTTTTTTAATTTTTATTTTTAATTTTAATTTTTTTAATTTATAAAATTTTAAAAATATATGTATAAATACACGATTTTGAATTTTGGAGACAAAGAGCGGCCTAGATTGTTTCGTAATCAAAAAAGTCATCATCCAACGGACGACGTTATCCCAAACTGTCTCAAGTTATTGACGTTTCATATCGTTTTGATCCGACGTACCACATTAGTTCTTTTGAAATATTTTTGCTGATCAAAATTTTTAGTTTCCAAAATTGACACCCCTACATTGAATTCGCCTCTCAATCTCGCCCAAAATCAATGTCATCTAAATTTAAAATTTTGTCCAAATCTAAAATTAACATCCATATTTAAATTTTGATCCCCGCTCATGCTGCTGTAAATAATATCCTTTCCATATCAGAGAAATCATTTTTTCACATCACAGCTTCAGAATATTCAATATAATGATGATACTATATTATTTATTCCGCTTTTCTTTATCACTTGCATCCATTTTGATATTTTCAAAATTTAGGCTAAGTGGTAATAATGGTAATTGTGGTAATAGTTCTGTGTAGTATTTTTAGAGGATTTTGCTTGAATTTTTTATGAGACTCAAATTTTATGTATTCAGTTTCTAAATTTGATAATGTTAGCGTAATTAAATTTAATCATGAAAATTTGATCAAGACCAATTTTCATTGATGGCATGCTATCTCTCCACGAATATATTTAAGTATGACATATGAAAAACATCTTTACTTGATAAGGTTTACACATCTTCATATTTTTGTGGGGTCTTATTTTTAGAGAGAATTTAGCCGTAATTGTTTGGAAGAATAGAAAAAAAATATTATATTTAGAGGCACGAGCATTCTCTAAACTATCAACATACTATGAGGACAAAAAATGTAATTTAACCCGATAGAGTGTTAAAAATTTAGTTTTAATTGATTTATGTTTTGTTGATATTGTTTATTATATTTTTTGTTGCAATTCTTCTCTTAATCCCCCTTCCTTACTTTCTATGTCATATTTATTTGATTGTTTTCATACTACAATGATTTTTGAATTTACTACCATTTGGATATCAATCAATAATTAAACAGTCATTGAATAATGTTTGAGATTGTTTTGATTTGTACTCTATAAATTTTTTTTAAAAAAATAATGGGCCCATATTATATTTATCAATGTTTTTCTAATTGACAATTTTTTATGGCATATAGTCTTTTAATCTATACTACTTATAAAAGTGGCTAACAATGAAAAACTTTTGATTTCCTCTTGTACCCTCAATTAATATAATAAAGTCCATTATATCCCTCATACCATTTTAACTTCTTAAATTAAATACATAAACCTATCATATTTCATGATCTTCTAAAATTAATTACATTCACAAACATATATATCTACACTACCTATAACCCTAATTAATTTTTTATTGCCAATCATGTCCTATTGCATCATTTAACCTCCCTTCAATATTATATTATCTATCTATACATCTCAATACTTGTGCAAAACTTTTGATTGACAATAATATCCTTAAAACATGCTAATAATCAAATAATATTATTTTGTTGTGATTTTTCACTGGGCCAGAAATCTCTCTTGCAAGTTATTGTCAATTAAAGAGACATAACTTTTATAGAACCCTTGGAGTTCCATAACTCCAAGACATGGATAGGTGAGAAGTTGATTGGCTTGCCAAACTTATAAACCAATTTTCGTAAAGCATACCTAGATATTATTTGTAGGTTTTTGCTAACGCATCACCATGATGGAGCCCAAGTCAAAGGTTTTCCCTCTCCATTTGCAGCCACAAACCAAACCAAATATTTTTAATTCTTTTTGCTTTGTCATCTTTATCATTTTGTACTGATGCAATATGTATGTTATGACACCACCTTTATTCCAAATTATCACAAGCTTTCTCTCGGTGTCATATTATATCTTTTAATTGGCTAACCACCATAGTTTATGTTCTTCATGAACCAATGAGTCTTTGGTCCAATGATACTCCTCACATTGTGAAGGCTTTGCCTTCTTGAGGTCAAGGGTTTCAAGCCCCCTTCCCCCCTCCTTCCTCCCCAAAAAAATAAAAAATAAAATAAAATACGTTCTTCATGAGTATGAGCACTTTGTGTTTTCAGATTTCAGCTAAAAAATTGAAATCATCATTTGTATATTGTGGGTGATATTTAATTAAATGTATGTGCATGTTTTAAGGCTTCCCATGTGGCATATCTCTAATCCCATGAGGTGACTAAAATGAAAATACAAGTTTTACAAATCATTTGTTCTTTATGGTATTGCAAGATAATTCTCAGGTGTATTTAAATGCTTGAAATAGTTATGTTCCTAAAAAAAGCAAAAGCAAAGAAGAAAACTCTTAGCGATATATTTTCATGGACGGAACAAAAATACTGCTAATATGTTGTAAGTTGAGTAGTTCTATTTATTTAATTTTGTACCTGAATTGACCAAGTTAGAATTGACATGTGAATTCAGAATCAAAAATTATTATTGTTCTTCTTACGAAATTTTCCAACATATATCTTACGAATCACTCAATCTGAAAGAGAAGCTTGTTATCTTAAGCACCATTGAGTTTGATTTTATGTATTTTTCCTTGTTTGGGCTTTGTGTATTCAAATCTATTTATTAGAAGGCTGCTTTTTTTTTTTTCTTGCAATTTACATAAGAAAAATTAGTAGACATAATTATTGATATATTTGTGATCAGCAGGGTAAGACTTTAATGGCGGATTTCATTGGTGATCATATAGTTCAATTTGGAGAAAACTAAAAATCAAAATTATAACTTAAAATTATTAGCGTGCAACGCACACGTGCATTAGCTAGTGCATATATATTTGCTTTCGATTTTTTTGTTTGTTACGTCGTGTCTTCAGGTACGGGCAATTGCTAGTATGTATATATCAAAAGATATACAGATAAATAAGATACATTTTAACACAAATAATTAATTTTCAATCCACTTTTTTTCCGATTTTGGAGAGATTGATTTTGGTGAGTTGGAAGGAAAACTCATTCATCCACTTTTCCATCCTTCCTATTTTCCTTCCTTACCAAACATTATATTTTATTTATCCCTCCAACTTTCCATCCTTACATTTTTTCATCATACCAAACGGAGCATAACTAATTTTTTTTTTAAAAAAAAAAAAAAAATTGAGAGAGAAGAGAATGATGTTAGAACTCCCAATTACTTACGTACAGGGATGAACCCTTACCACCAAGTCAGTCTCTTACCTCAAAAATCAATCGTTAACTGATATCAGTTTCAGACATCCAAAATTTATAATTAGGCCCAAAGTAATGTCACACAGCTAGATTATAGGTCAGGATTAAATGAGCAATATCTAAATCAATGCAAATATTAAATTAGTGGGCTTTTCGCACTCTGTACTCTGAAGGATGTCTTCATTCTTACTTTACACCTCGAAATATTATTTTTCTCACATTGTATCTTGAATATCATAAATTAGTTTTAACGTGACTTTCAGACTTACATCTGTTTCAGATTTCGATAAAAATTGATGCACATGCCACCCAATGATATGAATGACGAGTTTATATTTATGCCTAAGAGCAACATACGTTGGTGACATGTTAATCAAATTTTAACAAAATCAGAAATGGATGTTAATCCGAAGATCACATTGAAACTAATTTATGACATTCAGAGTGCAATGCAAAAAAAAAAAATATTTCGGAGTACAAAGTGAGAATCGATACATCTCTCGGGGTGCAAAATATGAAAAATCCTAAATTAGTTGTGAATTTTAATTTAAATCTCCAAATTAAGTCTATAATTAAAGAGTTCAAATGTACAACATATTAAACATGTAAAGAGTTGGAACTTGGAAGGACAACAAATGTTCTTTAGTAGGATTTGAGCTTGGTATATGTGCAGTGTTTGCTATGAAATATTTTTGTTTTTTGTTGAAAATGGTGGAAGAGAGGTGTTGTCGTGCCTATCCGGAGGCCAATCTTCAAGCCTGCACGCATTCAAAATGGCTCGCTTCTCACTGCGCTGCAGCATTCAATTCCCTTCGTTCCTCCCCCCACAGTGTTTCTGTAACACAAAACAAACAGACGCAATAAATAATCTCTATTTACTCCCATACAGATACAGCAATGGAAGACAACGAAAAACCACATGATCTTCTTGATGATTCACCGCACCAAAAACCATAAAATAATCAAAACAGTTAATGAAATATATATAAATTCATGGGCATGGGCTTGTGTAGCTCTTCTTCTCCTTATCTCTGCGGATTTTCTGGTGGACTTTGGTGTTTTGATATTCAAGGTGGTGACGAGAGGCTTGTGAAGAAAAACTGTCCAATGGGTTGAGCTATTTAAAGGCAATAAGGCACAGATCTAGTTATCATCTGCGAAGAAGACACAGTTCTCTTTGTAAACAAACTTTTATCATTTGTGGGTTGTTAGGGTTTGAACGGAAAAGGGTTTTTTTGTTTATTGAGAACTGATATTGGCATTATGAAGGTTTTGGGTTTCTTGGTGGTTGGGGTAGGTTTGATGTGCTTAAGTTTCTCCTGCAGCAACAAAGGAAGCACCTCCTCAAGTTCTGGTAAACTTCTATTATCTTTTATGTAGGCAAAATGTTGCACTTTGCTGATCTTAATGTTATTCTATAATCACGGTAGTTTCTAAGTTTGTCTTTAGGGAAAGGGTATGGTAGCGATTTCGATACCTTGTAACATTTTGGGACTCAATTCGGATCTAAAATTGGTTGTAACTTGACTATTTGGATTGTAATTTTGTCAGATTGAGTCGAGGTTACTGTACCAATACCAAAAAGTAGTCTTTCGGTAACATAATTTTCCCTTGTTTTCATGCTAGTTTATGGGGTTGTCTAATTTTTGGGAGGTACAGGCTCTTGTTATCCTTAGTCCTTAGCTCTTAGCATGATGGTATCACAAGTAATTTGCTGTCATAGGAATAAACTTTCTCCACATGTTAGTCATGAACTTTCCCTCTTTCTTTATCCTATATAATTAATACACCACATGAAAATTGGGCCTGCATTGTGGCAGCTTGATGAAAAAGAACTATATAGGGTCATGGATATGAAGAGATTATATGGTTGTTGAAGAGTCAAGAATATTTTGTTACAACTTACTGTACTTTTGACGAATTTTGTGCGTATAATCCAACATACTTTTTCGAGTAAAATAATAAAATAATGAGTATTGAAACGTTCACCTATCATCAATTCTGAGAAATTTTGATATATATATATCTTGTGTGAACCAAACATTGTGTTTGCCTATCCCAGTTTGCACTTTGCACTGAATAATTGATATTGTTTTTTCTTTTAATTTATATTGCACTCTTTTCCTACTTCTATGCATCTGGATGATCATCAATCTTCTAGAATTATTTGGTGGGCTTGTTTGGTATGTTAATGAAGATGTTTCAACAGTTATTTGGGATCAAGATGATATGTAAAGGAATCATTGTGGCCTGATTGGCTAGCTAAAATGCAATTTGATATCCTTTTTTGTTTGGTGGATTTCCTTTCTCTATTAATACAGACAAGCTAGTTGAAGGTATCAGATAGTAGAATTCTGTTCTATGAATTGACAGATGGGGAAATATTGATGAACTTGCTAAATCATGGATGATTAAAACTATGACAAATTGCTTAACAAATTTAGCTAGTTAATTCATTTGAATGCTGTTACAATCTTCTTACACATGAATCTCAGGAATGATTTTCCCCCTCGATGGGGATGATATGGAAATCGCAATAAGAAGCAGGAAGCTGAAGGTACACATTGCACTTTAATCGATAATGTTTTGGGGCTTAGAAAGTTTATTTGAACTTGCAGGAAGTTGTGACAATTACTACCTAAGTTTTCTGATGAGGCCATAGTTCATCTTGTTTGTTGCAAAGCCTCTAGCAATGTATTCCTTCTTTGTCTTTGATATGGATGTGAAGTGCTGCTTCTGCCCCCCCTTTTCATTCATAAAATGCAGGAGAATGGATACACTCGAAAAGTCGACAAGGGTGAAGCAGGCAATGAAGAGCTAGAAGATTACCACCCCATTGATCCAGTTCCAAGTTCAAAGGCATCTGTAAGACCTGGACCTATTCAGCATGGCACACCTCTTATGCCTTATATCCCAAAGCCTTCACCTCCTGGTCATCCAAAGCATGGTGGTTATCCTTCGCCTACTTCCGAGCCCGTTCCATGATGGCTATGCCACAAAAAATTAAGAATCAATGTAATAACTTCTTAATTAGTTTCCACATTGTGTTTGAATCATCCTGTCTGTTGTTTTGTCATGTTAGTATTGCAAGCATACATATCTGTATGCTGTACACTTTCTGTTAGTTTTGTAAGTGGCTTCTTTTGTTTTGTGAATGTCCTTGTTCTTGTTCTTGTGACTTTGTATGTCTATCACCATATAGACTTCAGCATCTAATCGGGTCAGACCCAATAAATTAAGTAAGTCCAAGTCAGCTAAAAGGTAAGTCAAGTTCAGTTCGTGAATTCGAATCAACCCAAGGTCCGAAGAGTCCTAGAAGAATTAGAGCACGTAGGGAGCAATTATTGGGATACTCACTCTCGAAGATCAAGACACCTTTTAATTGTACTTACCTTTTGTTTCTATCATCTCCGAAGAATTAGTGTTTTCCCCCTCAAGTCACCGCCTCAACTCAACTAAGGCTCTGTGCCTATAAATTGTAAGCTTTCTCCAGTGAGAGGAGCATCTCTACACCTCTCTGCACACCACACACATAGCTTTTTTCTCTCCTAGCTATTGTATCTCTCCCGGGGCTAACCATAACTCTCTCTCTCTCGTTCACCTTACTTAATTAATAAAAAGTCTCCCGGCCACCGTTGCCGTTTCTCGGAGTGGAGTAGGTCACTTGGACCGAACCACTATATATTTGCGTGTTGACCTGATATTTACATAATTGTCATTGATTGCTTTATTAATTACACTTTATCACACACTTGACTGTTGATCTTGCATATAATTGTTTTGTGCATCATCAAATTCATTGCACAATTTTTGTTGTGAGGAAGTCCAATCAATTCACACCTCCACCAGATGTATTTCTTCTAGCTCAATCTCTTGGCTCTGCCTTTTTTCTTTTTTTGGGATTACTAAGAATCATTCGGTAATCGGATCCATCCTTTGGACTCATTGTTGATAAGTAAAGAAACTCAGAATGTTCGTAACCACTAGAAAATCAGAAGCATCCAAGCTATCATACATAATAGGTTCTCTTTCCCTACTTTTTAATGGAACAGGGTCATAATAAAGATGGGAAAAGGAGGCCAACTCATTTTGTAGTCCCTACCTTCCAACTGCTCTTTTTCAGGGATTGAAAAGAGAAAAGTAGGAAGGAGAACCAAAGCAATAAAAGAAATGGGACCATATATAAATCAATTCTCCAAAGCCTAACATCATTTTCATTCAACTCTCATGAGATTACTCAATGATAACAGAGACAAGTTGTAAATTCAGATGTCTTAAGTTTGAATTTTGGCAATCCTTTGGGACAAGGTCATGAGAGATTTATCTCTCATGAATACCTTAGTCACAGTGTAGATGGTCTGTCTTTGATCAGACAGGAGAAGGGATTGGTCAAGGTGCACATAAACAGAAACTGATCCGAATATTCCTGACCATTGAACCAAAAAATAAAAATAAAAATCAGTTTCATTGTGGGGCACCATACTTGAGAGTTTCAGAACATCATGAAAATGAAGTTTTGGTTACTTAAACATAAATTATAATATGAAGTGATGATCAAGTGAGGATGCTTTCCAACTCCCAACTGCCATCATTTGTCAATGAAAGGATGCCTTAACTGAATATAATCCTTATTAAGTTATTAAAACCTGACCTAGATAGATGATGCTATATGGACCCCAGACGTTGTCCTATTTATTATTTCTTTTCTAAGGTTAATTCCATTCACCTCCCCTGAATTTTTCCATATAAAAATGAAACTTCCATTGGTATGGATAATAACATCCCCTCTAATTGGTTGCCGGTAAGAGATTTCCCTAATCGTTATTGTACCGTTAGAGGATGTCAAAGTTTGATAATGTGAAGAATTCATTTTTTTTTAAAAAAATTTATAACCCAGAAATCACATCCCTATATCATCAAATATTTTCATAATCTATCGCCTCGGGTTTTTAATCCACTTCCCTTACTACTTTCTCACACCCGTTTGACACATACTCATTATTATCCATGTAATGGGTTCGTTTTTAGAAATCAACCTCTACTAAAAAGATAAGATTATCTACCACTCTCTCAGACTCTACTATAGGTAAAAGTTTTGTACACGACTATAAGCTCCAGATGAGTATTGGAATACAACGCGTAAATTGGCTCAAACAATCCTGATTGTGATAAATAAATAAAAGAGTTATCATCCAAACTGTGCCTACCTCCTTGAATAGTGCCTAAAAAAGGTTGCACTTTACTGAACCTGAGTGCTTTGCCAGTGTATTAATATATAGATCTGGGACCTAAGTGAGCAAAGGCTCACATGCAAAGCAAAGGGGAAAAGGAAGAAGCAAGAACAGAGAGAGACAACAGGGGACAGAGCACCCAAGAGAGATGCTTTCAGTTTGCTTTCATATCATAGTTAGACAGGCGTAATTAATCATTGTATTGGATTAACAATGGGTCTTAGTATTAGTTGGGATCTATTACTCATTTAATGGTTTTGATGCATTAGATTAGCTAATTACGTCAATAAATTAGGTTCAAGTAGTATTGTTCAGTTAGTTATGCAGAAAAGTGGGGTAACTTAGTAGAGATAGGGACCTAGACATCCTGAGTTCAAAACTTGGCATTGGCAACTCCGTTAGACCCAAAACATGAAGGATTTATCTCTCGTGAATTTCCTAATCTTGTCGTGGGTGATCTGCTTTTGACTGGACCGAAAAGGATATTAGTCGAGATGCGTTTAACCTAGCAAATCGTAATAAAAAAAAAAGTGGGGACTTTAAGTTTCTTTCATTGCCGGATTAATAATAATTAAAAAAACTTTGGTCTCATACCTGAGAATTATTGTGGGATTATTTAACAGGTAATTATGTCTTGTTAGTCTGTTTAGTCCTAATTCATTATGTATTGCTTTGAGAGGGGCTACTTGTTGGCTGTTGCTCACTCACCATCATGCTTCTCTAGACCCTTCTTTTTTTTATATGTACTTATGTAGCCTACCCTATAAAGTTTTGCTTCACACTTTCTTCGACATTAATCCAACATAGGATAAATTGAATTAAGAATAAATCAAATTGCCCTCTCTAAGTAAGTTTGTCAACAAATCAGATTGGGATTGAATTTCGACTTAATGCGAATCTGTTCCAAACATCCATCACCTTTTTGTATTCGTAGTGCATATCTAAAATCGTTAAAAAACTAAAAATTCAGTGTGCATGAGAATAGAAAATTCCACTTGTTTATAGCTTTATTGTTCACTATTTAGGATATTAAAGTTCATAACTGATGGTTTAGTGGTCACATTTGTCTTCTTGTAAGTAAGAAGTCTTAGGTTTGATATTTCTCACATTCTCTGAGGGTCAGCCACCCTTATTTTTCGGGAGACGTGTCATTAAACTAGCTCAACTTACGGTGGTTGATCTCAGAGTTAGAAAGATAATAATCGGTACAAACTTAAACACGTTGTAACAAAAAAAAAAAAAGGATATTAAAATTCATTCCAATAATTTATTCCTTTCAGATGATAACGCCAAGAAAAAAAGAAAAGCTTATTGATGTTTACTTGCAGAAGAAGGAATAACATCTAAATTTTGCAATTCTTTTTTTTTAATCATTCTTAAGGTCACAGATTCAAACTTCGTCATCCCCCCTCTCCTATAATAGTGCCTAACCCAAAAAAGAAAATAAATTGTCTGGTTAGTGCTCATGAAATTAATTGGTAATCCTTCCCGCAATCGTGAATTAATTCGGATTCACACAAGAGATGATGCAAATCTATGTCATCCAAAATTGATTAACGATCAATAATTTTATTTCAGTGAAATTCATAAACTTAATTTGTTGAAACAATTCATTGTCATGGTTGTACCACGATAATAGTGGACTAGATCAACGAATTTGATATGTAACAGTCCACGTTGATTTAGTTAATAAATCATTATTTTTAATGATAAAATTATATTTTTGAAAGATAAAATTATAATCGATTGAAAGAAGTTCATGATCGATAACCTTTAAAAGTTGTAAGTGCAATGATCGATCGATATGTTTTAGTATCCATCATATCTTTGTAAGTTATAATTTACATTTTAAAAAATTATAATTTTTGACACGATATAATTGTAAACTTAGCTGGTGATGTCATTATTCATTTTGTTTTGTCAACTTGTCTACCCATGATCCATCACTTCACTCTGCCTCCGGCATGGACATGGCCCCTTGAAAACTGGAGGGACTCTAGGTGGCTCCTCAATCCCCAGGGCGACACGTGTAAAGGTGTAGCCGTTATGGAGGCTAGGAGCCGCCGAGGAGTGGCGCCGAGAAGAAGTGACTCGGAGGAGCCGAGCACGCCGTCTGACCCCCGCATTTATGACAATACGATCGCATTTATGACGACGTGAGTGATTCAGACAGCCATTAATGATGTGCCTGCATCCTCGAGACCCGAAGTCTGCAGGTCATTATCAGCTAGCATTAATGGTGAGGTATCGAGTACATAGTCTCGGCATACCCCGAAGTACTGTTCCACCGAGCATTGAATGCCCAGGAGGGAGTCAGAGGAGCTCTGAGCCCTCGGGGGTAGCTATAAATGCTCGGCGTGGAGTCGGACGCTCGCCCTATCGCCCGAGCATTGAAGGCGTGATGATTTGAGTTGAAAACACTCATTACGTCTAGATAAGAGGGCCGAGTATTGAATGCTGTGATGAGACTTAAAGTCATAGCACTCATTGCCTTCTCAGGTATAAATACCCCCGAAAAAGGGAAACAAAAGTACGCAATATCGAAACACAGAATTCATTAAGCTTAGACCTCGAATCTCTGACTGACTTGAGCTTCGGAGGGGATAAGCCGAGTACACACCTGATCCCCATTTTTGACTTTGTGGATTGTTTCAGGTTTACCATACGTGCAAACCGCTAACACGAGCTCGTCGCTCGGTCGCTTGGGGGGTGATACAACCCCGAGATTCGTTACTTGAAATTAAAAGTACAAGCATGGAAATAAGCAACTTTCATTACAAAAAGGTCAAAAAGGGGCTTTGCGTCCCCTGTGGCATACAAAAAGAAAATTACAAAAATGAAGTACAAGCAGTAGGAAGAAGCCCCCGGGTCCCTATGAAGTTGAAGGCTCGCCGCCACCGAGCTCCCCGCCGCCGAATCCACCATTGCCCCTTGGCAGCTCCTCTCCGACCCCCAAGATATCGTCAAGCTCAGTGTCATGCATCCCCGTGAGGATGGGGTTCGGAGGAGGAGAAAGGTCGAGAGGCAAAGGATGATCAGAACCATCACTAAGTGTAATGGGTTCATTCCAGCCCTCGTTTCCAGTCGCCCCTCCCTCCAAGCCGCCTTGACCAAGTTCAGGCTGCTCCTACTCCTAGGGAAGAGTGCTTGCGCAGGGTTCGGCAGCGCTGCTGTGCATTTGGAACAAGGCCGAGCCGACATCAATTTGAGCGGCGTGCAGGGCGGCATCCCAACCTTCCTTGAAAGCCTTTTGTTTGGCTTCCTCGAAGGCGGGGACCATCTGATCTTGAGCGATCAGCCACATCCTTTGGCACTCTTCCTGCAGTCGGTCTTGCTCTTCGGCCTTCTCGGCAGTCAGGGAGTCGACTTTGGCTGTCAACTCATTGATGATCCCCTCAGAGTCTTGCAGCCTGACCTCATTAGCCGAGACCCGGAGCTCATATTCTTCGACCTTTTTTATGGATGTCGCCTCGTCCGCCTGCACCTTCTCCAAGTCAGCGGCAACGGCATCACGTTGACGGATAAGCTCGGTGATATGCTTGGTTTGGTCGGCCAGGGTCCTCTCCACCGCTCGGATGTGCTCATCCTTTGCGGTTATGACCTTCTCGGCATCCTTGGCCGCCTGCTTGTATTCACAAAAGCGATCGATGATGACCCCCATCTGTTGGCAGGCCTGAGGAGGAGGAAAAAATCGAATTAGTTACTGCCGAGCACAAAAGAAGGACAAACAAAAATAGTACACTTTACTTACCACAATGTTGCTTTGCATGGTGTTCAGAAGGAGCCGGTTGTCCCCATAAGTTTGGTAGACCGCCATGTCGGCCCCAAACTGGAATGTCCCCGCAACGACAAATGCGACGTCGGCGGATCGGAGGATGGAATCTGCCTCCAGGACAGGACGTCCGCTTCTGGTCTCCACCCGGGCGACCCATTCGGCAGAGGTGGCTGCGCCCGGAGCATCATGGCAGCGCTTCTAGCGGCGCTCTTCAGAAGGCTCGGGGTCCCGACCCCTTCTCTCCTTCTGTCGATCAGCCGGAGGAAGGACTTGGCGATTGGGTGGCTGTTCCCTCGGCGGGATGACGGGCTCCCCCAAAGGATGAGGGCGCGTAGGCGACGGAGGCGGTTCCCGACGGGGTGAGGTCAGCGGCGGAAGGGTTGTAGCAGGAACTGATGGCCCGGCGGCCCCCGAGAGCCTGGCTCTCCTTGCTGTGGCAGCGGCTTCCATCGACGCGGCAGTGATTGGTGGTGGGTTGAACATGTCTTCGGGGATGAAGGTCTGCTCAGAAGGGGTCCCTTCGGAATCTCGGTCAGGGTCCTCCTCAAGGTTTTCCTCTTCCTCTGATGAGATATCTTGCCAACGCTGAGGACTGAAAGGCGGGGGGATTTGGGAAAATCGGATGTAAGTTGGATGGTAGCCGAGAAGTACGTGCGCTGCTCGGGAGTATTCGTTGGTCGGTTCGTAGGACCACACCTTCAGCAAATCCGCGAACCTGACTTCGGACCTCAGAGGCTGAGCGGCGTCACGTCGATATCCTTCTGCAAAAACAGAACCAATGTTATGGCTAAGAAGGATGGAAGAGCTAAACTAAAACAGAGAAGAGGCAAAGACACACCTTCATCCCTCGGCACTTTGGGACAGTACAACCCGGCATACTCGGGCCCGTCTCCTTTCTCCCAACTACCGCCAAGCATGACCAAGTCGTCCAAATACTCCTTGTCCGAGTCAGGCATGTGGGTGACTAGATACATGGAGGTATCCCGGGCCTGGAGGTAATACCTGCCCCCGGCAACTAGCCTTAGGTCATAGTAGAACAAAATTTCGTCTACTCCTAAGTTCACCTCCAGCCGAGCGTTCAAGGCAACTACGCCCATGACTATCCTAAAAAAATTTACCCCACATTGTAGGAGAAACAGCCTCAGCTGCATCAACATTCTTAGTAAAAGGGGGTGAAGAGGAAAAGTAACCCCCCCTTCATGATAGCCTTGGTCCAGAAAGGTATCATCTCTACACTCCCCATGTCCTGTCTATGAAATTGGGGGGTCAAAGGGGAATGTGAAAACGCGCTCGGGGATTCGGTATCTAGCTCTAAAGGCATCGATATTGTCCTGGTTGACTTCAGTTCTCCTCGGCCTACGGTTATCCCTAGCAGGTGCACTCTCAACTCTCCTACGACTACCCCTGGTAGGTACTCCCTCGCCTCTCCTACGGTTACCCCTAGCAGGTGCTCCCTTGACTCGTCTAGGAGGTCTAGCCATTGGGGTTCTAAAAGGAAATGCAGAAGAAATGTAGAAGGAAAGAGATGGATTCGATAGAAGAGAAGTACTTACAAGAGGGGTCTTCGAGGGAAATGTTCGGGAGATGAGAAGGACGCTCGGGGCTTGATTGCTAGAGAGATTCAGGATTTGTAAAAGTCTTGATTCAGCCAAGTCATCTCCTATTTATAACCTGCTGAGAGCGGGAATCGAAGGGGCAAATCATAATTAGTGCGTTTGAAAAAGGCGGCGTGAGACGTGCAAGTAACCGCCGCAGACCAAAAGGCGTGTCTAACAAGCCTCCAATCCCCTTGCGACAACTGTCCCACGCCCTAAGCGGAATGGAGGCTGGGGGCAGTTGGAGGGACTCTAGGCGGCTCCTCAATCCCCAGGGCGAGACGTGTAAAGATGTAGCTGTTATGGAGGCTAGGAGCCGCCGAGGAGTGGCGCCGAGAAGAAGTGACTCGGAGGAGCCGAGCACGCCGTCTGACCCCCGCATTTATGACAATACGATCGCATTTATGACGACGTGAGTGACTCAGACAGCCATTAATGATTTGTCTGCATCCTCGAGACCCGAAGTCTGCATGTCATTATCAGCTAGCATTAATGGTGAGGTGCCGAGTACATAGTCTCGGCATACCCCAAAGTACTGTTCCACCGAGCATTGAATGCCCAGGAGGGCGTCAGAGGAGCTCTGAGCCCTCGGGGGTAGCTATAAATGCTCGGCGTGGAGTCGGACGCTCGCCCTATCGCCCGAGCATTGAAGGCGTGATGATTTGAGTTGAAAACACTCATTACGTCTAGATAAGAGGGCCGAGTATTGAATGCTGTGATGGGACTTAAAGTCATAGCACTCATTGTCTTCTCAGGTATAAATACCTCCGAAAAAGGGAAACAAATGTACGCAATATCGAAACACATAATTCATTAAGCTTAGACCTCGAATCTCTGACTGACTTGAGCTTCGGAGGGGATATTTTTTTAATTTTTATTTAAATTTTATAACATTGTCCGTATATGTATTACTTACCCTCTCGAACTATACACGTCACTCTACTCAAAAGAGTGAGTCTCTCTCATTCCTCAACTAGTTAGTACAAATAATGGAGAAGACTTGAGGAAGAAAAAAATTGGTACCATATTGTCAAATTTTACAAGTTTCTTGGGTTTAGATACAAATTTTTGGTTTTATTTACAATCAATCAAAAAAATTTAACAACTTTTGGGGTTAATTTTATAACTTTTACGATTTAAATTATAATTTTGGGATTGTTTGATATTGATTCTAATTTTTTTTAAAGATGAATTCCAAATAACCTTAAAATTATAAATAACTTTCAAAAGTTATAAATAATCTTTAAAAATTATAAACAACATTCAAAAATTATAAATTACCCATAAAATTTATTTAAAAAAAATCCACCATGTTTATTAATGATGGACATTATTGATTTTTTTTTTTGGGAGGGAGAGTCTCACTTTTTACACCAAAAGATTTAAGTTTTTTTATCGTATACTTTTAAATATAAAATTTCTCATATTATACTCTTAATATATTAAAAATATTTTAATATGACCCTTTAATTACTTTTCGTTCCTTATTTCGTCAAAACTCACTCTATTAACGTTGATGAAATAAGTAACAAAAATTAATAGAAATGTCACAATATAATATTTTTAATACACTCAGAATAAAATATAAAAATTTTAATCTTTAAAATTATTAATTAAAAATTCTTAAATCTTTTAACATATAAAATACTATTCCGCTTTTTTTTTTTTTTTTAATAAGGTAGACTTCTCGTAAAAAACATAACAATTCTCTCAGGATGGCAGTTATGCTCTCAAATCTTCGCCTAATTGACGAGAAAATACTCTCTCTCTCTCTCGTGTATATTCCCGTCAGCTTTTCGTAACGGTCATATTTCCGACCGCTTTCACACTCTAATCCTAACCTCTCTTTCTATCTCTCATCTACATTCAGTCAATCAGTCTCAGTCTCAGTCTCAATCTCAATCTCTCTCCTATCTATCTCTAAATTTAGCTTAGCGATTTTGCAGATTGAACGTTTGGGGCAAGAAATTGAGTTGGTGATCTGAATAAAAGCCTGACTAGTGAGTAATGTGAAGAATAATGATGGCTGCTGTGTCTACAACCCCAAACCCTAAGGTCTCGACTTACTCGAACCCGAAGAGGTCTCCATTGTTACCTTCCGAGGCCCAGAATGCTCCTCGAAGACCTGAATCCAGACAAGTCACTTCTCGCTACATGTCCTCTATTTCTTCGTCTTCAACGACGTCGTCCTCGGTAACCTCTAATTCCTATTCGTCATCTTCGAATTCATCGTATTCGAGGCGGTGTCCATCGCCGTTGGTTTCGAGACCAGTTCCGATGACGCCAATGCCGAATTTGAGTAAGAGGTCGCAATCGGTGGAGCGGAAACGGCCGGTGACTCCTCGGCCGATTACACCTGAGATGTCGAATGCGGCGAAGCTGTTGGTGACTTCGAGGAGGAGTTTGTCAGTTTCGTTTCGAGGAGAGTCGTTTTCTCTTCCGAGTAATAAAGCAAAGCCGACAGTGAATAGCATCAGTAGTGTGAGGAAAGTCACGCCGGAGAGGAGGAAAGCGGCGACGCCTATGATAGATCATACGGAGAATGCGAGGCCGAGTGATCAGCATCGGTGGCCGGGGCGATCACGGCAAGTGAATTTTAATGTTATGACTAGAAGTGTGGATTTCGCGGATGAGAAGAGGTCGCAATCGGTGGAGCGGAAACGGCCGGTGACTCCTCGGCCGATTACACCTGAGATGTCGAATGCGGCGAAGCTGTTGGTGACTTCGAGGAGGAGTTTGTCAGTTTCGTTTCAAGGAGAGTCGTTTTCGCTTCCGATTAATAAAGCAAAGCCGACAGTGAATAGCATCAGTAGTGTGAGGAAAGTCACGCCGGAGAGGAGGAAAGCGGCGACGCCTGTGATAGATCATACGGAGAATGCGAGGCCGAGTGATCAGCATCGGTGGCCGGGGCGATCACGGCAAGTGAATTTTAATGTTATGACTAGAAGTGTGGATTTCGCGGATGAGAGGGCAAAATTGCGTGGATCTGGAAGTGCTAGGGCATTGCAAAAATCCATGATGGATGAGAGTACTAGAGTTACTATTGATGCAAAACTGAGACAGGAGAGACACAATGCTGAGCTGGAAAAGACAGTTCAGCCTGTTGCCGAACCAAATCTACCTACTGGATCAACTGAAATTTCTGATCCAGCAGCTTCGGATAGTGAAAGTGTTTCTTCGGGAAGTAATTCAGGTGTGCAAGAATGTGGTAATGTTGCTCAAGTGAAAGGAGGGCCACGTGGCATCGTGGTTCCGGCAAGGTTCTGGCAAGAGACTAATGTCAGGCTCCGGCGAGCGCCTGAGCTGGGTTCACCAGTGTCCAAGGACAATAGATTGAAACCCATTGAATCGGCAAAGTCGATTGGGACGAAACAATTGTTAACTGATACTCTAATATCATCACCTCGAGAGATTTTAAAGAGTAGGGGGTTATCGTCTCCTCTTGGAGGAGGTGCTAGGCCAGCGTCGCCGAGTAAGACGTTGACTTCTTCTACGTCTTCTCCGTCGAGGGGGATCCCCAGTCCGACCCGGACAAGGAATTGGTCAGCGAGCTCATTGAATACTTATGTGATGAGCACACCATCAATTTTGGGTTTTGCTGCTGATGTTAGAACAGGAAAGTTGGGGGAGAACCGAGTTGTTGGTGCACATGAACTGAGACTGTTATATAATAGGTATTTGCAATGGCGATTTGTAAATGCAAGAGCAGATGCTGCCTTGTTTTTACAGAAAGTGACAACAGAGGTATAGCTCCTTGACTTTACATCCCATTGTTCTGAATATGTGGAATTTTATATTCTTCTGTGAATCTGTGCAGCAGAACTGTAGTTACCTCAATTCACATCTCATATTTCAGAATATGTTGACTTTTATGTTCTTATCTGCAACTCTGTTGATGCCCTAGCATAGTCCCAATAATTATCTGTAGAATAAACTGGAAATTGGTGTGTAACCTAAAAATATAAACTGCTTTTGGTCCATTCTTATTCAACATATCTCTTATGAGCTGTAATTATAGCTTGGCTTTTGGGGTTTTATTCTTCTTATATCCACTTTTATGTATGATACAAATTTGAATTACTTTGTTATGCATGTTTGCCCTTTAAATCGATTGTCTATGCATTCATAATAAATATCGCGATCTGCTTGACTTGTTAGCAAAGATGAATGAATTTGCAACCAGAGAGTTTTGTGTTTATCATCATCTATAAATCACTTTCTTTTCTTTTAATCGTAATCATTTTCTTCTTAAATACTTATGGGCCTGATCTGCTAGATAGATAATGTGATGCATTATGTGTGGCAAACAAAGATGAATGGCAGTCTGGAAAATGAATACCAATGCTTACATATGAAATTTAGTTTGTGATAAATGCTTGTGTGCCTGGTATATGTGATGCATGGTTACTAGAGTGGCTAAACAAAGATGTGGCATTGTTGATTGCGAATGCGTATGTAATAACATGTAGGCTTCTAAGTCCTGACATAACAGTAGTAACTTTTATGTTTTCCAGCCATTAGCCCTAATGAAAGCATAACTAATGTTCAATAGTTGGAACACTATTTTTTCTCTGACATGACAGTTATTGTTTTTTATGGTTTGACGAATTAAGAAAAGTAATTAGACAATCCAATTTAAAACCACAATATTTGTAAACATAAAAAAGTAGGATAACTTACTTTGTGCTCAGCAGAGGGAAAAAGTTGACTTACATTGTAGCTAATCCGGTTGCTTTTATTTTACATGTTGAAGTTTTGGGATAGATTTTAACTACATGCACTTGGTTGTATCAGAAAAGCTTATATACTGCATGGGTGACTACCTCGAAATTGAGGCATTCTATCAAATCCAAAAGAATCAAGTTACAATTGTTGAGGAAAAATTTGAAGCTACACTTCATCCTCAAGGAACAAGTAAGTTTGTGATTCATCGTTGTTATGTTTTTATGTTGCTTCCTGGCTTCAATGATATTTGGCCTTAAAATTATTTTCCATAGAGTTACATGTCATAAATTAATCACGTGATGAACTCTTTCTTGCTACGTTTTCTTGGTTGCTTCCGTTATGTTGCCATGTGCTAATAAGATAGAGAAACAAGGAGTTGTTTCTCACAATCTGCTTTAATACTTGACCCTTTGACCTTGAGCGTCATACCAGGACTGGTTCATCCATCTATGGTTCTCCGGTAGAGAACTGCAAGATTATTCTGAGAAAAAGTTCTGTCATCACGTACGCACTGTGTATCGTATCTACATAGTTGGCAGCCTTAATGCTATTCCACAGTCCAAGTGGTTAAATATCTTGACCTCAATTGTGTAGTTAGGTTTTACATTCTTAATGGTACAGCGTGATGTATGCAATATTGCAAGTATACATTGTTGTTTATAATACCAGTCTGCTAGATCAATGATTTGGATTTGGATCTGATGTATCCGATGCATGCAGATGCTATATTTGGATAGTTGGGATCTGATTGGCCGGGAACACTCCAGTTCCTTATCAGGGGCTATAGAAGCTTTGGAGGCCTGCACTCTCCGTCTCCCAGTTGTCGGTGGGGCAAGGGTATGCTTGTGAGTTGTGATTATATTTCATAAATGAGCATTTAGATCTTAGTTTCCTGTCACGTTGGTTATCTGGCCAGGCATGTATGGTGCTTCAGAACTTTTGCTGGTTACAATTTACAGGCTGATATCCAAAATGTAAAAAAGGCTATTTGTTCAGCAGTTGATGTGATGCAGGCCATGGCATACTCGTTGCACTCTCTGCTGACAAAGGTTCTAAATTTAATCTTTTGGGTTTTCTCCTAGACTTTGATTTATCTCATAACAAACTGGTTAATTTTATATTGTTAAAAATTTCA
Organism: Ilex aquifolium; assembly: GCA_951799425.1. Lineage (NCBI taxonomy): Eukaryota > Viridiplantae > Streptophyta > Magnoliopsida > Aquifoliales > Aquifoliaceae > Ilex > Ilex aquifolium. The sequence goes on from OX637406.1 coordinate 5,968,082, forward strand.
AAGCAATAAAGTCGATCAATAAAGTATGTCAGTGGACTAGAACTAAGTGATCCTTAATGACTGTTCAAAAAAAAAAAAAAAGTGTTCCTTAATGCATAGGTCTCATATCTTCCTTACACATATGTTAGCAATGTAAAAAAGACTTTTATTTTCCTTTTTTTTGGCCCCACACCCCATTGGGCTGTGTTTGTTGCTTAGTATCAGTGACAAGTTTTTGAATATTTGTGGCCACTTGAGAGCACATGGACGTCACCATTCAGAATCCCAAGCAAAGAGTGCTTTAATTCCTGGGGAATTATACAAATAAGAAGTCCAAATTAGGTTAGGTTCCAATAGCAGGAATATGTACAAAGAAGTTTTTATGATCTCAATGTGAAGCTTATTAATCACTTGTGACAGCATTCTGATCTTAAAAGGATTCTGTTAACTTTTCGAGTTCTCTGGCCATCTTTGTTGCAAGTTCTTTTCTCGATGCTTCCCTTCTATATTTGTAGTAGGTTGCTCTGTTTATAGTAAGAGTTAAGCCCAGTCTCCAACTTAGAAGTAACACTGATAAGATAACAATCTTAGTTAAAACTTGACCTATTGTTCTTGTGCTGGGTTGCATTGAATGTGTCTTCACCAATTTTGCTTTAACAGGTTGAGCCAGTGAACTCATTGCTATCTGAGCTAGCAAATGTAAGCGCAAACGAGCGTGGTTTACTTGATCAAAGCAAAAACCTTTTGTCTACATTAAAATCCATGCAGGTAAGGGTGGAATTCGGTTTTCCTTCAAAGTTCACATATAAAGAAGATAGATCAAATGTTTTTGGATTTTGCAGGAAGCAAATTCTGATTGTAAAATTACTGTAATTTTTTTATGATTGTATTCATTTACATATTGGTCTTGAAAAATGCGGTGATGATGGTTCATATTTGGTTTATATTGGAAGTGTTCCGTGTCAAGAACTGACAGAAGTTATGAATCCAGGTCCAGGATTGTAGCCTGAGAACACATATATTACAATTACGACGTCTGTCCTCAAGCATGACAACAGAAGTGTAAAGCTGATGATATTTGACCACTTACTTTAAATGCTAACATCACGTCAATTTCCTTTTCTTCCTGGCACCATGGAAGCATTGGTGACAAGGTAAGAATCAAACAGTTGTTTGTGGCTTCTGATAGCTGAAGAGTGCTCCTTTTCGTCCTCTTCGGGATCAGTGGAAAGCAGCTCCATACAGGTATTTTTTTCTCAATTTCAAATTAGGTTGTATACAGGTATTTGTTCTACAGGTGTGCGGTGAACATATGTAAATATTTTGTGATGTTACCATTTTATCCTTCATTCAATGGCGCCCATGTCCAAGTTTTGTTTTGGCACTTTGCATTCTTATACTGTGCTGTTTTAATGCTTCTTTTGTGTATGTATTCACCTTAGGCTGTAACTCCGGTATAGTTTGCATAAATAACTATCTGTAATGCATAGTGCTCTTATTTAATAGTCAGCCTTATTGTCTTATTCGACTATCTTGTTAAATAGACCTTCTTTACTCGTTTCTTCCCACTTTCCTGATACCTAATTTGTGACCAGTTGATTTAGTCTTATCCTGAGCTGTCTTGGTAGTATCAATTGTTTCTTCGAACAAGCAATATAGGGCAGCTAGCACAACTATGTTGGCTTGCCCATGAGGAAGGGACCATTTCTTAGCATTTATTTGAATCTCTGGAAAAGAGTTTTGGGGTTTTGGGTACTAAAAAAGGCTCTACTCTAACCAGCTTTTATCTCGTAGTTTCTTTTATCTCCTGGTTATTAAGTAATAGAGGGGTGACTTCGAGTCTCTATTTGAATCTCTATTGAAATGAGTCAAGGAAATGTTCAAAATTGATATCAAAAGAAGGGCAACTTCAAAACATCTAGGAGTTTTGAATAGTCCTCGTAGTTGAGTAGTCCTCTATGAAGAAAAGTAAAGTACAAGGGACGGTATGTTGGTGTCTGATGCGTTGTCGATTGACAAGAAGAAATTGTGGCACTTCCACTGGGAAGAGCAAGACTAGAAATAGTCCAAGTCACAGTGGGCAATAGACCAATGGTTCTAGTAGGTTCTTGTAGATTCAGAGCATCCTACCCAAGTTTTGCAATTGAAAATGGACCTGTTTCAGATTTGTGCTGTTGAATTCGATTGACTGAATCCAATCTACAAAGTTCATAGATGCTTTGGGGGGAGGGAGATTGAAAAGGGGGTTTGTAAAGAGGCAAGGTTTCACATTGTGTCCAATAGGCTGAGATTTGTTCAAATTGTTAGCTGAATCGAAGTTAGTTCGATTTCTAAGCTTATTTTGTAAGTGAGTCGAATTTAAGAAATGTACTTGGTTTGATTCGATTCAATTAGGTTCTTGTGTATAAATAATTTTAATTCTATTGTTTTTAGATAACCCTATCTAAAAGATCAACAATCTTAAATTTATCCCAAATTGTTTGACTTATTTGTTATCTCTTCTCTGATATTTTTTTTGAGCAATATGATTCTATGAATATCTAGGGTTATTGGTTGTTTTAGGATCGATAATTACTTCAGTTGTTGGATTGATTTTTTTTAAAAAAAAAAAAAAACTAAGCACTAGCCAAGTCAAGCTTGCTGAGCTTGAACAAAAATTTGAACTCCAAGCTGGGATTGAGTTCGAATTTGACCAATCTGTATTGGTCCAAATTTAAGGATATTTAAGCTCGATAAACTCAGACTTGGTTGAGGCGATTATTGAGGGCAGCATGACGAGAGCACAACTTGGTTTATTGAAACTTCGACCCAAAAGATCACCAATATTGACTTGATCCCTTCCTTCTACCCATCTAGAAAGTCTGGCCGTAAAGTCATTTAAAACCTAGTACGTGTAGAAGGTTCTCGGAAAAGATCATTTGTAAGTTGAAAATTTCCATGCTTCCCTAAAACTTATTTTGGTCACATATTGAATTATTAGAGCATCCATAACTAAGTGGGGTGGTCTAGTAGGGGTACCGATCGATCTTCTCACTCTGGATGTTCGAGTCTTGAAATTTATATTGGGACTCGGTAGTTGGCCACTATATTAGTCTAGCTAAGTTTATTTCTGAGAGGAATAATGGACGTGATTGTTTCATGATCTTACCAGTAAAGACTTATCGGGATAGTTTTTGAACGCTCTTCTTTGTCTCCACCTATTTTACCCGGCCAAAAAAAAAAATTATTAGAGCATCCATAGAACTGTTAGAAGTCGACGGTGAATTTGAATTTTTTTTTTCACGAGTCACTTTGAACTCTGTTTCTTACTTATCCAAAAAAAAAAAAAGGTTTTTTGTGTCGTTGTTAGGTTGTTCTTGCCTCGTCCTTGGTAATTCTTGATAATAAAATTTTAATATCCACATATCAAAAGTAAGATAATTCTTGAGCATATCCTCAAAAAATAAAATTATCTTTGGCAACTTGACAGTTTCAAAGTTTTAAAGAATATTGACCAGTATAGATATTGGAGCGCACGTGTATATATGCATTCTGATGATTTGTGTGGAAAAAAGAAGAAAAACTCTTGCATTCTTATGAGATAAGCATGTAATGTGAGATACCCATGTGAAGAAACTATGGAATATTCTACACCTTGTTCCAAAAAAATGTTCACCCACAATCCCTCACATGTCACGTTTTGCACCATCCTTTTAAGTTCGTAGATGGGGAGTTAAAAAAGTTGATACATATGTTTAATGTCGATTTACTTGAAGAAATGGGTAAGATAAATAGATGGGATGAAAGGACTCGAGTTGCCTATTAACTGTCAGGACTGACCAGTGGACACAAAGTTTCTTGTATAGATGGAGTTAGTAAATATTCTTGCATCGATCGAAAAATCTATGTCAGACAAGATTCGTTGTGTGTGCTATAAGGTCCTTGCAAGTGATGAAAATGTTTATAACACGGGTAATTGAGCAGGCAGGGCTACCCGCACTTACCTCTATACAGGGGTCAACACGATATGTGACAGTTGTGTCTATCTGCAATTGTCTCGATTGCTATTATACCAATAGTCAATCTCTACGTGTTAGGTGTCCCAAGCATTAATTAGACAGATGTGACGTCTCCTCCAATACAACTTGGACTAGTCCCTCAAAAGAGGGACACATCCGAGGCAAAAAGGGGACACCTGAGTTACAATTGTCTCACCGCTGGAGTGTGACCGTGGAAGGGTTATGTCTGCGGTGCCCCTAGTGCACGTGCACCCAGGGTTGTCCCTTCCCTTTAGAACCCCTTCCAAGGTTTGTTGCAAAAGTGCCTAATCAAGGATACTCGCATAGTTTCGTTTTTTTAGTCTCTAATTCACACTTTTCATTATCCCATACATTGACAAAGATTATGGGTATCAAAATATAACATAACTTGTTAACACGATACGAAATTAGAGAGTTTGAGTTTTTCTTAAACCATCCGTTTCATAAACGAGTGGACCTGATCCGACACGATTAATAAATGAACAGGATATGAGTGAAGTTAATCAAAAGAAATACATGAAATGACTCGTTTATATATCAATTATATACAATTCATACACGACACAAATTCGATATGGCACGATTCGTTAGACACCAATTCATAAACGAATAAGGAATGGGTGGAGTACTTTTTGACACGAACCTGCTAAAACCTGACATGAACCTACCTCACTCGGCATGATTAATAGGCCTAACTTGAACCATTAACTCCTTGTACCTTGGGAGTCCCTCTAGATCCCTGTTAAGCAAAGTCCAATAGGCAGTGAGCTGTACGTACATTAAGAGGTCTACTCAAGACTAAACCTTCAAGACCCTATCCGAAATTGAGATTAACAATCATACTCGTCCGTCTCTATTGTCCAATTCTCCCTCAATGAGGGTCATATTTCCCTATCTCGAAGTGGGAACTCCTCCTCTTAGTCCCTTGGGCCAGTCGAGCAACAATATACTATCATTTGACTTTTACCACTACAAACATTCAATGGGTTATGTGAGTTCTCTCAAGTGGTCTTGTTTCGAGGGCACCCCTTAGAGAAAAATATGAACTTGAAATCCCACATAAGTTGCGGCAAGAATTTCAGGGGGCTTCTGGAGGTGGTGGTTAGACTTAAGCTTGTCAGTCTTCTTATACATTGGTGACTACAATATGATACTGGGTACGTGAAATATATTCAAAATATGTATATATCATTTTATGCGTGTTCATAAAAAATAAAAAATAAAATTAAAATCCCACGTCGATTGCAATAAGAATTTCAGGGTAGTAAAGTCTCTTCTTTACAATTAGAAAAGTGGAAATTTCCGGAAAATAGAAAAGTGGAAGAGGTGTGAATCGTGCAATTAGAATCTAGTCATTCTGTCAATCTGTAAAGTCTCTTACGGAGCATCTTGCTAATTAGGGGTGCAACTTGGGTTGGGCAACCCGATTTCAACCCGAGCCCAACCCGAAAAAATTAGGGCTTGGACTAGGGTTTTTAATACTTGGGTTGGGTTTGGGTCAAAAAACTTCAACCCGAATTCAATTTGGGCCGGACTCGGGTTGAGGCATCGGCAACCCGATTTCAACCCGAACCCGAATTCAATTAGTGTGATAGTGTGATGTTTTAAGTTTAATATTTTTATGAGTTTAATTTCTATGTTTTATGGGATTGTACTTTGAGATTACTAGTTTTTTGGTGTGAAAACAGATGATTAATAATCGTGCACTGTTATGAATGAAATATATGGATTGTTTTATAAATTTGTAATTATTCCCCCCCCTCTCTCTGTCTCTCTTGCAGTGAACCCGAATTCAACCCGAGCCCGCCCGAATTAAATTCGGGCTGGGCTCGGGTTGAGTTTCTCAACCCGACGTAGGGTTAGAGTTAGGGTTAGGGTTAGGGTTGAAGATTATATACCTAGAGTTGGGCTAGGGTTGACTGTCTAACCCGCCCAACCCGCCCGAGTTGCACCCCTATTGCTAATTACTCTTCTATAAATATCTGAATCCTCAATGTAGTTGCCAAATCTTCATAATTGAACACAATGATTAATTGGGGCCAGCCAATTGGCACCATAAGCCTGTCTCTGCTGTAATAGTTTTGCCGACTGCTGATAGGGTGAATGAAAAAATAAAAAGATGAAAAGTGAGAGTGATACATTTTTTATTCTTCGAGTGATGAATCATTTCTTTCCTCTTTTGTGTTTGGTAAGAGGGATGAAAAATAAAAAGAATTGACTTTTCTGTGTTTGATAAGATGGAATTTTTTAAAAAAATATATATATATATTTTATCATTATATTTATATATGAAATTAATATATGTATAATATATAATTGATAAATATGATATATAGACAAAAATAACATACATTTTAACACACATAATTAACTTTTTCACCCACTTTTTCTCCAAATTTGGAGGGATTGATTTGGGTGAGTTAGAAGGAAAGTTAATTCATCAACTTTTATATCATTCCTATTTTTTTTCCTTATCGAACATAATGCTTATCTATCTCTCCAACTTTCCATCTGTCTACCTTTCTATCTTTTCATTTTTTCATTTTACCAAACGAAGCATAAGTACTGACCGACTAAGAAAATTGCGTTACGTATTTGAATTTAATCTTAGCAGGTTCTGATAATAAATCGGTAGACTTGATAGAATTGTCAAATAAATTGATTAATACAAATTCAATTAAATACGACATGAATTCGCTAAATAATTATAAAAAAATTGATTATATATTCAATAAATTTTAACACCACACAATTTGAAGTCCCCATAAACCCATGGCCATAGATACTACACCTGATGGGTGATGGCGAAAGCATGTCAGGCTGATCAACAGATGGAAACAGAGATATATTGGAGTGGATAGCCACGAATCTATTGAAGTTTTGCCCTATGGACATTCATTAGGTCCATATAATACCTAACGTAAGAAGTAGGCTTCAATTGAGACTTTCACTCGTTGATCCGTTTAATTAGGAGGAGTACGGTAAGGTGTGAATTGGAAATATCTGTACCGACCTGGATTATGTTTACACTGCAAACATTCCACGCGGTTGAAAGGCTAATGTAGCACACTATTGACTTGTCTTTCTTTTATTTTTCTAAACGCGGCACCAATGAAACGGTCGATCTGACACGGTACAATTAATAAATTAATCGGATATGAATGAAATCAATTAAAAAAAATATATGACATGATTTATTTATATGTCGGTTATACACGATTTATACGCGATATGAATTTGATATGATACAATTCGTTAGTCACAAATTAATAAACGAATCGGGTATGAATGTTGTGTTTTTCATTACAAACCCGATAAGACCCGATATAAACCCATATCACCCGACATAATTCACAGGCCTAATTTTTATAACTCTAATGACTGTCTTGTGGTGTTATACCAAGTTTGTCGGATCCAACTCAATGCTAACGTACCTCGAGAATGGATTAGAGAACCTAAGTCTGAAGAAGAGTCTTCGTTTGAAATAAAGGGAGACTACTAAATCAGTTAGCTCAATTTTGAAAATTTATTGACGAGAATATGTCTTCACAAACTTGCGAAACTGTCCCTTAAATTGATCAAGTTGTTGATTACTCTGATCACCCGAATCTTCCTAACTTTATTAAATCAAATAATAGAATTTTGATGTTGTCTGAATTACGACCACATGTACATTGAAATTGATTGAAAAAGAAAAAAATAAAAAATTGCACACGTAGTGAGTTTTTATTCGTTCAAAAATAAATATACGACACAAAAAAAAAAGTATTTTTTTAGTGCCTTATTAAAACTCATAGAGTTGCTGACGGATTAACGCGGTCAAAAGTACATGATTAGTGCGTGAATATTAAGGTAATAAGTGTTGCATGATCCGATGCAGTAATTACCTATGGGATGTCTTTATTACAGGGATTGGCACACGGAAATTACGAGGAAGATGACTCATCCTCAAAACAAAAACAAATATATTTGGTTTAGTTTGTAATAATGGCATATGTCATCCTCCCTAATCAGCTCAACGCTGGCTGGGACAACTTGCAAGAGCTATCTTCTTATCCACACCTAACATACATTGGCTAATTTCATCCCTATCACCACTCTGACTCTGACATACAAAAATAAATAACAAATGAACAAGGATAAATTTCATATTTATATAGAGGAATTTGAAAATATTAGAAGTCTTCCAATAACTAGAACTTCCATAATTGGGTGTGTGGCTATGATTTTCATCATGTGAAGGAAAAGCAACGCTATAAACACTAAATTTGAAGACCCAATCAGGGACTAAATTTGTAATAGTCATTGTATTAGTTTTGTATAGGCCATAAAACTTGGACACATGGACCAATCACTAGCAAACACGTGGTATTCCGATGAAAAAGTGACAACATAATGTGACGAGATCACAGCCTTCATCAAGTAACAGTGACCTTGCCCTAGAGGCAAGAGTAATATCGCAGATATAGAAGGTAGCGTGGAGAGACAAAGTTCGTCCTTCACCGAGAGAGTAATAATGCAACATGACATGACAACCACACATCTATAAAATAAATTACAATACAATTCAAATCTCAAAAGATAAAACAAAATGACTTTTATTTCTCGCGGTTGAGTTCTCTTAAAATTTTATTTTAAAGTTAATCCAACGGCTAATATTAACACCTCAAATTTAATAAAGAAAATAAGTCCTCAAATATAAGAATGGCGTGGTGAGGGTGGCTAGCGGCGATGGTGGGCGATGACGGGTGGTGGTCGGGGGTTTAGTAGTAGGTGGCGGTGGGTGGTGTTGGGCAACAATGGTGATGATGGGTGCTGACGATGAGCGGCGGTGGTAGTGGGATGATAGTGATAGTGATAATAAATATAAGAATGCAATGACGATGGTGGTGCCTGGTAGCTGTGGACGACGGTGGTAACAATCGGCAGTGGGTGGCGATGATGATGGTGGTGGGGGTGGGGCAGGGGTGGTGGTGGGGCAGTGGCGTTGGTGGTGGTAGTGAGGATGAGGGAGGTGGGATGATGGGGGTGGTGGTGGTGGGGTGATAGGTGTGATGGTGGGTGGCGGCGACGGTAATAGTGATGGTGGTAGTGGTGATTATTGTGGCAGAGGTGGTGGTGGGGTAGCAACGGTGGTGGTGGTGGTGGTGGTGGCGGCAATGGTGATGGTGGTGGGGGTGGGGGTGGTGGGAGTAGTTTTGGTGGTGGGGTGGCGTTGGTGGTAGTAGTGGTGATGGTGGTGGTGGTGGTGGTGGGGCGACTCTAGACACTATTTTTGTTTAAAGTACTTATGAGAAGTTATGAGTTGTAGAAGTACTTTTAAAAAATCACCTCAAACACACCCTTAATGACCTATTTTCCCTATTAAGTTTGAGGCGTTAATATTTGTCGTCGAATTAAGTTTAAACTAAAATTTAAAGATATTTTAATCGCAGAAAACAAAAATTATTTTATTTATCTTTTGAAATTTGAATTGTATTGTATTTTATTATATAGATTATATATTTTAAATTAAACAATTGTAATTAATTAAGTTCTCGTCTTTGAATTAAATCTAAATCACATTTTTCATGAAAATGTAAGTAAATACCAGGGTTTTGAAAAACGTCCATTACGTAACGGTATCGGAGGCCGACAATACTGTTACACCTCGATTTAACGGTTAGAAAAAAATTCACACCCGTAACGGGTGTTACATCCCGTTATTCAATCGTAACGGCCGTTACACTTCAACAACTCTTGATTTTTTACTAGAAAACCAGAAAATCAAAGAACAAATGAAATTGGATAAAAAAAAAAAAAAACAAATGAAAGGAGAAGAATAGAGATGTGTAGATTTGGTCCCTCATCAATGGCATCAACTTCTAAACCACCGCTTGGCTACTTGGGGTGTAGCTTCAATTCTTACATGGATCGATTAGCCGATGGTGGAAGAGAGAAATGAGTCTTATGTGGTGCTATTTGGGGCAGATTAACAACATAGAAAAGTGGAGGTAAAGAGATAAGCTTTAGGGTTTAGATAATGGTTACCATGTGTGAAAAGACTAAGTTGCCCTTATTGTGAAAATAGAAGATATTCTCTAAAGTGGTAATCATACGTTGGCCTAAATGTAAAAAATGGGTCTAGCTTGGCCCAATGGAATTAAGATTTTTTATTTTGTATTTTGCTAATATTTTTCCATCTTTTAGGAATGTATATCCATAATTAAAAAAAAAAGATTGTATATCTCAATTGGCTATGATTTCTAAATTTTTCCAAAAATATTTAAGTGGATTGCCTTCAATTAAAAGTCACCTAAAAACTCTTGTCATGTAATTATTAAATGATAAATTTATATATCATTGTTTATGATACAATAAAATGTATAAAATATCATAAAAGGTCTATATTTATCAAAACTTAGAGTTAAAAATGCATAAATTTATTTTGTAAGAGAGGTGTGAATGAAAACAAAAAATTCACGATCCCAATTTTCATTACTGTAGTGTAACGTCCGTTTCACCTCTCGTCCATTACATCGTTACTGTTACAGTAACCGTTACTGAATAACAAAACCTTGGTAAATACAATTATACATAAAGAGGAATCCGGCAAGCATGCACATGTCCATAGACGCGTGAACCTCATGGCCTGCTTGGACAGAGTTGAACCTCTCACATTCAATCTCATGCCCAAGCCCAAGTGGCCTCAACTCAGCCTCAACAGAAAAATATGTAGAGTTAGTAGTCCCACCATCTCTCTCTCTCTCTCTCTCTCTCTCTTACACACACACACACACAGCGACTGAGCAAACATGTTTCATGCGTGTTTGGTCATTGCCTTGCTGCCCACGATACTATACAAATGGCACAAATGATGGCAACTTCAGCTTAATTAATTACAAACTACCAAATGAATAACACGCCCCCACAAACACCCACCCACAGAGAAAGAGAGAGAAAGATAGTACCCAAAACTTGTGCAAAAAATAAATAAATTGAATAGAATTCAACAACCATTACAAAATAGAGAGTTCATACTCTGTATATACAAAAAAAATAAAAATAAAAAATCAATAACCCTGAAGATTAACAAAAAAAATTACAAATAAGGAAGTAAGTGCTTAAGATTCCAATCAATTTCCTATTGGCCCTAAATCAAACTTCCAAACTTGATAATCTAATGATGTTGAGAAATTTCAAGTTTCGCCGGCAGCGAAAGACGAGATTTTTTGGTCGGATGAGGACTTTCAACCTCGTCGTCGCCGAAACCAGTCCAAAATTCCGGCAAAGCGGGCATGTTCAGGTCAAACCCACGGTGGCTGTTGGTGGACCCCACACCTTCCGAAGTGGTTGCTGCGCTGTTGCCACCGCCGTTAGCAGCTCCACCGCCTTCATAGTGACACCTCTTGTGTCCTCCCAAAGCCTGGCCAGTTGGGAAACACTTGTGACAGATTGAACACTGGTGGGTCCTGCCACTACCGCTAGTGATTGTGACGTTGGTGTTGGTGGTGGTGGTGGTGGAGGTGGTGGTGGTGGAATTCTCATCTCCACCTCCGCCGGCGTGTTTTCGGTGACTGGCCTTGTGACCTCCTAGAGCTTGGTAAGACCCAAAAGCCTTGTCACAAACTGAGCACTTGTACACGAGCTTTGAATCGGATGGTGGTGCTGACGGTGGTAGCGGCGGTGCCGACTGGTTGCGCTTGGAAGCGGTGGTGTTTGAAGCGCCGCCTCGAGCTAGCATAATTAGGCAAAGAGCAAGATACTCTTCTTCAGTAGGTGGGCGGTCCATACTACGTGGTCGTTTGGAGCGCTTCCCTTTAGCCCAGGGCTGCTCAAGATAGCGAAGATGGGATTCCTCATACTGAAACGAAGGTGTTGGTGTAGTGGGTGAGTTCAAAGCTTCAAGAGCCATTAGAGAGAGAGATTAAATCAACAGAGAACTAAAACAACAGAAAACCTCACTGAATCACAGATAGAGTTGTGGGTGTGAGAGAGAGATATTTCTAGAGAGAGAAATGATGAGAGATGTGGAAATTGAGTGTGAGAGTGAGGAGGGGGTGTGGTGGGTATATAAGGGGGGTGGGGGTGGAGAGAGCTAGAAGGAGAGGGAAGTTGCGTGTGAAGTGTGAGGAAAGTAAGAGGGTTGCCCAAGTAATTTTGAAGTTTGAAAAATAGAATACAAGTACATGCATGTTGGTATAGAAAAATACAAAGGGAGTGGGAGCACGTTTGAGTTGAGTTTTCTTAAAGGCCAAGTTGTATCTAGTGGACTGAAGTCGGCTAAAGATGAGAGGAAAGTGTATGTGCATGTGAAAGCGAGAAGGGGTCCCAGCTCAAGCTTTAATAAGAATAAGTTATAAAATCGAAACGTCTCATATTTGAATTTTTGTAATTTATTAGGAATAGGTAATGAGGAATTTTTCTTTTATTAATATCTTAATTCTGACGTAATAATTTGCTTTTGATTAGACTAAGAAATGAATTAATCGAAATACACGTAAGCTGATCCGAATAACTCGATTATTGAAAGAAATAAAAAAAAAAGAGTGGAGCCCACTTGGGTATGTGGACCTTTTGGGGGAAGGAAGTGTCGACAGAGTGAAGATGGAAGACCAAAGACTGCTTCCAAGTCAAAACAACGCGGTACTCTTGACTTTCTTCTACCTTATTGAACACTCAAAGCAGCCAACACCCACCGCAGCCGGCCCCTAATGGAAGGTACGCTTCATGTGAATAAAGTTATTTAATTGTGAGGTATTAGTATTACCAATTCAAACTAAATCTAGGTTTAAATTTATATAAATGAGAATTTGATTATCAAGTTACATAACTCTAACTTAGAATTTGGATTGAATCTAAATTCCCTATCTATTATCGTCTCAAGATTTAGTTAGATTTCAAAATATTCAAAACGCGAGACCCCACTTGAGTACCATTGACCTTAAATTGGGTTTAATTTTTTTTTATTTTTTAACGAACATGCAAATATAAAATACACAAATTTTTAACCAAGCTTAATTTGGGTATTGAACTATTGATAATTTTTTAAACATAAAATATCAAATTACATAAATATTTAGCGTATCGACATTTGACATTCCAGGTGCATTGAGAAAGTGTCACGTGGTAAAGTCTAAAGAAATGTGAGAGATAATCAATCACAACCATATTTAAAAAGAAAAAGAATAACTAACTATAAGTTATCGGTCCATAATCGTCGATGGGAACGAAATCGTTGAAGACAATGACTAGAAAAAGACATTTAATGGAGAATACAAAAAACACTTAAACCCTCAAAGACCCATGATCTGGACATTATTAGGAATAATTTTAGATTAATTTTAAGAAGCAATTAGTGTTGTAATCAAGATTATTTATTCAACCTTTCTGTAACCGAAGTTCTTTCGATTAAATTAATAAATGAAAATTCTTTTATTTGTTTCCTGCACTGTGTTTGTTCACTGTTTTTCATCTAAGGAAGTCCTGAAACAATACATTCGAACCCCTTACAAATACTCACTTAAAAATTGTCTGTCAATTGAGATATATCTATCGATCCAACAAATTTTAGAGCAACAATAATATATGTCAAAGTGACAAATATTTCAATCAAATTTGGGTTAGGTTCAATTTGACCCATCCAAATTGCCCCTAGTTTTAAGGATATCTTACTTTTTAAAAAAAAAAGAGGTTTTTTAAGGACCTTCGTTTACTTCCATTTGGGTCTTCTTTTAAATAGGTAAAGCACCATTTGGCTCATCGGTATAACACTGCATCTACCAACATGCATGCACCTTCAAAGTTTGGTGCTGTTTGGCACATGGCACAAATGAAGAAATGATGGATGAGTTGGATATGGACATAGTCATAGTCCAATGTAGCTTTTGATTAATTTAATGAGAAAAATACATGACAATTCGGATAAGAACTTTGTTCATATACATCTCTTATACTTTTTATTAAGTAAGCACCTACCTCATTGATGTTTACCATTCAATGGGCTAGCATACAGGGGAGTAGCTGAGTACCTAAATTATTATAAGGAATGAGTGTTGCAATATCCATAAAGAAATGGGGATAAATGTTTTGCGATTGTTTATTTTTTTTTATTTCTTTTGTGGGGGAAGTGGTTAATATGTGTTAATTAGTCTAGTAACCTAAATGTATATTATCTTTTGGATGGTGGATGAGTGGGTTCCATTAAAAAAATTGATGAGACCCACTTATCTAATAGATAAAGTGCATTTGGGTTGTAACTTTTTGGTCTATTTTGGGTTGTGTAGCATTATTCAGGTTGATAAAACGATGCTCGCTAAATAAAAAATTTGGACCTAAATTAGAATCGAACACTAAATTAGAATTAAAAATAAGGAAAACAAAATTCAATCACATTAATATTTTACTTAGTTAGCATAATCACATGAGGGTCATATCGTTTAGTTTTACTTTTTGATCAAACCTTTTATCTAGAACCCCATTATACATTTGAGAATTGTGGATTTTAAACTTGAGAGTGCTTGAAGAAAAACAATTAACTCTCAAATTATGACTCTGGTGTTAATTAAGTCCTTGAATTTTATTTTTTTTTGTAAATTGAATTCTTAAATTCTCTAATTATGTCAATTGAATGTTTTTGTCTTTTTGTGTCATATGATCACGTGAGTGACATACTTTAACGAAGGAAGACAAAAGAGTTCAGTTGACATAATTAGAGAATTTAGAGGCACAATTGATACAAAAAAAAAAGTTTAAGGACTTAATTGACACAAAGATTATAATTTGAGGGTCATATGTGTAATTTACTCAAACAAATAAATCAAGAGAAAATAATTGTTGGATGCAATGTTTCTGGCGCCTACTTTGTTCGGTTCTAATAATGGTTATAAGTCAGAGTTAGGATATTGATATTGTAGCGGTCGTTCGATAGTAGAGGTGATTACTATCGTCATGCTATATGGTATGAGCATGGTCAAAAACAAGCCGGACGAAGTAGTTGGTTCCATACCGAAGAATTGAGAATTATTAAAAGACCAGAATGAAAAAAAAATAGGTGAGCGAGATAGAATGGAGAAACTCCAAACATCATACCAAAATCAAATTGGACTCTTAAATTGAATTTTCACCAAGGACTGGTGTTAAGTGAGGCCTATAGGAAATTCAGTTATCTATCTCATCATACTTTGACCAAAATAAAAAAAAAATTTCTCATCATACATTTCAAATAATGTTTTTCTGGCAAGTCACTTCATAGAATGTTGTTGAACAAGTAATATTTTTCTTTCCCCCTTGGTTTGGTTCTTGGATTTCCTCTCTGGTTGGCTTTCTAGAACCCCAAGGAACATCCAAGAAACATCCAGACCATTCCTACTACTAGTCAATCATGAATAAATATCTCAGCAGCCCCATGTTCCACTCTTCTTAATTGTTGTGGACAGTCTAGCCTGTCCCAGTTAAGAGAGTTTAGCTCATATAATGAAAAATTACGTCAAGTGGTATCCTTGGGCTAGCTAACAACCTCTTGGCCATCTGTTTAATTGCAAAATTTTCCCAATTTTAATCAATTATCAAACTTAAAATGATGGTGAGATTATCGGCTGGCCTAATGGTCACCGCCCCCCATTGTTGAACTTTACAGTCGCGCGTTTAAACCTCGTCACCTCCTCCCCGTAATAATGACTAACAAAAAAAAAAACTTAAAAAGATGGTAACTATTTATGCAATTGAGTGGCATGTTATGGTTATGAGTTCAAGAACCATCATTTTTAGAATAAGGGCACTTTATTCTTTCAAACTCTGTTATATGAAAAAGTCTTGTACAATGGATACCCTCTTTTTATCAGACCTACTTTAAATAAGTAGAATTAAAATTAAAATAATTCCCCTTAGTTTTTTAGAGAAAAAACAATATTAAAACAGACATGGTTTACAAGAGTCTAAAACGTTCTCGACATCATCTAAGCTTTGGTTTATAGGTGCTCACGTTATTTACACAATGATTTTAATTAAAGAATAATTTTATTTGAATCTAATTTATTAATATAATTTACACTGAATCTAAATATTTGTTGGGACTCATTATCAATTTAATGATTGTAATGAATTAAGTCAATAAATTAGATTTAAATAACATTATTATTAGAGTTGATTGCACTAGAAGTCTCTAAAGTATAGAGTTTGTCTTATTTTGGTCCCCAATATTTTAATTGCATTATTTTGGTTCTCGAAGAATTTAATATGCTTCTATGTGTTCCCTCAAGCAGACAACATTCAAATTGCGAACGATTTTTTTATCATAAAATTATAGTATGGGCAAAAAATAATTTGGATAGCTTTTAACCAAAATTTGGATAGTTTATGATCAAAACTGTATAATTTGGGTAGCTCTTTAACCAAAATTTGGGTAGACATTTGGTTATAAATTATCCAAATTATTTTTTTACTCATATTTAAGTATTAAATGACAAGTTTATAATAAAAAAACGTTAGCAATCTGGACGTTTTCTACTTGTGTGACCACATAGGAATATATTCAATATTTCAGACACTAAAATGATACAATTAAAATATTAAAAATCAAAATAAAATAAACTCTACACTTTGGAGACTTCCAATACAATTAACCCTTATTATTAATTAAAAGTTTAAAATCATTGACGTTGTATTCCTGCAAAATAACAGGGTAACATTGAAGTCATTGCTTACATAACCCCTTTTTTTTATATTGAGTGGTGAAGACGCTTGAACAAGACATAGTTTTTCTTTTTTAAATTAGGAAGTAGCTTAAACTGTTGAGGAACTTTACCCGTAACACAAGAAAGAAAAATGAAAAAACATGCGAGTCAAACAGTCTCACAAGAAGGGTAGTTAGTTACGCATTCTACCTGGTAGTGCTTTCAAAATATAGTATTTTAATCGTTCACATCTCGAGTTGTCAAGATTAAATTTTGTAAAATAGAAACATCTTTATTGGCTTGGAGATGTCTAGGGTACCAAAAAAATTAAATAAATTTGGTATCGTACTCATATTTGTCATTTTTGTATGTGCACGAGTCTATGCAAACAGGGTTAAAAGCGGTAGATAACCTGATTCCTATAAGATGTGGTCAACGAGAACTTATAATCGGAGAGCGATAAACTGAAAAAAAACTGTTATTGCTATCGATACAATATTAAATCAAAAGCAAATGAACTCAAGGGTCACCTTTGAGAGTGAGACATTGTATTGTGTCTATGTAGCGGTTGGACAGAAACGCTCAACTATGGCTCAATTAGTTCAAATTCTTTCAGAAGCGAATGCTTTGAAATATTCCATTCTTGCAGCAGCCACCACTTCGGATCTTGCTCCTCTTCATTTTTTGGCCCCATATTCTGGGTGTGTCATGGGGGAATATTTTGTTACTGTTGTGGTATCAAAAAAATTAGTAAAAATAATTATCACATCCATAATAAAAACACCCACAAAAGTGAGAAAAAAAAAAATTTGTCCTGAAGAAAAATTATAAAAATAATTATCATAATAGTGGTAAAAATACCCATAAAAATGATATGATTTGAGTTATTTCTATATGAATTGGCCATTTAAATTTTATTATCAATATAATGCTGAAGAAAAAAGCAAAATAGTCATGAAAAATAACTAAATTTGATCAGAAAGAATGGTCCAATGAGCTCCATTTGTCCAAGCTGAGCTTGGTTTATGGAGTAATATGGTTTGAAAGGGTGTAATTTGGGTAAGTTGAGAGGTCAACTCTAGTTCAACTTTAAGTATACTAGTAATACAACACGTGCGTTGCACGTGAATAACTTTTGTACACAAAAATTAATAAAATATATTAAGTATATGTGTATTTAAATTAAATATCAACTTAAATTTACCAAACTTAATTTTTAATTGCTCATATTCTATTCTAAGATTATGAAAATTTTGAATGTTCCTAAAATTCTTTGTTATAATTATTAAAAAAAAAAACATAAAAAAATAGTTAATTTTTTTTAAAAAATTTTGTGATTGAGATTGAATTTTTATTGATGTTTGATGAATTTAATTTCTTGAAATTCATTTGATTAAGATTCCACTAATAATTTCTTAAATAAAATAAAAGTAATTGTCAATATATTAATCACATTCACATTGGAACCTTATTGTAATTAGAAATTAAGTAGGTCAAATGAGATAAGATTTAATATACTACTCTATAATATATATTATCAAGCATATTAAAGTTCTAAAAAATTCAAGTTTTACTTAAAAATACACTACAATATCTATTTTTACATAAAATCTTAATACAACTTAAAAAATTTATTGTAACTGAAGAATTATAATGATTTAAAAAAATTGTATAAATGATTATTTTTTATCTTAGAAATGAATGAGTTAAGCTTTTCGATGAAAACAAAATAAACATATATAAGCATAATGTTATCTTTGTATATGAGATGAGTAATATTATATTGATAAAGTTTTTGAAGGTTTTTTGAATACTTTATTGAAAATATAATGATGCATATTTTTTAAGGGTAATATAGTCAATCATATTTTTTATAGAAACTGATATTTATACATAGAAAATAAATAATTAAAAGAGATATTATTGATAATTTAGAGATTTAAATGCATAAGGATATGATAGTAATTTAGACATTTAATTGTGAAAGGATAAAGTGGTCTTTATAATCCTTTATAAGGGTAAAATAGAGATTCAAAAGTTTTTCATCTTAAGATACTTTTCTTAGTGGTATAGATAAATAATTAAAAGAGATATTATTGATAATTTAGATATTTATATACATAAAGATATGCTGGTAATTTAGACATTTAATTGTGAAAGGATAAAGTGGTATTTATAATCTTTTATAAGGGTAAAATAGAGATTCAAAAAATTTTCATCTTAAGGTATTTTTATTAGTAGTATAGATAATTCTCAACTCTAACCCTAATATTAATCCAACTTCAACCCGAGGTACTCAACTCGAATATTGCCCAAGTTTAATTCGAGCGGACTCAGGTTGAATTCGAGTTACGTAATTTGGACAAATTTTGGGTTAGAATTTGGGTTGGGTTTGAGTTACGTAATTCGAGCTGATTTCGAATTAGAATTCGAGTTGAGTTTATTCAAGCCCACAGTGAGCCTGTTGTTCTCAACCTAGTGCATACTACATAATATTCACTTAAAGTAATAACCAATAACTTCAATCAATTGTTTAACATAAAGACTATAATATTTAGAGCATAAAAATTAATGTTTAACATAAAAAGACATAATAGTCAAATGTTTAACATAAAACTGAACCTTTATAACTTAGTAAAGAATTCGGGTTGAGCCCGATTATACATTCAAGTTGAACCTAGTAACTAGAGACCTCAACTCGGGTACTATCCGAATTCAATTTGAGTTGGTATTTTTCTACCCAAGTTCAACCCTAGTATTAAAAATTTTAATCTAAACTCTATTTTTTTCGGATTGGGTTCAAGTTGAATTCGA
Organism: Ilex aquifolium; assembly: GCA_951799425.1. Taxonomy (NCBI): domain Eukaryota; kingdom Viridiplantae; phylum Streptophyta; class Magnoliopsida; order Aquifoliales; family Aquifoliaceae; genus Ilex; species Ilex aquifolium. The sequence continues at coordinate 5,987,547 of OX637406.1, forward strand.
GTTGACCTACCCAAATTACACCCCAATGGTTGGGGTTTGGTTGCAAGATGGTATGGAACCTATTCTATAGAGTTGGAGTTCTTGGGTTTTGAATATTCTTAGAATTGGTGGTCCGCCAAATCGGTCCCTTCGCTCACATTAGGCACAAATGTAACACCTATTGTCCTTAGAATCCAAACAAATGGTCACAATGGGGGCGACGGCTGCAGTTCGCAAAACTTGTCTCATGGCTCCATCTTTGCAACTCCAGCGAGCCATAATTGAAAGCGATAGCCAGTTTGCTATGCACAAGAGAAGACGCTCCCCCCCATGGGAAATAGCTGCCTTCAGAGAAGATATCAAGACCTTTGTTGGGGCTTCAGATCTAACTCTCAAATATGAGCTTCGAGTTATTAAATTGGGTGGCCAAATCTAGACTTTGTTACCTTTTACCTCAAGAGTGGGTGGTAATCCACCATTAGTCAATTGGGTAGTGTGCCACTGGAATTTCATTGGTAAGGCACATTTTAGTATTTTTTAAAATTAAGGAGAGCAACCTAACGTTAGTTCAAGTGATAATACGGACGAACTATAAATTCAGACATCTTGAATTCGAATATTAAATCTTTAAGAACAAAGTATGAAGGAAACATCCTAATTCTATCATAAATGGTCTGTCGTTGATCAGACTGAGAAAGAGATTAATCGAGAATTAATCAAGGTGTACGTAGTAAACTGGTCCATACGCTCCTAATGTTGACAAAAAAAATTATGAAATTGCACAAAAGAACATTATTTTAAACACAACTTGAAGCATGCAGCACGCAGATTACAGTCCAATCAAAAAGAACATAAGAATTTTTTTAATTGTCCCACATTAGAATATCTTAGATCATGATTCTCTCTGTCCAAACACCAAACCTCACGGTCGGTCATTAAAGATCTCTTTCTCTTTGCCTTTTAACCTATCATCGGATTTGATTCCCTCTGCCGGCCGCCTTCTCGGACGAAACTACCCCTTAATAACAGTAGTCACTCTTTTATTTTACTCATTTTGCCCTTCTCGTTTCTTTAAAACCCCTGACAATGAGCGCACTGACGAAAACACTCGCCCTCAGAGTCTCCAGGGCTAGTTCCGTCACAGGAAAAAAACAGAGATATTTAACCAGTGGCAATTCCGTCAGAGTAAAATTGCCTAACGTCTCTGTTAAACTTCAACGGATCTGCGCGTCCACGGGAGGAGGAGACTCAGGCCAGAATCGGAGAGATCAAGTGAGTTCACCGGAGGACATGGCGGCTCGTGATCAAAACGGCGAAGACGATCGTATCGCTGGAATTTCATCTGTTATTCGCGTCATCCCCGACTTCCCTAAACCTGGTACACATCAATCGGAGACGTCTCTCTCTCTCTCTCTCTCTTGGGGTGTGTGTATGTGTGTGTGGAGGATGTTGACCACAAATGGGATGGTGGTTTGTGCAGGGATTCTGTTTCAGGATATAACGACGCTGCTTCTTAATCACAAGGCTTTCAAGGACACTATTGATCTGTTTGTTGAGAGGTATAAAGACAAAAATATCAGTGTTGTTGCAGGTAATCTCTCTTTATTTGGGCACGTTATGAATTTTTGTCTTTTGATTTCACGAAATTGCAATAGAAAGAGCATAACAAAGGTCAATTTCTCAGTTTGCTACTTCGATTTCAAGCGGAAGATTGTATAAATTCGAGCCTGAAATTATTGAATATGTAGAGTTTTGGACAGAGTGAACACACTCACCGCCCCGTTGATGGGGATCAGAATGCGAAAACGACACACAGCTAAGCAAAAGGGCCTAACTTACTGTAGTGCTACTCTTTTGCCAAAAAATCCCCAAGTTTCTGGTAATAAATAAGATTACTGCATACAAGACTTTTCTATTGGCTAAAACCACATCATCCATGATCATTTTAAGTTTTTATAATTGGTAGTACTAATACAGTCAAAGGCCATTCAGTTCTGAATAAGCTTATACTTTGTCCCACTCACTGTGTCATATGTTGGTATTGATCGGTGTTTCTGTATGACGTGATATCCCTCCTAGGCCACCAACTTATGGAAAATGCATACGAATGCAAATAGGTAATATGAATGTATGCAAATCGGTTAACTAGTTTAAATTGCAAGTTGGCATTTCCTTATCACATAGACAAACCAAATTTCAGACAGTAATATTATGGTCTTGTCACTAAGGCCACTGTTATTTCTATGTTTCTGTCAATATGCTATGGAAGCTTAGAATTTGTATCATGAAAAATCATTATCATATGAAAAGCAAAATCATTATCAGTATATTTATCTATTGCCATTCACAATTAAGGCAAAAGGAGCTGTTTCAATGTCTTCTTGTGAATTACACGTCGTGCATTTGAAGCCTCGCACCCTTTTAGTCTGATGATCTTTTGTGGTTTGAATGCTTTTTAACTTTTCATGCATTATGGCATTATCTTGTGGAGGTTGGAGAATATTTTCCAAGAAATGACCTCAGTGTGTTTCTCCTGTCCTGGCCAGAGAATAACTTCAGATTTTCGAACAATTCTTGCCAATATGGCATTTAGTTGAGTTACTATGCCAAAATTTTGAAGTAATACAATTTTTGTGAAGAGTTTGTTAATGCCTTCACCTTGGATAATTACAAATAAATGAAATAATAGAATTGCATCCTCTTCTTAGCAAGACTTTTATTTTCCTCTTATTTTTTTGGAGACTTGAAAAAATTGGACAAACTTCGAACACACTTCTAAGTGGCCTAAAGAAACGAGGAAAAGTTGAGATTGGCTCTTCTTATGTATCATGTAAAATTGTGACAATAATAAAGAAATAGGTGAGGGTCTTTGACGATGATTACATGCACAGGTTGAGAAATGGCCTAAATTTTTTCAGGTTAGAATGTTGAAGAGGACAAATGATCAACAGGAGAAGTGACCTACCTATATGAGATAATCTCCCTGATACCGATGTGGCCTTGTATTTTGGCTTCAAATGTTCTTGCTAGGGTTATTGATAATAGGATTACAGCCCATTGGAGTATGCACCATACAAATGGAGACAAATCTTCACCTTATTTTAATCTACTTTACGTCTGCTGAATTAAAGAAAGGTAAAAAAGCCCAAAAAAATGGAGGAGCTTTCTCCAGTGGGGAGGTAAAACTTCCAACGATTGGTTGACTAGAATAATAGAGTTTGGAAGACAAAGAAGACTATTTTTAGTTTCTTTGGGATAGAGTTAAGTTATGGGCCTCTCTTTGGGTTGTGGCTTCTAAAGAGTTTGGGGATCTTCCAATTTTCTCCATTCATCATAATTGGATTGCAGCATGTTATTAAGATAAACATAAACTCTTGATGTATTTTGATGTAATCTTTCTATTTGTATTTTCATTTATGCTTTCTATTGGTGGATTTTTCTGTCCACTTTCTTGTACCTCCTTTATTTAATGGAAGTTTTGTTCCCTATTTATTAAAAAAAAAAAAAAAACTCCATGTTATGAACCAGTTAAATATGGAAAAACATTGAGAAAAGTCTCTTTGTTAGCTTGAAGGACCTTTGTCTAAATGGAGACATCCACTTATCTACAATGAAACTTACTGTAACCATATTTTATATCTGATATTGTTGTTCACCTAATGCAGGTATTGAGGCAAGGGGTTTCATATTTGGCCCTCCCATTGCATTGGCTATTGGGGCAAAATTTGTCCCTATGAGAAAGCCCAAGAAGTTGCCTGGTATATCTTTTTATGTCTTTTTGCTTTTCTTATATAAACTGTACACTTCTCTTTGTGGATAGCCGAGAATCCTTTTGTTAATACGTATTCATGATCTCAATTTGTCCTCTCTCCCTCTATCTCTCGTCTCTCCTCTCCATGCCGACACATACAGAGTCTTAAGACACATACACTCAAAATTCAGCCAATTGAGCTTAGTTGTGCTATTTGTGAAGGGTTTAATAGAAATTTACATCATGGATGTCATCAATGTGAGAAGTCACTATCACTTCAGTAACATACCTAAGACAATGGCAGAGTGCCATCTCCATGCAATCCTTTTTTATCATTATATGTTGCATTAGTGACTCGCTGTGTTTAGACATCTACTTTAGAGTATTATGTGGTGCGCACGTACACCTGTGTTGGTGCAGTGGTTGGCAGGGGGCGGATTCAGCATGGGGGCGGCTGCCCCCACCGGAATTTTGAAAAATTTTGGGTGTTATTTGAAATTTCAATTTTATTTAAGAAAAATTAAATTTGACCCCACTAAAAATTTTATAAAAAAATTAAGTTTGTAAGAGTAACACTATTGAAATCTAATTTGGAAAGTTAAATCATTGTTATCATTCACAATTATTAGTAGATCCCAATATTTAACGAGATCCGGTATGTTCTAATCCAATGGCAACAATAGATTAGATTTTTAAATTAAATACATATAGTATTATTGCTAGTTTATATTTTAGATAAGTGGTATTCAAAAAAAAATAAAATTTAGATTTACACTTTCCTCAAACTACTTAAATTAAAAGTGGTGCGATGAGGTTTTTTTTATAAACATCAATAAATCATTATTACAACATAAATAATTAGCTATTACATCTTTTGACCTTTAGCAAGAGTTAACTCATCCACCTACTAGTTAAGAGAATCAAGAATAACAAAAATAACTATACTTGGTTGGTTATTGTTGCAATGAGTTTTAAGGATTCTTAATCAATAACTCCTTAACTTGGCTTTCTTGGTCAATATTTTATTTTTCTAGCTTCTTTTTGTCTCATCCCTTTTATTATTTTTGTTAATGTGAATTGAAATTGAATCTCGATATTTGAAATGGTAATAAACTGGGGTTTGAACTTAGAAATCATAATATTAGAAATCGAAATTAGAATGCAAGAATTATAAAGCAAGATTCAAATTATTTTAAATAATTTTTAATTTAATTGTACTATATATTGTAATTTGTCTATTATGAATTATATTTTTAATTAAATTATTCGAACAATTAGACTTCAACAATTTGTATGTGCTCAATCGAAGTATTCTTATATCTATTTTTTAATAAAGTTGTAGCAAATAGATTTCTTTTCTAAATTATTTCTATTAAGTTTGTCTATTAAGTGAATACTTCTGTTCCTAATAAGTTGTTTGTCAAAAACACAATGATAAACTATTGAGTTTGTGCTCAAAAAGAAAAAAAAATATGAAGTTTGAGTCAAACCAAACATATTGATTTTGAATTATGGGTAAATTTTCAAAAAAAAAAAAATAATATTGAAATAGTTCTAGGTTGCCCCCACTATGAATAATTTCTGGATCTGCCCCTGGTGGTTGGTACAATCCATAATCTCCCTTCCCAAATCTCTTATCAAGGTGGGATTTTATTGCAAGTCTCTTATAGAACCCTACTAGCTGGGTTTGGTAAACCTTTGTATAATGTTGCATTCTAAAGCCAGTCCCTATCATCTTTTTGGGTTTGGTGCATTACTTTTAATGTTGGAGCTTCTGGCTATATCTTTAAACTTGTTTAAGTTACTGGATCTGCAAATGTGGATATTATCATTGTACCATTGGCAAATACATATTATCAAGTCCAGGTCTAAATTCAAGTAATATTTCATCACCTAGTGCCTCACTATCATCTACTGTCATGTATCTCTTACTGGGATTACTTTTAGGTTACTCTTCTCCCTTCTATTTCTACCCTTTTTTTTTTTTCTAAAGAGGGGTCATATATTAGATGGCTTAGAGATCCATCAGTGCCAGACCATCTCAACAATCTCGTGACTGTTGAGATCTATAATATATGTGTGGTATTCAAACAAAATTTTGTTTTTGAGACTTCCAAAATCAATGATGTGATCCATATTGACATTAAAGGCATGCGTGAACACCTTAATGTTACGGGTATAACAAATACACTACCAATATTTGATCATTGCTTTATTATGGGTGTTATAAGCTACCAATTTTGTGCTACCATAGCGCATATGATTCACTGGTAATAAAACAAGGTTAGTAACAAATGATTTATTAACTTTTCGTATGAAATCCATTTTGTTACATTTAACCCTGCATATCCATTTCCTGCTTTTTCAATATTCACTTTATGTATATGCCCATGTTGTATCATGTCTAAGTCCAAGTTTGTATTTCCATGATTCCCAGTTTCTTGTCTATGTCTCGATTACAGTGATATGTCTGTACTTAAAAGGAGCGAAGTGTTTTGACCTTGTGGGTCTTTTTTTTCTTATTTTGTATGATGGCCTATCTTCTTCCTCGTAGATATGTAGTATTTTCCTAAGCAACCTTTAATGCTATTTTATAGCTATCATATACTTTAGTATATTTATAGCAAAATATTTTAGATAATTAATGAGTAAAATCATTTGAGTTAACAGAAATATTAATGATGTGATCATTCTGTCAGGCGAGGTTATTACGGAAGAGTACTCTTTGGAGTATGGAACAGACAAAATGGAGATGCATGTAGGAGCTGTACAAGAAGGGGAACGTGCACTTATAGTGGATGATCTCATTGCAACTGGGGGCACCTTATGTGCTGCAATCAGGCTACTTGGTAATGTGCTAATATGCAATCTCTTGTGAAGTTTTTACATGAATGCTAGTAATCACCCAAGGGGGCTGTCAGGTGGATGGGAATAAGGAATCCCATCAAATTTATAGACCAAATGGGCATGCCTATTGGCTGATCATTTAATAAATAAGGTGCAGATTTAAGCAAATGATATTTGATGGCTTTACGGTTGAGTATTGGGTTCACCCGGGAAGTTGAAAATAGATGGCTTGTCTTCTGGTCTGCTTATAACTTCTATGCTCAACTTCTGGTGGTGAGAGAGATGGGTTTTGGAGAGAAATGAAGGGAGAAGAAAACACTAAATATAAAAGTTAATCTAGTTTGCATCTTATGCATTTGCAGCATTAGGTTTCCTTAAGAAAACTTGTGAAATTTTATGTCTTTATTCATGTGAAAAAAATTACCCTCCTATACTCCTGTAATTAAAGTCTGCTCCTGTTTGTCATGTTAATTTTCTTTGCAGAGCGTGTTGGGGTGCATGTGGTCGAGTGTGCTTGTGTTATTGAACTGCCGGAATTGAAGGTACTATTATTTCCAAATGATAATCTGTATTTTAACCATGGTTCACTATGAAGCCTAACCTTGTGCCTTTTAGGTTTTGCCAATGAATTCATTAGAATTTACATTTGAAACTACAATCTGCTTGATCTGAGGAAATACAGTATCTAAGCATGTATTTGCGTTGTATACATATGTGGCTGCAGACAGGTTTTACAAATCAATGGGATCAATTGCATCATGGCCTCCAAAGAAAGTAGATATGGATACCCCTTTTTTTTTTGCCTTCAAAAGGGCTGAATCACAAATAATTCATCTCGAAAATCTATTGATACAACAAATTACATCCTTAATAAATCAACGAACTGTTGAATACACACTAATAAATAATCACCACTTAGATTTGCAGATGAGATGAGATATAACAATTATGTTAGTCAATGATATTCTTCACCTACTTGCACCATTCATATGGTCATCTTTTTGTCTTAGGTACAAAATATCCAACTCAACCACATTCATAAAACATATGATTTCTTATGGTTCTGTCATTATGGCGGCACAGTAGTTTTCAAGACGAAGTAAACTTGCAGAAAAATACGTTGTCATTGAACAATAAAAACGTATAATCACTGGATTCTGAGGCTGCATCAACAATTAGCACTCTAGATGCATCCAATTCTACTTCTCTCAATTTCTGGACAAATGTGTTGTTCACTAGATCTGGGTCCATAAGCAGTACATTGCCAGGGGCAAAAGACTTTTATTGCTCTTCTTGCTTCTAGCTAACCTAAGCTGCATTGCATTTTGCTTCATTTCAGGGTCGGGACCGGTTAGGAGATAAGCCATTGTTTGTTCTTGTCAGCTGAACTTGATCTTGGATTCTGTCGTGGAGCTGGATGTTGTAATTTGATTTGTAATTCGCCAATATTTTCTTAAAGCTGGATAAACTTTTGTGAGACAATTTGACAGAAGGGAAAAGATTCTTATTTGGTAATAATGGATATTATTTTGCCTTTGATTGGTTGATTGAAACTAGTTCTATTATGTTCTTTGAGTTGGATAGGTAGATGTAATGCACTTGCTCTGAAAAGATAACCAGTTTCTGTTTATAGTTTGGTCCGAGGGATGACCACCTTCCATGGCTGATGTTCGAAATGGTACCTCCTCCTCCTATTGACATTTGAGCTTAGAGAACATCTATGCATACCATGGTCCTGAATGTCAAAATGGAGTGTTAGAAGCAAATAATAGAATGAGAGAGACAGGGACAGGGACTGAATCAAACTGGGTTTTTTATTTTTTTTTTGGGGGGGGGGGGGTGTTCCCCAAACATCACAAGAAATCTCAATTAATAAAAATGAGAAGTGCAAACTTTATTGCATTTCATTACCAGGTGTTTTTTGAAACTTAATTATCTCTGCGTAGATTACTCTTTTCTGGGTATCTTACTACCATTAATTTCATAGGTACAGTTGACTCCAGTGGTTGGGGAGCAATCCCAGCCGAGGCATGACATGGAGTTGAATCTCATTGCCGACACCTCTTCTCCCCTTTTAACAAAAAAGGAAAAAGGCTCATAGGCACAACTAGAGGTGATAAATGGGCGAGTTGAATTAGTTATGAGTTGGTTCAAAATGGGTTTGGTACAAAATAAATTTAATTTATTTTTAATCCACTTATGGGTTGAGTTAAACTCATTAACCCATAAAATAATTAAAACTCTTAATATGAACACATAATAATACACCAAATGAAACACATGCTGATACACAACAAATAATAAACACACTAATACACCAAAAATATAAACACACAAAAAAAATATAAACACATTTAATAAAACACACATACACATACACTATTACACCGAGATACACACATATATTAATACATCAAAATATATACACACACACTAGTACACCAAACAATATACACATATACTAATACACCAAAACATACACACACTCATACACAAAAACAACACGACAACACTACTACACCAAAATATACACGTACCTCGAAATCGGTTGGGGACGGGGTCGGAGTTTGGCTACTGGTCTGGATAGTCCAAGTACAGGTCCAAGTCTGGGGTCAAGTTCTGTGTCGGTTTGGGTTGGGTCTAATGTCTAGGGTCAAGTCCGAGGTCGGGGTCCGATATGGGTACAAGTCCAAGGTCGAGGTTTGGGTCTGGTGTATATGTGTGTTTTGATGTATTAATGTGTTTGTGTGTATTTTTGATGTATTAGTCTGTGAATGTGTTTTAGTATAGTAGTGTATGCGTGTTTTTTTTTTTGGTAAATTAGTGTATGTGCGTGTGTGTGTGTTTGTTTTAGTGTATTAGTGTGTGTTTTGGTGTGCTAGTATATGTATGCGTGTTTTTTTGTTTGTGTGCTATTATATGTATGTATTTTTTGGTGCACTAGTGTGTATGTATTTGTTTTGGCGTATTAGTATATGTGTGTATATTTTTTGGTATACTAGTTGTTGCACACGTGCGTTGCACGTGAACTATTTTGAATTATAAGTTTCAATTTGAATATTTATTATTATGATTTTATTTTATTTGTTTAACATTGGAGCATTTAAATATACGGTGATTATCATGTTCAACTTGCTTTTAAATAATTGACAAACTAAGTTGCAAAACTCTTGCAAATACATGTGAACATTGACGGCAAACAAAGAAAATTTTAACTATTCTTTTTAATACAACCATCAAAATCTAATACAAAGCTAAATCTATAAAGAAGCAAAAGAATTCTTAACATTAAAAATTCTCATCACTTGTAATAATGGTGTGTACAGTTCAAAGAAGTGAGTGAAGGGCAACTGTTAGTGAAAATTCATACTAAAGCAAGTGTCAGTTGAGAAAGAGTATAAATGGAAACTTTCTTGATACTAATGCACTCATTAAAGTAATAAGATGATGAATTTTTTTGCGTAATTTTAAGTTAGTCAAATATTTTACTAATATCCTGAAATAAATATATAGTATAGACTTGCAATAGATGATGGAGAATTTTGGGGATTCAATAACCCTAGTGTGCTTGACGAAGTGCTCTGCTGAGGTCTACCACTAATTATTTTAGGAGGCCTTCAAATATGTGTAAACAGTTTCCCTCCATGTCCAGCAAACTCAAAAAAAAAAAGGTCAAACTTTTTACACATGAGACAAGCTCGGAATAAGTGAATTTGTATCTAAATTATCCTACACGTGGAAAAATATTTTGAGGTTTTAGGAAATGGTTATGCTAAGAAAGTTTGGTGTGTAAATTGAGTTGTAGGCCAAACTTTTTGTAGTTGTCATTATTTGTATTTATTGAATCAATAACAATAAACAACTCAACCTCCACAAAATAATTTTGTAAACTAAACCATGATAATTAGTGTTCGAGAAATTCAAGTGAATAATTGTAATCACACAAGACAACACAATATATTGTTTAACATTACTATATCACATGTATATCAAACAACCCTTAAGAAGAAGTTAAAAAATAAATTAATAAAAAAGGGCCAAGAGAAATTAACCTGGTAATAATAAAGAATATCATCACTCAAGCTTCTCCGTACCCTACAAAGCTAACTCTCAACCAAAAAATATAACATCAAACCGGTCAATGTACACAAGGAAAAAGGGTGTGCCCATGTCATCACGAAATTCCTTGATGTAAATTAACACTAAAAAGGTATATCAGAACACCAATGTTATATTAATTTTTATTAATTTAAAAGAAAAAATTAACAACAACGAAGTCTTTGATGCAAAAACGTGATATCGTTGTTTAGTTGCAAGCTTTAAAAAGGCCATCAATTTTCAGTTTGGATTTTTATATGCAAATAAAAAGGAAATTACTAATAAATTATTGTGGAAAAAAGGGTAACTAAAAATATGATTTGCATAAAAAAGGACAAATGGTGTTGTACCTTTCTTTCTCCTTCCAAAGGAGTGAAACAACGAAATGAAGAAAAAATGGAAGATGTGGGCCTTTATTCTAACAAGATGCCTATAACTTTGCATTATCATGACAATTTAGAACATTAATTTAGTAGAAAATAAAACAAATAAACCACCTAATCGAAATCTAGAGCTGGAATGGAAAACTATGCCTTTTTTTTTTTCTTTTTTCTGCAAAGCAAAGCTACAGAATGTTTTTTTTTACGTGGAGTAGCTAAAAAAGTGATTTTCCTACGTGTTCTAAATATTTTGTGTTTAAAATCGGTGTCACTTCAATTAGTTCGTCTGATTAGGCCTTCATAGAAGCATCAATTATCATGAGTCGAAGCTTAAGCATAATAATAAGCAAAAGTAGTTGACGATAAAATAAAGATAAAGAAACATTACATATCTAAATACGAATAGTGATGCCAAAAAAAAAAAACAAAAGAAAATACAAATGGAGGAGTTGTACGGAAGTTCAACTATTTCACCCACGTCATTCTATAGATCTCAAAAATGAGGTTAAGTGATTAAATAGGTGAATTGAACATTGAGAATTTTAAACTATAGTTTATCATTTAGGAAGCTCAGTGTATATACCTAAGCTACCAGCCAAATATCCCCAAACAACTTTATTTCTAATGCCAAATATGTGAATTTGAACTCAAGGCATATGCTTAATAAAAAATAAAATAAAATCAAGGCATATACATAACATAATCACACATATACTGGACCAAGACCTTGAAACTCGATAGACACCTAATTTCTATGCATTTCAAAAATGAAAATAACAATCACAATGAAAGTGTTGTCGTACAAGAGTACAATACTTTATGTAGTTGTGTATATTTCAATGACTGCAAATGCAATTTTTATGAACGAACCTTAAATGCGAAACCTTGAAAATAACAATAAAACATAAAAATTGAGAAACAAATACAAAATACTAAAATAAGAAACACAAAAAACAAATGTACATTGTAAAGAGTACCAGAGTGTGATAAGGATAATTTCACCAGATTTTTTTCTTGTAGGGAGAGAAGGAAAAATGTAATTTGAAGGTTCACTGCTACTATAATAAGTATGGGATTGTGCAGTGGGCTAGTTCCCATGATCGCCTGTGATATTGTACAAGCTAGTGAATATGAAAATAGTTTTATGAAGAAACAGTATGTGGGAGTAGTCGCATTATTAACCATGGAATATGATATAAAAAATTGACACATAAATCTAAAATATTTGGTAATGATTCCTTGAAGATTTCTCAATCAATATCCTATTACAGAATTTTTTTCTACACATAATCAATTGCATAATAAAAAATTATATCATCCCAAAATAATAAAATTCATTGATTATAAAACCAAACTACATATAACAGATATAAAGAAGGCCAAGAAGCTCACGCAAGTATTGAGTTGTTGATGAAGTTGGATAAGTCTTGATCCAAAAAAAAAAAAAAATTGTGTTCACCTGGGTATCCTCATCTAATTTATCTAATCACTTGAAATGGCAATCCTTATCTATTGCTTTCAAGATATGGCAGATCAAAGGCTGGCTACAGTCAACAAACAAGTTGACAAAATTAGTTGCAAAATGAGAATTGAGAGAGAGAGAAAACATATTTACTAACCTTGGAATAGAGAAAATGTAGAACACTCACTGTTGCAGATCATGGCTATCTGCCATATGGATTATTTGTGTTGTTTCTTTTCAAATTCCTAAAAGAAAAAAGAAGAAGAGGAATCACATTTGAGGAGCAAAAAGCAAAAAAGCAAATCTAAGTCATAAAATCAAAAGAGAGAAGGCACGCTTACCAATTGTCTAGTTGTAATTGTTAATCCAATTGCACAATGAAGAAGAGCCGCACTCGTATGTGTGCATTAAGCTATAGCCAGCAATGTTGACAAAACAAAAGGGCAGTGAAATGTGATTGTCTGAGACGTTCATGCTACTGTTAAAAGTGATAGACTAAAAAAAATTAATGATAAGAGTCAGGCTTGTATTGAAGGTGAATGTCCATTGGGTTGTCTTACGTTGTGCATAGAAAATAGAGAATATTTAGAGCCTCTAAGAGAGCATTAAAGAGAGAGTATGAGAGAGGGAAGGTGAAAAGGGCAGTAATGAATAGGAGAGAAAGGGACAGACTGTTACGAGATAGGAAGAGACTGTTACGCGAGAGAGAGAGAGAGAGGGGAAGAGGCTGTGTTGGAACAACAATAGGATTCTGAATCAGTAGGTTTAGCTAAAGATGATAATTTGGGTTTAATATGAATTGATTTTGAGGATAAAAATGACATAGTTATATTGTTGGAGGGTAAAGATGGAAAAAAAATGTTTTTTAGATATGTTGGCTTTTTAGAGTAGTATAGATTAGTGGGTGTGTATGTATTTTTTTTGTATATTAGTGTGTATTTCATTTTATTACTTTTGTTATTTAATAGAAATTTAAATACTCAACCAAAGAGTACCCATTTGTAATCCATCTTAATATGTTTAATTAAAATGAGATATATTATCCAACCCGTTTAAGACCCGTATTAATTAATAAGGACGGATTGATGGGTTAATGAGTAATGGGTTAAGATTATCATCTCTAGACACGACTCACAAACTTCACACGAAATCGATAAGAAATTAGCGAGTTTGAATTCAATATTATCGAGTTTTGAGTAGTAAATGAATAAACACATTAGGTCCATCGAATAAATAAGTTAACATAAATTCAACTAAAAACAACAATAACTCGTTAAATACGAATTATACAACGTACAAATTCTATTGGTTTTGCTAAACAAATAATTGAAACTGATACCATCAGTTTGGAGACAGGACAATAATAAAATGGGTAAATTATACAGACACCCCCTGACATTTGGTTTTATTACACGGACACCCCCTTACATTTTTAAAATTACACCGAACTCCCTTGATATTTAATACTTGTAACAATCATACCCCCTCTAACTAACGGATGTTAGAATTATTCACAATCAAAACTGATGTCATCAACAATGATTCCTAGAATACCAAAAATACCATTCAAATTAAGTTTAAGAATTCAAATAAATATTTTTCTTACCTTACAAATTTACTCAACCTCTCATTTATTTTTTTTAATCTATTACATGAATAAGTTAATTTTTTAAATTTTTTTTATGAAATAATATTTGGGATTATTAGTACAGTTTAAAAATTAATCCTTTTTTTTTAAATCTTAATAATTACCTATCCAATTATACCATATTATTTATTATTTATTATTTATCTAATTACATAAATTCTTACTCCTACCACCCATTACCACCGGTTCCATTACATAAACCCACCCATCACCACTGGTCCACCATTGGTTCCACCACCTAAACCCACCCATCACCACTAGTTCCACCACCTAAAACCACCAAAACTTCTAAACCCAACCAGACCCACCACCACCACTAGTAGCACACAGAAAGAGAGAAAGAGAGGAGAGAGACTAAAACCACAACCCATTGAAACCACCACCTGGACCAAACCCATCATCAACCAACACCACTACATCATAGAGGTTAGAGTTTCAAAATCCACTTGCAACCATCACTTGCAAAATCCACCCATTACCACCAATTCCACCACCTAGAGTATCGATCACAGAGAGATAGGAGAGAGAGAGAGAAAGAGAGAGATGGAGATCACAAACCCTAGGTAAAGATTCGTTCGTTGCGCCACTGGATACTAGTGAAAATAGGCGGTGGTGGTGGGTGGATGAATTTTGAAACCCAACGGCGGTGGTTGCGCCGCTGGGTGTTGGCGCCAGTTGTTAGGGGGTTTGATACGTCGACAGAGAGAGAGAGAGTGTGTGTGGGGGGGGGGGGGGGGGGTCAGCTTTCAGGGGAGGGATCTTGGGTCTTGGGTCTTTGGTCTTGGATCTTGGGTCTTAATGGGTAGTTACGGTGAGGGTAAAATGGTTTTTTTGTTTGTGCAATTAACGGCGTTCATTTTGTGGGGTCTCAGTGTAATTTTAAAAACGTAAGAGGGTGTCTGTGTAATAAAGCCAAATGTCAGGGGTGTCAGTGTAATTTACCCTAATAAAATAAAATACAGATATATAACGTGGTTCGATACAACGTATCTACATCTGTACACCGTACCTACATCCATGGACCAAAAAAACTACAACGATATACTATTCATTTGATAATTGTTACATAATATTCAACCCTATTTATATGAATAAAATATTATCATCCAAACCTATTCAGATCCAAACACTTGCGAAACTCTTCCAATTTGTTCACTATTTGATTTGATCATTAATAAATTTATTCAATAAATATTAAGACTTTTCAAATTTATTTCCTATTCGATGTGAGATTCTCACATATTATATTCCAACAAATTTTCCCTCGTGTGTGAGTCGTATTGAATTCAACTGCTCCTTAATTTTGATCCACAACTTTCTTCAAGTACCACATGCAAATTTGTTGTTATGAGTTGCCACAACTCTCTTTGTCAATCTCTTCGTCGATAGCCTGCGCCTAAGCTACAATTTCTATGTGCTTCTGCTTGCGTCTTCCTTGCTCTTCGGAGGATTCAATGGTCAATTACTTTCCTAATCTAACCAGGTAGAGCCCAATGATTCCTAAACTTATATACGAGATACCAAATTAATTTTGATTGGTTGTTGGTCCAATATATCACAAACCATTATCTTAACATGACTATAATTCAAGAGCCCAAATCTCAAAGAACCATGTTACATCACTTGAAGAATTGATCAACCAGAATCATCAACCCTCGATTATAAAAATATTCTCTTTTGTATTATTTTTTTCTTTGTAGATCAAAACATTATATCAAAAAAATTTGAAGATTACGTTATTAATGTACGTAAGAGGAAATTAATATTCACATCACATCATACGCATGTGGTAGGAGAGTCTCCTACGACATGAGCACTAACTTGACCGTTGGATTGTCAACAACCTGTTTCAATTGTTGCATCAGGATTGTCACTACAGCTCTGATTATTCCATCCGAATCATTAATTTAGCTCTAATAATTCACCCAAGATCATAAACCCACACTGATATCACTTGTTGGTTTTGCACAATGGATAATTTATATTAATACCATAAGTTTGGATCAAAAAATTATATCGATGTATTATTCGCTGAAAATCTGGTCATTTAGTAATTAATTACATAATATTCAACTCTATTTATAAAGATAAAATATTGTCATCCAAACCTCTTGAGATACAACTTGATCTTTAAATTTCATATACACCTATTCAAGGTATATTAGAACTCTTTCAATTTATTTTACATTCGATTTGATCACTAATAAATCCATTCAAGGAATAGTAGAACTTTTCTAACTTCTTTTTATCTATGTGGGATTCTCATGTGTGGTGTTCTAACAAATCCAATATGATACAAACATGATTATACACAATTATAACGAATTGTATATAACTTAAGTAAATTTTAACACGACATAACATAATTTAAATATAAAACGAATTCAACACGACACGACTTACATTTTTAATTGGTGGTGCAACTTTTCACGATGCCCCTCTAAGAATTACAACTACATAAGGGGGGAAGGTCGAACTTTAATGGGTGGTGTTAATGCATATCATTTGGCTAAACTACATATTTCAACGCCCACCTAACTTCAAAATACATTATCATTGTAATGGTTAAGAAAAATGCTATCTTGACACTATTGTTTAACTCCCTCAATTACAGTTATTGAATAGGTAATAAGTTCCAATAAATATTAGGACCCACGGTTAAATCAATGATAATTATATTTTTTTTTTGGTCAAAATATAAATTTTCGTTCAATTAAAAAAAGGGGGAAACCTGTGCTTTTTACAGTGTAAAATAACCTTTTTCCTATTCTAATTTCTTTGAGTATGATTTGCATCAGTTATAACGACAGTGATGTTAAGAGTTATCAAATGTTGTCAATAATGTACACTATGAGTTCGTTTGGTTGTCGTATTAGAAATGAATTGATTAGATATAATAATTCAATCTAATACAATACAAATGGACAAAAGACAAGATTAAATAGAGTATTAGAATAATACATTATTTTATCTAGTGTTTGGCAATGCACAACATAAACGTTGGATATTAGTTATTTAATCCAATCGGTTGTTTGGTTAGATAATTATTTCATTGTATTAGTGTTGAATTAACAAAAAATACTCTCTATCAGTGTTTATAACATTGACGAAAACTTGATTTTATCAGTTGGGGGTTATAATAGTAAATGTGTAGAATAATACGTTTGAGTTAGATTATAATACCATCTCTTTTGGTGGTATTAAAATACTTTCATAATATAAGTCTATCGTATAAAAAATATACGATAAGTATACATTTTTAAAATTAATATGGTATCAAATTTGTTTACCAAACAAAATATTATGATCGATTAAATAAAAAATAGTACAATCTAATATTTAATCTCCTCATAATATTTCTATCAAACGAGCCCTATATACAACGAAGGCTGACTTATTGAACTGTCAACGGTACTCCCAAGTAAAGAGATAATTTTAAATTATGGCCGTTACATAAAATAATAGTTAGGACTTAGGAGGAGCTATTATATATAATTATGCTGAAGCCTTGGACCTCTGATTTTTTTGACTTTAAACAACTCAACTAAAAAAATAATCCATATTCACATCATCAATCATTGACTTGGAAATTTTTTTTTTAAATCAGCATGGACTTGGAACTTGGAAGTGGTCCCAATACCCTTTTCAAATGTATCACAGACTAGCTTACGCGGAATTCGACTAATTCTCTTTTTCATTTGGTTAAAGATAAATTATTCATGTCAAGACTAAGGTATTTAAGGAAAATAAATCTTTCATCGTCTGATTTCAAGGGATTGCCAAAATTCAAACTCAGAACGTCTGAGTTTGAACAACCTATTGAAGTTACCATGTCTTTTAGGGGTAAGATTACAGTATCAAAATCGGTACTATGTATCCATAAATTTTGGCCATTGATTTTAAACGGAATGATTTGCAATCATTAATTAATAAAACAATATAAAATTATAAAATAAATAAATTATACATTGATTTTTTTGGTACCGTAATAAAACCCGTCTTTTTACACTTGTGATTATTACCAATCATATGTAAATCACATGTACAATGAATATTAATTTTTGAAGTCTTACTATACGAGCTTTGTTTTTTTTTTTTTTTGGTTTCAATGGTTCCTATAGTTTGTTTAATATTTTTAATAATTTAAATAGCTTATTTTGGTTTTTTTATGAAATATCTTTCATTGACTTCTAGAGGCATGACTTTTAAGTTTGACAATTTCATAAAATATAAATATCATGGCAATAATTTTAGGCACATATTGTTAATTATTCAAAGTATTGACTTCTCAGTCCTGTAATTACGCTCAAGGGAGATGGTAAGCTTAACCCAACGTACTAATTATTTAAGAAATAATTAATTAAGCCTATCGTTTCTTGACAAAATAGCATGATTAGGGTTTTTTATTATATTACTTAACAATGCAGCGGAGGCAACCACCTAGAAAAGCCTGTTGACAAAACATTCATAACTCCAAACACCAATGAAGCTCAAGTGATAACAGGAATGCGTCTATCTAGTCCTGGTGCGTAAGTTGATTCGAACACTCTTGACCGTTGAACAAACAAAAAATATTCATAACTCCCAAATCAACTAAAAATGCAATTTTATTTCTCAACAAAACCATGTTGAGGCATTTAATTCTAGTCAAGAGGGAAACCAGTTTTCGTCACTACCGAGTTTAGAAAGAATCGATAGAAGCAATAATATTCTGAATGTGGAGAGAATATTTCCGTAACTCTAACCCGCAATGCTATTATGAGCTTCATATTCTTCAGCTACCACTAATTAGAAAATTGCCCATTGTGAAATTTTTTTAATGGGTCAGAAAGCAAATTGTGAGATGCAGACTCCTGCTATATGGGTGTTTATTATCACATCAACAGATACCCCTATTGTATGTTTAATTAAATTTGTGTTGGTGATAGAGCATTACTCAATTGGAGAGATTGATTATATATATATATATATATTACAGGGTGTTCAAACTTACGTCGACTATTCCCTCAAGCTCAACGATTGACCACAGTGGCTTGAAGATTGATTTTATGCTTTTTTTTGTTGGTTGAGATTGATTATATGTTTTCCAACTCGTCCATATGCAAATAACTGATCTTGAAAGTTAACAACGAATTTCCGAAATAAATTGTTTCGAAAAGAACAAAAGTTTTTCACACTTTATACTTTGAAAGATGTCTTGATTCCCACTTTGTATTCCGACAGATTATTTTTTTCACATTGTCATAAATTAATTCCAATGTAACCCTCGGACTAACATCCGTTTCAAATTTGGTTAAAAATTGATGCACTTGCCACCCACGTGTGTTGCTCTTGAGCAAAAATGTAAACTCATCATTTATATCCTTGGGTGATATGTGCATTAATTTTTAATGAAATCTGAAATGGATGTTAACGCGATTGCCACATTAGAACCAATTTATGATATTCATGGTACAATATGAAAAAAAAAAAATCTTTTGGGATGCAAAGTAAGAATCGAGATATTTTTTGGGATAAAAAGTGCAAAAAGCCCAAGAACAAAAAATAAGTTGCAAAATTCCAGGAGCATCTACATTTTAGGTTGTACATGTCATAGGGCAGAAGATCAAAACTGACCAACGAGCGTTAGATCAGTTGGTAAGGGACTGTTCTAATTTAATCAAGGTCTCGAGTTCGAGTCTTGGGAACGCAACTGCGCTCGGTAGGGAGAGTTTTGCCGCCCTTGTGGTCCTACCCGGCTCGAATCCGGATTAGTCGGAGCCCAAAGTGACTTTCGGATACCGGATGGTCTGACCAAAAAAAAAAAAGAAGATCAAAACTAATGTCCTACAATTGTATATTATTCCCTCTCTTTCACCCATCAATCCATACCTGCGAATAAATTTTTTCGGGTGGTAGAGAATCGTCTCAACTACTTATTTTTCTAATAGAACCTACAACAATGGTGGAGGGTGGCCCGAAGTGTCCCCACAGATTGGAACACGTGGCTGAATATGGGATCATCACGTGGCTTGTGATGTGTGGCTAAGACAAAATTAATGTTTTTTGTTGTTGGTAGTTTTTTTTTTTTTTTGGTCAAGTGTTGTTGGTAGTTTGATAGGGAGAAAACTAGCTGTCATCTTTACCTCTTGAAGAGGTACAAACTTGGACGTTGGTGACTTCTTCTTCTTCAACAGAAAACCCTAACCCTAGTCCTGCAAGGCCGGCCAAAACACAGTTTCCAAGCGGAAAAACTCTGATTTTTTTTTTTTTGTTGGGTTTTCCAATCTCTCTCCTGTTTGGAAGTATCAGATTTTATTCTCTCCATTTTCAGAGGCTTTGGGTTTAAATGTTTTCTCAGAGAGATCGTGCAATGGGCGGTGCAACCTCCAAAGGACCACATAACTTCCCTTGAAGATAAAAATCTTTATTAATATGAATGTGTGTGTGTGTGTGTGAGAGAGAGAGAATGTGTGTATGTACAAATGTCAAAAACAGTCTCTATCTGACGCGTAGGAATGAACCGTGAGCTTCGGCGGAATCTAAGGTGTGAACTGGAGGTTAATGTCTAAGTTCAGGTAATCTGAATCGATTACTGCTTGGATTCATGGAATGTCTAGCTAGGATTTGAGGTTTATTTCTTGATCTAATAATTTTAAAACCAAGTTATTACAGCTGGGTTTTGTGCTTTCCCAAGAACAGGAATGATTTCGTGTTGTTTAATAAACTAGTTGTCTTAAATTTCCATTTCGTTGAGTTACCGAAGAGTGAGTGACTTGCTAATTGGTCTATGTGATAAAGAGGATTAAGTATTCAGAAACAAAGTTACAAGAGAAATCAAAGTGCACGATGGTTTGTTTCAAGGCCTAAAAAGGATTAGGATTGATATAGAATGTAAATAAGAGGAATTAAGTGATGATTTGCAGTAGTTGCCCCAATGCCCCTGTAATTGGGTGGGTGGGGGTGAACTCTCACTGCCTCACTCTAGGGCCTGGCCTCAAGAATAGGATTAGTACTTTGTAATATATACTTGAACATTGCATCTTTTTCTTCCTAATGCAATAGAGAGTGTATCATTGTAAGCTCATGTATTAAGTTTAGGCCATTGGAGAGGACATGAACCGAGCTTCACGGTTACTGTGTCGGATTTCAAGTTTTATAAAGAATGTCAGACTCATCTCCACGATCAAGCCTTCCTCAGGATTCATTTTGTTTATCACTCAAGAGAATTCCCTCTACTTATAATATTCAATAAAACTTCCCACGTTCTTCCAATACCAGAAGAACAAGTTCTCTCTCTCTCTCTCCCCCCTCAGACTACCTAATTATACAGTTTTTTTTTCGGTAAGTCTACCTAATTATACAGTTATTTAACCCATAATTTTCCGTAATCAGTCTCCTCACAATCATTGGATTAAGACAGTTAGACCCTCTTCTCAGTTTGATTGCATTTTTAGCAAGTATAAGCTGGTTTAAGGCCATTGAAAAGCTGGTGATATTTTACTCCATCATGTCATGAACTTGGTCCCCCTCTGAGTTGTACTTTGCCTGGTGTTGGCCCCCACAGTGGACTCCTGAGATTACCCTATAGAGAATATTAGGACCTACCCCAGAATAATGATTAGGGATTAAGAATTCTTGAATATACAAAATCAAGTCCATCCTTACCAAGTACCAACATTCTTTATCATGCTTGGGTATAAATAAGTCTCCAATTTCCCCCTCATTTCCAAACCTGATCAAGCTTGTTTTAGCACTATCACTAGAGATCAGAACACCCTTTATTTCGGTAGGTTTCCAATTGCAGAAAAACAGATGGAACCTGTGGGAGTTTTTCTTGAAGAAGAGTGGGATTCCTTAAGAAGAATGTTCTCTGGTGAAGAAGCTGATTTTGCGCTGCTGTGGCATGGTCATGGCCTATTTCCAAGTGATCATCATGATGGTGGTTTGAGCTTTGGAACTCCATCAACATTTTGGTCCCCTGATGAAGCTAATACAAACGTCACTGGGTTTGATGAGAGCTTATTCAATTTTTCTGATACTCTTAACACTAACTTTCATTGTTTTTCTCAAGAAGGTAGCAATGGCGACGATGACAGTAATGGTGTCTTGTTTCCCATTGAGTACCATGAGAACCACCACTTCAGTGATTCTAATTTTATTCTAGAAGCAAATAATACACATGAGTTCATGAATTTATGTGTAATGGAGGACAAAACCAACTTCCTAGCCCCGCTTTTTCGTGATGATGCCATTGAAGACGTTCTATGTTTGAAAGATGAGTTTAGCAGTGACAAATTGGGGAATACAGCTAGGGCTGATTCGGGCAAAGAACCACAGCTCAAAAGAAAATTTGAGATGCAAGAACTACCGACCAAAGGAGAAGATAACATCAATGGCCTCTCATTCGAGAATCCCAAGAAGAAATCTCGAGTTTCAAGAAACGTAAGTCTCACATGAAATTCTTAAAATGATATGTGAAGTGTTTACCTTTTTCAAAAAATCTATTAGGAATGTATAATACTATACTTAATTTTAACCATGATTTCTCATACATTATTGTTACTTCCTGCAGTCACAGAAAAATAAAAAGAATGCTCAGCCAAAGAAGAGCCAGAAGCTTAGTTTGAGAGGCAATGAAGAAGAAGAAGAAGAGATTAATGCTGGACCAATTGGACCAAGCTCTAGTTGTTACAGTTCAGAGGATGATTCTAATGCTTCCCAGGACCTAAATGGGGCAGCAACTTCGGACTCGAAAGGTTCATCAGCTCTCAACTTGAATGGGAAAACGAGAGCCAGTAGAGGATCCGCAACCGACCCCCAAAGCCTCTATGCAAGGGTAACAATCAATCTCCACTAGCATGACATAGAAAGTTTTCTGGGTTGAGTATTCTGTATTTACCACATTTCTGCATATATAATTTATTATCTGTGCTCATATCATGTCTTCCCAATCTTGCAGAAGAGAAGAGAAAGGATCAATGAGAGACTGAGAATCCTACAGAACCTTGTCCCAAATGGAACAAAGGTAAACGTTAAATAGTAGACTCCCTCATAGACCAATCTCATGTAACCCTTTACTTCTACTCTATATTGAACTCTCTCTTAGTCTTAACTGATTTGTTTGTGCTCATATCAGGTTGACATTAGCACAATGCTTGAAGAGGCAGTTCATTATGTCAAGTTTCTACAGCTTCAAATTAAGGTATGAATAAAGCGGATTCAATCATCCTTCATAAGCTACAAAAAAAAGTTCATTTTTTTTGGTTTTTGCTTAAATTACAAGAATTATTTACTAAATTATATCCTCTTTATTTCTGCAGTTACTAAGCTCTGATGATCAGTGGATGTATGCTCCCATTGCTTATAATGGAATAGACATGGGTCTCTACCAGAAGATTTTGCCTACCCTATAGTTTTGGAGGGAGCTGTTTGAAACTTTTTCTTCTAATTAGTCCCATCCCGTTTTATAACTTCCCTTATTTCGTCCGTCCACAAGACTGTAAAAAGAGAGAAAAAGAAACTACATATGCTGACTTGTAATGGTTAATATAATTCCATATCTCCATTTTCGATTATGAGGGGCATTTCTTATGTAATGTAATAACATCTGAAAGGATTTTCTTGCAATAACTTCAAGAAATATTCATGTTTATCAAAGGAGGCAGCTTTGTGCTTGTTCAAAAATACATAGAAGTATCTAATGACTAACTGCAATTGTCAAAGGTTAAAAACTGATGGCGTAAACCTTCGGATACGAGCTAAGGAACCAGATTAATTGGCGTGAGCAATTTGCATGGGGACTAATATGGCATCTGAGCTACAAGGCTCGTGAAGTGGGGAATGACAGCTCTAATTAGTCGTGTGTAATGTGTGAAATACAATAGAAATATAGTGGTTCACCGGCTGATGAGCTCGGCTAGTCCACTCTCTAATGGAGGCTCTTGCTCCTGTCTCTTTATTGATGAATTGAAGGTGTTACAGTCGAATACTCAGGGAACTAGGGTTTCAGAAAATCTCTCCCCCTTGCCATGGAGGTTGCCCTCCCTTTTTATGGCCTCATGCTTACCTCTAACACGGAATTACCTCCTATATCGAAGGGATCGTGCCCTATCTTCCTCCATAATTCCGGAGTTACCTAAACTCCATATGGCTGGCTTCAAACGGAGAGTTCTTTGCCTTCTTTCGTGGGATTCTCCTTAGCTTTAGGAGGGGATCGTGGTTGATTACGGGTCTTATGCCTTGGAATGGTTCTACTTTCCTTTTAGTGATACCCGTAGTTACCTTGCTGTCCTTTCATCATTCCTTAACTCGTGTCCTCAGCTGGGAGCTCTTTAGCGCTGACTAGATGAGCTCTGGCCAATGCCAGATGAGCTCTGCCTCTTCTGTCTGAGCTCCCGACCCGAGCTCATTTTCTGAGCTCATGTCTGTTCATATCAGGTATCATCAGTTGCCCCCCAGCCCTTGCCTTAGGTTAGCCTAGGCAGGGGCTGATCTACACGAACTGAATTAGACCCGCACGTGGCCAGCATGTGGCTTTAGGATTTTTGACGGTTTATAGCAATCATGTCTTTCCTTGATTCCCGCGCATGTCTTTACCCACGTCCCTCAAGCTTTAAAGACCCAAATGGCTACCTGAACCGTCTTTCTACACTGTTCATCTTCCTCGCTGCTCCTCGTCTCCATTCTCTCTGCGATTTCGGACCATTTTGCTTGAGCCTTTCTGTTTTCTTGCTTGAAGTCGAATTCCCTACTCTCGTTTCGAAGATTCGCATCGCCTCCTTCCTCCGATAGTGCTTCAGGCTGCCGTTCACAGCTATTCCTGGGTTAGGTACGTCTTTTGCCCCTTCCTCTTCCTCCTTTTGCTCTGGATCCCTCGAATTCGAGGTGGTTGCTGCATTTTTGGGCTTTTCGATTCTTTTATTTCTGGAATCGTGACCATTGCTTAGCCCCCCTTCCTCATTTCGTTGATTGGAGCTCCATAGTTCACATTCTGGCCGTCGGGAGTTACTGTGCCGACCCAAGGGTTATTAAAGAGTGTCTGACTCGTGCTCCTTTGCTTTATCGTTCCTTTAACCTTCCTTTTTCTCTTCCTATCATGTCTGCCTCTTCTGGAGCTACTCGCTCCTCTGTCTCACTTTTAGGGTCTAGGTCAGTCGAGGAAGACTCCGAATTAGGGGAGGTAGGTGACGAGATAGATAACTTCCCTGGGGTGGAAGCCGTAGATTCTGAGGTTAATGCCGAAGTGCCTCCTTCAGCATCCCCTTCCTTGCCCCCTAGGCCAGACAAAGGCAAAGGTAAGGTCAGTGGAGTTGGGGTTGAAGGGAAGACCTCATATTTGGGGCTTGCCTATACGCACGCTGAGTCTGTGGGCTACAGCAAAGAGGCCCCTGAACTAATGCAGGTTTATAAGCTTCGGTACGGCTTTCCTCCTGGGGTCGAACCCTGGTGTCCAGGCAAATCTGTCTACTACGTAGAACAAGTACACAACAGGGTCTGCTTTTTCCTTGCCTCCTTTGAGAACGGTCTTCGCTTTCCTCTGCATCCCTTCATCAAGGCTGTTATGCAGCACTTCCATGTGTGCCCATCCCAGATTTCCCCCAACTTCTACGGTGTCATGACCGGTCTTCTGGTCATCTTTAGGAAGCATAGACTTGGGCTTCCTAGTCTTTCTTTGTTTTTGGAGCTCTTCAATGTCAAGCCGACCTCTGGAGGCTTCTTATATGCCTCTAAGCGTGCCAACGTTAGGCAGCTTATCTCTAACATTCCGACCTCTCATAAGCACTGGAAGGAACGCTTCTTTTTTGTCGGGGGCACCAATTGGGAGTATAATCTTGCTGATAAGACGGATACTCTTGGTATCCCTACAGCTTGGGCTGAACCGGACAACTTGCGTGAGTCTTTTCTCAAGTCAACTGAGTCCTGACCTGGTACTTGCAAACCTTTAGCCTTTTTCTTATTTGCTCACTTTCTTCTTTTCAGGTGATCGTCTTGAGCTCAGCCCTGAGGATAAGAGAACACTAGTGGAGTTGGAGAAGATCAAGCCAGAGAAGTACGCTGACCTTATTGAGTTACAAAATTTGGTGCGGATAGGTCTAAGTCCTCCTGCGGTGACCTTGGCGATCCCATTATCGGTTTTAGGGGCTGACGAAGGTACCCTTTTTTTTTTCTTTTTTTTTTGTTTTTTTTTTTTGTTGTGCTTCCTTCCCTTCTTCTTCTCCTTACATCTCCCTACTCCCCCCAGACATTCCAGGTTCTTCTACCATGAAGTCTACTCCAGAAGAGCTCAAAGCCAAGGTGGATGAGCTGCTGCAAGGTGGTAGATCCAGCAAGCGCAAGTCCCGGGCTAGTTCTGGGAGTGGTCCAGGTACCCGGGCTAAAATCCCCAGGTTGGAGGTGTCTTCTCGCCCCTCTATAACAAGCAAGGTTCCGACCTCTTCCTCTGGGATTTCACAAGCTGCAACCACCTTTTCTTCCCCTCCAGTGGCCCCTTCTAAGTTGGCGTCTGCTCAGGAGAGGGATCAGGCTTCCCCTTCTTCTTCTGAGGTCAAGGAGGCTTTGGAATTGGTTCCCGACCTTCAACCCGGGAAGTTCGAATACAGTGCTTCTGGGAAGGTGACTGAAAAAGAGAGAAAGTCTGAGGAGGAAGATGAGGACTCCTTTTTTGACAATATAGACCTTGCTGCTGGAGCTCTTTCCTCTATCTTTTCTGAATCTGATGTCCTGAAGGCCGCTTCCATGCCCCTGGAGGAATCCGTCTCTTTGGCCCTTCAGGGAGCTGCTACTGTGAGTGTTAACCCCCTTTTCCTCTTTGCTTGTTCGCATTTCGTGGTCTGATGTAATTTTTCTGTTCTTTCTTTTTATTCTCAGGCTGCCCTTCATACGAGAGGTCTACTGCACCGAGTCCAGTCTCAAGAGAGCTCCTTTAAGGTCCTAAAGAAATATAAGGACAAAGTTTCTGAATTGTCTCTTGAGAACGAAGGCCTTAGAACTCAGAGTGAAGACCTCAAGGCTCAGGTGGAGATCCTCAACGAGCAGTTGGAGAAGCAAGCTTCCGACCTTAAGCATACATTGACCGTCAAGGTCAGGGCTGAGGAAGGGGAGAAGAGAACTCAGGACGAGCTGAGGCTGGTTAGGGAGGACCTGCAGCTTAAGGTTGAGGCGTGGACCAAGGCCAGCCAAGAGGCTTTTGACGCCAAGAAAGAGCTCAGCCAAGCCAAGCAAGACTATCTTGCCCTCAATGAAGCAAATGGCAAACTCTGTGAGGAGCTTGAGGAGCAGAAAAACTTGGTCACTCAGAAAAGTGAGGAGATTGTCGAGCTTAAGGATGAGGCCACCACTTTGTGGGCTACTGGGTGGGTCGCTTTTAGGCGTAAAGCAATCAAAGCTTACCCAGATCTCGCATTCAATTTCCCTATCCCTACTGAGGCGGAAATGGAAGAATCTGACTCTAGTGGTGAGGAGGACAACTCAGCTCTTCCTCCTGGAGTTCCACTCCCAGATGTCTCTGCTTCCCCCTCTACTGTTCTTGCTGTGGCCTCACCTGCTGACCTGGTGACTGAGGTATTTGAACAAACGTCATTGCCTGGTGCGGCAGAGGCTCCTGGGGTCAGTGTTCCTGGAAATTCCCCTCCTCCAGCATCAGGATCCTTGCCCCCTGAGCTCCTGGGTTCTGATTCTCCTGCTGATGCTATGTCTGCCGAGCTGCAGGGTCTTCTGTCCACTCCCCCTTCAGAAACTTAGGTCTTTTTGACTGTAATTTCTTTGTAAAGAATTTTTGAGATGTAACTTTGACTTGGGCTAGGGCCTTGTGCTACTTCGTAATTTCTTTGTTATTTTGTTTTTTCATTGCTGGTTTATCATATTCATACGTCCCTTTGAATTCCAGCTATTCATATGTCCCTTTGAATTCCAGCACATATATATTTTTGAATATATCTTTGAATTTGCGCACCTGTATGTATTCAACTTGGTATACTCCCCTTGTCCCCTTTTGCTTTGAGGGGTGTTGTGCACTTCTTGAAGCAAACTTACTAGATTTGAAGGGTACGGGAGACTTGGTGCCATGCTCAATTGCTTTTCCTTAGCCTTTTAAGCTCAGTGGTTGGCACCCTAAGAATCCATTACTTATCATTCTTCGTTTTGAGCTATTCAGACTGATACTCTGAACTGGCATGCTTCTTCCGGGTTGCATAGCTCACGCTTGTGAATTTTTGCTGAGCTATGCAGCTCTTCTTTCTGAACCTAAGAGCTCTTACTGCGCTTTTTAACTCTTTTTGTTATATTAAGAGTTCCTTCTGAGCTACTTGGCTCAGTTGTCTGACCTTAAAGGTTATTTCTGAGCTTCATTGTTTTCGACAGATCTCTTTCTGGAATAGATAACAAATCCTGCCGGCCTTCTTTAAGCAAGGCTATGAACTTTCACCTGCTGTCAAGTTCACTTGATGAACTGAAGAAACTATTTGGAGCTATTCCTCTTTAAGGTGAACAGGGCTGTTATGATCGCCGGCCTTAAAGACTTGCTATGCCAGTGTCTTGTTCTTGACTGGGCTGAGCTAAAGTGTGGGGGATATGTGGCTTGGTGGGGTCAGAATGTTCCTTCGTTGTCTTGAATGCTATATAAGGGGTGGTCCTGTACGTATTCCTTTTCCCTCGTTTTTTCTCTCAACCGTTTCCCATAACCGTCACGTCTTTTCCCTTTCCATAACCGCAACCCCTTTCCATAACCGTAGCCTCTTTCCATAACCGTAGCCACTTCCCATAACCGTTGCTTCCTTTATTAATTCAGAAACTACACAGGCAACTTGATTCTCTCTTTCTTGGCTCTTGGTTTCCTGAAAAGCTCCCAACTTTTCCTAACATATTTTTGACTCTCTTCTTGATTTCTTGCGTCTCTTTTTTTTATCAGCACTTTCGATGGCTGCCTCTGTTTCTTCTTTGTTCCAGGAACGATCCTCCTTCGGAATTGAATGGAATTGGCATTGTCGCTATCTGTCCCCTTCAATACTTGAATCTTCTGATTTGGTGGACATCAAAAAACGGTTTTTTCCTTATCTTGACTTGCCTTTGCGAGTCCCTTCCTCCGATGAGCCTTGCAACTACCTTCCCCGAGGGGAAGTCTGTTTCTTTGAAGGTGCTATGGACATGGGACTTCGCCTTCCCCTTCATCCGGCCATTGGGCGAGTTCTTGCCTACTATGGCCTGTGCCCTTCTCGCCTTTCTCCACGAGGGTGGGCTGCTATGGTAAGCTTCTTCTTGTTCTGTCGTCTGCATGCTCTTGGCAGGTTCCCCTTTGTCTCTGAGTTCCTGTACTTCTTTGAGATTGAGGAAGATGATGCCCCCTGCTTCAGTTTCTTCCGTTGGAGGGATGTCAATTTACGCCCTTTGGTTCTAGATCTTCCCTCCAATCCTGAAGGGTGGTCTGAGCGTTTCTTCTTCGCTTCTGGAGAGGCTTGGAGGTCTCCTGAGGATCGCTGTCATAAAGCCAGGATTCCTCGGTCCTGGAAGAGCTTCTCTCGTATTGGTAAGCTCGAGCATAGCTCTTTTGAGTACTTTCCTTTTAAAGACATGCTCTGATTATGTCCTTGCTGTGCAGATCCACCTGACCTGGATTTACCAGGGATGGTGAATATCAACGAGTTGTTGCTTGTGGAGTCTAAGACTTATTCCGAGCTGATGACGAGCGCAAACCTCTATTTGCTCGGGGCTGAGGCTACTGAATTTGAGTTTTCCACTATTCCTTACTCTTCCTGGACCTCTTTCTCTGATTCTGATGAGGATGGGGATTCTGTCAAGGATGGAAACACCGTCACGAGTTCGAGGAAGCGTAAAAGGGACGATTCCCCTTCTCCTGACTCTCTGTCCACCATCTTCCTTACCTCTGTTGGTCAGAAGCTCTTTAATTCGCTTCAAAAGGCTGAGCAGGAAAGGGATGAGCTGAGGAAAGAGAATGCTAGCCTGAAGGGAGAGGTTGCTGAGCTGAAATCTGAACTTAAGAAAGACTAGAATCTTTGTTTCCTTGTATCGTTCTTTCTTTTCTTAAGCGATATCAGACTATGACTCTTTTTGTATTTTTCTGAATATTTGCACTGTCGGATATTTCGAATGCCAGACTTTTCATTCATCTCGACTTCTGTTAGGTTATTTCAGCTTACTCTTCTCGTTCGAAATACGAACGTAGATGGAGAACAGAAGATCATGTCTGCTCTGACCTTACTTCTCATCTGACCTCATAGGTGTCCTCAGTTGTTCTGGACCTTTCGAGGTCTTTGAGTGTGTAGGCAGTGCACAAGGGTATCTGGTCCTGGGGGGAGGACCATTGGTGTCTCCAAGAAGCGTTCAGCCTTGAATTTGACTGTTGGTGTCTCCAAGAAGCGTTCAGCCTTGAATTTTGTACGAGCTGAAGAGCTCGTCTTTTGTTTATAAGCTTTTGAGGCTTATCCTGTAGTTATGAGCTGAGGAGCCCATCTTTCTTTTATAAGCTTTGGGGCTTATCGTGTTTTTATGAGCTGAAGAGCTCATCTTAAATTTATAAGCTTTGAAGCTTATCGGGTTTTTATGAGCTGAAGAGCTCATCTTAAATTTATAAGCTTTGAAGCTTATCGTTTGTTTATGAGCTGAAGAGCTCATCTTGCATTTATAAGCTTTGAAGCTTATCGTTTGTTTATGAGCTGAAGAGCTCATCTTGCATTTATAAGCTTTGAAGCTTATCGTTTGTTTATGAGCTGAAGAGCTCATCTTGCATTTATAAGCTTTGAAGCTTATCGTTTGTTTATGAGCTGAAGAGCTCATCTTGCATTTATAAGCTTTGAAGCTTATCGTTTGTTTATAAGCTAAAGAGCTCATCTTGCATTTATAAGCTTTGAAGCTTATCGTTTGTTTATGAGCTGAAGAGCTCATCTTGCATTTATAAGCTTTGAAGCTTATCGTTTGTTTATGAGCTGAAGAGCTCATCTTGCATTTATAAGCTTTGAAGCTTATCGTTTGTTTATGAGCTGAAGAGCTCATCTTGCATTTATAAGCTTTGAAGCTTATCGTTTGTTTATGAGCTGAAGAGCTCATCTTGCTACTTTGGAGACCATTGGAGGGTGAATAAAAGGCTTGCTCTTTCTTATTTAAAAGTAGTCCTATTACAAGTAACACTTACTGAAAAAACTTCTTAAGGTGCTCGGCATTCCACGAGTGAGGTAAAACCTTTCCTTCCTCTGTTTGCAACTCGTAATTCCCTGGTCTGATTATCCTTGACACGATATAGGGCCCTTCCCAATTGGGTCCCAATTTCCCATGCGTGGGATCCTTTCTCGCAAGCAGAAGCCTCCTAAGCACCAAATCTCCAACCCTGAAACTTCTGTGTCTTACCCTCCTGTCATAGTACCTTGCCGTTTTCCTTTGGTACGTACGGACACGGTGCAGAGCTCTGTCCCTCTTTTCATCCAAGAGATCGAGGTTTAGCAAGAGAGACTCATCATTGTGCTCGGGATCTGCAAACTCCACCCTTGGTGATTGGAGCCCTATCTCCACTGGGGCCACTGCCTCAGTCCCAAAGGCCAAAGCAAAGGGGGTTTCCTGAGTCGCAGATCTGGCGGTGGTCCTGTAGGCCCACAATACCTCCGGAATGTACTCCACCCATTTGCCTTTCAGGTTTTCTAGCTTGGTCTTCAAAGCTGACTTTATGGTTCTTATTGTGACCTCTGCCTGCCCATTAGACTGGGGATGGGCAGGAGCTGAGAAATAGTTCTTGATTCCGAGCTCGGCACAAAAACTTTTGAACTTTGAATTATCAAACTGCTTTCCATTGTCAGATACGAACGCTCTGGGAACTCCAAACCTGCAAACTATCGACTTCCAAACGAAGTTTTGAACTTTTTGCTCTGTGATCGTTGCCAAAGGTTCGACCTCTGCCCATTTAGTAAAGTAATCCACTCCTACGACGGCAAACTTGCACTGCCCCACACCGGTGGGTAGGGGTCCCAGAATGTCTAGCCCCCACTGCTGAAAAGGCCATGGGCTTACCACCGAGGTTAGGAACTCGGGAGGACAGTGGGACATATTAGCATGCTCTTGGCAAGTTTTGCATTTTCTTACTAAGTCGGTGGCGCTTTTGAACATGGTGGGCCAATAATATCCTTGCCTCAGTACTTTTCCTGCCAAGGCCCGAGCTCCTATGTGGTTGCCACATATCCCCTCATGTACTTCTCTGAGTATGTAGTTAGCATCTTCGTCTCCTACGCACTTAAGGAGAGGCATTGAAAATCCATGCTTGTACAGTTTCCCTTGCATCAAGGAAAATCTGGCTGACCTGGCCCTTAGCTTGGATGCCTCCTTGGCACTATTTGGCAAAGTTCCATTCTGAAGGTACTCTACGATGGGGTCCATCCAGCTCGGCTGAGCTTCAATTGACAGAATTTCCTCTTCTTCAATGCTTACCGAGGGCTTTGGAAGGTGCTCTACTGGAATTAGCCTATCCAAATCCTCTTGTGAGGCAGTTGCTAACCTTGCCAGAGCATCTGCTCGTGAGTTCTCCACTCTAGGCACGTGTCTGACCTTAACCTGCACAAACTGTTTCATTAGTTCTCGTACCTTTTTAAGGTACAGGACCATCTTCTCGCCTCTTGCCTCGTAACACTCTTCTATCT
Organism: Ilex aquifolium; assembly: GCA_951799425.1. Lineage (NCBI taxonomy): Eukaryota > Viridiplantae > Streptophyta > Magnoliopsida > Aquifoliales > Aquifoliaceae > Ilex > Ilex aquifolium. The sequence continues at coordinate 6,020,326 of OX637406.1, forward strand.
GCTTCACCACCAGTTGAGAATCACTGCAGATCTCCAGCTGCTCTGCTTCCATAGAGTAGGCAAGATTAAGCCCAGCGATGACGGCTTCATATTCTGCCTCATTATTTGAAGCTTTGAACCCAAATCTGAGGGCATATTCGACGTCTATTCCTTCTGGGGAGGTCAGGATCATTCCTGCACCGCTTCCCTGAGCATTGGCGGCTCCATCCACTGAAAGCTTCCATATGGGAAGGTCCGGTACTAAATCCGTGGTTTCCATAGGCGCTGCTGCTGTGAATTCTGCAATAAAATCTGCCAAAATTTGCCCTTTGATGGCAGTTCTTGGCTTGTACCTGATATCAAACTCGCTGAGCTCTACGGCCCACTTAACCAACCTCCCTGAGGACTCCGGCTTGTGTAGTACTTGCTTCATTGGCTGATCTGTTGGAACCTCAACAGTATGAGCCTGGAAATAAGGTCTAAGTCTCCTAGCTGTTGTAACCAGAGCTAGAACGAGTTTTTCCATCCTTGGATATCTCTCCTCTGCCCCCTTCAGAGCTCTGCTACAGTAGTAGACTGGTTGCTGAGCTTTGTCTCGCTCCCTAACTAGCGCTGCACTTGTTGAAAAATCTGAAACTGCTAGGTAGAGGGTGAGGATTTCTCCTTCTAGAGGGCTCACCAGAACAGGGGGAGAGCTCATATATCTCTTTAGGTCTTCGAATGCTTCTTCACACTTGGAATCCCAGTGGAATGCCTTCTTCAAGATTTGAAAAAATGGCTGGCATTTATCGCTAGACCTAGACACAAAACGGCTAAGTGCAGCTATCCTGCCTGTCAAACGTTGCACCTCTTTTGTGTTGGATGGTGACTTCATTTCCACCATTGCTTTAACCTTTTCTGGATTGGCCTCAATCCCTCTGCTGCTGACTATAAAGCCCAGAAATTTTCCAGCCGAGACCCCGAATGCGCACTTCGCAGGGTTTAGCTTCATTTTGTACTCCTGTAGAATCCGGAATGACTCAGCTAAGTGCTCGATGTGGAGCTCTGCTTTCAGCGACTTCACTAGCATATCATCAATGTAAACCTCCATGGATGCTCCTATTTGCCTCTGGAACATTTTATTTACTAACCGCTGGTAAGTGGCTCCGGCGTTCTTCAATCCGAAGGGCATGACCTGATAGCAATATGTTCCCTGTTCAGTTACAAAGGAGGTCTTCTCCTGATCGCTGGGATCCATCCCGATCTGGTTGTAGCCTGAAAAAGCGTCCATGAAACTGAGGAGCTCGTGCCCTGCAGTGGCGTCCACTATTAGGTCAATCCGAGGTAAGGGAAAACTGTCTTTGGGGCATGCTCGGTTGAGATCAGTGAAGTCGATGCACAATCGCCACTTCCCATTGGTTTTCTTTACGAGAACTACATTTGCTAACCAAGTGGGGTAATGAACCTCCCTGATAGCCTTGGCATGGAGGAGTTTGCTGACCTCCTCATTGATTGCTTTTTGCCTTTCATAAGCAAAGCTCCTCCTCTTCTGTTTGATGGGTTTGCAAGTTGGGTTTACGCATAACTTGTGGGTAATAACCGAGGGATCAATTCCTTCCATGTCTTCTTGCTTCCAAGCGAACACTCCTATATTCTCTTTTAGGAACTGGATGAGGAGTCTTTTGAGCTCAGCGTTTAGTTTGGAACCCACATAAACAAGGTGTTCTGATTTCTCATCAAGCTGAACTGGTTCCAGCTCTTCCGATGGCATTGGTCTTGTCTCCATTTCATCTCTCATGTCGAGCTCATCCAGTTGGATGTTCTCGACCTCCTTCCTTTTTACAGAAGCCAAGTAGCACTCCCGTGCTACGCGCTGGTCTCCTCGGACCACTCCGATTCCATTTTCTGTAGGGAACTTCACGACTAAATGATAGGCAGATGGGATTGCCTTTATAGAATTTAGGGATGGCCTTCCAAGCAAGATGTTGTACGCCGATGGTGCATCGACTACTAGGAATTTGACAGTGGTAGTGGCTTGGCAAGGTGGATCCCCCAGGGTGAGCACGAGCTGGATTGAACCCAGGGGGAGCACCTTTTCCCCGGAGAATCCCAGCAAGTGAGTGCTTACTGGCTCAAGTTTTTGTCTTCCTATGTCCATCCTGTCAAACGCAGGTGCGAAAATAATATCTGCCGAGCTCCCGTTATCAATTAGAACCCGATGAACTGTTCTATTTGCCACCACAGCTCGTACCACCAGTGGATCATCATGGGGGTATTGGCACCCTTCTAAATCAGCATCTGAAAAAGTGATAGCTGTATCCAAGCGTGGAGCCTTGGATACAGCGTGCACTTCGAGAGTTTCTTCGGCTCTGATCCGCCGGAGGTGCGCCTTCCTAGCTGAGCTTGACTCTCCACCTCCTGCGAAACCTCCAGATATCACTCTGATTTCTCCTAGAGGCTGCTGGTGCGGTGCAGGTGCCTGCTGTCGGGGCGGCGGAGGCGGAAGAGCTTGGTTCAGGTTATCATTGGCTATAAAACGACGCAGCTGACCTCGCTGGATCAAGAACTCGATTTCCTTCTTCAATTGAATACAGTCATCAGTGTGGTGTCCATGATCTCGATGATAATCACAATACTTCGTGGGGTCCCTCTTTGCCGGGTCTGCCTTCATCCTAGGTGGCCATTTTAAAAACTTCTCGTTCTGGACCTCATACAGTACTTGTGACACAGCAGCGGTGAGTGGGGTAAACCGCTGAGGCCCATACCTGGGTTGTAGTTCAGGTTGCATGGGACCCAGCCGATCTCTGACATTTCCTCTCCTCTTTGGCGAGCGGTCTCTGTCCCTCCTTGGGGACCTCTCTCGTCCTTTTTCCTTCCTAGGGCTTCTGTCCCTTCTCTTTTCTTCTTTTTCCTTTTCCCTTCGTGAAGATGTACCGACCACCTTAGAAAGGAGTGCCTCTTCACCATTTATATATTTCTCTGCCTTGGCTAACACCTCAGCCATACTTGCCTGAGGGTTTTTTGATATGGAGAACATCAAATCCTTTGATTGCACTCCCAGCCCTGCAATGAAAGCAGTTATGGCGAATTTTTCATCCGGGACGTCTACTTTCAATGTCTCCGAGTTAAATCTTTGGACATAAGTCCTCAGGTTTTCCTGGGGACCCTGCTTCACATTCAGCAGGTGGTAGCTCGGCTTTCTGTGTATCCGGGCTCCTATGAAATGAGAGACAAAAGCAATGGAGAGTTCTTTAAAGGATGAGATCGAGGCTGGCGGGAGCCTATGAAACCAGTTTAAGGCGGAGCCTTTCAGCGTGATAGCAAAAGCTCTGCATCGTACAGGATCCTGGTACCCATGTAGCTCCATCTGGTTCTTGTAAGTGTTGAGATGATCCACGGGATCTTTCGATCCGTCAAAGACCTCCATTTGAGGCATCCTGAATTTTGGTGGGAGAGGGAAATGTAGCACCCCCGTGGTGAATGGGGATTCGGTTTGCTGGACCAAAACATCCATTGTAACCGGGGCCTTACTTTTTACGGCCTCCTTCATATGGCTGAGCTCTTGCTGGAAATCTTTGAAGCGTTGCTCCCAGTGCTGCTCTCTCCTGTCTTGCGGATAAGGGAAGAAATCACCTCTCTCACCCCTGTCGTTCCGACTTTGCACTTCGTCGTTAGGGCCATTACCAGGGGGTACGTAGGGGACATATCCCCTGGCCTGGCTGCCTTCCCCCCCCTCGCTGACCTCTCTATGGGGGTCCCAGTATCGAGGTTCCCTATGAGGGGGGTTATTCTGGCCTTCATGGGCCGGTGGTGCCTCTTGTGGGTGTTGTACGAGCTTTGACAGCTCTTCATTTTCCTTTAGCAAACGTTGGTTGACGAGACGCAGGGCCTCCAACTCGTTATTAATGAGGGAATTCGCATCCTGGATGTTCCCGGGTTGCCTGCCGTGGGCAGTTTCCGGCTGATCTTGCATTCGAGGTAGATTTGTTTGGCTTCTGCTCATATTTCGAGTTATTACCATCAGTCACTGAGGAATCAGCTTACTTGTAACAGGAACAGTCGTTCCCACAGACGGCGCCAAACTGATGGCGTAAACCTTCGGATACGAGCTAAGGAACCAGATTAATTGGCGTGAGCAATTTGCATGGGGACTAATATGGCATCTGAGCTACAAGGCTCGTGAAGTGGGGAATGACAGCTCTAATTAGTCGTGTGTAATGTGTGAAATACAATAGAAATATAGTGGTTCACCGGCTGATGAGCTCGGCTAGTCCACTCTCTAATGGAGGCTCTTGCTCCTGTCTCTTTATTGATGAATTGAAGGTGTTACAGTCGAATACTCAGGGAACTAGGGTTTCAGAAAATCTCTCCCCCTTGCCATGGAGGTTGCCCTCCCTTTTTATGGCCTCATGCTTACCTCTAACACGGAATTACCTCCTATATCGAAGGGATCGTGCCCTATCTTCCTCCATAATTCCGGAGTTACCTAAACTCCATATGGCTGGCTTCAAACGGAGAGTTCTTTGCCTTCTTTCGTGGGATTCTCCTTAGCTTTAGGAGGGGATCGTGGTTGATTACGGGTCTTATGCCTTGGAATGGTTCTACTTTCCTTTTAGTGATACCCGTAGTTACCTTGCTGTCCTTTCATCATTCCTTAACTCGTGTCCTCAGCTGGGAGCTCTTTAGCGCTGACTAGATGAGCTCTGGCCAATGCCAGATGAGCTCTGCCTCTTCTGTCTGAGCTCCCGACCCGAGCTCATTTTCTGAGCTCGTGTCTGTTCATATCAGGTATCATCAAAAACCATTGTCTTCTGTAAGCACCTAGTGGTTCACAAGATCAATTCAGAGGAAAAGTACCATGAACTCAAATGTTTGAACAAAGATAGGTAGTTAAGAGTGGCAAACATTGTTTGAGTTTTGGAGTTTATTTAAAAAGTAACAATATTCTGACCTCAAAAACTGACTTAATGATGTATCAAAATTAAGTCAGATTTTTATATCTCAATAACATTATTCTGATTTTAAACAAGGATAAAATTTGGAGCACCGGTAAAAGCAAAGATTTTTAGTCAAGAGTTATCAAAGGAAAGCCGCATCTAAAGGGTTTCATTCAGATTAAAAAAATATTATTTGAACTTAAAATGCTGACTTAATCAATTACAATCATTTTGTAATTAGTGAATTTCAATAAATACTGGGATCCAAAATTAAATCAATGGCAGTAATTGATCAAATCAGCATTTTAAGTCCAAGTAACATTACTCTTAGATTATATTTGGTATATCGGATCACAAGTGCAATATTATAGAGACTTAATTTAGAGTCTAATGAGGAACCTAATTTATTGGAGTCGGGAGCGCACTTTCAATACATCTACTATAATTAAGCCTCCAAATTAAATCATTAAATTAAATAAAAATAAAAAAATTCAAATCTTGATGGAATAAGAATAATGCAGCTAAAAGATGGGTTAATTCAAAAAATTAGATTCAAGTAATATAATTTTATTTAGGGAAATTGGGAGGCCGGTCTCCCTATATAGACTTATTTGGAGATAAGTCTGACAATGAAACTTATTTGATTTTAAGTCCACTTTTTGTCAAGTTTACTATTGTACTCCTACCCTTTGAAAAAATAATAACCGACGTCTGACTTACCGTCTCCTTTACATAGGTTAGATCATTGAGGTATATATGGAAACCCTTAATTGAGTTATATATGAAAACCGTTTATTAAATATTATGATCATTGAGGTATATATGTGTTCTATTCTCTCTCTCTCTCTCTCACACACACACACACAAAAGATGACTGGCAAAGAGCCCCTCCATCTCTCTCCCTCTCTTAATCAATGACATCAACCTCTCTGTCTCTTTCTCTTAGTCGACGACAACAACTCATCCATCTATCTCTCTCAGTTGACGATGAACAACCCCTCCGATTGAAGCTCTCAGATCTTAGATCCCAATCTCTGCGACTCAGATCGAAGCTATCGCCTGGAGATGGTCTCAAATAGAAATAATAACACACTTTCTCTCTCTCTCTATAAAGATTTCAGTCCTATTGTGTTGGTCTTTAAGATCGGAGTAATGATTAATAAGGACAGTCGGGGGCATTCCTATTTCATAATCAGAGGTGAAATTTTTTTTATTTATGAAAGACGAACAACTACAAAAGCATTTACCAATGATGTTTTCATTAATCAAGAACTAAAGTTGGGGCTCAAAAACGATCAGATACCGTCCTAATCTCAACCATAAACGATGCCGACCAGGGATCGACAGATGTTGCTTTCAAGACTCCGCCGACACCATACAAGAAATCAAAAATTTTGGGTTCTGAGGGGAGTATGGTCGCAAGGCTAAAACTTAGAGGAAATGATGGAAGGGCACCACCAAGAGTAGAGCCTGCGACTTATTTTGACTCAACACGGGAAAACTTACCAGGTCTAGACATAATAAGGATTGATAGATTGAGAGATCTTTCTTGATTCTATGGGTGGTGGTGCATGACCGTTCTTAGTTGGTAGAGTGATTTGTCTGGTTAATTCCATTAACGAACGAGACCTCAGTCTACTAATTAGCTATGTTGAGGTATCCCTTCATGGCCAGCTTCTTAGAAGGACTATGGCCTTCTAGGTCATGGAAGTTTGAGCCAATAACAGGTATGTGATGCCCTTAGATGTTTTGAACCGCACGCGCACTACACTGATGTATTCAATAAGTTTATAGCCTTGGTTAATAGGGACCGAGTAATCTTTGAAATTACATCGTGATGAGGATAGATCATTGCAATTATTAGTCTTAAACGAGGAATTCCTAATAAGAGAGAGTCATCAACTCGCGCTGACTATGCCCTTGTCCTTTGTACACACCGCATGTCACTCATACCGATTGAATGGTCCGGTGAAGTGTTCGGATCGTGGCGACGTGGGTGGTTTGCTGCCGGCAACGTCGCGATAAATCCACTGAACCTTATCATTTAGAAAAAGGAGAAGTCATGACAAGGTTTCCATAAGTGAACTTGCAAAAGGATCATTATCGATGCTTGCAAAGTAGACCAACGAACTTGTTAAAATATGTTCGGGGTTGAGAAGGGATGTGTGAGCCCCCAACACACTTCCTCGCCTCGGGGATTTGCTCGTGTTCCCCTAGCGAGGACTCGTTCAAGTTCTCGACAACGAACCCCGACACTATCTACGCCAAGGAACCCTAACTAAAGAGCTGGTCTCCCGATGGCTCACTTGCGGCATGCACGGAGGCATTTGCATCTTTTGAATCTAAAATGACTCCCAACAACGAATATCTCGGCTCTCGTACCGACGAAGAACGTAGTGAAATGCGATAGTTGATGTGAATTGTAAAATCCCATGAACCATCGAGTTTTTGAACGCAAGTTGCGCCCAAAGCCATTAAACTAAGGGCACGTCTGCCTAGATGTCACGTATCACGTCACCCCAACCCTAATGCCTAGTAGGATATTGTGGGAGTTGGGTCAAAAATTGGCCTCCCATCCACGACAATGCACGGTTGGGCCAAAAAATGAGTTCTTGACGATGGACGTCACGACAAGTGGTGATTAAAAGACCTCTTGCATCATGTCATGAGGCACCAAGTCAATAGTGAACTCCGACCGTGACCCTGTGCTCCTTCTTCAACAATGGTGCTTCGACTGCGACCCCAGGTCAGACGGGATTACCCGTTGAGTTTAAGCATATCAATAAGCAAAGGAAAAGAAACTTACAAGGATTCTGCTGGTAACGGTGAGCGAACCAGGAATAGCCCATCTTGAAAATCGGATGGTTACGTCGTTTGAATTATAGTCTGGAGAAGTGTCCTCAACGACGGACCGGACCCAAGTCCTTTGGAAGGGGGTGCCAAAAAGGGTGAGAGCCCCGTTGTGCCCGAACCCTATTGCACCACGAGGTGTTGTTGTTGAGTTGGGTTGTTTGGGAATGCAGCCCAAATCAGGCGGTAAATTTCGTCCAAGGCTAAATATAGGCGAAAGACCGATAACAAACAAGTACCGCGAAAGAAAGATGAGAAGGACTTCGAAAAAAGAGTCAAAGAGTGCTGGAAATTGTCGGGAGGAAAGCGGATGGGGGCCGACAATGCGACTTGGTCGGATGTGGAACGGTGATGAGTCGGTCCGCCGATCGACTCAGTTCGTGGACCAATACGAATTGGTGGTTCTAACAGTAGCATTGGATTGTGTCCATTTTTGAAACTTCACTCCGACTCCGCACCGTCTCCGATTGGCAAAGTTAAAATAGTGTTAAGTATAATGGAAAAATTCACTCCGTTGAAGTCGAAGCCCACCCCTACAAATGTGTTTGATAACTCAAATTTACATTACTTAACAAATATAAGCACCTCCCAAAACTAAATCAAAATATTAAGTGTAAGATCCCACACCTATTACTAAATATTTTTTTCATCATGAATTAATGTACCCTCTATTATTACGATCAACATTCATCCTATACCCCCACTCTCCACCACCCCACCACTACCACCTCACCAAAGTAATACCACTGCCTACCACCATTGTGACCGCCATCACCATCGAACCAACCATGACCATCATCCCAATGCTACTATTACCACCACCGCCACCACTATCAAACCAACCATTATCAACATCTCAATGCTACCACCACCATCACAACCACAACCACCATTATAATGTCACCACCATCACTCCAAATCTCCAACCATTACCATCATCTCATAGCTGCCACAATTACCACGACCACAATCACAACCAACAAACCGCCACCACATAATCACACAGCACCCCACCATCGTTATTACCACTGTCAGTAACTCTATTACCAGCACAGTAAACACTATCGCCTCAACCACTGTCATCACCATTGTGATGGTGGAAGTGGAGGTGGTGGTGACAGAGTTGTGACAATGGCGGTGGTAAAGTAAAGGGGGTGCATATAGGGTGGTGGGTGACAGGTGCTGTGGTGGGGGTGGCAGACTTAGAAAATCATAAATTTCAATCTTATGTTTAATATTCATTAGCTCTGTTGGGTACGAGGGATAGAAAATAGGAGGAATACACTTTCTATCATTCAAGGAAGGAAAGTATGAATGATACACTTTTTTTCTTTGTATTTGATAGGATGGATAGAAAATAAAAATGATTTTTTGTGTGTGCTTACTAAGATTATGGATGATAATTGAGTCGTGTCGTGTCAGGTTCGAGTTGAGTCATTGCGGGTTGTGTCAAATATTAGTCAAATTTAACTCAACTCATTTAACTAATCGTGTCGTGTCGAGTTGACCTATTTACTTTCGTATCATGTTCGTGTTCGTATTTGTGTTTGACCCATATAAACTTTAAATAAAAAATTTAATGCTAATATTCTATTTTTACTTAATTGAATTCATGATCATACTTCTTCTACAAACTAAAAATTAACTTAAATAAATATAATGATAATAATAATAAGTAAAAATATCTTTTTTATATAATAATTATGTCAGTGTTTAATAAATAGTTATAAATAATTAACATTTTATGTCTATAATACTAGTTAAACATGTTAATTTCGTATTAATTTTGTGTTACCCTGCAAACGAGAAAATAGAGAAAACGTTTATTCTTAAATAAACAGATTGATGGTGTCAATTTTGGGTTTGACGAGTTGAACTAAATATGAGCCATTTATATTTTGTATTCGTGTGTTAGGTCATTTTCAAGTTCGTGTCGAGTTATAATCAAGTTCGTATCATAAAATTCGTGTCAAGTTCGAATCGTGTCATCGTGTTGAGTCGAAAATTTCCACCCATGGCTAAGATGGGAAAAAATGTATTTTTTTTATTTTTTATTTTTTTATTTTAAATTTTTTTAAAAAAATATAAATACATATTTTATTATTGTATTTATATGTCAAATTAATGTATACATAATATATGTATATATCAAAAAATATATAGACAAATAAGATACATTTCAACACAAATAATTAACTTTCCATTCACTTTTTTCCGATTTTGGAGGAATTGAATTTGATGAGTGGGAAGGAAAACTCTTCCATCCTTCATATTTTCCTTCCTTACCAAATATGATATTTTATCTCCTTCCAACTTTTCATCCTTCCATTTTTTCATCCTACCAAACGGAGTATAAATTTCAATACATACCAATTACTTTTAAAATTATTAAATTGAGTATCCAACATTCAAAATTCAACATTTAACTTACCGTAATTAATTTTTAATTTTGTCAAATACCACCTCATTTGCTAAATAGGACACATCTCTTGGGAGTTACTAAATTTTGAACCACTATCTAGTCGCTTAGCCATTCATCGTAGGTGGAGCCAGCGATGTTAAATCCATGTCTATCCGAGGACTTGAACATTGTCATTAATGGCTCCAGTCCTGTCTCAAAATATAATTAAGGCCTAAGCCACTTCATACATAGGGTTAAACTACATTATCAAAAAATAACATTTTGATCTTATACCTTTTGTTTTAGACTACTTAGAAATTGACACGGGTAAACTTTTATTATTGTATTAATCTATTTTATTATTTCTACAATCAATGGTTATAATTAACTCAAATACGATAACTAAAATGTATTTGTTGGTATGATCCCAAAGGTATCAGTACTAATCCCCAATTTGATCATCTCCATTTCAACATTAGACAGACAAGCATCCACGCACAACCACATAACATGACATGCATTTCATTGTTACCCCCTGAATTTAGTGTAAAAAGAACTTTAAACCAGATACAATATAATTTGCCCTGATCAACGTGTATAACCTCCATTGGACTAGCGATCACTAACTAGATTAATATCCATTTCCACATAAATCTGAATACCAATAATGTTGATTTAATGTTTTACTAAACCCTATTTTGGGTCATTTAATCCTGCATTGTTCAGCATTAGCATTAAGCTGTGCCTCGACTCTAAACCTCCTCCTCACCTAAACCAACGGCAAAGCGGCCAGTGTTCTTATCCTGCACAAAGGCAAACCATCAACACACTTCACATAGGCTTAACGGCAAACATTGACATTAGCATTGTATACATGGTGGGGGTGAGATCTCTCATATATATATCTTCTATTTTCGTTCTTCATAGATCATTGTATATAAGTGAGTCCCTCACTGATGCATGGTACGGAATCTACCAGGAAAATGGCAAGAAAAAATACTAAAGGGTATCTAGATCCATACATTGAGAAAACAACATTCTCGTCACTAAAGCTTTTACAACTTCTAAAGCCTAAGAAATAACCAAGTAGTTGCAGGTCACCCCATTACAAACAGAATCCTAATCAACAGGCAAGCATAGCTCACATATCCAAGCAGAAGCACATTAAAAAAATAATTATTTGTCTAGAACATTTCATAATCCCATTCTTTTAATATTGAAAAATTCTTGAACAGGCAAAACACATGCAACTAAACAGTGGAACGAGTTAGTGGACTTCATCTATAGAAAAGAAATTTACCTGTGACAATGTTCGCTGCTTGTTCAAGAACTGGGTCCTTGCCTTGCTAAGAACCGAGTTTGGAGACTTGTACAGCCTCTGCATGAAAAGATAATTACCTTCATATGAGAGAGAATGAGAATGATAAGCAGGGGGAGGGGGAAGCAATCTCTATCCCGCATAAATACATAAAGAAACAGTGCACACACCTAAAACAAGGGGCCAACATAAGTCATATAAAATCAACAGAATTCAATAAAAAGAGCATTGACATTCTTCTCTCTCATTATCCTGAATGTGAGATCAGTTCTTAATATTTATAAAATGCAGGAGATCAAAATTGCAGCGTAGATTCTAGGGGTGGCAATTTTTGCCCACAACCCACTAACCCGCCCAATCCGCCCATGAATTAATGGGTTGGGTACCTGTTTTATTAATTTGGGTTAAAAATGGGTTGGGTACTATTATTTAATTTAAATTTATGGGTTAAATCGGATTTAAAATAGGTACCCATTGGGTTCCTTCTTAAAATAAAAACTAAGGAATCATAGTTCAATTTTGCCTCCATGCATCACGAATCCAGAACATGAGTTTTAAATCCAAATCGCATACCAGCCCATCTCTCCATACTCCACTCCAGCTGTTAGACTCCATGGAGTCTCTTTGACGTTAAAAGCCAAAACAAATGTTCTTCTCTCTCCTCAATCCAATTCAATGGGACGGAGAATTCTTGCAGCGAAATGCCGGGATCTGCGTTCCTCGATGACTGGAACAACTAATTCGTTGATTTCACCATTCGTCTTCCATTCGATCACCGATTAAATTTTTCTGTACGTTTTCCTTTCCTTTTTTCTGCTTTTTTTCTTGCATTCTTTTCATTCCTCCTACATTGCTTCAAATTCGTTGTTTTGGATTGTTTTGATCATTTGTTTTTTGACCAGTTGTGACATGCCTACAACCTGTTTGATGAAATGCCCAAAAGCTAGAGATATTGGGAATGGACTGACTTATTAGCAATAACTGATTTGTTTTCTGTTTATATATGTGAAGCTAGCTAGCTATAGGCAGAGTAGCCTTAACATCGATCGTTTCATCCTACCCAGTATTGGATTCGGATCACTCATCAGTCATTAGCTGGAAAGAGTATCCGAGTTTAACAAGAACTGCCAATAAATTTAGAAAAATTGTTTAGATGTGTTCGTTTATACAATGGCAGGATGATACATTTATAACCAAAAGCAAGTGTTAGCTGTGTGTTTTCCTGTCGTAATACATTGGTATGGAATTAGCAAACCTGAATTTCGAGGATAAGATTGTGCCCTCTGAAAGCAAAAGCAATGATGCCAAGTGCATTCAAGGGGTCGAAAATCCGGCCATAATTATTTTACCACTTGTTTAGCTCTCTGATATGTGATCTGCAATGCTTGTGTTAATTGTCTACACTGTCCAACGAAGTGCAAAGAAACCTTCTAATTAATTGCATATTGTGGTGAAAGTCATTAACTGATTTATTTTTGTTTTTTTCATCTCTATGAACCTTTAGTAGGATATGATATGATGGTAGAGTCAGTATGAATGCTCTAATTATGGCATTTATTAGAGCATTCCATTTATGCATTTTTTTAAGTGGCTTTTGTTTTAGGCATGTACTTTTTTTCAACTTTTTTCTTGACTGGGTTGGCTTGGTTTTTGTATGCTTAGATGTGTTGGGAGATGTCTTTATTATTTTTGTGGGTGTAGATTCATATTGAGGCCATCATGTCTTCAAGAGATAATATAAGGGAAGACAATGTTGATTATGGTGAAGAAAGTTCCGTTACTGGAAAACGAGGTAGAAAGTTCCGTTCCGGATTGAACAAAAATAAATCACAGTTGGATCTATACTTAGAAGAATCTTTACTTGATCGGAGGCAAAATGCACAGTTGGATGTTCTAAGTTTTTGGAAAGCAAATAGGACTCGATATCCAGAGCTTTCATTGATGGCTCGTGATGTGTTGAGTATTCCTATTACTACAGTTGCCTCAGAATCAGCTTTTAGTATTGGAGGTCGTATCATTGGAAAATATCGTAGTTCAATTTTGCCGAAGAATGTAGAGGCATTATTATGTACTCGAGATTGGTTACATGGTTTAGAAGGTAAAATTAACTCTTGCAATTTCTTGCTAATATTATAATTAATTGTTTTGAGATTTACAATATTCGAATTTCATGTTATGCACTTGTTTTAAGCAGTTCAAGAAGATTCAGATGAGGAGGAGGAACTTGCAATTGACATTGAGAAATTAATTTCTGGATTTGGTGGCTCTTCAAATGATGTGGAATGAATCTTGGGAAGTTGGTGTGGAGTCTAATAATGATGCTGAAAATGGATATGTGAGGTTTTTTTGTGATTATTGTGAACTTGGTTCAACTTTTGGTTTAGTTTTTACTTTTGGGACTTATAGTATATTCAATTTTTTTTGTTTTGGTTTAGGATGAAGAAGGTTCGTCAAAGAAGGAAGTGAAGTTTGACACAATATTTGACAATGAATAGCATGTCTTATAGTAGATTTCGTAATGTTCTTTTTAAACTTGTCCTAATGTTTGGTTGAGCATGTGTTCCATTTGCTCCGCCCAACTTGTGAGTATTAAATGATAAGGAGACATGATTTTATGGTTATGTGTATCTTTTTTTGGATTATTTCTTGTTATGATGAAGGATTGATGTGAATTATTAGTATGAAATATGACACAGTTTTTGCGAGCGACACTGTGTGTGCGACACTGCGTATATTTTTTTGTTGATTAGTGTGTTTATTTTGGTGTAAGTGTGTGTGTGTGTGTGTGTGTATTTTGATGTAATAGTATGTGTGTGTGTGTGTGTATTTTGGTATAATAGTATGTATGTGCATGTATGCGTGTATTTTGGTGTAGTAGTGTGTGTATTTTAGTGTAAGTGTGTGTGTGTGTGTTTTAGTGTAATATTGTGTGTGTATTTTGGTGTAGTAGTGTGTGTGTATTTTAGTGTAGTAGTGTGTGTATTTTGGTGTAATAGTATGTGTGTGTGTTTATTTTGGTGTAATTGTGTGTGTGTGTGTGTGATTTATGGGTTAATGGGTTTAACCCAACCCGTTATAAATCCAACCTATTATAACCCATTTATTACGTGAGTGATAAATAGATTGGATTTATTTTAGTCCAACCCAATTTAACCCAACCCATAACCAACCCAATCCACCCAATTGCCACCTCTAGTAGATTCACAAAGCCAAAAAAAGAGTTCATAGAGGATGCCCATTATGAAACCAAGACGCCTCTAAATTCAAAATGTAGAAGCTTGCCAACAGCTCTCATAAATTTATTAAATGTTTATGCAACTGTGATATGTGTAGTACCTGATAAATTCATAACACATGTCTACACCATAACATGACAAAATTGGCAACAGTCATCAGTTTACATGACAATGGGGCCTAACAAGTCCAGCAGGATTGGTACGGACAACAACGTCACGACAAGCACACTAGTGCCACGACAGGCATTCCAGTGCCGCAACTAGCACCATCCCCACGAAGGGCGGGACCCATCCTCTTCACATAGGAAATGGGAAAACGGCACCGCAAAAAGGTCAAGGGCAACCTTAGCGTGACTCGCCTCCCCTACTGTGGAAACAAGACACAAGCTTGGGATTGCATAACCAACAGGAATTGGTATCCTCGATCTACTGGACACAGTTACTCGACTGACTCACTGGACTAAGAGGAGGGGTCCTCACCTAGGGACAGGGCAGTGTGGCCCTCCTCAAAGGAGAACTGAGCAACGGGCATGGACGAGCATGATTGTCAACCTTGGCCTAGGATAGGATCTCGACGATTTAGTCTGCTCGAGCAAGCCTCCCAGTGTATGATTCACTGCCCACTAGGATGTGCTTGACTGGGATCTGGAGGGACTCCTAAGGTAATTAGGGTTATTGTTCCGAATTAACATATGGAATAACAGGGCATGTGGATTAGTAGCTGCAGGATCGAAACTATGTAGGTTTACACTATTGAACACCTCGACAACAGTCTCGAGGAAGGATTCAAAGAGGGAAAGGAGGATCCCAGGTAGGAGCGCGCTAGGGGCATCGCGTACATAGCCTTCTCGAGGTCAGGGTCCCTCAGTGGCCAATCGCGATCATTAACCTTGGGAGTCCCCTTTCACCTCGGCTGTTGCACCTTCCCTAGAACCACGTTCATACTTCATTTGGAGGAAACATCACATCTAAGAAATTAATGTCAAGACACGTAACTCCCAGTTAGCAGCCACTGGTATCGCCATGATCGAGGCAGTTGTGGGTTGGCGTGATTGTTAAAGGATCACGGCGGACAGCCCGACCCTACCTGGGCACTGTGCCATAAATACTCGTATTACTCGCCCAGTGCGGAGGATAAGATTTCTAGCTGGTGAGAGCATTTTTCACTCTATTCACCTACGCTCTACCCAATCGATTGGTCCCTTCGTTAACAGGCTGTTCGAATGTCTTCCATCTCATCTATTTATCCTACTCATCCTTTTCGATTACTTGGTACAGACGCGTGTGTCAGCCTTCTTTAACTCTCCCACCTACAATATGCAACCCACAGTATGCAAGTAACAAGGGTCATATCATGTCATACAAATGGATACAATTGTTTTAAATGGTCAAAAATACCTACTTGTCAGTACAATATACTCAACAGCTACATATGTATTCCACCAAAAACTTATACTTACGAATAGCAAAACAATGCAGTAACAATGGTGTGAACTTGCCTTCTCAATAGCAGATATACGGCCCTCAGTTCCTAAAAGAAGTTTTGACTTATGTGTGAAATCAAATAGGTCATGAAGAAATTCATTTTCCTGTTTGAATCCAGAAACAAAAAGGAAAAATAATTGGCAGTCAGAACATAATAGAGATCAACAAGAATTTTCGCCCAAAAGATACTGGAGAACAAGATATGGAATAAAAACAAAACCTGCATGTGCTTAACAAATCCTCCGCCAAGAAAATGCTTCAGAAAGTTCAACTGTTTCAAAAGAAAGATTATAAAACTTTTGAATGTGCGGGCATTCACATTTAAAAAATTAAAAAACATCAATAAAAGAAGAGGATGAACTTGTATCAATTGGGCCCATGTTGTTGTGCTTAGCAACTCTCCACCAATCTTCAATGAGGTATCTGGACTATAGCCATCCTGATGTTCATTTAAAGAAATGTCACTATACCAGCTAACACACAGGTACAGGGTCATAAGTTTATATTCCAACACTGATAACGAAGTACCTCAAGCAGTTCTAGAATATCTCTAAACGAGTTCCGCTGGTGGTTAAGATCTTTCTTAGCAGAACCTTTACCACCTGCCTCTACGGAAAGGTTTCTCACTTGATTAAGGATTTTTCCCCTCAATCCCTGGATATGTACAAACTCCTGAGAATTGTTCCCTTCAACAGTGGAGCTGTCATTAGATCCTTTAGCTTCACCACAGAACTTCTCCAAATTTCCTATCTCGAAAATTAAGGCAAGTGCTTCACCAGCTGCAATGCGTACAGACCTATCATCCTTGTCTAGCAGGGTAGAAAAATAATAAATTGACCTGCACAAGAAAAGGTAAGTTAATTTCCCGCTGAATCTGCTAGGCACCAATTGTTGGCCTTGCAACTGTTGGCACTTGTGTGTAATGAAGCCCAAGTTTAATGGCACCTAGTATGGGTGCAGGTGCTGTCTTAGACCCAGCAAAGTTTAGAAACTCTCTTATGGCAGCGATCAAATATATGGGTATGTGTATTCGGGCCTGTGCGAGTAGGCAAGCAAGTACGTGTGTGAGAAAGAGAGAGATCATTGAGCTAAGATCAAGATCTACTCACTGTTGCCAACTTTTAGAGTTAAGTGTCCATCCATCCATAGTTGTTAGGAGAAATGACCAAGCAGATACCACAGCTGTTATCATAACCGGTGAAGGTTTAGTGGCAACAACCTGAAATGTCCACCAGCAGTTTTCCATCACAATTCCAATGAAAACAAACACATATAGATTAATCATCAAATGAAGAGTAGCAGATTTATGCATCAAAAGTCCACAGGTTTGACAACAACCATTACAAACAAAATCAAAGATATCACCAGCAAAAACTGGTCAACTTGCAAAACCAAAACAGATACAAATAGCAAATAATATTGCTTGATACAGTGCACAACAGACCAATTTGTGAACCGACGCACAAATACTAAAAGCATGTAAACATGGTGAGATTCGATGTGTTTCAAATGAAAGAGAATGAGATGTGGATACATACATTAGGGCCAAGTTTTGGATGAACCACTTGCCACATTATTTGCATTGATTTTTCTGTTTCCTCCGCCTCTTCGCCACCAACGAAAGTGATTATAGCCAAACACTCCAGTAACTAGCATTAAGGATGCACATTGCCCATAAAACAACAGATTTGTGACTCAGCATCTTGTGCGAAAATTAAATACAAATTTAATTCATGAGAATAAAATACCAATTGGAATCAGGAAACCAACCAATGCACCAATATCATACGTACCGACGATATCTTAGTTGTTTCAGACAGAGATTTAAGGGCCTGTGAAATAGGAGAGACTGATTCTTCCAATATTTCTTTTGATTTGTCCCCAGGACCAGTTGTTAGAGCCAACAACCCTAACAAAAGAAAACAAAACTTTTTAAATGTGCTTCAAACCAAGCTATAAAGCCCAAATGCGTCAAAAGAAGAGTATGACCACTAACCAATTGCATGAGATGCTAAAGCTATCTCTTTCGCAGACCCCTTCTTGATGGAATTCAGACATTGATGCAGTAATGTTGCAAAGCTACACAAAAACAATAACACTGTGAGAACCTCGAAAGCACAGGGGTGTTATTGAAACAAGACCAACAGGCCAATAGCTGCATCATTCTCTAATAGCTTTCAGGCAGACAGATGCATCAATATCTAATAGCATTCCTTTTGGGTCCGTTTGTTTAGCAAGATAATACTAGAAAATGCAAGAAAGAGAAAATTTTAAAATTTTACATGTGTTTGTTTAGCATGAAATAGAAAATGATAGAAAAAATAATTTTCTTCCATGCTTAGATTTTCTCACATCTAACTAACTTTTTTTTCTTGCAAAAAACACAATAAAAAGCAAGAAAGTTGTGTTCAATAACCTAACTTTCCATTTTACCCTTATTTTTTTAAAAATATTCAATTAGTTATTAATTTTAAAAAACTTTGTACAAATTAGGCTAACCATATAATTTGGTCTAGAGATCAGGATTCGAGTCGATTCTTATCCCTGAATTAGGTTAGAAGCCAATTTTTAAAAAATTTGAATAATAAAAAATATTTTTTTTCTTCTTTAAACCGAGTTAAAATAATTAAGGATAATTTAGACAATTAGAAAGAATTTCTTCTAACTTTCCTTTCTTTCAACCAATGGAATAAAATTGTTTTAAAATTTTCTTAGAAGTTTTTCATACTAACCAAATGCATACATGGAAATATTTTTTTTTTCATTTTCTTTTCTTTCACTTCACTTTCTATCTCTTTCACTTTCCATCATCTTTTTCTTGCTAACCAAACGGACCCTTTCTTTTTATTTTTTTTTCTATTTCATTTTATACTTTTGCACTCTAGTAAACCAGCTTAAAAGAATCCCAAGAAGCAAAGTGCAAAGGGATATATTCGGACTGGTAGCACAGACTGAATTGTGGTTACCACATGATATTCTATGGAAGTTCACTTAGATTGCTTGCATAAACAAACAAGAGATAGAAGTTCACTGGCAAAGAAACTAGTTGAAACTATATCAGCTAGAAACAGCTTCCAATCTTCGCAAAATGATATCCAAAGAAAACAAACCATGATTGACCCACCTTTTCTCTTGGGGAAGTTGTCAAAACAGGCTCACATATTAGCCTAAGAGAAACTCATAACAGAACAATGTCCAACAAAATAAGATTAAAAAAAAAAAAACAGCATAACAGCTTACTTCTTTTCCACAAACTCGTGCTGCAAGTTTTTATTAAAGACCTCTATAATTGAAGCCAAGGCTTTCTCTCTTGTGGACCCCCTATAAACAACAGATATACATAATAAGACGACATTCATATATTTAGGTAAGATAATAAAACAGCAATCCACATTTGATTGAAAGTCTAGCCAGGCTCCAAAGTTAGCAAATCTCACTATAACTTAGGTTCTGTTACTCTTTATGGCACAATTTACAACTGCAACGTACACAAATTTATCTTGAACTAACATTCAGTACCTTTTCTCATATAAAGCATCCAAACACTGATCAAGTATACTCTCTTTCTCAAGCTGAACGTCCTCAGCACCGGACACAAGCACATTATCCGACCGGAAAGTCGACGAGGAACTCATGCTATCGGTGTCGTCACTATCCAAAATCGCAGCATTCTTACGTTGAGAATTTCCTGCAACAAGAACTCAATTCACATTCAACACCAATCTTGAACAAGAACAGAAAAAAGAAAACTTTAACACAAACAATTATCAAAACCGAAGGGATTTTTAGCTCAATTATCTAGAAACCGAAGGGATTTTTAGCAAAAACTCATATTCTAGGGTTTCGCACAATTTTGACCAACAAAATTAAACGAAAAACATTAGGCATTTGACAAAACCTTAATCAATCAAAATAAAACTCTGTAATTGACAAATCGGAACACATATTGATACATATATACGCATAATTAGGCAAAAGAACTTACGTTTACCCATTCGTGACAAATCGTAGTCGATACCGTCAGAAGAAATTACAAGGTTGACGAAGAAACAAACGATGAAAAGATTTAGAGAAAAATAAATGGGAGGGAAGAGATTGAACCGAAGAAACTGTGGTAGAATTCAATGAAGATTTATCCATGAAAGATTTTTTTGGAAGGAGTTGTAAAGAGCGATGGATATCTCTCTCTCTAGATTTGAGGCGGTATAGATACACGCAGAGAAAATGGGAAGCTGCGAGAAACAGGTGCGTTTATTGTGAAGAGGAGAGAGAGGGAATTGTTCAATTTGGTGGTTTGGAATATTCGGTGGGTGGTAGATAGCACAACGAAGTAGTGTGAAGGCGATGACGTGGAATCTATATTGGCCGTTTGTTGGGAACGATGAAAGGTGTGAGTTTAGGAGAGGAAAATGTGTTGATGTGGGACCTACGTGCCAGCTGGGACTCTCGGGCACATACGAGGCGTGTGGGGTTTAGAAAGCACGTGAGTTTGGGAAACGGTTACAACGGCACCTGCACGCTTTCGATCAAATGCTTGCTTCTCGGAGTAGTGGTGCCGTGGTGGACTCTGTCCAGACGTTTCTCTCTGTTGTCGTAAGCAAACAGGTCATGTTTACGAAGTTTTTTTTTAATTTTTGGGTAAGGCATGTTTATGAAGTTATTACTTTCAAATTACTAATTTTTTTTTTACAAATTATTAATCTATTTTAATCAACCTCTTAATGGATTTCAATAGTGAAATAGTCGGAATAGGGGAGCACGTATCTTGAGGTGAACTTACTATTTAGATGCTTTTAACAGTTATCCGCTCCGCACTTAGTATGCATGTTAGACTTACTACTTAAACGATGTTGATATTATTTGATAAACAAAATTTGACGACGATACCATTTTATTTACTTTATCCAATAATCGAACATATATTTTATTGCATCCATTCAATTCAGGGCCGGCCCAACAGCAGGTTTAAAAAAGTCTGGGCTTTAGGTCCCATTTCAAAGGAAGGCCTCAAATTTTTAAACACTGTAAATAACCCATGCAAAAAAAAAAAAAATTCTTGTAAAAATATAAGTCCAATCAACCATTTTAGGCCCACAATTCAATCCAAACATTAAATATCTAAAAAAAAATTAACAATTAAAAAAAAAAAAAGAACTGAAATGTGATATCAAAACCACCAAAAAAATCAAAAAAACAAATCATATCTTCCTTTTAACTCTCTCTCTCTCTCTCTCTCTCTCTCGGTAAGTCAAACAAACCAACAACACAAAAACAATTCTTTTTCTTTCTCTCTCTCATTAAATTGAAACAAAAAAAAAAAATTTCTTCTTCCCCCTCTCTCTCTCACAGTGCTCTCAAGTTTCAACTCAGTGAACTCACAGATCACTTTTATTTTTTTTTGCCAAGTGCTACAGCGGAGAACTCAATGTTTTTAGAACTAAATGTTTTAAAAGAATTTTTACAAATGAAAGAAAATACTCCAATTGAGATATTAAATTATATAAAAAAGTTAGATTCTTTTCCAAATGAATGCATTGCTTATAGAATATTATTAACAATTTCTGTAACAGTTGCTTCTGCGGAAAGAAGTTTTTCAAAATTAAAATTGATAAAATCTTACTTAAGATCGGTTATGTCACAAGAAAGATTAACTGGATTAGCGATACTATCAATTGAAAAATATATGGTAGCAAAACTTGAATATAAAACTTTAATTAATACTTTTGCAACTCAAAAAGCAGGAAAATTTAATTTTAAATAAAAAATATTAACACTAAACATAGAAGGCATCATTTAGAAGTATCGCTTTAGGTCCCAAATTGTTTTGAGCCACCCCTGATTCAATTAAAATTATTGGGAAAATTATACATTGCTACAAAATTCAAGTTGGATTCAAGGATTGCAATCATCTAATTTGTAAAACAGTAATGATATTCTGACTTAAAAAATTAGTCTAATTTTCTAACTGATGTGGTAAGTAATGGAGTAGTCCAAGAGTTACAGTCACAATAACACTATTGGACCAAGCCACGGTGACCAGTCGTTCAGCTCATGGGAGTAGTTTGCACAAATCTGAACATCCTGTAATAAAAAAACCAACATTATTCAACCACACCATTAGATCAATAAATTAAATCAATTTTTTAGGTCTTAATATACTCTTTGTAAAATTATTTGTGTAATAATAGAAGGACAATTACAGCAGCATAAAAAGTCAAATAAATTTAATGCTTCACGTGTTCTGTTGGATATGAATAACAACATCCACCTACAACCTCTCTATTTTCAGTAATGTTATGCATGTTACAAAAAAAGAAAGTTCATTAGCTACAGTACCATTGGCTACACGTAGAATATTGGCTACAGTACCATTGGCTATGCAAAGTCAAAATCAAATTCTGATAATACTCCCTATTTTAAGAAGCATCTCTAATAATGTTCAAGAATGTAAAAGCGAGCGTTTTTGGTCATATCGTTCACTTTCTATTAGCTTTTTATTATGACGACTGTATTAGTGTTTTTTCAGTTATAAGCATTTTTTTTTTTTTTGTTGTTTAATCCTCGAGTATACTCATCACTTCATCCGATAAAATGGAGCCAATCTGTTCCTATTCTACAAACTTTAGTTATGGTGGAAGCCATTCCTGGGCCTAGTTTCTGGTTTGAGCCAGGCTGCTGGGACACAGTAAGGCCAATAGTCAGCCCAAGCATTGGGGTAATATTGAAGATTGAAGACAGAGACAGGAAGGGACAACAACTTGTTCTGGGTTTAAAGCATTTCGTCGAAGAAGACTTTTCGGTTTTAATAAGGTAAATATAATTTAAATTTAAATCTAAATTAAAATTAGGGTTAGAAATACTCTAATAGAAGAAAATCTGGTGCACCGAGTACGATTGTTTTATTAATGCTGATATACTGAGTTCAATTGACACGCTTAAACTGGCTGAAAAGATATTTGCTAGATGGCACTCAACTCTCCAAGGGGTCAAGATTTGCATAAAAGATGTTTCTCCAGTAGCAAAAATTTGAGCCCCAAATTGAAAGAAACCATGATGAACAGAGAATGGACTTCTTGTAACCACCTTAAATAAGTAGTTTTAAAGGTTTGAAGAAGATAATTTTATGAACTTTTCTTTTGATTTTTGAGAGTTTTATTATAAATCCCACATAACTTTTTAATTTATTATATTCATAAAATATTATTAGTGACGAAAAAAAAGTTTAAAATTCATATTTTGAAAACTATTATACATAATCTATACATACATATAATTATTTTTTTATTTTAACACAAAAAAGCTAGAAAATCACTCCAAATAGACTTTTTCAACCTTTTCAGCCTTTTTTTTTTTTTACTGACTGAAAAAAAAAAAAACCTTCCCAACTTTTTAAAGAACACCGCAAACAATTTTAGAGAACATTTTTAACTCTGATTTTTTTTTTCGAAGCTTTTCAAATCGCAACTTTTTATCTAAAAAAAACTAGCTCCAAATATGCTCAATATATTACTCAAAACCAAACCCAAAGTTCAGAAAATAAATGCAAATAATCCAACAAATATATGATCAACCACTAGAACACTGAATGAACACATGAAAAAATCAAAAGGTATAGTCTACAAAATCAATTAGATTTAGGAAGAAATCCAATTGTAACCCTTCTTAGTGTTCTGTCAGAGCATACTTCTAAGAAAATGTTAGATGAAGTCTAAAAGATGCTTACAAAAATTACCTAACCTTTGCAGCTGTATATGTGGGAGATCTTAAGCATTTGAATTTGCAACGCTTCAACTTTTACTGTATGAAAGATGCTATCAACTCCTGTGATGATAGTAGTGTAAATGAGGTACAAAAGCACTTCCATGAGAGAAATCTCAGGGAATTGAGTCGCAATGCGCCCCCCATTCACTTCAGCTGAGTTCATGTTGATCCCACCGGGATCATCTTAACGGCAGCAGCAATTGGCATGCCAAGGAATCCGATGGAAACGCTTGCTAACCACTGGTGTAAAGTGAGGGGGGAAGTGTTTGCAAAAGTACCCAGAAATTCAACAATAACAATTTGGAAGAAGACCGTGGAAGTGAGTACAGCCACAAAGACATAGTTATTCAGTATGCCCTTGAAGACATTTATCTTCTCCATCTCTCTTGAGCTGATCTCGTTGAAAAGCTGCAGAAAAAATCATTATATTATAACTTGCATCAATTTTTGGCAAACTAAGCACATAAATTGTGACCCAGAACTATAAGTTTGACTCATTCTAGTCGGCTCCGCAAATTGTAAGTTTAGCAACTAGGAAAATTACATGAATTAGTTTCCCATGTAACCATAAAACATATAAAATCATCAGTGCTACCTTGGCGCTTATGCTTAACGACTTAAATTTTCATCTTAATTTCTTAAGGAGGAGTTACCAGTCCTGTAGGATGAAATGTTATGCTATCATCAATACTATGGCCTTAAACTGATGTGTCCTGAGGTGACTGAAGCATTAAAATCCAACATAGGATAACTACTTCATGCCCAGTAATAGGACATGGTGATGTTGGTAATACTAGCGTTTTGCTTTGTTTTTTTTGTTTTGGTTGGTATTGATAGAAGATTTACTAAGGGATTATAACACAAGGAAGTCATCTCCACAAGTCAACTGAACAATTTGTCGTAATGCTGTATGTCAAGACTCGTGTTTACCTGGCAAAATACGAATGAGTTAAAAATGATTGTGTTAAGAATCAAATCAGAATCCGGGCCATGGATATGAAAGACTGCCTTTCCTGCTGTCTGCAGATACCATATTACTATCAGCTGATATAAAGATTGCCCTGAAATGTTCCTCCACATCACATTACTAATGAAGTTCCCTTTCCTTCCAACTGGTAACCGCTTCATTAAGTCATTGTTAGGAGGTTCAGTGGCAAGTGCAAGTGCTCCTAGTGTATCCATGATCATATTGACCCATAGAAGCTGAACCGCAGTGAGGGGAGCATTTCCTGGAAGCACATCGCACAGGCAAACACAAAATGGAGAACAAAATATGACATATGGAAGCCATAAATTAAAAATGGGGAATCTGATATGGGAGTGGATAAGGATCAATCAATGCTTACCTGTTAAACACGCTGAAGAAAAATTGACAATCAGGGCAACAATATTCACTGTCAGCTGAAACTGAACAAATTTCTGAATGTTTACGTATACTGAGCGTCCCCATTTCGCCACAGTTGGAATTGTGGAGAAATTATCATCTAAAATTATGACATCAGCACTCTCTTTAGCCACCTGAAAAGAACAAAAAATATAATGCCTGTTTCTTGTTTATTTTATATTTACAGTAAGTCAAGAAGCCATCCACGCAAATATCAAAACTGGGACCGGATGAAGAAAAGCAAACATAAGAACGAGCGCATCACAACCAGTAGCAAGGAAAGCAAGACAAAACCAAGCAAACAAATCATAATGGCTCCAAAAGCAAAGGTGATATCAGAAGCTCCAAAAGATGGAGCCAGATGGCACAAGCCCTAGCAATCTTCTGGCTAGATCAAAAGCATCGAAAGTTCAAAAAAAAAAAAAAAAAAGAGAGGTTAAATCGTCTACGAGACCTTATCTGACTTAACGTTCATCTACTTTCAGTAAAAAAGTAATTGAGCAAGAATTTAAAGAAAAGAATGGGTAATTCAAAAATATTAAGTAAGAAACAATCAGCATTTGAGCTTACATTCTAATGTTTATATGGATCAAAAGGAGTCATCTTGTCCAGTTTTCATTAGTCACATCATAATATGGATCCAAAGGAGCCATGTTGCCAATTTTTCATTAGTAACATCATGAACATTTGGTCTGTGAGCCAGTTACAACTGAAGTTACATAGACTACCTTGCAAGCAATAAGCTCCATAATGTATAAGACATCCACAATTGTAACCATGGTTCAAAGTTTCGCCCGATACTGATACGAGTCGGCTGAGTCGTACCGTTAAACAATACATTATACATATAAAACCAAGTATTGCATGGCACAGCTGAGTCGTTCGAGTTATATCCGAGTCAATCCCAAATCGCCGAGTTATCATCATCGAATCGGCTAATATGTTTTTGCGACACCACAATATAACCTAAATCTCTTGTTATGTTCAACATTTTCTTTTAGGATGTATCACCTGATATCGTGCCGCACCGCGACGCCGCAACTAATATCTCAAAGCTCTCTGAGTCAATGACCGATACCGCAACCTTGAACCATAGTTGTAATAGTAGTTGCGGAAATCTATTCCTCATGCTTCCCACCACACAAAAAAAATAGTCTTGGAAATAAGAAGCAAATAAATGATTGTGGTGGAGATAAAAATTCGTCCAATATGTTGGGTTAGATTGGAGTGCACACCGTTTAGATCAGTATTGTGAAAGCCACGCGAGCGCCTAGGTGAGAAACGAAGCGAAGCAAGACGCTGTCGCCTTGAACAGCCCAGGCGAAGCGAAAGTGAGTGAAGTGAAGTTAAAGCGAAGAGACGGGCGAGAAAAGCAAGCAACTTTGTTAAAATACAAGTTATGTTCTTCTTTTCTTCCCTCATCTCCTCTTCTTCTTCTGGTTCTGCTTTTTCTTCTGATTCTTAGTTTTTATTTTTCTGGGAATCTTTGATTTCTCTAGTTTTGATTCTCTATTTTAATTTCTTCTTCTGGTTCTGCGTCTGTTTCTTATTTTTGTTTTTGCTTCCGCTTCTGATTCTTCTCTGATTCTACTTCTGTTTTATTTGAGCTGGGATTCTGTGTTTCTATTTTTATGTTTCTGGGATTCTCTGATTTCTCTGGTTCTGTTCTTCGTTTTGACTTCTTCTTCTCTGCTTCTACTTCTTTTGGTTCTGCTTTGTTTCTGTTTCTGGTTTTTGCTTCTGCTTTTTGTTTCTATTCTACTTCTTCTATTTCTGTTTATGATTTCTGAAATCTAGGACTCTGATTGTGCTTCTGTTTCTATTTTTGTTTCTGATATTTCTGTTTCTAATATATGAAATTCTAGGACTCTGATTCTGCTTCTTCTGTTTCTGATTCTATTCATGTTTCTGCTTATGCTGATTCTATTTCTGATGTCATTGCTTTTGTTTTAAGTTGCTTGATTAATATGTTCTAGATCTACTTATTTGATTGTAGTATGATAGTGTCAATCATAAAATATTTGCTTGCTGTTTTTACTGTTCGCTTCGCTTTGATGAAGCGTTCGCTTCGCCTCTTGCTTCTCGCTTAGGCCTCTAGAGACTTGTTCGCTACGATTCGCTTTACGCCTTAAATAACACTGGTTTAGATGACCAATTACACTTCAGGTGACAGTTCTTTCTCTTACCTCCTTAAAGTTTGTTCTCCAGATTCAACAACATCATACCGAGAAGGAAAATTTTCCCATGCTCAGCCTTTCCAAAAATTCAGGCATACCAAAGAATCATAGGTTTGGAACAAAATAATTTCTTGGACAATAATAAAGCAGCATTCGAGTATCACCTCCGTCCCAGCAATGCCCATTGCAAGGCCAATATCTGCTTCATGGAGTGCAGGAGCATCATTTGTACCATCTCCCGTCACAGCAACAACTTCTTGAAATGTGGTTCGTAAATGTTTCACGAGTGTATGCTTATCTAATGGAGAAGATCGAGCCATTACCTGCGACAGAAGAAATATCAGAAATCTAATTCCCCAGTTATCACTACGTACACTATGTAGGTAGCTAATGGCTTATTGAAATATTTATAATATTTACACATTGTCTATGTTTGTATTACTATATTTTCTGGCAATATTGTGACAGCCACTCAAGCGGGGCAAGATGTAGAGGTGTAACTATATCCGAAAATAACAGATTCTGATATACATAAATGCATACTCTTTTAAAAGTTTAAGTGTTCTATCCATTGATTGCTGTTACGGCACACCTTAAATTCAGCCAAGATAACAAAATTAGAAATGTAGAAGAACCTGAAGTTTTGGAATAATTTCACGCAACTCCTCCTCACTTTTCATCCTGAATATTGGGCCTTCAATAGCTATACCACTATCGGTGAGAATTCCACATTCTCTGGCAATTGCCTTCGCGGTGTTTATG
Source organism: Ilex aquifolium (assembly GCA_951799425.1). NCBI lineage: Eukaryota > Viridiplantae > Streptophyta > Magnoliopsida > Aquifoliales > Aquifoliaceae > Ilex > Ilex aquifolium. The sequence continues at coordinate 6,048,595 of OX637406.1, forward strand.
TTGTCTCCTGTTACCATCCGCACAGTAATGCCAGCAGACCTACAAAGTGCAACAGACTCCTTGACACCAGGACGAACTGGATCTTTAATGCCAACAATTCCTAAACAAGTATATCCCTCAAGGGGAATTGGGCTTTCAGCGGAGAACTCACTTCCCATGTCCATATATGCAAGACATAGAGTTCGAAGAGATTCGTTAGCAAATTGGTCAATTGTATCCTGCAAATGCTTAGTTGAAGCTTCAACGAGAGGAACAATCTCACCGCTTGAGTCTATGATCTTATCACATGCAGCCAAAATTATTTCAGAAGCACCTTTACAATGGGCCCGGAAACTTCCTCCTGGAAGCTCCAAAACTACCCCCATCCTCTTCTTCGCAGAATTGAATGGCTCGACTCTCACTAGCTTTGATGCTTGTCGCTCTGCTTGGAAATCCCCGCCAAGCAAGAGCCCAAATTCCAAAAGTGCAGTTTCAGTAGGTGTTCCCAGGATCTCAGTTTTGTTGTCCTTATTCTTAACCACTTCTCCCCCAGTGTTGTTAAGTATGGATTGAAGTAGAATTGTCATGGCAAAATCAGGAATTCCAGAGCAGAGAACAGATTTCTTTACAGATCCACTAACTTCTTTGATTTCCCCACAAATGCATGCTTTCACAACAGCCATGTGGTTTGTAGTTAGCGTCCCAGTCTTGTCGCTACAAATTGTAGTGGCCGATCCCATAGTCTCACAAGCAGCCAGATGGCGGACAAGTGCCTTATCATTCATCATCTTCTTCATGGCAAATGCAAGGCTCAATGTCACCGCTAAAGGCAGCCCCTCGGGAACTGCAACAACAACAATAGTAACTGCAATAGCAAAGTATTCCAGCATTTCCAGGGCATCATCTCCAGACCAGCTCCAGTGAGACCCTTCTAGCATTTTGCGGCTATACCATCCTTGCACAAGAACAGCAAAAGTGATAACAGCAAAAAAAAGGCCTATTTTGCCAATAATGGTTGCCACCCCATTTAGTTTGACCTGCAATGGTGTCTCATCATCTCCTCCCTCAGTAAGAGTAGCCATCAATTTGCCCCACTGAGTTCTCATCCCAACAGTAGTAACAAGCATTTTGCAAGACCCATCCTGAACTTTAGTTCCAGATAAGAGAAAAGGTTTCTGAGCAGTCACATTAACTGGTTCGCTCTCTCCTGTTAAACTTGATTCATTAATCAACAAAGAAAATCCAGAAACAAAAAGTCCATCAGCTGGAACCTGATCCCCAATAGCAAGATGAACAATATCACCGGGAAGTAGATCATATATTGAGATTTTTTGCCTATACCCATTTCTAGTAACCTGAATCGTAATTTTTTTCTTCTCCTTATCCAAATCCTTAAACTGTAATGACTGTTTATAATCACTCGTGGCAGTGACGAATACAACCAACAGAATGCTTGCAACAATTCCAAGTCCATCATGGGCACCCTTAGGCCATCCTTCCGTTATTATGCCAACAATCAAAGACACAAAGGCACAAACGGCCAGTATCATGAGTGTTGTATCTTGGAGGGCTTCCCATACATATGTCCAGAAACCCCTGACTGGGCTTTCAGCAAATTTATTGACTCCATATGTATCTTTTCTTCGTTTTAGAGAATCCTCAGAAGTAGAAATTCCATTGGTGGTTGATGTTGAGAGCTTTTCTGCAATACCCTCAATCCCGCCATGAACTTTCAGCTTCCTCAAATTATGGCCCTCAACAATGGATCCTAACTCATCAGCACAAATTTGAAAACCTGCAGCTTTGACTTCTTCTGGCACACTGTATGTTGCACCTGGAGGCATTCAGCAGATAATCAATACAAGAAAGACAATAAAATTGTGAACTTCAAACTTGCATGGATTGTAGAAATTTGTACCTTGGATAAAATTAATTGCAGCTTGAGAAACCAAAACTGCAACCCTAAGCTTCTCCTACGATATTGGAAGATATACAGATAAGACCTCCAGCAATTGAGACAAAAATGTTCTCCTAGTACAAAGAATGTCAGATCTCTAAAAGCTTTTCTTCAACGCTGAATAGTTGCATCACAATTTGCCCTTACTTCAACTTATACGTAATCTTTTCAGTGTGGCATAAACATGGTTCCAGAGACAGTTTTTGGTGCACCAAAATCATGCTACTCTGAAACTGTGGTAAATGAAATAAAGGTCCAGCAATATTCAATTTTGTTTGCTGGCAGTCTAATGTTCACAGATTCTTTCAAAATTGAGCACACACGATTTGTGCTCAACTAACAGTTCAGTTATAATTTCAACCAGCTGAGCTAGCTGCATTAGATTTCCGAAACAGTCTCATAGGGTTGTTTATTAAACATACACCACCCTGAGCATAGTAACGCAATATGTTCCCATGGGAAAGAATCAAATGTCTACGTCCATTTCCAACATTGATTAGATTTATTGCTGCCAACCCTTTTCAAATCTAAAAAATGCATGCATCACCAGATCATTTTAATCCCTGGAACCTTCAATGCTCAATTGAGGAAATATGGATCCGGTTTATTGGAAATTATCCTTACTCTTTTTCGAGTACTCATTTGCATACCGCAATACGTCTTCTCCCATAAAATTGGTAGGTAAACGTAAATGGTTCAGCATTCGTCAGGAATTAAAAATCACAATACTTAAAGTGTTATTAAGGACGTTTTTAGTAAGCATATCCAAAGTAATTCCATTGTTTCAAAAGCATTGGTTTTACGTTGGTGCTTTTGAGAAATTTCAGCCAAAGGGATGTATACACATATCAAATTGATTTCCATCTTCAACAATTTCACCATAGAAAGTCAACAAATTGATGCCTGCTGCATAACTTGAATGGAGAAGGCAAACCAATAACAAAAGAAATTATTAATCAAACAACCAGAAATATAAGATAGAATCCTTTGTTAATACAATTAAAACGGGGACTCCACCGTGAATATTCAGGTAAGAAATATTAAACCAGTAAGAAAACGAAATCTCCGTCTGCTCCTGTTTAGGGTGTTCTTATCCGTCTGGTTTTTGACTTTGCAGTATTATGTTTTCCAAACAAAAAAGTAAGACTCGAGTCAGCTAGCTACAGCACGAAATTGATTGTTATGTACTAAAAGGGCATGAGAAAGAAACAAAAGAGAGAGAAAATGAATCGAATGAGAGAGAGAGAGAAACCTGATTGGAGCGTTGAATCTCGCGAACTTCGACACGCTTGGAGAGATTAGCAGTGAATCGAAACCTACGTTTACGATTCTTAACGAGCCAACAGGCCTTCCTCCATCTCTGAAGCGTGTCCTCCGACGAGTTCTTCGATTTCACCTCCTCAAAATCCTTCAAATAGCTCGCCATCGTTTTCTACGAAACCCAAACTTGTCCTCAAACAAAGATCAACGCCACACAACTAAATCATTATCCTAGTGGAGAAAACAGTAGATTTCAGAATCTCATTCCAATTCTACCAGTAGCGTGACGGATCTGACACGTCGATTGAGTCGTCCTTGTTTGTTTCTTTCTTTCTTTCTTTATTCCTCTGTACCTAACACTCCTTTTGAAAAAGCAAAAGCAGAGTTTGAAATCTGTACTCGCTACAGCAACAACAACCGGAGAGAGAGAGAGAGTGGATTTGTTTCTGATCGACCGATCTTGTTACGGAAACAGAGGGGAAGGTCGGCCAACGACGCAAGTTGATGACCGGAGGTCTCACAGGTCAGAAATGTACAGACCTTTCGGCGTGCGAATGTACGCCTTTCTAATTGGGGTAGCGAAGCGAAAGTTCAGTTTAAATTAAAACGACATCAACGAATTCTTCACCACTAACCCCCTGATATTGTGATATTGACAGAGATACCCTCTACCGTTTTTTCAATTGTGACATCAGAATCTTGCTAATTATAAAATTGTGGTTAGGAAAAATCATAGTGGAAATTATTGGTGCTATTTCTTTGGGAGAATTACATTCACATCCCTTGAGGTTTGTCACTTAATCACTCAGACCCCCTGATATTTGAAGTATTATACTCAGATCCCCTGAAATTTGTACACGTGTAACACTTAGACTCATGCTGTAAATATATCCATTAATAAATTATATTCAGACCCCACGAAGTTTGTAAATATATATTACTTAGACCTCTTAAGTTTAAAATGTTATACTTAGACCAAAAATACTTCAATCAAAGATAGAATATCAAATATTTTAAATTTTACAATTAAAATTCATGTTCTATTGTATCATTTATTGAAATAAAATAAAAAATTCAAATTCAAATTTTTCTTAAAAAATCGTAATTAGTATACAATTATATTGTTTATTGGAATTTAATTTGGTCGTTTAAACGACCAAATTAAAATACCAAACTATCTCATTTTAAATTTAAAAAGTCTAAGTATTAAATGCGTACAAACTTCAAGGGGGTCTAGGTGTAATTTATTAACGGATATATTTATAACAGGGGTCTAAGTGTTATGCGCGTACAAAATTTAGGGGGTCTGTGTGTAATATTTTAAATATCAATGGATCTGAATGATTAAATGACAAACGTTAAAGAGTCTAGGTTTAATTCTCCCTATTTCTTTTTATGTCTTATAGTAACAAAATACTTATATTCCCAGTAAAACATAATTAGCTCCACACCCAAACATCCTTTCACAAATATGCATGCATATTCGCATAGGGAGATCGAAGAAGCATTTTTCTAGAGAAATTTTTATGGGATTCTACGCCTTGTGGGTAGAGATAAATTTTTGAGTCAAATCAACCAGCAAAATCAATATCCAGTTAATAAAAGCTCAATTTCCAATCGAGTTGAATTAGTGACTCAAATTAAAAAGGGGTTAGGGAAAAAGCTTTCATACTCGTGCCTGATAGGAAGGAGGTTGTTGCTATTGGGTCTAGTCGAGCCGAATGAATAGTTGAATTGAACCTTAGGATGGACTCTACCACCTGGCTGGAGGATGGATCAAGCTCAACTGTGATGGTGCTTATAAACTAAAAGAGGGAGATTTAATTAATTGTGTCTCAACTGTAATGGAGGCAAACTCACCCCTAGTCACGGAAGCTCTGGCAATCCGTAGTGCATGTAGATTAGCCTTACAAGATCAATACTCAGCAGTAATTATTGAATCTGATTCTAAGATTGTTATGGATTCCCTTAAAAAGCAGACATCATAAGGGAAGTAATTGTAATTCAGCATTGAGCATATGCTCAAAAAATCTCACCAATCCAGTTCAGACAATACAGAGTTCTGCAAATTCAACAACTCATAACGTTGCAAGCCAAGCTAGGAGGGGTTTCCTTCCTCCTCACTGGGTGGTTGCACCACCAAAGGATCTTGATGGAAATTCTTTCTACAGAAGCTAGAGCTAGAATAGGTTAAAGTTTAGAGACTGAAAGCTTTGTATGGTGGTTGTTTTAAAGGTGATGGGCTTCTATTTATGATCGAAGTGCTAATTTAGGCTTGGAGTAGGATTTGAGGTGGTGCTTCTAGGGGAAAAGGGTGTCGACTGTCGATGGGGTTTACCATGTGGTAAGATTGATAATTTGTAACATGGAAGGTCAATTCAACATTGACATGAAGTTCTTAGGTATAGATTTAGCTTAATGGATTGAAGATACAAATAATTTGATTTATCGAACTAGTTTAATAAATAGATCAACATAAATTCGACTAAACACAAAAACAAAGGTGTTAGATATAAATTGAAATTTTTTTAACGTGATAGAAAACCCCCCAATCGCATTCCGATGAAAGATGACAACATTTTTTGATATATCTCCATCGATTTTTATTTTTTTTATTTTTTGTTTTCAACAGTTAGGGGTGTTCAGATCAATTTACGCACATCTCGACTAATCTCCTTCTCGGTCCGGGACCATCCATACTGAAATTAGGGTATTCATGATGGATAAATTTCTCGTGACCTCTATTAATTAATGAAATATTAGGGGATAATCAACAATTTAAACCATTATGAAGAAGTGTCATCCTGATTAACCCTACATGGATTAGTTGGCTTAATTGATTTGAGGATTGTTAGATTGTCCTATTCTAATCTTGTCATTTATTTTCTCATGACAATGACATGATGGGTACAAGTGGAAGCTAAATAACATTAATTATATTAAACATTTTTTTAGGTTAGTGTGTTATAAAAAATTGATTTTGTGTATTGTCCCAATGTATTGCTTCTATTTGTGGCATTTAATATTCTTGATATTGATGTAACGGATACAAAGGGGGTAGTTAAATACCATAATTGTATTAAACAATGCTAATGGACTTGCCAAAAAGCCAAGTTTAAAAAGAGAAGCAAAGGGGAAAATTCAGTGTAAACCCCCCTATGGCTTTTGATAATATCAACAAACTCCTTTATGTGTTCGAATATTACATTGACACCACTATCAGATGTCATCCCTAACTTATTTCAAAGGCAACTGAAGGGAATGTAGGGGCAGATAGAACAACGTCTAAACTGTGACAACCAAATAACAACAAACTGCTTTTCAACAAAGACGTCAAAAAATAAATTAAAATTTAAAAAAATGATTTGTTTTGATCACTTTCTCATCCACAAAACCAGCAATTATCAATTTTCTCAATTTTGTTTGCGTTTTGCATGTGTAAAGAAAGTTTAGGGTAGTCTTATATAAAGAGGAACGATATCATATGTGAAAAGAGTGCTCTTCTGATAGAAGGTGGGGAGGTTGTTTTATAACAACCAGGAGGAAAGATACAATGGTGGTGGTTTGCGACGAGTGGTTGGGATAGCGGTGAGTTTGTAGCGAGAAAACATCGATTTTAGGGTGGTTTGTTAGAAATTGAGGTTATTGTTTTCTTTTTCTTTTTTTGGTTTGGTAAAAATTATTTGTTTTATTTTTATTGTTGACATAAAAAATTAACGATAAATTTCATTGTCGATCTTGTCTTAATAGATAGTGGGGATAACCTATGATTCTATCCCAAATGAAAAGGGAGCGCCATGTAAAATCAAAATCTATGAGATACTAATTGAAGTTGTTAGAAATTATAAATAGTATCACTGCAATTTTTTAAGAATTTTTTTTTTTTTTAAATTGTTCAAAAGGATTTGAGTGAATGTCAATATCATTTGTTGAAAAGAAAAAGAAGAAATGGACCAGAAAGACAAAAAAATAAAAATAGAAGACACATGCACAAAGCTCATAGAAATTGACCAGATATTTGAGCAGGAAACCGCGTGATTCTCTCTCCACTGTTACCGTCTATCAGGTGAACAATTTGTCATCATATTCGATATAATGATTACACTATATTATCAATATCACGTGATAGAATAATATAATAAAAAAATTAAAAATAAATTCTTATATAAAAGTGAGGCCCACTTGCATATTTTTGTTCACGTATTAATGGATGATTATATTACATGGTATTTTTTTTTTTTTTGATTTAACTGTCAAAGATGTTCGGATCAGTTTACGTATACTTCAATTAATTTATTCTCTATTCTGGTTAAAAACAAGTCATTCACGTCGGGACTAGAGTATTCATGAGAGATAATTTGTCATGAATTGACCCTAAAAAATTATCCAAATATAAATTTTGGAGGGATACGATGCGGGCGTCTACTTTCCAAATTTAAAGTTTTCTTTTAATCTGATTGGCAGAGAGAGTGGTTGATTCCCGTTGCCCATGTGTGACTGCGAAGCCCAACAAAGCGTGTTTGGCAGCGTGGACCATAACGTGGGGACCCAAATAATTTAAGAAGCAAAAGCGCGTTGCCTGCGTGGGATTATGTGGGGCCCAAACTGATTAGACTGAAAATATTTAACGTAACCGTTACACTATCCATCATGTCTCGTGATATAATTAATTAAGTATAAATAATTATTTAATATTAATATATTTTATTAAATTCTATAACCATTAATAATTTCTACATTTAAACCTTTTATTTAAGATTAATAGAATTTATTTGTCTTATTTATTTATTTATTATTAGTCAATTATATTTGTGATGATGTAATTTAAATGATACATTAAATATTTACTCAAGAGACATGTTCGTCCATTATGTCGAGAGAGACAGATGTAACACAATTTTTATTATTAAATATTAATAATACTCACTTATTTAATGATAAAACTTAAACCACCTCACTTAAAATATAAAACTTGAGAAGAAATCTTTGTTAGTATAAAAAGACGGGGCCATTTTAGTATCATAGTTTTTTTTTGCTGATAAAAAAAAAAAAGATGAAAACAAAAAAGAGTGTTCAGCGATTAAGTTTTCATCGGTGGGATCATAAGGCTCCTGATCATTGTTGCTTATATCACCATATTGACGAAGTGTTGAAATGGATTTGGCCATCGGTGTCTCCTTCGTTGGCTCCTTCCTTTGACAAGGACCTATTTGGCATCAATTCTAGTTCAACTTCAGCGGAGATCTAACATCACAAGCCTCGCACCTGCAAACCTCATCTCGGATCGCGACACGTGCTCGCAATCCGAGCCAAAATTTGTCCCAACAAAAATGAAAGCCAATGCTTTTAAATTTTTTTGCCTTGGTTTCTCATTTTCTTATTATTTCTTTAAGAAAATTATACTTAGATCTCTTAAGATTTGTCACTTAATCACTTGGAATTCTTGACATTTAATATTATACACAAATCCCCTAAAATTTGTACGGGCATAACACTTAGGTACCTGTCGTCAATGTTTGTTAGTATATCCGTTAATAAATTACACTTAAACCCAAAAAATTTATAAGCGTATAACATTTAGACCCTTCAAGTTTAAAATATTATACTTAGACATATTATTAGTTATGGAATTAATGAAATTTATTAAATGATCAAATTACTCCAATTAAAAATAGAAGATATTGTGTCTATTACTGATATGGTTATTGTAAGAGGAAAAAGTATGATTACCTCTTAGCTGAGATAAAGGACTGGTTTTTTTAGATAGATAACTTGATCTCCCCTGCCTTTTTCCTGCAAAACGAACACACTGCCCAAGACCAAAGTGCTTCGATCGAAGGCACTCCGATGCTTAAGTTAGTAATGGTTTTGAAAGAATTGCCAATTGACAGGGAGAGTTCAGCGTACCTTTCACCCTGGCTTTCTGTGCCTTTTATAAGTCATTCATCAATTAGGGTTTCCATGATCCCCGGTTCAAGGTGGTAAACCTTCTTCCAATCAGGTGGTTATAGTTGGGAAGTTGCTGATATTTCTCCAGCAATTCCTCTTGTCGTTCCTAGAATCTTGCCCATTTGTTTATCAAAATGCCTGAGTTACAAGCGTTTCCTTAGCTCTTCATTTATCGCTTCAAACAGCTCAGTCATGACTTGGAGTAAGCTCTTCCGTAAATTGCGTTCTTTTAATCAGCTCGGTCATTGTAAGAACCGAACTGTTTCGACAAGGACCGAACATCATTGACATTGGGGTTAGGCGAATGCCGAGCTCTTTACTTGTTTAACCGAGCACATCATTTAGTTCAGCTTGAACCATTGAACCAAGTTGCCAACGACTTTATCACGTGTCTTGTCTTTGTCACCCTCACGTGGATTCATTTAATGCCATGACGCGTGCCATATTGGGAACCACTCCCCTTCATTTGCCCCCAAAAAACGTCTGACATACGCTTTTCGTCTGTCAGCCGTTTTATGTCTTTATCCTCATCATTGCTTACATCCCCCTTTGATTTTGGCGGCGATTTTAGCCATTTAAACACCAACCTTTGGAATTCCCTCCCTTTATAAACGCCTCTCCTTCAACCTTTCTTCACTTTGCCTTATGAGTTTCAAACTTCTCCATCTCTTTATGTTGCCCCTTCATTTCATCTTCCCCAATGGCCCCTCTTACGTCTTCAGACATTCCTGCTTTTAGAACGAAATACAACATCCTGGATGACATCGAAGTAAGAGTCGCGGGAAAGGATGAACCACTAATAGGCACTCGCGAGAGTATTCCCATCCATACTCGAGCGATCACTGAAGGTGGGGTTCGCTTTCCCCTGGATCCTCTTCTTCTTTGGGTGCTTTCTGCGATGAAGCTATGCCCCATACAATGCTGCCCTAATTTCTTCAGAATAGTAATGGGAGTGGATGCTTTGAACAATCTTCTGGGTTTGAGCCTTGGCTTGTGGGAGATCTTATTCTGCTACATCATCAAGCCTATTGGGGACAACTATTATCTGGCGGTGAGGAAGAAGGAACGCTACTTGGTGACTCACCTCCCAGATTTGAACAGAGGCCATGAGAATGATGTGGTCTTTGTTTCTGGGAATTGGGAGTACTCTGCTGGAGCCACTCCCTCTTACCGCTGTCCATACACAGAAGGCGTGCCAGGTAGTCGCTTTTCTTTTTTGTCTATTTCCTCTAATCTGTTGTTTCCTTTGTCTGTTTCCTGACAAGCAATCTTTTGGCTTCTTAGGCGAGACTGTGAAAGGCAGAATCCCTGAGTCCTCTGTCAAAATGGAGGAGCTCAGGAAAGTCTGGGACTTCAATGATTCATTATTCTGCCGAGCTGCCCACACTCTGCTTGGATACACACCGACCTACACCTCTTTTATAGCTGTACCGAACCGACCCAACGCAACACTGGCCGCAGATCGGGAAGAGATAAGAACTACTCAGGAGCAAACCCCCCAAGGCCGCAAGAGAGCTTCAACCGCTTCCTCTGGGAGAAGGACGGTTAAGAACTTCTTGAATTTTCTATCTTCTGTTGAAGCGACTCCACCTACCGACCCTGTTCTGCCGACACTGGTCACTTTTGTTCCTATTATTGAGGAACCAGCTGCCGAAGTCACTACCGAGGCTAATATTCATGGTGATGTGGATCCGCCGATCTGCGACCATCCTACCGTGGTTCCAAACCTTGAAACTTCAATTGCTGTTGACCTTGACTCCCCAAATTATGTTCATTCTCTAATTCCTCAAAGCGATTCGGTTCTTGAGCTGGCCGAAGACCCTGCACCAAAACGGCGAAAGGTTGTAGAATCCGAGGCAAGCCTCTCCCCCAAACCCACAAATCCTCCCTTCAAACCAATCCTTAGAGCAAAGAAGAAAGAGATTACTGCAAAGGATTCGGCGATAGAGGATTTTAATGTCGCTGTGGGACTTGCTCGGGGAGTAATTTTGCCACGAGATCTGGCGATGAACGAGGCTCTTACCGACGACGAAGTTTTCCGTCAAGCTATTCAACACATGGTTCTGGTAAGGCTCATTTACCTGCTGGCTATCTATCTTCTTTCATTTTTAAAAAAAATTTCTAAGTCTTCTTCCCCTTTTCAAATCCAAGGGTCTGCAAAAAGTCCATGAGGTCGGGGCTAGGATAGCTCGGAAAGATAAAGCCATGAAGGACGCCATCCATGATCGAGCTTCGGCCTTAGCCAAAAAGGAATCCATGGATGATGAGTTCTCCAAGATCTGTGAAGAGTCTAAGGTTCTGCGGGCTCAGAATCAAAGCCTAGTTGAAGAGAACCGAAGGCTCGGAACAGAAATTGGCAAACTGAAGGATTCTGAGCACGAGGCGAACATTGAACTTTCTAAATCCCAACTTGATTACACCAGTCTTCTGGAGGAGTTTGATCAATACAAAGCCGAGACGAAAGAGAGAGGAGATGCTGCTTATAATGAAGGAGTTGAGAAGGCAGAAAGTGACTTGGCCCTACAAATTCCTCCTCTGCAGGATGCATATTTCAGCAAGGGTTGGCAGGCCGCACTCTCTGCTGCTGGAGCTCTGTCATCTTCCGAGCTATTTGCTAGGCACTCACTTCCAAGTTCCTCCCAACCTCCTAAAGACACTTCGAAAATTTCTTTTGAAAAGTTAATGTAATGATCCTTTTGCTGTAATCTTCCAAAATTTTGTAATCTTCCGAAATTTTGTGTGAATGAATCTGAAGTGTCAGGGATTTTGTCTTGTTACAGAGTTCGGTTTTCTCCTCAGAGAGCTTTAAAACACTTGGATTATATATTAATTTATTTTATTTATTTATTATATTTTTTTTTAAAAGACTTTTGGAAGTCATGGCCCTACCTTGGCGCCTCTTCAAAGAGCTTGGTCCCTTGGCAGGGACTTTTTTAGGCATATAATTCGTTTAAACTCTTGAAGCCATGGCCCTAGCTCGGCGCCTCTTCAAAGAGTTCGGTCCCCTAGCAGGGACCTTTAAACACTTAGCAATAAATCATTCAAACTCTTGAAGTTGTGACCTTAGCTCGGCGCCTCTTCAAAGAATTCGGTCCCCTCGCAGAGACCTTTAAACACTTAGCAATAAATCATTTAAACTCTTGAAGTTGTGGCCTTAGCTCGGCGCCTCTTCAAAGAGTTCGGTATTCCAACAAATACCTTGGATATTCTAGTTTTGGCCTTAGCTTGGCCTTAGAGCCTTGGATCGGCCTTTGCTCAGCCTTTCTCCGATGTGTTGCGGCCTTAGCTCGACCGTTCTCCGAGGAGCTCGGCAGTAAAGTTATATCCTCAGATCCCACATGGTATCTATGAGATTATTTCTACCTCGCACCGACCCGCCAATCTTATTGGACTCCAATTCATCCCAAATCAGCTTACATCGTCATGCCTAGCTGTGGGCCTGAATTAGATCAGGTGGCTGCGCTTGATTTAAGTTGATACTTCTATCAGGATTTTTGTCTCCCTGTCTTAACAGTAGGACGTATGTAATTCAGAAAAGCAGCACGAGAACATGGGGATTAATTCTTTCGATCTTTATTAATAACTCTAAAACATGTACACTTGCAAAAATTCTTGATTCTTAAGGGGCACCCTTAAGTTTCTGAAGGCACTTCGGGATACTAAGAAAGACACTTTTTAGCATTTCGTGTTTCCGAAGGTACTTCGTGGTTCTACTTGAAATAGGCACTTTTTTTACTTAGCCTTTCGCTTTTCCGAAGGCACTTCAGGATCCTTTTTAAAAAGGCACTTTTTAGAAATAGAATTTCCTCAAATTTGCTGAATTCCAAGGACGTAACACTGCTTTATGGTCCAAAGTTTCGAGCTCATAGTATCCACTGCCGCCCACTCGTGTTATTCTGTATGGACCCTCCCAATTTGCTCCAAGCTTTCCATGGGTTGGGTTCTTTGCGGATCCCAATACGCATCTGAGGACCAAATCTCCAAGTGTGAAAGAACGAGGGTTGACTTTCTTATTGTAAGCTCGGGACATTTGATGCTGATAAGAAGCCATCCTTATAGTCACTTGCTCTCTTCTTTCTTCGGTTAGGTCAAGGTCACGGGTTATCACGGCGTCGTTACTGTTGCTCTCAACTAGGTCAGTTGTTAGGGTCGGTAGGCCGATCTCAAGGGGAATTATAGCTTACATCCCATAAGCGAGGGCAAACGGTGTCTCCCCAGTTGAGCGTCGAGGTGTGGTTCGATACGTCCACAAAACGCTCGACAGCTCTTCTACCCATCTCCCTTTAGCATTCTCTAACCTTTTCTTGATTCCATCCAATATTATTTTGTTGGAGATTTCTGCTTGACCATTGCTCTGAGGATAAGCTGGGGTGGAATAATGATTACGGATCCCATGTTGCTGACAGAAAGCTTTAAAGGGACCACTATCGAACTGTGTTCCGTTATCCGAAACAAGTGTGTGTGGAATTCTGAATCTGGTGATGATATTTCTCCATACAAACTTTCTTGTATCAGTATCTCTAATGTTGGCTAGGGGCTCGGCTTCCACCCACTTCGTGAAATAATCTGTTGCAACCAGAAGGTATTTCTTATTGCCAGGGGCCCGAGGTAGAGGTCCCACTATGTCCAGTCCCCATTACGCAAAGGGCCAGGGGCTTGCCAATGGAAGCAATTCCTAGGATGGTTTTCTCGAAATTGGTGAGAATTTCTGACACTTCTCACATCGCCTAACAAACTGCTGAGCATCCTTCTGCATATATGGCCACCAAAAACCCTGGGAAATGGCTTGGTGTGCCAGAGATCTTCCACCAGTATGAGCCCCGCAACTTTCTTCGTGAATTTCAGATAGAAAGTCAGGAACTATTCGTGGGTGTACACACTTCAAATACGGGCCTCCGAATGAGCGCCAGTAGAGTTCGTTTTTTGGAGATAACTAGAATCTAGACGCTTTTAGTCGTAGCTTATGAGCTTCCTTTTTGTCTACCGGCAAATCACCATTCTTCAAGAAGCAAATTATCTGATCCATCCAGCTCGGTTCGGTTTCACTACATAATACTTCATCATATCTGGTCGGCAAAAAACTCGGCTCGGGCTAGAATTCGACGGTTACAGCTCTTTCAGTTTCTTGGTCAAGTGCCGAGGCCAGTGAAGCTAAAGCATCAGCATGTGAATTCTTTGCCCTTCCAACTTGCTGGATTGAGTATTCTGGGATTTTGCCTAGTTCTTTTTCTGCAACGGTATGATATGCCATCATTCTTTCATCCTTTACGGCATACTCCCCTATTATCTGATTCACCACAAGCTGTGAATCAGAGAATATCTGGAATTTCTTTGCCCCCAGTTTGGTCGCAAGCCTTACGCCAGCTATCAAAGCTTCATACTCAGCCTCGTTGTTTGAGGCCTGAAAGCCGAGTTTGATGGCTTTCTCCAATAAACATCCTTCAGGACTTAAAAGAGTGAGTCCAATGCCGGCTCCTTTCTGATTTGAAGACCCATCAACAGATAGGACCCAAACTCCGTTGTACCCTACCTTCTGCTCATCATCAGTCTGTTTCCTCTGCTCCGAGCTACTTTTAGATTGAAATTCTGCAATGAAGTCTGCCACTACTTGGCCTTTAATCGCCTTCCTCGGCTCGAATACGACGTCGAACTCCCCTAGCTCGACTGCCCATTTAGCAACTCGTCCGGATAGGTCGACTTTCCGAAAGAGCGACATCAATGGCTGGTCTGTGAGCACTGTTATTTGGTGAGCCTGAAAATAGTGTCTGAGCTTCCTTGCCGAGCTGATTAGCACGAGCGCGAGTTTCTCCAACGGAGTATACCTCAACTCCGCATCCAAGAGCATCTTGCTCACATAATAAACAGGTTTCAGATTTTCATCATCACTCCTCATCAATGCCCCACTTACTGCGTGTTCTGATACATCTAGGTAGAGGAAAAACTTTTCTTCGGGCGATGGCGTTGAAAGAATCGACGGAGTGGCCAAGTAGGTCTTAAGATTTACAAACGCTTCCTCGCATTCCTGACTCCAAAGTGCTCCCTTCTTTCCTCTGATCGATTGGAAGAAAGGTTTGTATTTATCTAATGCTCGGGAAATGAATCTCCCGAGTGTCGCCGCCATTCTTGTTAGCCGCTGCACCTCTTTTACAGATCGGAGAGACTGCAGCTCGGTGATTGCCTTCACCTGATCGGGGTTTACCTCTATTCCCCGGTGTGTAACCAGGAAGCCCAGGAATTTCCCCGATCCAACCCCGAAAGCACATTTAGACGCATTTAATTTCATCTTGTATTCCCGCAGAACCTCGAATGTATTTTTCAAGTCGGTACAATGGCTGGTGGACCGCCGACTCTTAACCACCATGTCGTCGATGTAGACCTCAATCGTACTGCCTATCATGTGTGAGAACATCTTGGTTACAAGCCTTTGATACGTTGCTACTGCATTCTTCAATCCGAAGGGCATCACCCAGTAGCAGTACGTCCCTTCAGGTGTTATGAAGGCGGTTTTCTCCTGATCTTCCTCGGCAAGCGGAATTTGGTGGTATCCTCGATAGGCATCGAGAAAGCTCATCTGCTCATGTCCGGAAGTTGCATCAACCAATTGATCAATCTTAGGTAGAGGGAAGCTGTCCTTTGGGCATGCTCTGTTGAGGTCGGTGAAATCCACACAAACCCTCCATTTCCCGTTCTTTTTCTTTACTACCACTGTGTTAGATAGGCAGGTCGGGTATTGTACTTCCCTAATTGTCTTAGATTCAAGTAGTCGTGTAACTTCTTCTTTCACTGCTTCCTGATGTTGTGGGGCTGACCTCCTGAGCTTCTACTTGACGGGCTTAAAGCTAGGGTCAACGTTCAGACGATGACATGCCGCTTTGGTCGGTATGCCCGGCATATCGCTAGTGCTCCATGCAAAAATATCTGCATATTCTCGTAACAAGTTGATGAGCTCTTCCTGCTGTTCTGGGCTAAGGGAAGTTCCTAGCAAGAAATACTTTTTAGGATCCCCATCCTTGTCTAAAGGTACTTTAGCCAAGTCTTCAACAATTCGGTCCGTCGCTTCTTTTTCCGTGCCTAAAGGTACTTTAGGTATTTTAGTGACAGCCTGATTGGCAGACTTGACCGAACTGTCAACTGTTGATTGCTATTTAGTTTCATGAACTACCGAACTCCCTTCTCGGACCTCGTCTCCATCTCGGGCTTTGACCGAGGCGAATAGACAGGTTTTGGAACTAACTTGGTCTCCTCGGACGTTTACTATTCCTTCAGAAGAAGAGAACCTCAGCATCTGGTGGTACATTGAAGGTACCGCCTTCATATCGTGTAACCAAGATTGGCCCATTATTGCGTTATAAGCCGAGACCGTCTCCACTACCAAGAATTCGGTCATGATGCAAACAGGTCCAACCTTTACAGGCAATGTGATTTTTCCTCTGGGAAGAACCGTTTTTCCACTAAAGCCGATCAACGGAGTGTTTGAGGGTTTCAAATTCTCCTTCTTTAGACCGAGCTTCTGGAAGAGATCCATATACATGATTTCAGAGGAACTCCCCGGATCGATCAACACTCTTTTTACGTCAAAGTTGGCAATCCTGAGTGTTATCACCAACGCATCATTATGCGGCTGATGAATCCCGACCAGATCCTGCTCAGAGAAGCAAATCATATCTGCTGAGTCTTCAAACTTCGCTCTCTTGGTTCTGGCTTCTGGGGTCAACCGTAGTTCGAACACCTCTCTTTCCTTTGCTGCCTTATGGATGTAGTCCCTAGCTGCATTGTTAGTCGCCATTTGCGGGTTTGTGGCGGCGTGTATTACGTCTATTACCCCTGATACCGTAGTCTGGTCTCCTCTCGACTCGGCTCTCTCTATGTTAGCTCTTGATTCATTTTCAACAAACTCAGAAAGATGTCCGGCCTGGACCAGCTCCTCCAAGTGCTGCTTCAAAGATCTGCAGTTTTCTGTCATATGCCCCACATCCCGATGATAGGAGCATCTAAAATTGGGATTTCTTTTCGAGGGATCTCCCATCAATTTATTGGGCCATTTGAAGAAAGGTTTTGTCTTGATTTGGCTCAGTATCTTGTATATCGGTTCTTTGAACAATGTATTTACCCCGAGAAAATGGGACTTCTGGGGATAAGCTTCTCTATCATTCTTTCTTCTGTCCTCTCTGCTCGGCTCAGTTTGTTTCTCTCGACCGAACTGTCTCCTGCCCTGGTGTTCTTTACTCACATCTCTGGATAAGTTGTCATCGACTTTAGCATACTTCTCGATTCTTGCCATTAATTCTTCCAAGTCGGAGGTTGGCCTCCTGGTGAGCGATTGATACAGAGGGTTCTCCTTTGGCAGCCCGATCTTGAAGGATGCTACTGCGATTTCGGGATTGCATCCTTCCACCTCATTCATCGTTTCCCAATAGCGATGTGCATATTCCCTCAGTGTCTCATTGTTCTTCTTTTTTAACGTCAGAAGTGCCCCCACGTCCTTCGGTTGCTTGCTACTCGTAATGAACCGAGCTGTGAACTGCTCGGCTAGCTGTGACCATCCGTCTACCGATCTCTTTGGCAAACTATTAAACCATTTCATCGTCGACTCCCCAAGGCTGCTAGGGAAGATTGTGCAGAGTAAAGGCTCGTTTCTTCGATGAATGATCATCAACTGCCTGTAGTGCCTGATGTGCGAGGCTGGGTCGGTTTTCCCATCGTATAGTTTGAAACTTGGGACGGTGAACTTGCTCGGAATTCTCCCTCTTTCAATCCATGCAGAGAAGGGTGACGATTTCGAGCCGTTCCCGTACTCCCTTGTTGCTCGCCTCACTAAATCCCTAGCCGACCTCTGCTCCGGCCTTTTCAAGCGGTTATTGAGTTCCTCGGTGATGAACTGCTTCCAGGTGTCCTCCTCCTGGACCCGAGGTTTCTTCTGTTGATGCTTGTTTTCATCGGCACTTTTAATTCTGTAGCGCTTTACTTCGGGACTCTCTCGTGGATTTCTGTTGCCATGCTTCGCCTTCTCGGTCATTTCTTTCAATCTGGATTTCAATTTTCCATTTTCTTCCATTAGGCTTTTCTCCTTGGCGTATGATTTCTTGAATAAGTTATCATGAACGTCGAGGCGGTCCTGAAGGGAGTGGACCAACTTTACCAGAGACTAGTTTTCCCCCTTGGCACGGAGGGAATCCCCGGGATCTTCAAATGGCTGACTGCGATTCCTTGTTTGCTTGAAGCTTGTTGAGGATAGTTCGTCATTCTCATGGGGCCTGGATGGGCCTTTGCTCCTATGTGATTTCATGTTTGCGTCGGAGGGCGGCGACGCCGGATCTGAATTTCCAATGGCTAGACTGCCTCTTGGAGATCCAATAACACTTCTGAGTCTTGACATCATTGCTTTTTGTTCGTGAGATGAGAAATCTTTCCCACAGACGGCGCCAAAAAATGTAAGAGGAAAAAGTATGATTACCTCTTAGCTGAGATAAATGACTGGTTTTTTTAGATAGATAACTTGATCTCCCCTGCCTCTTTCCTGCAAAACGAACACACTGCCCAAGACCGAAGTGCTTCGATCGAAGACACTCCGATGCTTAAGTCAGTAATGGTTTTGAAAGAATTGCCAATTGACAGGGAGAGTTCAGCGTACCTTTCACCCTGGCTTTCTGTGCCTTTTATAAGTCATTCATCAATTAGGGTTTCCATGATCCCTGGTTCAAGGTGGTACACTTTCTTCCAATCAGGTGGCTATAATTGGAAAGTTGCTGATATTTCTCCAGCAATTCCTCTTGCCGTTCCTAGAATCTTGCCCATTTGTTTATCAAAATGCCTGAGTTACAGGCGTTTCCTTAGCTCTTCATTTATCGCTTCAAACAACTCGGTCATGACTTGGAGTAAGCTCTTCCGTAAATTGCGTTCTTTTAATCAGCTCGGTCATTGTAAGAACCGAATTGTTTCGCCAAGGACCGAACATCATTGACATCGGGGTTAGGCGAATGTCGAGCTCTTTACTTGTTTAACCGAGCACATCATTTAGTTCGGCTCGGACCATTGAACCAAGTTGCCAACGATTTTATCACGTGTCTTGTCTTGTCACCCTCACGTGGATTCATTTAATGCCATGACACGTGCCATATTGGGAACCGCTCCCCTTCAGATATCGTCCAAATTTTGGCATCAACAGTACTAATTATAATTTTTTTAAGAAAAAATTAGATTTTTATTTTTAATTTTGTTTCAATAAATGACATAATAGAGAAAGAATTTTGGTTAAAAAATTTAAAAAATTTGATATTCTATATTTAATTAAATTATTTTTGGTCTAAATGTAATATTTTAAACTTGAGGAGTTTAAGTGTTAAACACTTACAAACTTTAAGAGGTCTAGGTATAATTTACTAATAAATAACCTAACGGGCATTGACGACAGAGGTCTAAATGTTACGCGTGTACAAATTTCAAGGAGTTTGTGTATAATATTTTAAATATTAAGGGGTCTAAATGATTAAGTGACAAATCTCAGGAGATCTGGGTGTAATTCCCCCCCCCCCCCCCCCCTTCTTTTTTTTTTGACATTCCAAAAATGTGATTTCTCTCTTTTAAGAAAAATGATGCAGGGGATATAGTAATCCAGATATGTGTAATGTGGTTTTTCATGGGTTAATGTATTAATCCAGATGAGATACTCCCTCAAGTTTTTCTGATGATTAACAATGGGCTACCAGTACAATCCAATACACAAAATAGGTAAGGTCTGAAGCCCAGGCCTTCAAAAACTGATGTAGCTCTCGAGGGCTTTATTTGAACACACATATTGTGGGCTACGAGGGACCAACTTGGGTTAGAAATATGTCCAAGTCCGCCCATAGCAGGTGGGCGGGCTTGCGTAGCACAAAATATTGCTGGCCCATGGATTTGAATCCTCTCAATTTCAAATTCGGAAAATTGTGGATAGATATCATATAAAATACTTATTTGTGAGAAAATACATTGTTGAAAGTACATTGTAGATAAGTATTATTAGTTAGAAATGAATTGTGTCTAGATACACGATGACAGTTTTCTAAATTTTTCTTTTACTGAAATATATTTTTTCATAATTCATGGCCTGTTTAGTTTGGTAGTTCTTTTTTTTTTTCATGGGATTTATTTTATTATATCAACGTTTCCTATTTTAATAGAAATATCATTTTTCATAATTCATGTATTGTTTAATTTGGCAGTTCCATTTTTCGTGGAATTTATTTTATTAGTTTCCTATTTTAATAGATCAGGATATTGAAATTTGAAACGTATATCTTATTCTATTTCAACGTCTAATGTTACACCACTGTCATGTTCTTAAAAGTACTATGTGATGTCACACTGTGGTTGTCACACTATGTAAAACATAACATTTAGTTTATGTAGGAATCAAAAAATGTAATTGCACATTTAAAAGTGTTAATTATATTGGCACGTTGTAATGTAACATTGTCATGTCACACTATTTATTGTCGGCGATTACAGTTGAAAAAGTCGACGTTCGGACTTTAATGGTGATCCTACATATATACAATCAATATATAGACGAAAGATTTTTTGGTTCCCACAATTTTTTGATTGTTTGTGTTTTTAATTTGATTGAAATCTCATGAATATTATGAGAATTTTTGTTTGAATTTCAAACACTCTGTTTTGCGCGATATCTTAGTGTCCAAATTTCATGGGAATGATGCTTACATTCCGGCTGTTTTCCAAACCCATGAGATTGTGCCAGTTAGCATTTATGCATGTGTATATTTGGCATTCACAAATAAAAAGAATCTATCTACAAAAAGTTTTACCCGAAAGACTTCTACACAATTAAATCCTATATTGTGTACTGGCCAACAAAATCCCTTTCAAATTTTGTCATAGTTCAAAATTATTATTTTTTCGATTTCGGGCAAATTCAATCGTTTAGTTTAAACTGGTTGAGCTCTACTTATTGACAAGTAGTGAAACTTAATGGATATCTATAGTGGTGAACAATAAGAGGAGCAGCAAGAAAGCATTCGTCAATAAAGATTGGTACTCAGGCTACTCATGTACAACCTAAACAGATTACAAAACAGAAGGAGAACTCACCGTCCAAATAGAGGGAAGGGAGAGCAAGCGCACTTCTTTGCACTTCCATCGGCTAACTGGAGGAAAAGAAAAACCCTATTTTGCCGGCTACCATCTTTTTGGTTGCAAATGTGACCGTTGGATTAGGTTTTGGCCTAATATCTATCCAAGTAACTGCATGGTGCTTCCTAGGAGCCATTGGCCTTCGTTCGATACTCTAGCCAAGTTATAGCGGAGAAAAAGAGAGAGAAGGGTAACCAATAGACAGAAAAACAACTCCACTAATTGGTTTTTAACTTGGGTTTTGAACATTTTTTAAACGGATAAAAAATGGGGACAAAAGGATCATTTAGTAAAATCTATGATAGGGGTGTCTAAATATGATATAATCAATTAACACAGTACAAAATTAGAAGGTTTTGGTCATTCTTAAGCTACCCGTTTAGTAGATGAATGAATCTGACATAATACAATTAATAAACGAATAGGGTATTGGTGAATTCAATCAGAAGAAATATATGATATAACTCATACCAGTTATACATGACTCATGTACAACACGAACCCGATATAACATGATTCATTAACCACGAATTAATAAATGAATCGAGTTTGAATGATATACGACACGAACTCGATATAACATGATTCATTAACCATGAATTAATAAATGAATCGAGTTTAAATGAAATATTGTTTGATATAAACTCGTGAAAACTTGATACGAACTTATCTATGGATGTTGTCTAACTTAAATGCTGGGACTAGAGAGAGGATATGTTCAGAGGTATTCGAGTAATTTAGCAATAACTCAGGAGATTACAATGTAATTTGTGAAACAATCTGAGAAAAACAATCATGGAACAAACACATGGGTTGGTCAGATCCATGTGCTGCACAGAACTTGTATCATGCCAACCATGAACATCACATTTATGAGACTTCTTTGTCGCAACAATTGGTAAGAAGAGTACCCTTCCTTTTTGGGGAAAAAAAACAGAGTCCAAAATGCAGTTAACCCGGACAGATTTGGAAAGTTTATTTAAAGTAATGCAATGAAGGAGCCCCTAAGGACCTAACCCATGGTTAGGGTTATAAAATTCTAACCGAATCCAAGGTAAAGAACAAATAAAAGGCAATGGGAAAAGACCGGTAATCATATGTTAGTAAGTTTCAATTTCTAAATTTCAATTCACTATATATATATATATATACATATATTCCATTTTCACTCACGCCTGAAGTATGTAAGACTCGCTATGTAGTGAAATTTTCTAAAAAGTACATCGAAAGAGATCCATCTACCATGCAATTTATCATCTATTCTTCTATAATGGCGGTTTATTTTTCTTCTCATGATTCGATTTTTTTTTTACCTGGTGTTCAAACTTGTGTCAACTAGTCTCTCAAGTTCAGATACTAGTCACCGTAACTCGAGCGGATTTAGAACACTTCTTCTGAAGAACAAGGGTCGAGAGTGGCTGACGCTTAGAGGGTATAAAAAGTGTTGAATATGAGATGTCTGAATCTTATACTCCAGTTTGTTTGCGAAGATTTTACCTTTGAAAGCAAATGATTTTTAATCTTAATGTGAAAAAATACCACATTTTGTGGCATTTTTTGAGAAAAATAGTATGAATAAAGCATGAATGATTACTTCAAAGACAAGAAAAAAAAAAGTATTAATGCATTTAGTCTTCCACCATTTTTTTGTGGTTGATTTAACTATAAAATTAACACATTATACATGTGGAAGAGGGACTGGTGATGTGTAAGCCCGCCTGCCTCTTCTAATTTTATGCAAGGCGGGCGGGTATACATCACGGTGAATGAAGCCGTTCAACGAGGAATAGAAAATGACTATTTTCTTTTTTTAAAGGGATAATTATTTTTTACCTCCTTGTGATTTTGGATAGAAACACATTACCTACTTGACGTTTAAAATTATGCACATTACCCCCTTATAGTTATGTACCAAAATACAATAATTGACACCGTTAACAGAATAATAAAATTACCATACTACCCATATTATATTCGGCAGAATAAACTGGGAGTGGATAGCTGCTGTTTTTTGAAGGGCTTGGCTTATGCTGGGATCTGCTGCTTGATGGCTGCAGCTTTTTGTTGAGGATTTTGGCCTTGGTTTTTTAGTTTTAGATTTTTATGTTTGGACAGGTATTATACCTCTTTGCTTCTTGTAAAAAAAAAATAAAAAAAATAGAATTTTAATTAGCCCCCCAAAAAAAAAAATATTAATGTTCTTGAATCTAATTATTATTATTTTTTTTAAAAAACACAACATTTTATTTCATTCCTCAAAAATTATTTACAAGGAGAAAAAACAGACATTCTTACCTTCCAAAAATTGCAAAGTCATATTCACATTTGCCAAAGAATGAGAAGAAATCAAAGAATTGTTGACTCTTTAAGAATTTTTGGTATAAAGGGTAATTTAGGCACTTAGACAATATTTTTTTGGAGGGAAACAATAGAAATAAAGTCCACAACATGTTTTGGGCGTGTGTAATACACTCTCCATTAATTTGGATGATAAAAGTAACGGTTTTACTTTGATACATAACCATAAAGGGGTCATGTGCATAATTTCAAACATTAAGTAAGTAACTTTTAGACAAAACTACAAGGGGTAAAAAACAATTAACCCTTTTTTAAATTATGGTCCACCGGTCTGCCATCTTTGTTCATTATTTTTATATTAATAAATGACCACTAATAAGTTGAAATTCCTCATTTCTCTCTCTCTCTCTCCCTCCCTATCTCTCTCTCTCATAAAAAAAAACATTATATTAGCACTTGAGAGGATGAAACCCACTAGACCACATTTCCTTGGATTGTTTCTCACTTCCCCCATTTAGATCCCTTTCAATATTATTATTTTTAACAAAAAAAAATGTTGCAGGAGAGACTTGCTAGTTAGGGTGTTCGATGATCGTTGTTTTTGCGTGTAAGCGAGCAGAGGAAGCCAAAATGATCGCCCTTGCACTCACATTTTTGGGCTCCCTGCTATGAATTTAAGTGACTCGTGATATCAACTGTAAGGGATTAAATCTGAACAGATTTACCTCCCCCCACGGAAGGATTCTGGCTGACCTCGGGCAATGCCGAGTAGCCTTTACCTCTCTTTCTGCCTGAGCGAAATGTGGGGGAACGCATCTTGTCCCACATCGAAAGAGAGTCGTCTCCCCCCCAGCCATATAAGCCTGGGCTTTGATGTGGGACAAGATGCGTTCCCCCACATTTCGCTCAGGCAGAAAGAGAGGTAAAGGCTACTCGATAGGAAGCCCAGACTTATATGGCAGGGGGGAGACGACTCTCTTTCGATGTGGGACAAGATGCGTTCTCCCACATTTCGCTCAGGCAGAAAGAGAGGTAAAGGCTACTCGGCGTTGCCCAAGGTCAGCCAGAATCCTTCTGTGGGGGGAGGTAAATCTGTTCAGATTTAATCCCTTACATCAACAATGTTATATTGATCAAAATTTTTTTATCAAATTTTCATCCGAAATAATATAACAATTTTTTATCATCAAATAAGTAAATCCTATTAATATTCAGTGATTTGGTAAACATAATGATGATGCACAAATTAACTTTGCACATTACCTGTCAAGTAATAGTAATAAATGCAGTAATTTAAGTAGAGAGAGAAGACGAGAATTATAGTGGTTCGGTCAATATGACCTACGTCCACTTCTGAATGGCTAGAGTTGCCGGATACTTTATTAGCTCAGGAATGTAGAGAGAGCAGAGAGTATGATGGGTCAGACCCAAATGACCCAATCCATGTAGAAAGTCCAATCTTAACTAAGAACCAAACCTTGTGAAGACCCACCAGGCCTAATATGGTCCTAGTCTAGTCAAGCCCATCAGGGACCTACATCAGTTTGGCTATGTCATCAGGAGAGCATCCAGGAGCCTCACCCTCGCCGCTTTGGAAAGAGTCAACCCTCACTCCATCCTTGACCAAGTCTCATGGAGAGCACCTCAACCATCTCGCCCGTTGAGAAGAAGTCGTGAGCTCCGCTAGAATAGATACTTAGTTGTTATTGAGTTGTCTCAATCTGTTAGGGGGCGACTATAAATTGTAAGCCCCACCAACACTTGGAGGACATCACACTAAAAAGAGCACATATATCTTCTCCATCTCTAAGTTTGTACTCTCTGCTCTACCTACACTCTTGAGCTAATAAAGCATCCCGGCAAATCCTAGCCATTTAGAAGTGGACGTAGGTCGCATTGACCGAACCACTATAATTTCCGTATTCTCTCTCAAACTTTAATTACTGCTTTTATTTCCAATTACTTGACAGGTGGTGTACAAAACTAATTTGTGCATCATCACATAATATTATTCTTTACGAAAATTTTCAGATGAGAAATTTAGTAAATATAATATTACCTTTTACGAAAATTGAATATAAAAGTATGTTAAAGTACATATAAATCCTTACCACCGAGTTTTTCGAAATCTTATATTTTTTCATTAATTCGAATATAATGGATATGTGAGGGCAGAACACCACTTACTTTCCATATCCCATATTTTTTTGCAATTAAAAACTGTAATTGCACATCAGACAACACACTATTGCACTTACAAAAATTCCCAAAAGCCAAAACCAAAACCAAAACCAAACATTGACAATTTAAAAACTTTGTTTTGTTAACTTGGATATTTACAGCTTTTCTTTGCTTCATTTTGTTCATCCTCTCAACTGTGTTTGATAACATGGTGGGGGCATGTTGATGTGGGAACACTTTAAACAGACACCTCAGATGTTCTGGCAGTGGCAGCGGAGTTGCCGGATCTTGGTTTCCGTAGAAGCTCAATCAGTGTCTCCGCCTGTCGTAAAAATCAAACACCACAAACGACAAAAAAACGCACGCCATCCTTGAGATAATTTCAGGTCCAGTCCAGGACAAATAAATTAAATAATCTAATGCCCACTAAACTAAAGAGTCACCTCTCATGAAAGCGAAAGTAGAGCCATAATGATTCAAGTCAAAACTCATGTAACATTACTTGGCTCAAAAAATTCAGCAAAATAATAAAAATAAGGGATAAATCAACAACAATTATCATCAAGTGTGTAAATCTTTCATAGCCATAATCAGTTGGTTGACTCTCTCTCTCTCTCTCTCTCTAGGGCAAGTTATTATTGTAAGCTAAACCAAACACGAAATTCGGATTAAAATAAGTAGGCTAAAACTATTTACACATATTTTGAAAATTTATGAATCAAACTGGGAAGTTGGTGATTCGCTTTCACCTTTAAAGAATGAATTAGTTACAGAAGAGGAAAAGAAACGTTAACTGCTTCATTGGTTGAGGATTATTATAGGAGACCGCTATTATCATAATCAAGTCAAAAAGGACGTACTCACCGGGCGGCAAATAATTTTTTGTATATTTTTATAACCAGCAGCCATTGAAATGACGTTTTCTTACAGCTTCCAATTGAGAATTTTCTTTTGTTCTTTTTCCCCGTAGGAATGTTACATCACCTAATCTGAAAACCTAATTAAGAATCAATACATTATGATTATTGAATTAGTTAATAAATTTATTTTTAATCTAATAACAATAATTAATTATGTTTTTAAATTAGATATATAAATTAAGTATATATGTCCATCTCATCTAAAACTATTGAATCAGTAAATCCGGGGACAAAGACCTAGTCAAGTCTCTTACCGCACAATATCATTGTATGTTCTAGACACTGAAAAATAGGTTTAATCTCACTAAATTATTGTAACTATAGAAATTCGAATTCAGGCATTTAACTAAAAAATTTGAATTCTTATCCACTATACCAACCGTTCCGTGGTACATTTTTGTTTTTTTGAATGATGAGTTAATCCTCAAATTAACAAGGGCATCTTAATTAGCATATTTACAGGTGCATTTTGTTTTAATAGATGAACTAGGACGAAGTAAATTCTAGAATAGTAGACAATAGAATAGTAGGCAACGGTAGAACAATTTGTCCAAACCGTAAAAACTGAAAAAAAGAATATACCTTTTGCTTGGCGCGATTGGTTCCGGACTGCGACAAAGCGACCAAGGGAGGAATCGCTCCTTCGCGGGCCACCATAGTACGATACGTCAAGCTATCCTCACAAACCTGCAACAGTGTCGCCACCGCGATTTCCTTCTGCCTCTGCGACCCCACCTCTATGATCTCCACCAGCACTGGTATTCCGCCTTCATCCACCAACGCCGTCCTTGCCTCCGCCGCAGAAACCAACACGCTCAACACAAACGCCGATTTGTCTACCATGTTCGATCCAAAATCAGCCATCAATTCCACCAAAGGCTTCATTATACCAGCCTGTACGGCTCTGATTTTGTTCTCCTTAACCGAACACAGCGAGTACAAAGCAGTTGATGCGTCCTTTTTCCCGCGAAAATTTCCATTTTCTAGAAGGTTCACTAGCAGTGGAATCGCTCCTGATCGTCCAATTGCGACTTTGTTCTCTTCGATTTGCGATAATCGAAGAAGTGCGCAGGCTGCGTTTTCTTTAGCCGTCGAGTTTCCGACTTTGAGAGCTCTGACCAGTGGTTTGATTGCGCCGGAACAGGCTATAAGCTCTTTATTCTCGTCGCAGAGGGAGAGATTAAGAATTGCGGTGACGCCGTACTCTTGAAGCTGTGGATCGGATGATGAGATCAGAGTAATTAAAGGCTTGATTGCACCGGCTTTAGCAATCCTGATTCGATTCTCCGGGTTGTTCTTTGCAAGAAGCCTTATCTCCATCGCCGCTTGCTTCTGTTCGTCGATTGAACTCGATTCGAGATCAGATACAAGCTGGCGGATCAGCTCATCGGAGTTCTCCGAGGCACAGGAGATGAGTAGCCTCCGGCTCTGCGACGACGCCGACGAAAACTCGCCGGATCTGTCGCTGTTACACTCACTGAAAGCCGAGGAATCATCGTTGATACTCAAATCGCTGAAGTTTCGCCCCATGTAGCTGTAGCTCCCTTGAACCTCCGTCTCAATCTCCATCTCCGGCGACTTCAGTTTCACTGCGTCAACAATTGGACTCGTATATAGGAAGTTCGCGTTTCCCCGGCGAGAATCAAGGATAAGATTATCGGAGGGTGAAAACGACCTCGTATCTAAGTGTCTAATGGTTTAGGGTCTACCGTGGACTTTAAAGGGGAGAGAAAAGAGAAGAAAGTGGTAGAGAGAGAGAGAGAGAGATATAGAAAGAACACCTGGACTAGGCCTTGGGAGTAGGAACTAGGAAGGACACGTGCACGACCATATCGAATCAAGGTGAAAAGCACGTGCCAAGAGTCTCTTTAAACGCGTGCATGGAAGGTTCCCTATTCGATGGGGGCTTTTTCCCAGTCTAGTCATTTTCTTTTTCTTTTTTTTTTCTTCTTATTAAAAAAATGAGATATCAAACTAAAACTCGAATTACTGTTTAAATAATATCTAAAATATCCACGCTCAAAATTAATGACTACAAATGTATGTCTAAATATTTATTTTGTTTATTTTACAATAAAATAAACTAGAATATAGTGAATTATTATAACTTAGAATTTACAATTTCACAGGTATTGTATCATCTTCACCATTTCATTCGAGCTAACTTCATGATGCTACCAAACCATGCTGTAGGAATAGCAATGAGTAAATTCTGTGGATAGCACTAGAAGTTATGTACCTTGTCTCGATTCTTTTTAGGCATTCATCGTTAAAAAAATAAAAAATTTACACGTGTCTTATTCTGATTAGTGAAAACATACCGCATGCGGTATCAAAGAATTAGATCCCAAACATCCAATTCCTGACAGTAATTGGTTGGGAAAAGATATGGGGTTTAGTTGGAGTAGTTAGGTCAGTTATTAAAGGAACTAATGATTTGTATTGAACTCTATCAAAACTGTATAAAGAATTCGTATTCAACTTTACTAAAAACTGTATGATCCTTTTGGAATTCTCTACACATTTTTTAATTCCATTGGTCATTGTGCGAGGAGCCTATATAGTTTCTTTCCTTTGGACTACAAAAGCAAATGAGTCCTGCTGTGTAATTCAAATTTGCATCTCAAATGAAGGAGAATCATTGGATTAGTGGGTCTTATTTAAAAAAGTTGATGGGATCCACTTATTCAATGGTCCCCCTTCATTTGAGATGAAAATTTGAATTACAAATTTGAGTTACATAGTATTTTCTTAAGCGAATTAATCGCTGACACTTGGACATGACCAAACACCCCCACTTCCCGATGCAGACCCTTACATGATATTACATGACAATAATAACATGATATCACTGTTATATTCAATATTTTCTCGTCCACGTAAAAGGATAAAAGAATGTATTTAATGTGTGTGTGTGTGGTAGTATGTTGATTTCACGTGAAGGTTAATCAATGTGTTTATTTGACCTTTTTGGGGACTTGATGATATATACAAAGAAAAATTATGCTTTATAGCTAGTCAAATCTAAACAGAATCGAAGGTGTGAATGGACCAACAAACAATGTGGGTGCCACGTTTTTGGCCTTTAATCAAGGAGTCATTCTAAGCAATTAGATTATCAATATGTCATATCATGCTTTTTAATTACGTAAGATGCGTCGTATCAAAAAAATTTCAATTCATGTTTAATTTATTCAATTCGTGACGATCTAATTACTCCTAAGGTTGACGAGTGCACCTATTTATTACCCAAATGTCCAATTCTCAAAGTATTCAATTGGGAAGATAGGGGTCTACGAAATTTTCAGGTCCATTGGCCACTCCGAGGAGGCTAGTTCCTTTTTCTTTGGACCACAAGAAGCAAATTAATCGTGACACTTGGAAATGACCGAAGACTCTCATTGCTTCGATTTAGTTATGTCTATCCATGTGAAGGGATGAGAGAATGTATTAATGTGTGTGAGTTTGTTAATTTCTATGAAGCTTAATGAATATGTTTACTAGACAATTTTTTGAAGTTGGAGACTTTACGATATACAAGAATAATTATTATGCTTTGAACTAGTTAATGGAAACAGAATCGAAGATTTGGATGGACCAACAAACTATTTGGTTGCCATGCTTTAGGCCTTTAACTAAAGAGTGCAATAATTGGTTGTTGTCTTAAATTATAGAAGTTTCGAATCTTAGTAATTTTGATTGTGTTGTGATCTTAAATTATAGAAGTCATGGCGTGTCATGAGTTTGAATCCTGGTAATTCTTTGTAGTGAAGTCATGAGAGATTTATTCCTTATAAATACTTTAGTCCCGACGTGGATGACATACCTTGAACGGACTGAAGAGGGGATTAGTCGAGATGTGTATAAGTTGATCCGGACACTTCTGACCATTAAACTAAAAAAAAAAAAATGACCTATTTGCAAGTTATGTGTAGATTTGTTAACCTTATATGCAACCTTGCAAAGCAAATTATCAATATATGTGGGATGCAATGATAAAACACATTAGTACATTCGATTCCAAATCTTCGAATTTTAGTGCATATATATATATATATTTAAAATATGTTTTTTTGGAAATTAGATTTTAATATTTAAAATTTGACTGTAATAAATTATATTTTAGAATAAATTGTTTCAATTGATTGGTTTTCGTTATGGTTTATCTTATGAATAAGTAATAAGTTATCCTCACTGGAAAAACATTCTGGCTCCGCCCCTGTTGATAACACAATGTCAATTCATGTAGACAATGATTTTAAAGTTCAAACCGAAAACTCCATCATCATTCCAAAGGAAAAGCTATATCGGTTCAACACATGAACGAACAAAAAGTACTAAGAATAGAAAAAGAACATGCGGCTTTGAGAATTAGGACTCGATATAAGCTCGGTTAACTACGATAAAACTTGATTAAATATGAGTTATATATGACTTACACACAAACCAATTTCATTAATTTAAGATTATAAATAAGTAAAATATGAGTTAAACAAAAATTAATACAATACGACACCATTGAACCTTACTCTATACATACTTGGAAATATCACCAAATTCACTGTCGGATTGACTAAATTATGGAGAGCTACGAAGAGCCACTAGTTATATCAATCATCTAAATCACTAATTGACAGGGTCATGACTCATTACTGCTCACAGCGTTAGCAACACAGTTGCAATCAAATATCGGTCGATACCAAGTTACCAACACCACTCGATCTTATCATATCTGACTTAGTCGATGATTTGTGGTGTATATCTAATAAGTCAATTCGAGTCCTGCCAATTATCATCTTCTAATCAACTGACATTATTTGACAAGACATTGATTATGATTCCATAATGTGATTATTTGATAGAAAAAATTAATCATTTGTTCAGAAAAATGTGGTAAATGTGATGATTTATTAAAGATTTGTTATTATGATAGTAATGGAAGAATTCTGTTTAATTTTGCAGGAAAATGATTAAAAAAAAGTGAAGAAATAAAGGTGGATGAAGAAGAGCAGTTGAGTTAGACTCACTGGAATGCGCGTCCGAACAGGGGATTGCTAATGCGTCCAGACGGAATTGACAGAATGAGAAGATGAATGTACTTTGAAGAATTGGAGTATACAACCAAGTGCGTCTGGACGGTGGATACCATGCGTCCGGATGCGTGTTTCTGAAGGATGGGATTCTGGAGGAAGAAGTAGAATGTGATCAGACTTCTTGGACTAGGAAAATATAAATAGGGGATTCATTATGATGTAAAGGGAGACGACTTTTTAATTATTTTTATTCTTTTTCTGGTTGAAGCTTAGGATGTCTGGTCAAGCTTTTTAACTAGGGTTAGGGGAGAACCTCTCAATGAAGTACGGTATTGTTATTGACTTATTAATTATTAGTAAAGTTTTTGCTCTGTAAAGATTCTTGAGTCATTGTGTCTTATATTTTGATTACTTGAATTTCTCTGCGAGACAAATAACTAGTTATTCCTTATTTAAGTTAATTACAATTTATTTCACATAATAATATAGCTAGAGGATTATGTGGTTAAGTCAGGAATTCGATTGCTAAGAAAGTTTGATTTATTGTAGACTTCGGGCACAGTAAATACTTATAATCGGCAAACAGTTCTTTGATTTTTCTGAATAAACCTTTGGTTATAACTAATGGTGTTTTCTTGTTCTCATTGCTAAATTCACTGACTGGAGTCAGTTGACTGTTCGATTCTTGTCTGGGTTTGAAAACTAAGTCTTTAATCATCACTGTATGAATTTGGGAGGGTGTACCTGATACTCTAGTACTTTCATATTGTTTTACTTAATTCATTTACTTATACCAATTCAAACACTCTTTTTGAGAAACATTTCTACAAGTTTGTTAACAGATTTAGTGTGTCAACTATTGTTTTTACAATTTCCTGAGGGTTCGACCTCGGTCTTCCGAGTCTATATTACTTCGCACAACCTACGCTTGAATTTACATATTTTAATGTTGTAGCAGACATAAATTTCTTATTACGTTTAATTTATTTTATTATATAATGATGATACTCAAAATGCGGTTACGGTTGAGCTCGGGCGTTAAGTTTGGTTTGTTTGAGTTCATATCGCGCAGCTCATGGCGAGCTATCAAGGCTGCTCAGGTCACTTTTCCCCAGAAACGATGCCACCAAGGTAACAACAAGGATGATAGGAGGAAATCGCCTAAGCGTCACACATAAAGCGCAACTATCTCACACTTAGGTAATAAAGTTGCAACCACCAAGGCGCCATCCACAACAACTGTATAACAAACGCAACTGTTACAAATGAGGAGCAAGGATAGACGAAGTTCTAGGAGACTATAAATAAGAGGCATATCCCTCACAATGAAACACAAGCAACTAGCCTAAGCAATACACTGTGTAATTTTCCCCTTTTTTTATCAATAAAATCTTTCTCTGGAGTAAGAGACTCTCTTGAAAGTGGATTAGCCGAGTTTTCGAGCTGGTGAACCATCATAAAGTCTCTGTTTGCAATCCCCCATTGTACTTGTTCAATTCTTAGGAGCCTAAGAGCTCTGTTTGGGTCTTCAAGTAAATCTTAGACCCCTAAAGATTATAACTCTACTCAATTGTGCTACACACATCATCATATAATATTTTTATGTGTATTATTTAATATAATTTTACCATATATAATTGACAATCTACATGGTTTCAAAATTAATGATCAATTAACTCTTAGGGGTAATTCAGTGATTGAGTTTAGTCTTTGATAACTCAAAATTTTCAGATTCAATTTTTTCTCACACCCCTAAGGGTCAGCCATCTCTGTTCCTCAAGGACTTGCTCTAAACCAACCGCTGAGGTTGAGGAGGTAGTCCGTGTAAGTCTAGACACCTTATAATAAAAAAAATAAAATTAATGATCAATTTTGATGATGCACAAATTAGTTTTGCACACCATCTGTCAAATAATTAATACAGATAATAAAATAGAGAGAGAAAATTTAACACAAGCAACACACAATATAAGTTGTTTGGTCAAGGTGACCTACTTTACTGTGAAGGGCTAGGATGACCTAGGTGTTTTATTGTTGTAGGAGTGTAAGGAGATCAGGTGAGAGCAATGAGAGCTCAGGTGAGATACAAGATGTGAGAGATATGAGAGTAATGCAAGATGTGATCCCTTTGTGTGAGATGCCTCCCATGTGTAGGTGAGACTTACATTTTATACTCGTCTCTTAATAGATTGAGGCGGCTTATCAGTAACTAAAAGGCTAATTTGGTGGACGTGGCGTCATCTTCGCAACGGATGAAGCTGTTGCGAGGCTCTCCTCAAGACCAGCCCTTAGGATGACGTGGTTGACTTCCTTGTTCCTTACTTCAAGGTAGTGTGGATGAGGCTCTTAAGATGACGCTGCTTGATGACGTGGCTCTTGGAGCCTTGATGAGCCTGACTAGGCGTGGATCTCTTTTGGTACCCCGTGACTAAAGTCACTGTACACTGAGTCATGACACTGTACGTGAATTAAAGTATGTGTACAACTAGAGTGTGTATATAATGAGAGAGAGAGAGAGAGAGAGAGAGAGAGAGAGTGTGTGTGTGTGTGTGTGTGTATGCGTGTGTTGGAGTGTGTATGTATATGCAACTCTGTGTTATGAATGTGTGTTGAGTTTGTGAATTTTGTTT
Organism: Ilex aquifolium; assembly: GCA_951799425.1. Lineage (NCBI taxonomy): Eukaryota > Viridiplantae > Streptophyta > Magnoliopsida > Aquifoliales > Aquifoliaceae > Ilex > Ilex aquifolium. Next base: position 6,082,934 of record OX637406.1, read on the forward strand.
GGAGGGGGTGTGCTGAGTGTGTGAAATTTCACGGCTGATATCATTTTAAAATTATTCATCTGAGTCCTAATTGATTGCAATTTTTTTTTTTCCCGCCCAACATTTTGATGAAGACTTTCATTCTTTCTACAACTCTAAAACTCTCATCTCTCATATAACTCTATTTCTATCTATCACATGCTCCTATCTTTCAAACGTTTATCTCTCATATAACTATCTCTCTCTATCTCATACTCCAATCTCTAACACGTTTCAAAATTTAAACGCACACACACAACGTCTTTATCTCTCTCTCACTCATACCTATCTGATGCAACTCACATGTCTCTATCCCTCTCACATACCTCTTTGCTATCACTCACACGTCTCTCTCTTACATATCTCCTTGTTTACATCCGATCATCTCTTTCTCATTCAGCTCGTTGATACCTGTGAAAACCCGGGTAAATTTGAACTTTTCCGAAAAAGGGCAAAATAGTCATTTGCCACTACTGTGCGTATTTAAAATACATATGTTCTAGACCTCGGATGAGGAAACGAATTTCGCCATTGGATTCGCAACGCGAAATCTAGTAACCACCAGAAAATTCGTCGAATTCCGAGATAGTCGGATTTTGCACGTAGTTCGACACGACTGCGTGGCGATTGACCTTTTAAAGGTCCCCAAAAACGAGAAATATAAAATTTCCTTAAAATTAAGTTAAAGTTCCAATAAAATCAAATTGGACTTAATTCGGGACTTAATGAGTTGTTTCGGGACGAAAAACGGACCCGAAAGTGATAAACGAGCGGTGCGATGTAGACCACACATTTAAAATTATAAATAGGGGCCAAAATATCTGAAAAATCAGATTTTCTTCTTCTCTTGGCCGGCTGAGCTCACACGTTGGAGAGAAAAAGGAGAGAGAAAGAGAAACCTAATTTTCTACCTTTCTTCTTCAAGATCCACCAAGTTCCTTTGGTTGGAAGGCTATAGTCCAAGAGTTAAAGTTCGTCTACTCGTCGAGGGCTACGTCTACGTACCAAAAGGGGAGTGATTTCACCGAATATTCAAAGGAAGAAATTTGGGAGATCAAAGCTTTTTGGTTGGTTTTGGTGTATAGAGGTTGCTTACATCTCTATTGAGGTAGGGGTTTTCCTACCTTGGACTATTCTTACCTTAGTTGTTGTTAGACTAAGGGTTAAGTTGTATATGCATATGTATTGCCTTATATATATATGTGTCTATGGGAATAAAAGTGAAAAAGGGAGCATGGAAATGGCTTAGGCTAGATCCTAGCTTGATTTTGATATAAGGATGTTACATGTAATTCATTATGTGACTTATGGCTATTGGAGGCATGCTATGTGTTATGAAATGTGCCTTGAAAGTGTTGGATAAACATGCTATGTGTTTATAAATTGTGCCTATAAGGTGTTTGATAAAATGCCTTGATTGTTTAAATGGTTGTTTGATGCCATTGGAATCACATGTTGGAATGTGTTATGGATATGTTGACATATGCTCATTGATATGTTGTTTATGATGGTTTATGGAATTTATATGCTTATGATTTAAATTCCATGGAATGTGAAAATATGTGTTGATTATTGCTCATGTAGTATACATTACATATTGGGCATGATCATGACATCACATTCATGAGCTATATGCATGAGTGTGGGAAATGTTGCTCATATGGTAGTCATTGCATTTTGAGCATGGTCATGACATCACATTCATGGACACATGTCATATCGTGCAATTCATGATGACCTGTCAGGGTTGCTCAGATCACTTTTTTCTAGCAACGATGTCACCAAGGTAACAACAAAGATGACAGCTGAAAATCGCCCAAGCGTTACACATAAAGCGCAATTGTCTTACACTCAAGTAATAAAGTGGCAATCGTCAATGCGCCATCCACAACAACTGCATAACAAACGCAAACTGCTACGAATGGGGAGCAAGGATAGACGAAGCTCTAGGAGAGTATAAATAAAAGGCATATCTCTCACAATGAAACACAATCAACTAACCTAAGCAATACACTGTGTAATTCCTCCCCCCCCCCCCCCCCCCCCCCCCTCTTTTTTTTATCAATAAAATCTTTCCCAGATGTAAGAGACTCTCTTAAAAGTGGATTAGTTGAGTTCCCGATTCGGTGAACCATTATAAACTCTCTGTTTGCAATCCATCGTACTTGTTCAATTCTTAGGAGCCTAAGAGCTCTGTTTGGGTCTTCCAGTAAATCTTAGACCCCTAGGGTGTGTTTGGATAATCGACATGGATAGGAATGGATTGGATTTTTTGTATCCTAACCCATCCCACCTAAACCCACTCAGGCACTTAATTGGATGGATTATGTATGCCATCCAATCCAAGCCATTGTTTGGCAACCAACAATTGAATTAGACAGACTTCACCTTGACTTTTATAGGCATTTACCATTGTACCCATTGATATGAAGACCATAAAAAACAAGAAAATTGGGGAAGTTTTTGCACAGACGGTGAAAGCACAGGAGTAATTCCCACCACCACAACAGAAACATCACCACAACAAAAACGCCGCCACCACCGCCTCAGCAGAAACACCGCGCCACCACCTACTCACAGAAACACCGAAGACCACCACCATCAACACAACAGAAAAGCCACCACCGCCTCAACAGAAACGCCGAAGACCACCACCAGTTCTCAACAGAAACACCGAAGACCACCACCACCACAGCCTCAACAAAAACACCGAAGACCACCACCACCACCACAACAGAAAAGCCACCACCACCCACCACCATAGAAACACCCACCACCACAACAGAAAAGCCACCAACACCGAAGACCACCATAGAAACACCCACCACCATCACCACAAAAATGATTCAAATCTGAAAGACAGAGAGGAGAATTAGGGTATCAAAATCAACCACCATCACATCAGATCTGAGAGATAGAGAAATTAGGGTTCAAAATCATCCACCATCGTGGTGGTGCGGGTGACTGTGAACGATCGAGGATATGGGTGGTGCAGGTGAAGTTCTCTTCTTCATTCGGTCCACTCAAGCACCGAAACCCATCCCAACAGAAACGCCCAGCTTGGGCTTTGTCGCCTTCACAGAGAGAGAGAGAGAGAGAGAGAGAAGAGACACAGAGAGAACGAGAAACAGAGCTCTGGGACAAAGAGCTCTGAGGAGAAGAAGATGGGTAAATATGTCATTACCCCTTCATAACCCGTCGGCTGGGATTGAAACCCATGGGGGAGGTGGGTTAATTTTAACCAATGTAGAAGGGTTAAAAATTACTGTAGCATCCGGGTCAAGGATAGACCCGGGATTATATCCTATCTCATTTTTTGCTTCCCAAACAAAGGTTTTGTGGGACCTACTACCTTATTATCCTATCCTTATGGGTGTTAACCCACTTTAATCCATTACCCAAACACACCCCTAAAGATTATAACTCTACTCAATTGTGCTTCACACATCGTCATATAATATTTTATGTGTATTATTTGTTGCAATTTTACCATATATAATTGACAACCTACATGGTTTCAAAATTAATGATCAATTAACTCTCAGGGGTAATTTAGTGATTGAATTTAGTCTTTGATAACTCAAAATTTTCAGATTCAATTTTTTCTCAAACCCCCTAAAGGTCAGCCATCTCTGTTCCTCAAGGACTTGCTCTAAATCAACCGCTGAATTTGAGGAGGTAGTCCGTGTAAGTCTGGAAATCTTATAATAAAAAAAATAAAATTAATGATCAATTTTGTAACCTTAAATCCATCCTTCTCCTCTCTAAAATTGCGCAATTGCTGTAAGAGAATGGGCAAAGGGCATTCAAAAATAAAAAAAAAAAATTTAAGGGGTCAGCGGTAGAATTTAGCAAACACTGGGGGTAGCCACTGGAATTCATCCATTTTAGAGCGACGTCGTTCAAAAAGCTATCACGCCATCACCTTAAGTCCGTAACACTTCATCCAACACCATCCAGCATCCCTATTAAATCCGCCGCACTCCGCCCGCGACGGCGCTCACCCTCAGTCTAAAAGCCACCGACTAAACCGAAGATCAACGCTCAGTGAGAGAGAGAGAGATGAGCACTCGATCTTTAGAGACTCTACTACCGACAGAAACCCTGGAACTGGAGAGCGGCCTCTCAGTCGTCCCCCGAGTCAAACTCCTGCTCACAATCCACCGGTCAGACAAATCAATCTCACCAATTGACGAGTGGCAATTCAAGCGCTCACTCATCGACTACATCAAAACCTCCTTCTCGATCACAATCTCCGAAGACGACCTCGAAGTCAAGAGATATAAGGACCTCAAGAAGCGCAAGCGCGAAGATCCCGTAGCTAAAGGCATTCTCTTCATTCGTGACTTGGGTTTTCTCAATAAGCCCTCAACTTACAGAATCGGCAATGAAGAAGATGAAGATGTGAAGGTTGTGGAGAAGAGGCTTTTGGAGTGGAGGAAATCGATTGTGGAGAAGATGGATGGGATTGAGTTGAATCTTCAAGGCGTTGGGTTTAGATTGACCGTTGCGGTTCCAACTTCGGATGATTTTGAGGAAATGAGCAAGG